>WOVY01000598.1:0-608918 GCA_013436015.1 Rhipicephalus annulatus
TTTATTTTATTTATTTATTAATACTGTAACTCTCACTTGAGGGTCATTACAGAGAGGAATATAAACACAAAACAAAACAATACACAATGACAAAACAGACATTACGTTTCATGTTGCCCGTAGTACAATTCTAGCGAACACTCAAACGCTTTGACATTTGCGCTAGTAACAGCGTACTCTGGAAGTCTATTCCACACTTCTATACTATACGGAAAAAAAAATTTTTAAAGCCATCCAGACGCGCCCAAAAAGGCCTTATTGGGTGACTATGGTTCAACCGAGCTCCTCGTTTGGGTCCACGTTGTATGTATGTGTCTTTATTTATTCTATATCTGAGCTAAGTCCTAGTTGCTGAAGCTTAAAAATTAATTTGCTATGAGGAACTTTATCAAATGCTTTGGCGAAATCTACACAAATGACGTCTATTTGTTGTTGACCTTGGAGAGATAAATAAAAATCATGAACTGTTTCTACCAGTTGAGTAACAGCTGACAACGCCTTCCTGAATCTGTGTTGATGGGGATAAAAAAACTCTTTTGACTCAAGAAAAATAATAATGTGCCTTGCTATGAAATGTTCTATGATTTTGCAACACACAGAGGACAGTGAAACGGGGCGATAATAGTTCACATGAAGCCGATTGCCAGCTTTGTATATAGGCTTTACAATTGCAGTGCGCCAGTCTTGCAGTAATGAGGACGTTTCAAGAGATTTTCTGAAAATGATTGTTAAATAAAAGGACGACCATTCGGCATACCGTCGTAAGATTTCTCTGGGAATTTCGTCTGGTCCGGTTGCCTTTTTAGTGTCAAGCCCTAGCAAGTGACTGAACACCCCTTCCTGCATGATAGCAAAGGGCTCCATTGCGCAGGCGCGCGGGCAGGCCTGGTCAGCATCCACCTGATCGGTTTCATCTCTAGTGAAGACCGACTGAAAGAACTGGTTGAAAGAATTTGCTATCTGCAGTTTTTGCCTCACTGTCTCGGGTCCAATTTTTATCTGTTCAATTTCTTCTTTTTTATTCCTCAAGTGAAGCCAAAATTTTTGAGGAGAAGACTTCATGAAGTCAGCAAGGGTTTCAGTATAAAACTTTCGTTTGGATTCTTTTAATGCTGTCTTTAACTGTCCACGCAATTGTACGATTGCTACCGAGTTGGTTTTGTTTTTCCGCATGCGTTTTGTTTTTCGTTTGATATGGAAGATTTCCCGGGTTATCCACGGACTGCGGTGTTTCGTTTTCTTTTTACGAGTTGGAACAAATTTATCCGTACAATGCTTTATAATGATTTTGAAATGTTGCCATAACTCTTCTACAGATTCTGAGACAGAAGCAAGTTCAAACTCCTGAAGGGACAATTCTAATTAATCAAGTATAGACGTGTCATCGGCCCGTGCAAAATTTTTAATCTGAACCGGGATAAATGGGCCGCTTCTGCGGCTTTGCGTCTAGTTGGATATTAACAGTTATCAGTTTTGTGGTCCGATATTCCCTCTTCGACCGATGAAGTGCTATGTGTCACTCTGCGTGATAGGAACACTAAGTCGAGCAATGTTTCTGAATTAGCAGTTACTCGCGTATATTCTTTTACAAACTGTGGTTAAGTTATGAGAGAACATTATTTCCAACATGTTATCACCACTCAGAGTATCTATATGGTCCAGGTGTGACACTTTCCCAATTTATATGGGTAAATTAAAATCGCCAGTCGTATCAACCTCGTGTTGCCATTCTGAAATTTGCACAAGAAACTGTTCAGTTGGTCTAGAAATCAGGCGTGGTACCAGGGGGCCTGTAAATCGCTCCGACAATAAAAACCACTTTTCAACGAATATTTGCACCAAACCGTTTTGGAGAGGGAGCAATCAATTCTTTCTGTCGTAATAGGCGACTTCACAAGAATGCCACTCCACCACCCCGTGAATCCCTATCCCACCTGTGTACAAGATATCCGGGGGGATACATACAATCGTTGGGAATTGAAAGGGCTCAACCATGTTTCGGTTATGACAGCAATTGTGGGCTATGTGACCAGGCAACAAGAATTCGAGTTCCGTGACCTTATTTACAATGCTACGAGCATTGTAGTACAAGCAGGCGTAGCTACGATTTTGGTGCAGAAGTGGAAGGGGAAGTGTTTGACGCAGATGCGGCATTCGAAGCGGGTAGCAGGGGCTGCTCTGCCATCCCTCTTGCCTTTGCTGTTCGAAATCGCACAACGCTCATTCTTGTTCTGATCCCAAGTGCAGAGCTTATCGTTTATTTGAGCTTATCGTGAGGTGAACCGATGGGGTTAGGACATCTTCAGGCTTGATTAGGATGTCAGCCAATGGAAGCCATCTTGATGCAATAGCTTAGGCTGTGTTGAGGGGAGGTGCGAGTCGAAAATGCAAGTTTTCTAGAAAATTACATAGTTTTCTTTTGTATGCTTCATAAGTTAGTTTGGTCTACTTCAGGATAACAAAAATACCCTGGGGATTAAACTAAACACAAAGTATAAGCTAAAGTAACCATTAAAGGGCACAAGGCTACTAAAAACTAAGAAGAGCTCATTGTCCTAAGTCCCCTGGAAATTGTCACCTGACTCTTTGCCATTGTATTTCACATGAGGAGTTGACTAAAGCCACGATGCTCAAAATAACAATGATTGCCAGACTGGAAGAAATCTTCTAGAAACTGTATTTTCTCTCCATAGATGAGCTTTCACTTATACCTTTAAATGTATTTTTCTCAAGATATATTCTTGAGCAACACGTAAGTTGACTTTGAACATCATGTTTTAGTACTTCTCATACATCAATTGGGATCAAACAGTGGCCACGTATTTCTTAACATGTGAAGAGTGCAAGCACTTTGTTTGAAACTTGATATCACGTGTATAATTATTTCGAATTTAGAAAGTATTATGGTTTGACGATTTCAAGAATTTTCATGCTACCAATTTTCTTGTCTATTAAAATGTGTTATATGCACTTTCTGAATACTCATTGCATTTTAAAGTTGATTTGGAGCAATATGAGCCATTAATGGCTCGGAACCATAAGAGCTTATGTCCAAAACGACCTATAACTTACACTTTGTCATGGCACAAACAACAACTGTGCAACGTACTATGAAACTAAGTGCATATTTTAAATCCTCAATAAGAACCGATATATACAGCTGAAATATCATCGACCCTTGGCTACAGATTAAGGAAACTATTTTTTTTTTTTTTCAGATTGCATCTTCCCTTTAGTATATACATGTTGCATTGCGCCGCCATATCCTTCTCAGCCATCATTCTTTACTTAGTTAACTACCAGCCGCAGCTGTAACAGTGCAGAGCACAAGACCACATAAAAAAAAACCTAGCTAGCACAAATCCAATTGCTTCCACACACACACAGCCTTTCTCACCAATGCCTGTAGTGATGCTCGACTTTCTTTGTGGTTGTGCAGTGAGAGGAAGGTTCTGGGGCAATAGGGCGTGCTTCTGCTGGTTCTGCAGCTTGTCATAAAGCAGGTGGTAGATGGCGCTGTAGTGGTCGAACCTCTTCTCCAGCACAGACTGAAGTGATATGGCGAATGATGAAGCAGTATGAGGGCAACGGAGTGTATATCACAATGCGGGGAATGAATATTTCGGCAGTGCAACATGCATGTGTGTACATACACACACTCAAACAGATAAAAAGATGAAAACAAAGTATGGATAGATGATACAGTGAAAAATTGACCTCCAGGTGTTAACAACACAAGTAAACTACATGGGGAAAAAAAAATCATATTGTTATGGAATCCGCCTTACACACGTGTCTGAGGAAGGCCACTGAAACAACCTTCTTTCACTTTCTATACACTTTTTGAACAAAGAGAATGAAACTTCACATCAATGTGGAACACCTTGCTGTAAAGCTGTAATGCAGTGTGAAATTCAAGCACCCACCTACAAACCTTTATGTTACTATACAAGAATGATCTTATTTTTCAGGAACGCCCCATTTCTGAACACCTCGCATAATAGTGTTGCTAGTCGGGTATCCCACACATAGGTATCCTGAGGTAATCTGTAAGGCTGTTCTGCGGCATAAAATTTAGCAATGTTAGAAATTAGACGTTAACTTCAACTTTTATCATGATTGATGGAATCGTGCTGATATGGCTATTGTGAACACCTGACTACTTTGCAGCAAGGGGTGCTGCAGAAGACTGGATTTCTGTTTGTGTGCTCTTGTGCTTGCATATGTCTATTATATCCATCAAATTGTGCCGTATCAGTGCTTGCCACACTTCATGCCTCTGTCGTTACAACTCTGGGCATGTGGCACGTGACACATGCATTACTAGGAAATGTACTTGACTCACTTAATAGTGGATACACGATATCAACACCTACAGCTGCTAATGCAAAAAAAAAAAAGGCTATGAGCCAAAATTTGTGTTATCAGGAAAATGGGAGGCAAGCAAGCTTGCTGCGAGTGTGCCTCACTTGTCATTTTTCTTTCTTTCTCTATTGCTGTTGCACTGCTCTCTCCTAACTGTTTCCTTGCTTGGCAGTGCAGCTTTTCAGTTCTGGCAGGCAACAATGGCCATGCATTCATATCCAGGCAACAATCAAATATGGCAATATGAAATGAGAAGTAAGCTCAATAAAAGATCAACTTGACACATTAGAAATGGCTCATCATTGACAAGCCCATGATTGAGATAACATCAATTATTGGAAATTTGCACATATCAATGCACAAGTGAAATAGCGCACCTGCGAGGGCCACATATTTCATTGTGTTTACAGGCTTCGAGTTTCATTATTTCTTTTTTTCCCCCAATACGACACAACTGAAATCTGTGAGCTTTAACAAGTTTCGATTGAAAAACAAGAGTGCTGCAGCAGCCATTACGACATACCTGTTCGATCTGTTCCTGCGTGACATTTGGCAGCTGAAGCATGTGCTGCACAACTACGGGGTCGAGCTTTTCATGGGTGGTGGTGGGTGTGGCTGCCGGTATTTCCATGAGGCGTTCGAATTCGGGGTACGGTGTGCCATGCGCATCCACCGATGGTGCACCACCTGCCGAATGGACCACCGCTTGTCGGGGTCCACCACCAACATCTGGCGAATGAGCTGCTCACACTCTGCGAGCAAAAGGCGACTACCATTAATATCTGGCACACACAGACTGCCAGGTGCTAACGGCTCTGTATGTCAAACAAAGATACGATGCATTATCATTGAAAATTTTCTACAGCAGTAAATCTTGATATAAACTAACACAGCTACAGCGAATCACTAAATATTATCATGGCAATACATTGCAAAATACTCAAGTACATTGTTAATCTGGTAAGCTGTGGTTTACTCGAATGAAAAACTGACTGCTTTAATATAACTTAAATAGCAAGTCCAAGACTCCACTGGTTACAGCAAAGCACTCGCTTGCTTACCTGTCATTCAGAGTATGCATTTTGGGTAGCAAACACAACACTTGAAATGACATTTTCTAAATAGGCATATATCATTTTGGTCACTGGAACAGCTTGGCTAGCATTGCTTGCAGCCAGCAAGACAACATGCCAGTAGTATTGAAGTGTGTACAGAAAATGCGATTAACACTCCCACGCTTGTGTGTGCTTATATGCCCGATCCAAGCAAATTACAGGATGACCACTGACAATCGGTAGAGCATCGGGCACATTATGTGGAGGTTGTAGGTGCTGCCCCTGCTGGCCGTGAGTTGTCTTTTCGTCTAAGTAAACTTCTTCACATACATACCATAATTGCTACAAAACAGAAAAAAAATAATTACTAGTTCCCTACACCTTCCTTAACTTCATTGTCTGTTGGTATTCATTAAGGTTCTAACTACAAAGAAACAGGCACTAACATTCTTTTATTTAGATGCCTTAGTTGATATCTTAGAAGAATATACATCAAGCTTTAGTTGTGTTTCTCATTTATCTTGGACCTGTGCTACTACACAATCACTATGCCCTGTTTTGTCACTGCATCACTGTAAGTGAGCTTGTATTATTGCCAATAAAGATACACTAAAAAACATTGTTGCAGTACAAAACTGGTATCGCCACACCTACATGCCACGTGAAATCATCCAGTTAATGTTAAGACTGGCGCCCAGGGTTGAAGAGGGAGTGGCACTCTTTCTTTGTCAAAGAAGTCGCCTAAGGGCTGCTGGCCTGATGTTCATCGTGTATTGTCCTTACTAGCCAGAAAGCGAGGCGCCATGTCGTCACATGTCATAAACAGTTCCTCAGAAGACCACAATGGTTTCCACGCAACATCTTCCTTGGAAAACACAGCGGCATCAGTCCCGACGACAACTCGCCCCGCTAATTGAGCGAGTTGCCGTGTTGCCGCTAATTGAGCGAGCAGTTCGGCAGACCCTTTTGAACTTTGTTGTGGCAGTACCTTTTGATGGACCCTGTCGTTCTGAGAGTAGAACCCCTCACCCAACAACACTCTCACAAAGAGCAGCCACGTCCGTGCCGGTTTTGCAGTGCAGTAAACCACGCCCTAACAGGAGACGTTTACCCTGGGTGGGTGAGGGCGTCACCCCCGCTAGCTGTGTGTGACATGTGATTGGACAGTGCAATCTGCACTCATTTCCCAATGTAAGGATCTGGAGAAAATGTACCTTTTATAATGATCCACCTCGTCATCTAGAAAATGAGTGCTCGTCATCTACAAAATGTAAATAAATCCTCTCTTTAAGTTCAACTTCCTCCAGCCTCTCCACCTTTCTCCAATGTCGCCAGTGCCCCAAAGGCCGGTCGCAACAGTCGCTAATTGCAGCATGCAGAAACATTGGTGCATACGGCTAAAGGCATAACATACCTGTTGTCATGAAGTAAGGTACCCTAAATTTTCCTGAGAGAACACTTGTCCGTAGACTTTGCAGTGTTTTGCCATCAAAGGGAAGGGCACCACACACAAGTACATACAGGACCACTCCCATACTCTGTGGGCAAAGAAGATAAGCAAAGCGAAATTGCAGGAGCGGCATCAACCAACAAGTGCCAACAACAGCAGTGCACAGAGAGCAGGAAAACACAATGGTACAAAAGAATAAATCATATCTTAACTAAAAATTAAGGAATAGTACCATGTGAAATGGCCAACGTTCCACCATATAGGTCTTTAAATGTCACCACACGAAATTTCAAGAAGACGCTACATGTAATTAATAAGGAACTTGCAATGAAGCATGACATCTCTTGTCAATATAATAACAATGGTTCAGTAAAAATGTCTTTTCAAATTTCACTAGACTGAAGAAAAATGTCTGGATTAACTGAATGCCAAATTACTGATAGCAACAAGAAATCAATACATAAAGATATTTGTTAAATAAATCAGGTTCTCGACGAAAACGTAAATGTTGAATTTATTTTGCATAAGAGCAGTGAGCCATAATTTTCCTCATCTTCTGGACTCATTCTCAATGCCACCATGGGCACTACAGGGTTAAATTCGCCTGAAATGTGCTCTGCATCTAATCCTGATTACATACCACCGACACCACCATTTGATGACAGTTCCTTCACACGTAAATTGGCTGGTGACGCATGGTTCATCCATGGTGATGCAGCAAACGAGCTTTATGTCAGCATGCTAACTGCGGCTGAAAGCTTTTCATCGTCAAGAGCGTCAGCCATGTTCGAGTTTTGTGACATTATGCATGCATTGCATCAAGTTAAAACAAAGCTGCTGAGTGCTCGATCCGCGTGTGGACAAAATGTTGGTGACCAACAATAGCCTGGTTACTTAATCACCAAATATACGATGGTTGAATTAACAAGCTTTTACTGTATTCTATAAAATGGTACATGGGGGGAAAAAATTCTGGGTCCGTAAAAAGAATTGAAGAATTTAATCGAGGATATATTAAGGTACAACTTGCTTTCGTGCACTTATCTAATGTTACTTACTGCTATAAGAGATGCAATCTTTATAACAATCTCATCATGTTAGCTGTAAAAACGTAAAAAATAATAAGTGCCCTGCTGACTTTGTTATAAAAGCTTTTTTATGTAAAAACAATGCTGTATCCTCCTCAGTCTCACTATTAAACATGTCCCTACACTGAAACCTCATTATAACAAAGTCGTATATTACACAAAAATAACTTTGGTATATCCTCAAATTTATTACAGAGGTTTGTTCTTATATATATATATATATATATATATATATATATATTGCAATACTTATCTTTCAATTACTTTGTTATAACCAGTATTTCACTATATTCATGTTTGTTATACTGAGGCTTAAGTGAATGTGCATTTTAAAGACACATATTTTATAGTCATTAAATCGCAGAACATAGTCGCTGCAGAATAAAAATACTAAAAATTGGCCTTAAGCATCAGTTACTTGCAGTTAGTCATTACCAACAGGAAGGGCCATAAAAAAATAATTGGGGGGCGCTTGAGCTTCATCTTATTATTTGCAATACTGCCAGTCTCTACTGAGACCGTAGCAGGTGGGCACACTGTACAGATGCTATGATAGCTCATCATAGTATCAATCAGGAATACAGAAACAAGAGTAACATCAACTTGGCACTTTTTACATGAGCAATATTTACACAACGTAATATATAAACAAAATACAAGCGCACACAAAACGGGAAGTTCGACAATAAGGCTGGTTACACGGCTACTTACAGAACATACAAGTAGTACATACTGGTTTCATTACTGATGTCATTGGCTATTTAAAGAAGCTAAGAATTTTTTTTTTCAATTTCTGACTCAAACCAAAACAATGACTCAGTGTTAGTGATGTTAGGGGCCAACTTGTTGCACTCGCAGATGGCAACTGAAAAAAAAAAGTAAATCTTAAAGAGTAGATCGCGATAGCGTAATCGAGCGTCGTGCACGTCACCTACTGAACAGTTGACCTGCCTCAGTTCTCGGTGCATGCCTCGACTGTGCCGCAAGGAAACTAATGACTGTGCGTGCAACTTTGACCGTTTCATGGTATCATTGAATGCCTATTTTAGGTGCAGTTGTTAAGTGCCCACCAATTATTTCTTTTGTGATTCAGCGAAGGGCCCACTTCACACACGTAGGGCAAGACCCGAATCTGTGCAGCTGTTCAGTTGATGGTTCTGTTGGTTATGATGATTAAATATGTTTGAGCACTTAGTAATGGTGGGCCTTTAATACAACCACTCATTGCTCAATTCACATCTTTTGATACCTGGTGTAGTTCTATGCTTTGCCATGCAATATATAGGTTGTTAAAAAGACTCGTGCCAAGTACATGATGTTCATATATGTAGTGTTTTTTTCTTTTCCTTCCAAAGAACTTTCAAGAAATTTCGTGGCTCTGCAGTAGAACATCTGCTTGCATGCACATGGCCTGGGTTCTATCTTCACTCGAACCTGTATATTTTTATTATTGATTTTATGCGCATCTTTTTCAATCACTGACAAGATGATGATTTTTCACTCACAACCAGTGACACCGACGCCAATGCCAGAAACTCTGCAAAACAAGCTCTTTAACACTCTCGTGTTAAAAGCTGGAGTAAGTTACAACCTAAAGATAAATACAAACTCAAGCCAAATCGATTACTGTCCTGGGAGAAATTTTGCATAGATATTCCATCCTGTCACATTTGCTCATTTCTCTCAGTTGATGGTTCTCCTCGTTATGATGATTAAATATGTCTGAGCACTTAGTAATGATGCACCTTTAATACAACCCCTCATTGCTTAATTCACACCTTTTGATGCCTGGTGTAATTCTATGCCTTTGCCATGCAATATATAAGGTGTTAAAAAGACTCATGCCAAGTACATGGCATTCATATATGTAGTGTTTTTTTTTTTTTCATAAAACTTCCAAGAAATTTCCAAGAAATATTTGCTTACTTTACACAGTTTTCATGCCGTCAGTGTTCCCATACAGACACACCAACATGTTGCTTGTTTTATGTCCTGGCAAATGTCATCCAAGATTCTGGTGTCACTGCTTAGCAAGAGGTCATATTTGAGGTAGGAATGATGAGCTTTCAGTTTTAGATATGTGTGGCATTCCCATTAGCCTTGAAAAAATATTTATGACTCGACAGGAAACTAACCTGCATTGCTCTCTTACATAGGCAGCTGACAAGTGCATCATAGTGATATATATTTAGAGCTTGCATTTCTTTTTAAGTTTAACTGCCTTCTATATATAGAAGCACTCAAATGAAAAGAAAGATACCGTATTTACTCGCATAATCGGCGCACTCACATAATAGGCGCACCCCTAGTTTGGTCGCGGAAAATTCGACTTTTTTTTAATTCCGCGCATAATAGGCGCACCCCGAACTTGGCCGTGATCAGAAACGATTCTACCCCCCAGCGGTACAGTTGGAACGCGGTCCCCGTACCCTGAAGAAAAAAAGAAAACAAATCGACGAGCAAATAAAAAAAATTCGAAGTGCAACGACCTAACCAACGTGTTTGTCGAAATAAAACTTGAAAAAAAAAAAAGCGTCCATGAGCGAAAAAAAAAAACGGCTGTTCCATCAATTACTGATACCCCCCAACTCGCCGCGCTTTTTGGAGGTCACGTGTACAACGCCGGGGGCTCGATCGCCATCACCACCATCAGAGAAAAAGAAAGAAACGCCATTTTGCAAGCGGTGTGCGTATGTTGTGGTCGTGTATTGAACTTTGGTTCCACCATGGGAAATACGCGAGCTGCACGGCTGGGTTTAAACTGAAGGCAGTGCAGTACGCGCTGGAGCACGGCGACCGGGCTGCAAGCAGGCATTTCGGTGTTGGAGAAACCAGTATTCGGTACTGGAGGGACCAAGAAGAAAAACTTAAGGCGACGAAGAAGACACGGCGGGCTTTCCGCGGTGCCAAGACCGGCAGGTATCCGAACGTCGAAGAGCAACTGGTCCGGCATATACGGGAGCTACGACAAGACGGCTGTGCTGTGTCGTTGGATATTGTGCAGACTGAGGCGCACAGGATAGCCCGAGCGCAGGGAATCGAAGCAAAAGAGTTCAAAGCCAGCTCCGGATGGACAACTCGTTTCATGCGGCGCCATGGCCTCGCACTGCGAAGGCGGACCACCTTGTGCCAGCGCTTGCCCGCAGCATATGAGGACAAAGTGGTGGACTTCCACAGTTTTGTTATAAAGCTCCGACAGCAGAAAGACTTCATTTTGTCCCAGATTGGCAACGCTGATCAGACCCCCCTTTGCTTTGATATGCCATGGAACACGACAGTGGAGGAGAAAGGTGCACGGAGCGTCATCGTCAGAACGTCTGGCGCTGATAAACAACGATGCACCGTAATGCTGGCGGTGACAGCGGATGGGCGTAAGCTACCGCCTTACGTTATTTTTAAACGTAAGACGCTCCCAAAGGCGAAATTCCCTCAAGGCATCTACGTCAGAGTCCAGGAAAAAGGCTGGATGAGCGCGAAACTCATGGTGGATTGGGTGAAAACAGTCTGGGGTCGGCGGCCGGGTGGTCTGTTGTTGCCGTCCATGCTTGTCCTGGACAGTTTTCGTGGGCACCTAGTAGACCGCGTATGAGATGAGCTAAAGGAGCTGCGCACAGTTCTGGCAGTGATTCCGGGCGGCCTCACATCGATACTGCAGCCTTTGGACGTGTCCTTGAATAAACCTTTCAAGGACAATGTTCGAAGGCTGTACACCACCTGGATGGCTGGAGGACAACATCAGCTGGCTCCAGGTGGTAAGATTAAGAGGCCGCCTGTGGAAATGTTGTGCGCTTGGATCGTAGAAGCGTGGCAGGCGATCTCCGACGAAGTCGTCAGGAAAAGCTTCAAGAAGATGGGTATCTCGAACGCACTGGATGCGAGTGAGGATGACATGTTGTGGGGTGCGGATGATTCGGACACCGAAAACGAATCCCCGCTCGGCGAGGATGAATGTGTGATCTCCGACTCGGACTCCGAATAGGGAAAAGGAGGAACAGCTACGACTTTTGTGTAAATAAATTTTACGTGTGTGTGTGCAGTTGACGGCTCTCGCTTGTTCATTAAAAGGTACGTAGGTATGTTTGTTTTATGCTGAATTAATTGGTAAACGATAAAGTCGCCTTTTACTTGACAAGTGTGCAGATTTAAAGCGCGAGAACCGAATTGAAAAAATTTTCGAAAATTTTACCCCGCGTAATCGGCGCACCCCTAACTTCGAGCCGGATTTTCTGAAAAAGAAGTGCGCCTATTAAGCGAGTAAATACGGTAGTTCCTGAAGATGTCATGCATACCAAAGTGTTCAGAACCATACTGAAGTAGATGTTGTAGGTCACCCCTTGGGTCACCATTTTTTTCAATATCAAGCTTTTCTATACGAGACTCACCCAAATGTCAGCCTTGGGCCCATCATATTGTTTCCCCTCAAAAAGCTCGGGGGCTGCATAGGGGGGACTGCCACACCATGTTGACAGCTTCTTACCCGGTTCAAAGTGATTGCTGAAGCCAAAGTCTGAAATCATCAAAGAATGCATAGCTGTAGTTCCTGCCCAGCTGTAAACAAGCTAACAGGAGAAGTTCTATATGATGCTAACTTAAGGAGGTGCAGAAGAAAATAAAATAAAATTAAAAAGTGATAGCACGGAGATCGAGGTGTGCCCGTGAAAATCGAAAACATACATCTTACAGAAACACTTCCAGAATATTGAAATTTAATACAAGCCATAATACGCTGAATTAACAATGTTACAAAGAAAAAAAAAGCTGCATGAAGCTTTCAATATTTGAGTAGCTACATAATGTTGTAACAGATATAGAGCTAACATGTCCAGGGAGCAAATCATGTCTTCAAGGATGAAGACATATATAGCAGCGGTCAAAATTTTAGACATCACAAGAGCGCATAGAAAACAGCTTCGCTGAACCTCCAGATGGCAGCTTGCAATGCTAGAGAATGTGGAATGCGTCCGTGCCCGTTTTTTTATTTTTAGCTGTCAGCCTGTTAATTCACTTCCTTCAAGTACGTGCACTCTGAAACAGCTGATCAAGCGTAAAGTGCCAGTTGTGCAATAGCTGGGAAAGTTACATGGGATACTTAACAAGGTAGACCTCTTACTGAATTACTATTATTCACAAATATTTTTTGATTACTAGCACAGCTGTTTATTTAGAATAGTTAATGGTACTAGTGCTGGAAGTTTATAGAGGAAAATTTGCAAAAAAGCTGGACATTCTTACAGGATGCAATTAAGCTGCTTCACTGGCTGCAAGCACAAACTTTTTAGAAATAAGCTCCCTGGTGGAAACCATGCTTTACTTGTACTGTACATTTGGCTACATTAACTTCTTAGGTTCTGTGAATAAGAATGCTGCCAATGTATGTTTACCACAATGCTGAAGATGCAAACTAAGAGGCTGAGTGCACCCACCTGCAATCTTGATGTTCATCTCGCTGTCAAGCAGAAGGTTCTCAGCTTTCAGGTCTCTATGTACAACATGCCTCTCGTGGCAGTAATGGACAGCACTGACTATTTGCTTGAACTTCCGCCGAGCAATATCCTCCGGCATTGGACCAGTGGCCACCAAGTAGTCTGTCAATAATGTCAGCATTACGCTCAGTCACCAACAAAGCAACCATTGAACACAGGTACCTTCCAACAGCATCAATTATTACTCTGAGAAATTGACACGTCTGCTGCAGGACCAAGGCAGTATTTGCAAACGAACCAAGTATTCATATAAAGTACTGATAAGTGCAACCTTAAGGGATAAGACCAGGGAAGAGTGAGCCAAGGAACAAGCGTTCCTTAAGCCCATCATAGCTGAAGTCAAGAATGGGCCGGGCATGTAGCGAGGAAGCAAGAAAGTTGAAGCGAGAAACATAGACAAACATAAACATAGAGCAAGAAGGCTGGTCATTAAAAGTAACATGCAACAGAAGGCAAATGCACAAGGGGGAGACAGAAAGTTAGGCATGCAGGCAAGAATAAGAAGTTTGCTGTGACAATGTGTCTACGGTAAACATAGGAGCAGGTTAATTGGAAGAAACGAATAAAAGGCTTTCGCCCTGCAGTGGGCAAACTCAGTTTGCTAAGGCTACTGTGAAATGACCTTGCAATGCTGATGAACGAACTTAAATTCCTCAGAACGTTCATCATGTTTCCAGAAACTGGATTACCTAGCTAAACTGTAGCTACACTGCCACAGACAATATTAGTGTATCATAAATATTTGAACACAATATAATTACCGACTTTGAGCCCTGCAGTTTATTTCTGTAGAGATATATGCCTTGTTGGACTTACAGTAGTCTGCCAAAACATGCTATGAAAAAGGCAAGACAAATACAGGTGATTGCTACCACTTACCAAATATTTCACCTTTGTCTGCATATTCTGTGACTAAATATATCATTTTCTCTGTTTCCATTACCTGCAAAGGTACAAAGAGTCCAGGTGGCTTTATGTGTATCAAAATAATAACGGGATGGGCAACTGTCAAAATAACTCAAGTTCTCAATTATACTCAAGTTCAGGATAATAATAAACTCATCAGTAGCTATGCAATGTTTTTCACTCATAAACAGCAGTGAAACTTCTTAATTCAAGTATAGCTAATTTTCACAGGCAATAATGAGGCCTGCTATGAGTAATATTTGTAATTGAGTAATGAGTAATATTGGAAAAACCACATGCAAGGAAGTAAGCTCTCATGTATATTTAGAAACATGAACACCTCTATTTTACGGCACCCCGTGTTCCAGTTAAATTTCTTGTTCACTGCCACTAGGAGCAAGCAAGGCTACACAATCAAAACATGGTAACACTTAATTGCCTCAAGCATCAACAGTGATGTCCCCCTTACCTGATATAGCCTAATGATATGGGGATGATGTAAAAGCTTCATGATCTGGACCTCTCTGAATATCTTCTTTAGGTTCTCCTCATCTAGATGTGTCTTGTCTATAATCTTTATGGCTACCTGCAACGACAAAACAGAACAAAATATACAAAGTTGAGAAGAGGTAAATGACATGGACATTTGTAAAGTGCACTCGGAAATGAACATCAACTGTTTGTTAAGGTGGCAGTGTCATCCTGACAGTTTATTTGTATGAGGTCACAAACCTGCATTTCCATAAAAGGAAAGCTCTGCCAGTGTCAAAAGAGAGCCTGTATTTTGAGTGTCATTACGAATGCTATCTGGTTCCTGTGAATTATATTTCAATATTGTTAATTAAAAACAATTACACTACACACAGTATAGCACTAACAAAACACAAGAGTACAGCTCACATAGACAGTGAGGTGTGTCAAGCAATAAAAAGCTTTGAGAGCAAGCTTCACAATCTTTTACATATTGCACATAGTCAATGGAATTGATTCTAACCATACAAGACCTCTTGTACATGAGTGTGATCATTTCAAGCAGGACTTGACATAATCATACTAAAAGAAATCTAAAGTCAAATAACATTTTATGTGCAAGTGAAAGTTCAATCTATGACGTCTAAAACAACAATAATATCAACAGCAGTGTCCTACTTACATGAGAAATTAGTGTGAATGCACAAGAACACATGCACTACAAGTAGGACATTCAAAAAATGATCATGATGACGTCAAGAGTTACCGCCTACAATTAATCACTACTAATCAAACTAGCTGCACTGAATAAAGAACTTTGGGTGCATGAAGAGACATAATAAAATGTTCGTTTCTATTTGATTCATGGATAAAATAACCACCGGATGTTATTTTGGGGAATGGAACGAGTGGTTAAAAACTCCAATTTTGACCTGGTTAAACTGGACAGGTCGCGCCATCAAGCGGGGCCCAGTTGAACCAAAACCCGTCCGCCATCTCGGAGCCAATGGCAGGAAATTAATCAATGGCCGTTGTTGCTGCTGTGGCTCCCGCTGTTTTCGTTCTTCTGCTACTAGTGTCGGCGGCCGCGCAGTACAGCCGGGCAACGTTGTGTACGGCAACAGTGACGTGAGACGGACCGATTTCAGGCAGGGGGATTCAAGTGCGCTAACGCAACGAGGATCCCTAAAACGTGATTTTATTTCAAAATAAGCACATCCTTGGCACAAAAGTAGCACTACGAGGTTTCTGAACCGCTATTTCAGGAATCCACATCAACTGAATATTTGCCTTTAGTGTACCTTTAAGTATAAACATTATGGTGCCCCGAAGCTGTTGCAAATTAAACCTGCGCGTCTAGTATGGCTGCCGCAAATGCTTCTCAACACATAAGAAAGAAGAACATGCACACACCGACTCCACTCTCATAAAAACTCGTACTTGCACTTCGTTCAGATCGTAGAATAAGAGGGGGTGGAAAAATTAAGCAGTGCGCAGGAAATCCCACAGGAGTTTGCTTTCGACACCGCCCGGTGCTCAAGTGCACGCGCTGAAAACGTGGCCGTAGCCGCACACGCGGCTTGCATTCGGGAACATATCGCATTGTCCGCGCCATGCGACGGAACTGACAGCCTAAGTTCCTTCTACGCACGCACCTGGGCTGACAAACAAAACAATGACAGATGTGCATGCGCCCAAAAATTCGTGGCTTGGCGCACCTCTCCGAAGAATTACTTCAGGTAAACCCTCTCTGTTACGAACGATATATAATGGCGCGGAAATTGAAACCCACCCGGTCAGAAGCGTAGCCAGAAATTTTTAGAAGGGAAGAGGGGAGTGTTCAAACATACTGTGTGGGTTCAAGCATGCGTTTGTATGTGTGCAATGTACGCATGCAAAATTAAAACTGTCTGGGAGGTCAATTGACCCCCCCCCCCCACCACCACCTTACCACGACTACGCCATTGCTGCCCGTGGCGCCATAGAATGTATACAGGCAGAAGGGACCAAGGAGGATAGCTAAACTAAGCGTAACTGGTGGTAAAGCGCTAATACTGTTTACTCGACGTCCCGGGAGTTTCATCACTCAGCAGCACGTGTCGAAGGTCACGGCGTCGCGATCCATACCTTCCGTGCCGAGGCGAAGGACTCACTGATGACCCACGTGCGTCCTTCATAGTAAGTCCGCGCGTGGTTCTCACATCTAACTCCGGCGCGCTCCATAAAACGCCTCGAGTCGTTCGCTGCCCATCAAACTTGTCAGAGGCGAAGAGTCGTTTTATGGCTTCGTGTTTACAACCGCGTAATGAAAGAGATAGAGTGAGCAGTCAAGCCCGCGTTGAGAAAATTAAATGATCCCGACAAGTCTTCCATATTTCCGCATTCGAAGGTGCTCACTTTTATTTAGATCCAACCGCTGATCGCCCGAAGCCATACTTTTTTCAGAAACATTTCGTTCGGGGCTCCAGCTTATCACACAGAGCGGCCGCGCTAATACGACACTCACCCTATAGATAGACACGCTAAATGGGAACGACCGCGAACTTTTTCTGGAATTTCATAAACGGTACCGAGACCCACCTAATTTGAGAAGGAAAACCACGCGCCGATATAACGGAAGAACCCTGCCGGCGATCCCGTCTCTCCCGACCTTTTATCTCTCATTTAAGCATATGGGGGCTTCAATTTAAACGCGACACCCTCTCGGAGCTAGAATTCGCTCGAATTTCTCGCTGATTGGTCGGGGTTTGACGGAACAGTCCAACCAGCGAAGCCGACGTGGCGCCGCCCGCAGCGAATCCAGAGACGAGCGCGTTACATCGGGACCACGCGGTTGACTGATACCAAAACGATTCTCGGTTCTCTCAGCGGCAGCGCCGCATGACCGAAGGTCGAACAGGCAAAAAAGGTCAACTGCGAAGCCCCAGGCGATTGCGAGGAAGCCCCGCGCGAACGCGCCCATGGATGGCTTGGCGTGCTTCGAGTCACAACACGCCAACAGCGACCGACGCACTCAGTCTTTGTCCGCCTGCGGGGCAAGGTTGCACCGAAGGGGCTTCTGTCTCCTTCCGCGACCTTGCGGGAGCCGATGGCGGAAGGCGAAAGAGCGAGAACTTCCCCGCCTAGGAGCTGCAGTCAATACGGCATAACTCAGATCTGATGTGCTTCCGTTTTAAGGACACTTGTTCTAGTTTTTTTTTTTTTAAATTACGTTTTGACGAACTAAACTGCACTTACTGAAAAGTTGACTCCGGGGACATTCATCGTGCAATGATTTCTCGCACGAAAGTTTTTCACTTTGTACACAGATATATGCACGCACACACACATAGGCGTGCGCGCTAGGGCAGCGGGAGGGGCGGCCCCCTGGTCACCAAAAGAGGGAGAGGCGATATTTGCTCCATACATCGACGAATGACGTAATGGGGTGGGGGGTGGTAATGCACAATCACCCTCCCTGATGGGGCGCACGCCTATACGTTCACACTTACAGACACAAGCACGATTATGCACAAAGAGGCGTCAGAAGCCCCGCACCGAATTATTGGCTACGGCCTTGATCATCCCATTTTATAGACTCAAACAAAACGTGCATTCGCACGAGATGATTGGGATGACTGCTACTGACCTTCCACTGTTCACGACAGACTCACGGTCTGTATATTGCCGTCTCATTCTTGGCCCACCCCTGTTAGCGGGAACGCGTCATGCATGCGGTTCACAATCATCATCAACGAACAAGGCCGTTCAGAACAAGCAAAAGATTGTCATAGTCTAAATAGAACGAAAATAACGTTGCCGTGCCGTCAGTCAAGCAGACTGACAAGACGTCCGAGAAACATGTTTTTTCGCTACATGTTGTTTTTTTCTGCGTTGCGACCACATACGGCAGCCTGCCCTTCTAAAGTGCTCCGCTCCTAGAAAATGCCTTGAAATGAAAGGCTTGTGTCAATATACAGAGAAAAGTTTATGTAGAACCATATAGTTCTCAATATATTGCTGACCTGATTGCAAGTTTTCATTTTACTGTATAGTGCTTAAGCGCTAGGGTAACTGTGACTTTAAATGGACGGACGGAAGCAAGAACGGAAGCAAGAATACAGGCCCCGTATGAATGGACGGACGAATGCTTCGCCCCACTCTCCATCACTACGTGGATATGCTGCCATTTTTTTTTTTCTTTTTTTCCGGTAAGTAGAGCACTGTTGTTAATAATATTGTCGTTTTAGATGGTGCCATACATTTCGCTTTCGCTGTGACTTGAATTGTTAGTTGATTTCTGTGTCCCTTTAACCTATTCTTGCAGTCTACGATTAAATATAGACACTATGGTGACGGAACTACCAGGTTCAATGAGCAGTTTGACGTTCCGATTTCCACGAGCCGCGACAAAAGTACAATTCTTCATTGTTCAGAATGCACTAAGTCGAAAACAAATTTCTCTACACTTCGAACCTATTTTATTTTATTTACGCGAAAACAGAGCATGAATGACGTCAGGATAATTATATATTCAATTACAATTTGGTTAGTAGTAATAATAACACACATTAGTCAGCGCGTTATGAAATCATGTTCGCCATAACATAATATTGAGTGTCTTAAAGTAACATTGCATCAGTTTGACGCATTCACAGGTGATTCTTCGTATAGGTGGTGTCTGAAAGAGTTAAAGGGTTTAATTACATGTCCGTGGCAATAGTAATACAGGCATGACCGCACGAAGGGCAGAAAAGCGTTTGACAACACGTGTTCGTATCCAGAACTGGCTGAAGTACTGCCGTATATCACCATTATAACGCACTGCACCCAACGGCGTCGGCAGGGGACCGGGGGCGCAAAAAGGGCAGTTGCACCTCCAAGCCACATTCTTGCTGATGATCGTGATTCAACCACGGTTGTGCCCACGACCAAGAGGAGGTCGTGGTTGTGCCAGAGCAGGAAGCTGCCGAAGGCCCCGCAGAATCATCATCGCCAGAGCAGCTTCAAACAACGGCTGACGAGGTTCCGAAGAGAACTCCCGGAGAGTCCTGGCCAGTGCCGACGTCTGACAAAGGCGGCAGCCAGCCGGACAACGACGTCGTGCCAACCATAGCCGTTTCGTTGGTCGCTTTCACGATCCCCGCATCTGTCGTCCTCTTCAAGGAACGTCCCCACGAGGCGAGACGCACTTCACCCAACGACTGCCGATACCAGTTTTAGTTGGGAGGCACGGGCTTTATACTTGGCATAAAATAAAGCGCAATAAACGGGTCAACAAAAGGTGAGACAGACGGGACGAAGCGCTTCGTCCCACCTGTCTCGCCTATTTTGCCCCATTTATTGCATTGTATTTTATATCGAGTACGCATCACTTACCGGCCCAACCTTCTATAACTTATTATACTCGTGTAAAGGCGGGTTTGTTGGTATATAGGATGTTTTGATTACGATGGTAGGGTAAAAGAAAAAAAAACACAGGACACAATAAGGCAACAAAGGTAGCGCTGCGTGCGCATTTTTGTTGCCTTCTTGTGTCTGGTGTGCAGGAAGAGAGGAGTCAATAACTATTTATGCATGTTCGTTTGTGCTTTTGTACCGTGTATTGTCCACGAGCAAAATAAAAAAAATCGAGAAGGCGGGGGGGGGGGGGGGGGACACCTGACTACGCCTATATCGAAGTAAGCAGGACGCAACAGCTTTTAACATTGCATCGCAATGTACGTGCAACGGCAAGGTAGACCTACGAAGCACGCGTGCATGTAACACTGTACCGGAACGGAAGAAGAGACGCGAAAGGAGAATCACATGTTCCAGTACACGATACCTAAGTCCTCGCCACCGGTTTCGTCTTACACATCCGAACGACAGTATAAAGAAGGTGGCTACAGTGGTCGTCTAGCTACACAAGTAAGGCGCGCTGACTCAGTAGAAGAAAATCACACAAATTCCGGCGCTTGTGTCAGCTTGTTTTCATGTCTGTAGTGTCGTGTTCGCACGCGTTAGCGCATGTTATGACGATTGTTCACCGAGAAGCTCAGTTTTCCGTTATCATACATTCGACAGTGAAAAGTAAGCTACATTTGTGTTCTGTTTTTATTGCTTTATGCACGCGTAAACTCCGTCCATACGGAATAAGTCACGTGTTCAAAAATGTTTAGGAGCGCGAAGTATCACCCGCAGAAGGGTGATATCGTTTTTTATATGGTTCTCAAGTTTCTCAAACACATCGTCCACCGTGACAGGCATCCATTGGTTCGCTGCGTAATACTTTTAGTAGGAAAACAAAAAGGGTAGCACGCACCCTTAATTACGCATTCACCTGAGGCAACTACAAAGCAAACGACATTATCTTGTACTCCGTAATTTGCATTGATCTCTCTCTCTCTATGCTCGTGTTTCCGTGTTTGACACAATATTATTGCGTTCTAACAGACAATAGTGCCAAGAAAAGGTAGTATAAAGGAAGTTATTAAACCACATTGTAAAGCAAATGTGAAGAAAGACAAGTGGGTGAAAGGTGAACTTGCCGTGAGCAGGAACCGAAGAACGCGCTCGATGCTCTACCACTGAGCTACCCCACGACACACACACACACACACACACACACACACACACACACACACACACACACACACACACATATATATATATATATATATATATATATATATATATATATATATATATATATATATATATATATATATATATATATATATATATATATATATATAAGGGGAAAAGGTGCATACCTAAGGGCTCGTTTTTCCGTGTTTTAACACAATATTGATGAGATCTAACAGACAGTAATGCCAAGGAATGTACAGGGGAAGTTATTGGAACCAACGGAATGTAAATAAGAGGAAAGAAAAGTGGATGAAAAATAACCAGCCATTATTATATATATATATATATATATATATATATATATATATATATATATATATATATATATATATATATATATCTATATATATATATATATATATATATATATATATCCTGCCTATACTGTTCTGGTGTATTCTGATGGCATCACGCACTGCCTCCGTGTTCTGCCCAAGCGATGATATCGAATACGTGGCGTCATTGCGACACCGCAAATTTCGGTGATCTGTAACATGAACGTCATTTGCGATACCACGAGTTTTCGCACCTTTGCGTCGCGCCGCCAATAGTCAAGTTTAGCGCTTGACGCGGCACCCAAGCCTTCCGTCTTAATAAACTGGCAAGCAAACACCACATTGCAAACGAATCGATTGATCTCTATATGTGGGGTTTAACGTCCCAAAACCACCATATGATTATGAGAGACGCCGTAGCGAAGGGCTCCCGAAATTTCGATCACCTGGGGTTCTTTAACATGCACCCAAATCTGAGCACACGGGCCTACATTTCCGCCTCCATCGAAATTGCAGCCGCCGCAGCCGGAATTCGAACCCGCGACCTGCGGGTCAGCAGCCGAGTACCTTAGCCACTAGACCACCACGGCGGGGCAGCCATAACATCGAAAAATCGCACAAAATTCTTTGCAAGTGTGTAGCGGATACCACGCTTCCCCGAAGGAGGCCGAAAGATGGCACAGTGAATGCCTCCCTACTACACAAAAATTATGATTAGTGGCGTAGTGGGTACCCTGCAAGTGTGCTTGTAGAATTTACCCATACAGTGTTTAGAAAAGGCTCTGAAAGGCCACCTTTCCAGCTTTCGTTGTGACCGTGCTGCGTGTTCCGCGCAGGCTTTGCGCTTTTTAGGGGCGAAGCTCCTTATGGCGTGGCTTGTGCGTCCCTCGTAGTACGTAACCACCAGTGGCACATACCCTAAATAGCGGTCCTTACAATGTCTGCTGGATGGGAGCACTTGTATATGATGAATACATGATGAGAAGTTGTGAGATGGCTGCGCTTGAAGTTTTCACTAGACATATGGACGGACGAACAGACTGACACACGCAGGGACGGACAGACAGAGGGATGGCCGCAAAAAAAGATGGACGGACGGACAGACAAACGAATGAACAAACGGACAGATGCACCAAGGATCACACAGATAGGCGGACGCAAGAACGAATGGACAGACAGACTGACGAACGCTGCGCCCCACCAATCATCATTCACTCTGTGGATATGCTGTGATTTTTTTTTTACCTTTCTTTGATCGCTTCAGTTCCACCTCGCGCGCGTTTCGGTGCGCCCTCTAAAGGTACTGGCCCCATGTGCTCCCATCTCGACCAAATCGTGCACGGTGTGCAATACGGCCGCGTGCGTGGAATACGCCCAAGTCTTGTCGATCACGGTGATCCGAAACATCGACGCCTATCACGACAGTCACGTCTGCAGCGGCTAGAAGCGCAGTGAGGTAAGGAAGTGGATGCGGACTGAGTAATCAACGAAGATGCTCTGTGCCTTAGAAATAAAAAGAATGTAGAGCTTAGTGAAAGTTGATTCATCATTATCAATAGGTAGCTCTAAATCACTTAGCATCTATATGTTTTTACATCGTGGCCAACGCAAGTAGTTCCGGTAGCGCGCAGCCAACTGCGGAGGCCGCGTTTAGAAGGACGAAATACAGTCGCAAGCCGCGACTCACACAAGCTTGCATAGCTTCCTCAGCGTTCCACCTGGTATAATAAAATGATTGTTCGGGTTCTACATCTAAGAACCACGATATAATTATAAGGAACACCATAGTGGACAACACCGGAAAATTCGACCATCTGCTGTTCGTTAACGTGCACCTGATTCTAAGTTCATGGGCGTTGGCCATGGTGCATTTATCTAAATGAGGCTGCTGCTGCCGGCAGAGGCGTATCCAGGAGAGGTGGGGGTCAACCTCCTTTCCCCAAAATAAATTTTCAATTTTGCTTGTGTGTATACATACCCGCGCACATATACAAACGCGCACACGAACACACATACAGTATGGTTGAGCCCTCGTCCCTTTCCCTCACCACGAAACACGTTCCTGGCTACGCTCCTGGCTGCCGCGATTCGAACCAACGACCCTCGTGGTTGACAGTCAAGCACCACAGCTAATGCACTACCATGGCGGGTGCTGCACCTGGTTTGTGAAACGGATTACGATGAGGAGCTCTTTCTGATGCGTGGAACTCTGGGTGCGCAGTCGGTGAATAGCGAGCTGCGGAGTCGCTTCTCGGCAGAGGCTGTCCTGGTGCTCAAGTCCGCGGCACAGGCTACCACAGCGGGAGCGGCGCAGAGCACGGTGCAGAAGGCTGTTCTGTTGTATTAGTCCCACGGGAAGGTCTACACCGAAGTCCGGAGTGAGCGGGACCACTTCCGGCCAATGCTAGAGGACGTCGGAGTCCGTTGTCCCAACCCGAATCCAGAAGTGCTGCGAGTGCTGCTCAGGCTCATCTCGCAGATGGCGCTACCCGTACACTTCAGCGCAGAGGTAGACACCGGCACACGTTGGCCCCCCTCCCCCTTTACTGCACTTAAGTGATCAGGCTCAAGCATGTATATAGTATACGTAAGCTTTGCAAATGAATCACGTTTTTGCGAGATCAGTACAGTGCCTATACATCTTGCACGCTCCAAGCATAGTCAATAGGTCTATCCAACATTTCGTGCGCATCGCACGCAGCTAACTGTGCGCGGCCGCAGGAGACCCGAACGGTACCGTGCTCGAAGTGCGCGCCGTGTCGCGATACCTGAACAAGGCCGAGTGGAGCCGTGGACGCAACGAGGCGAGCGGGAAGGCCAAGGGCTACTTCGGGGCCTTATTCGATGCCTTCAACGACAACGGGTCGAGTGCCAGCGTGGATTACGACACGTCTCAGAAGCTCGACAAAGAAGGACTCGCAGCGTTCGTCCTTGCTCTCGAGCGAGCGAACGGCAGCGACGACATCGACTACGCGTCACCGCTATAGGATCGGACTGGACGGCCTGACATATCCAAACAGCGCTGGGAGACCCGACTGCGACAGTACGTTTAAAACCTTTCGGCGTTGCTATATACAGTCCGGTAACCATTTAAGAAGAAATTCAAGCTCCACCTACTGTTATCAATTTCGCACCCTGAAGAGCTTGCACAAGTCCATCCAATCTCATTTGTAAATTTCTGTGAAGTGAAGCACCCTTCGCATGCATGTTTCAGACAGTTGGCAAACCATGCTGACGCACCTTACTTATTGAGAAATGGAGGCCGAGCATGCAGATGAGGTCGAGAGTAATTTTGTGCTAAGTGTGCCACGGTAAAAAGAGAAAGAAACTAAATAAAGCTGGGGGGGGGGGGGGGGGCACTGGCCCTGTGTGCCATCTCCTGGCTAAGTCACCGCGTGAAAGTGAAAACGGCAGACATGCATACAACCCACACTCTTAACGCAGATCGCTAATATAAGCGGTACTGTTTGAAAGCGTGTCTGGTGGAGTAATCGTGTCATTAAAAGCAACGCATGCACGCTGCAATCTTTGTCTCGTTGGCTCCATTATGACCACTTTGTCCCGGAAGTCAAAATAGCACGACCGCATCTATTACTTTATTCTCTCTGGGTTGTCTTCAAACACTACTGATTAGCTTGTGGGAGCCGATCAGAGTACGGAGTTGGATACACTTATTTCGTATAGCGAAAAATATTGCGAAGCAAGAAAGCAGTGTAGTACATGGCATAGGAGGTCCAGATGTGCAGTGCTCAACTCGGCTGTCTATAACGACGGAGCGTCGCGCGCGGAACAGCACGAGCGACATCTGCAGTCGCAAATACGCTGATGTGGCAAATACGCCACATCTGAACATGCGCAGCACCAAAGATGTGCCTGCCCTGCAGTTTCCACCCTTCTTTATCTCCGCGGCCGCGACGGCTGCTGTGGCCGTCGAAGCACTGTCAACATCACAAAATCGAAATAAAACAACAACAAAAAGAAATATTCTCGCTCCGTCATATCTAATCACAGCGATAACGGTTTTACTTCGTCTTTCTTTCTTTTTTTTGTTTTTTCACGAAATCGCTCTGGGCGCTTTCGACAGCCAAAGCGGTCGTTGCATCCGCGGCGATAAACAGGGATCACTATTGCAAGGCAGGCACATCACTGCTGCCGCGCATGCTCAGATGTGGCGTATTTGCGACTGCAGATGTCGCCTGTGCTGTTTCGCGCACGACGCTCCGTCGTTATAGACAGCCGAGTTGAGCACTGTATTCAACACAGCCATTTACAGCGGCACGCACATATGAGCCAACATGGATGACGTACGCTGGGTTTCCCCATTGGAGGAGGCAAAGCTTTATCGCAGCCCTCCCTATGACATAAGTGTCTCTTTATAACTGCGTGCCCTTAAATGTAGACATTCACAGCATGGTCTGTTATATGGACATCGATGCATTTGAAGTCGCTGTTTCGTGCAGGCAGGATATTCTCGCTTCGCCGTCCAACGCGACATCCGCGGTCTCCGCACCGGCGACGGCCGTGCTGGGAGCGCTTAGCGCTTTGATCAAGGCTCGTGGCTAAAAAGGACGTCGAGCTGTTCGTCGGCTGGCTCGTGCTGCAGGAGGAGGCGCCACTCACCAGCAAGGACTTCGAGGCAGCGGGGCACGTCGCCGGCCACCAGCAGCGCTGCCTGGCGTTAGCCGATATGCTTCTCGGCAGGGCCGTGCTCGCACCTTTCGCCAACAGCACTGCTTCCCACGCGGTTACACCGTACATCGAGACACGTTAACGGCACAATGCAGAGTCAAGATCATTTTGTAGACACACTCGCGAGTTCTACATAATATAGTTCCACTTGGAGCTATACAACAGACAGCAAATATTCGTTGCAATAATGTCCTCCCGACATCGTTATGAGCGGTAAATTTTAAAGTCGGAAGCTACCAAGAACGGTAATTCCTCATTGCAACAGAGTCAGCGAAGCATCTAATAAAGCTACAAGCGGTGTTTCGTTAAAAACGGAGGAGCTGCGAGAGAATTAGTGTGAACGGGGAAAATTTTGAACGCGTGAGGCCAAAAAGAAAAAAAAAAGCAAACACTACTATCCGCTGTACAATTCTATATACACTTTCTTGTTTGATAATGCAGATGTGGTAACATAGCTGAATGCTACGGATACATGCGCGATGACACCGCGTTATCAATATATCTACGCGGACTCGGCCGCGGTCAGGGCGGCTTGCCGCACTCCACTGCCGCGTATACCGCTATTTCGTGCGCGTTAACCTTCTATCTGAGCTCGACCTTGTTCTGTGCGGTGTTTCGCCAACACAACACATGCGCGAAGCTATCTCTTCTTTCCTTCTGCGGAACCTCGTAAATAATCATTACCACCACTTCCTTCCCCAATCTGACTGCGCGCCTGAAAACGTAAACGCATATGCATACAGCTGTGTAGTTGGCAAGCGTCGCCTCGGTGCGAAAACAGTCGACGCATACGGTTCTCTTGCTTAACGAATTGCAGAAACACATGCCACATGTAGTCATGCCTAGTCATACCTGTTTGCGGATGATGAATGGGCTATGCGGCAGTAATGCTTCAAATCACACGCGAGGATGCACATAGTACAAGTGTGTCGGGAGCCCTCCCTTTAATGCTGGGAATAGGGGGCAAGCGAAGCTCAGCGTGAGCATGCCAGACGTACTTCCAATTAATTAATTAATTACTTTCTTTCACACTGCTCATTGCTCCCTCCAAACTTTTTCTTCCCTCCATGCCGGCGACTGGAGTGCACTTAGATGCACGTGGCTACCAGAGCAGCACTTCGGTTGCTTCGGGCAACAGCGACACTCATGCGTTGGTTCGCAGGCAAATATGAAATGCGGCAATGTGAAATGACGATGTGACCTCGACAAAATAGACGATTGCCGTATCAGTAACTCCTGAACGCCAACAACCCAACGATCAAGAGAACACCACTTTTAAAAAAACGGCCAATACAAACACGCATGTGGCCATACGCGCTTTCGAAACTTGTTTGTTTGTTTGCTTGTTTTTCCTTGTTTTGCGCTCGCTGGCATCGTGTTTTTTTTTTTTTTGCGTACAACACCACCCCCGAAATCCGCTATTCTTAACAAATAATTGAATTGAAAAACGAGGGGCAGCTCGCCTTAACCGCACGAAAAACAGATAGTTGCGATAGCGCGGGGAGTACGGGCTACAGTCAACGTTCACCTGACCACTTCGTTTACGCAGAATTTGACCGTATCCATCGAGAAGGCGTTGCATAACGTCATTACCGGGAGTGAACGGCTTCGCAACTTGAACGCCGGAGAATCGCCCAACGTTACTACAGGTTCCTTCCTCCAGTAAGTGCCACCCGGTGCCCATGGTGTACACTCGACACTGCACATACTCAGGCAACGCGCTCAATGGAGTCTTTCATCATCTTACAGAAGCACGGCAAATATAACGATATCACTCCTACTTTGTTGCTCGTTTGGGATTTACAGCTCCTAATTCGAGAGACGACAGCTCAACACCATAGAAGTTTTTTTTTTTTTCAAAATTTACTGTGGTGTTATCACGCATGATTGTTGCTTTTCAGCCTACGCATATTAACGAGGAAGCCGTCGTTCGGGGGACGCGCACTGTCATTGGAACTGGGATCGGCTAAAACGCAACGAGCGAGAAGGGAGGTGCGGTACCGTAATACCATACCGTATTTTGCGTACCACATTTCCGTAACATGCTGAAAGACTGTATGATGACGAGATTTGCCTTGAAGAATGTGGGATGAACTGGCGATGGTAGCGACACCTTACGGTGCAGTGTTCAACTTACATATATGCAGCCTGAGAATTCGTACTGCACTACGATACATACACGCAATATTACAGTCATCAGCTGTCTTTTAGCACGCTGATGCAGGGGCATAATCATAACCATAGTCATAATCATCAGGCACGCTTTAGATGTTTTTATCCATGAGATCAGAACGTCTCCAGTGAACGAAATGGTTTCTAACGTGGAAATTGTTTTTAAATACAGGTTGGCAAGAAGTCGCCATCGTCACCTGCAGTTTCCATTGAAGCCGCGTCCGAACGTTTTCGATACCATTCGCTGTGCCATAGACTAGAACGCTCTGAAAGTTTACTTGGCTACTTAGGAACTCCGTAGCTTCATCTGATAATGCTCCGCCGCTTTTGCCCACTGTGCAATATGAAGAAGAGAGAGAGACACTGAATATGCAGCCGGTCTATACATGTTCCAGGCAAATTTTATCCTGAAAAAAAAAAAGATATTTCGTAGCCCATAAAAAATTCCTTGAAGGGACTTCAAATAAGCGAAGCTATGCGGTACTATTAAACGAATTTGCTATTTTTTTTTTCGTTTTAAGAAATTAAAACTGAATGCCATTCTGAAGACGTATCTTCATTGTCTCATGAACAGAAAAATAAACGTTCATGTGCGTATAGGCGTTTTGTTACATCACTGTAGTGTTAACTCTCCGTATCGTCCGGCGGCGGAAAAGCAGGAAGACGGCGGAATTCGAGAGCCTGTCGCACTTGGACGCAGCGTACAGTAGGGTGACCGACACGGTCGACCACCTGAGCGAAAACTGGAATCGGTCGGTGCGCAGCCGTCGTGCCGCACCCATCAGCCTGTGGCGGCGCGTGGAAACACTACACGCAGCCAGCGACATCGAGGCGCGTTTTCGAATAAGTTCCCACGCTGGTGACCTATAAATGCTACACCGGATATTGGATAATCTTAGAGATTCAGATTCCTTTTCGGCTACGCAACAACAATCCGCAGACATCTGCATGCGCAATAGTAGACGTATGGAGTCTGCGCAAAAAAAAAAAAAAAGACGATCGGGAACACAAAGGGTGAGAAAAGCATAAATAAATGATTGATGTGTGGGGTTTAACGTCCCAAAACCACCATATGATTATGAGAGACGCCGTAGTGGAGGGCTCCAGAAATTTCGACCACCTGGGGTTCTTTAACGTGCACCCAAATCTGAGCACACGGGCCTACAACATTTCCGCCTCCATCGGAAATGCAGCCGCCGCAGCCGGGATACGAACCCGCGACCTGCGGGTCAGCAGCCGAGTACCTTAGCCACTAGACCACCGCGGCGGGGCAGAAAAGCATAAACAGGCGCCGGTTCATTCTCTTCTCTCCCTCTGTGTTCCCGATCGTTTTTCGCGCCGTTACAAAATGTATTATTACCAACTCGCCCGTCGTACCACTCTTCTGCCAAAGTATCCTTTCGCGCAAAAACGTTAATAAAGAAAGAAGAAAAGAACGCTATCTAAAGCACTAGTCTGTTTTCACATTTGGCACAGGAACGTCCTGTCCTGCCACTCAGTTGGAATCCGAACCCCACACCACTTGATATCCCTGGAATTCTGCGTGTTTACCCACGTCTGGTCATACATCATGCGACAAGCTCATTATGGAAGAGTACTGAAGGTAGTCGTGCTGCGAGGTAACTAGACAGCATGTTTCACGACGAGAGAACAATACAGAAGGCTTACAGAGATGACGTAATTTCCTATAAAATTGCGTATGTTGGGAACCACTGCAACGGCATAAGTGCGGTAATGAGAATCTAATTAAACAATAGAGTGCGAATCGATTAGATACTTCGCGACAATGGAAATATATGTGACGGTGAAAAACGTGGTGTCAACTTCAATATAAACTCTTGACACGTAACAAAGGGCAAAAAATGGGGGAAGAGTGTACAGACGATATTGGCAGCCATCTTGTTTTATGCAACATTGCTATCGGCTAGTTAAGAATGTGTAAGTCATCTTTTATGGTGATGCATTCGTTATTGCTGCTCTGTCACAACGTCAAAGTGGCAATGGACGGACGGTAAAAGCGGTAACGTTTCTTGACCAAGCGACTATGTCACGTGACGACATCATTATTTATTTATTTATTTATTGATATGATTGGTTTAACGTCCCAAAACCACCATATGATTATGAGCGACGCCGTAGTGTAGGGCTCCGGAAACTTCGTGCACCCAAATCTGAGCACACGGGCCTACAACATTTCCGCCTCCATCGGAAATGCAGCCGCCGCAGCCGGGATTCGATCCCGTGACCTGCGGGTCAGCAGCCGAGTACCTTCGCTACTAGACCACCACGGCTTGGCGACGGGATCATTATGTTACGTCACAATTTTGTTATATGTGACAACATGTGGTGACGTCATCAGGCGGTAATTATTTAGCCATCGCGTTGATGCCGCCGACACTCAATTTTCGCGTTTGGTGCGGAATCTAAGTTTTGTAGCCTTAATAGTCATTTTTACTTCATGGTTAGAGAGCCACAACAGCTTGCTGTTGCAACGGTAGCTGAGTTTGTGACATGTCGCTTTTGGCTACGCAGGGCGGTCACGCATGGTTGGCTATTTTGTCGCCCAGCGCATACCTGGCGTCCACTTACGTAAACGGCGCCCTGGGCTGGCTGGTATACCGCCCACCTGAGCGGAAGGCTCGCTTGCTACGCGCCCTCTGGGAGACCGGAAGCGGCACTCGGTCTCGCATGGAAGGTAAACGCTGGCGCAAATCAGTGCGTATGATCCGCTCTGCACCTATACGATCATTTGCAGACCCTGCCCGACCGATAAGCACGCAGTCAACACAATGCCTCGAATCGCATCCTCCACTTAACAAAAAAAAAAAAAGCCGCCGGCTGGACCTTGCGCGACGATTAAGCTAGAGATAACCTCGAACTGATACGCGATAGAACACGGCTTCAGCGCTAACGAAAATTGCCTCACAAGCACACGTCGTTTGACTATTCTTTCTCCTTTTTTTATTTCCTTTTAAAAGAAAAAAAAACTTCAAGTGTTTACAGAGGTTCTGAGTATATGGCAGTTCAATTATGATTCATGTATGGTTTGCCTGATATTGTTGAATAGTTGAACATAGAATTGTATAAGGTTTTGAATTACAGTTTCTAAGCTATTTGCGTTTTGTATTAAACTGCTGTTTGTGTGATCGTGCTGCCTGGTGCTAGGGGCCTAGTCAGGCGACTTTGAATGTTGCCTTTTGCCATTGCACCAGGGCAACCTATTTAGTTGCCGAAAAAGTAAACAATCCAATACAATACAATACACGGGCCTCGAACACTTTCGTCTCCATCGAAAATGCGGAATCGCAGCGGAGATTCGATCAGCAGTCAAGCACCACAACCACCGTAGCGGGTGACACATCACGGCAGGCCCCAGACACTCGCTCTTATGTTGACCTCACGTGATCGTCGCGACCGCGTATGCAGGCGTACCGGTCGACCGCTACCAAAGACGTACGCCTCGAAGGTGTGGGGCAGATCTCAGGCGACCAGCCCTTTTTGGTCGCCTTCCTTCACTGCGCCTCCCCTGCAAGCCAGCCCGATGGCGAGTCTTCACGGCATCGTCAACTCCGCCCTGAGGAACGTGGACGGGTTCGCACACAGCTTCAACTGTAGAGTCCCGGTGTGCCTATGAACCCGGATGCACGGTGCAGCTTCTTCTCAAAAGCGCGCATCATCGGCGCGTCCTTACGTGTATACCCGGCGACAACTTTCTGTGGCAGCACGGCCAAGGCTACGTGGGCGGAGCCTATGCACATGTGCTACTGCGCCAAGTAGTCCGACCGCTTCGACGGTTGTTTCGGTTTCGATTTCACCAGCGCATACTTTATCCTTTGTGTGTCCGGTTTCGTCAAGGTAGTCAGGTTTCGTCAAGGTAGTATATGGGTCTGGAAGAATAAACAACAAAAATGAAGCATGTCATCTGCAGCGAAGCGCGGCGAATGCAGCGAAACTCGGCTCGTGTCACAATTATTAAACATTACTCGCGTTTCGGCTCGCGTTTGCTCTTTGCTCACGTTTCGCTGCAGGTTTCGCTGCTCGCGTTTCGCTGCGTTTGTTCGCGTTTCGCTGCTTTTCCTTACTTGCGCGTAAACGTTGTACGCCACCTTCTTGGCCTGTACGGACAGCTTTTGATTTGACAACGCCTGGTACGGCTGCGCAGCTGGTGGACTCGTGGCACGCGGCGGTGTTTCCTCCGTAAGCGACGTTGACGAGTTGTAACCGCCGGACGCCATCTTTGACAGTGAGGAATGCGGTGAGGTAAAAGGGCGACGGAAGCCATAAAACCCCCAAAAAACCTGAGAGAGCGTGAAACGAAATTTTTCTACTGCGCAACGTTTTTATTCACCAATTAAAAAATAAATCCGCGAAAAATGTAAGTGACGAATGGTAAAATCTTAGTTACCCAGAACAGTATACAAACGTTTTCGTTGAGGGACTACATGCTGTGGCGCAGTAAGACAAGCGTGCTTCGGCTCCGTAGCCTTGGCTGTGCTGCCACAGAAAGTTGTCGCGGGGTATAACTATATGTATATATGTGCCACCACTAAGGCCACCTTTGTAGAACACTTTTACGTTTTTTTTTTTAGGGGCGAAGCTCCTTAGGGCGTGGGCTGTGCGTCCCCTGTAGCCTGTATGTAGCCACCTCTAGTTTAGTTCTTGCAGTGTTCACTAGATGGCGGTACCGTCCCCTGTATGTGGCTGTGGAGAGTGTGGTAGAGGTCGGACGTGTTTTTGGAGAGCTCCGGAATGACAACTACAGATAAGTGTTTTTGCATGTTTCCACCTTGCCTCTGTCTGTAGCGTTATGAGCACGTAAGGCGCTAGCGTAAAGCTTGATTAGGTCTATTACGCTGTACGTTTTTTTTAGTATTTTGTACTGTGTCTTTTTTTCTCCAGCCACCACGTGGCTGAGGTCTGCGCGTAGACCGACCACGTGCATGCGCAGGTGCTGTGAAGTGTAGCGTATTTATTTATTATTGTGGTTCTTTTTGGCTTAGACCAGTGTATTTTAGTACAGTTTTCTAACACGTGGGCATCGGTAAACTGAGCTAGCCATGGTCAAAAAGACCGTAAAGTGTTCAGAGTGCGGGGTAGGTTGGAAGGTGGAAGTTAGTGCGGAGGAGAAAGCAGAAGATGACGCCAAGTGTAGACAGTGCGAGTTCGAGGAGAAAATGAAAAATATGATGGCGGTCCAGAGTGGGCTCATGGAGAAAATCGCAGCTGGAGAATGCATTGGCGAAGGAGCGAGAGAAAACGTCAGCCATGGAAGAAAGGCTCCGGTCAGCCGAGAAGGGCCTATCGAAGGTCGTGAAAGGGAACGAAGACGCAGGTGACGGCGGAAGCATTATGGCGACGACCCCCCGTGCGGGAGAGATGAAGGAAACAGGCATGACAAAGGCAGATACATTGGCCACAGGGACCAGCTACCGGGAAGTAGTTTTGAGGGAGGGAGGGAGCAAACCAGCAGCCGTGACTCACGCTAGTCACCTAGTCAGCAGCCAGGTGCAGGTTTCAGAAGGAATGTCTGAACAGGTCATCATCGCCGGTGACTCAAATTTAGTCCGATGCGCAGCGGCAATCAAAGAAAGGGTGAAAGGCGACAAGAGAGTTGCGATAGGGACGTTCCCAGGACAAACGCTGGGGACAGTAGTGAGTCACGCGGGTGAACAACTCGCAGCTAAAGCTAACAATCGTAACCTCGTTGTAATTGCGGGAGGGCTAAATGACGTCCTGAAAAAAGAATCGTCAGGACTAGCGACGACCTTGGCGAAAGGGGTGGATGACATGCGCGCCGTGTCCCCCCAGGTGCAAATTGTAGTATGCACAGTACCGGAAGTACCAGTACGCAACGTCAACCTGCAAAGAGCGGTTGTCGACGCAAACAAAGAGATATGGCGAATTAGTCGAGAGAAGGGTTTCGAGGTAGTGGATTTAAACAGGGAAGTGCACAGGTGGGGTGGATTCCAAAGAGACAAGATTCATTTCGATAAGAGGCTTGGACACGAGGTGGGCTGGCGACTGGCAGGACGCGCAGTAGCTTTTTTGGGGGGCTCACGGGCCCTTCGGAGTCCGGGGTAGCTCGTAACAGGGAAAACAACCAGGAGGACGCTTTGACAGGTAGAATTGCGAAAAACCAGAAAAAAAGGTAAAAGAAAAAGGAAAAAGGCGCGTGTTGCAATTAGTTACATAAACATGCAGGGTGGCAGAAAGAAGGCAAAATGGTTAGAGATTGAGGAGCAGTTAAACAAAGAACAGATAGGCGTGTATGCGGTTACAGAAACACACCTTAGAGACTTGGAAGAGCCACCACATATTGAAAATTATGTTTGGGAAGGGTGTAACAGGACCATATCGGAAAGGAAAGGTGGGGGTGTAGGAATGCTAATTCATCGCGGAGCCAAATGGGTTAGAGTGAAACAGACGTGTTCAGAGCACCTCTGGGTTCTGGGCACAGTAGGTGGAAAGGAAACGTGGCTAGGGGTAGCATACTTGTGGACGGGGAATAACTGCAGAGAAAAGAATCAGGAGATAGTGGATTGCATGAGTGCGGATATTAAGGAATTTGGTAATGGGGCCGAAATCATCCTTCTAGGGGACATGAATGCCCACATACATGACCTTGACGGATATTCAGACACCAATGGGAAGTTATTACTAGATCTTTGCGAGCAACATAGTCTCGAGATAGTTAACACGGGGCCTAAATGTGACGGCCAGATCACATGGGAAGTCGGAAACAAGCAATCAAGTATTGATTATTGTCTCATGACTGAAGGAATTTACTACAAACTGACAGAAATTAGGATAGACGAGGAAGGCATTATCAGCTTGGGTAGTGATCATAAACGAATAACATTACAAATGGGATACGAAACTGAAAATATGAGCATGGAATCAAAGTCTGGCAGCTCGTATTTAAATGACAAACAAATAATAAATATAGCCGCAAGAGTCGAGGAAGAAGTAGGCGAAATACCAGGCAAGGACTGGGAGTATAGTGAGCTGGTACATCTAATGACGAAGGAGATAGGGAAAGAGAAGAAAACTGTTTGCTGGAAAGGAAAAAGGAAGCCAAAAAGTTGGTGGAACAAGGAAATCCGGGAGGCGATCGAGAAGCGACGCGAAGCATCACGGGAGCATAGAAAGGCAAAAAAGGAGAAGCGGCCGCAGGACGAAGTCAAAAAAATATGGGCAATATATTTAGAGAAAAAAACCCTTGTACAGAAATTGGTAGAGGCAAAAATTAAAGGTGAAAGTGAACGCTGGATGACAGAGATACACGAAAAAAAGGAGGCCGCGCCTAGGATTTTTTGGAGCCACATAAAGGCGCTAGGTAGGAAGTCTGTCACAACGCAACAACATATTCTAGATGAAGGAGGAAATCAATTGGAAGGGTACGAAGCGCTAGGTTACATCCAAAAGGTAACAGCCGATTCGTTTCAAAAGAGCGTCCAGGGGATCTCCCCGGTGAGTAAAAGTGTGGCGGAGAAAGCAACAGAGGAAGAGCTAGTACTTGATAATTTCAACTGGAAAAAGGCCGAAGGAAAAATTCCAAAGCGCACTGCCGCGGGTTTAGATGGGATTCCCGTTAGCCTCATTAACGAACTAGGACATAACACTAAAGAAGCATTGTTAAAAGCAGTAGAAAAAAGCTTAAAGGACGGACAAATACCGGACAGTTGGCGACAAAGTAGAATGAACTTAATCTATAAAGGCAAGGGAGAAAAGGACAAGATTCGCTCGTATAGACCACTAACCATTACATCGGTACTATACAGGTTGGCGATGCAAGCAGTAAAAATGAAAATAGAAACATGGGCCGAACATAACGATATTTTGGGAGAACTTCAGAACGGATTTCGAGTCGACAGGCGGTTAGACGATAACCTGTTTGTTCTCACTCAGTGTATAGAAATATCTAAAATAGAGAATAGGCCCTTGTACGTGGCTTTTCTAGACATCACTGGGGCATACGACAACGTTAATCAGGAAATTTTGTGGGATATATTGAAAGGAATGGGCATGGGCGACGACTGTATACAGCTTTTGAGGGAGATATACCGAGAAAATACAGTTTGCATAGAGTGGGAAGGAATGCGTAGCAAAGAGAACGTTGAGGTTAGCAAGGGTCTGAGACAGGGATGTCCTTTGTCCCCGCTGTTATTCATGCTGTACATGGTGAGTATGGAAAAAGCGCTAGAAGGTAGCAACATTGGTTTTAATCTGTCACACAAACAGGGCGGCATGATGATTGAGCAGAAGCTTCCAGGTTTATTTTATGCGGACGATATCGTCTTATTTGCGGACAGTCGAGATGATATACAGCAGCTGGCGAATATATGCGGAAGGGAAGGTGAAGCTCTTGGACTAGGATTCAGTGTAACGAAGTGTGGATTGATGGTATTCAATGATCCCTGTGATCAGACGGTGTCCATACAAGGCCAAGAAATACCGAGGGTAAGCGAATACAAGTACCTTGGAGTATGGGTAAATGAGAGTGATAGATACATGGAGGTACAGGAAAAAGCCTCGGCAGCAAAAGGAAAGAGGAATGCGGCAATAATGAAGCACAGAGCGTTGTGGGGATACAATAGGTATGAGGTGCTTCGAGGTCTGTGGAAGGGTGTAATGGTTCCAGGGCTTACTTTTGGGAACTCAGTGGTGTGCATGAGGGCAGAGGTGCAATCGGGAATGGATGTAAATCAAAGGACTGTGGGACGCCTCGCGTTGGGTGCTCACGGGAAGACGACAAACGAGGCTGTAAAGGGCGATATGGGGTGGGCAGGTTTTGAGGCGAGGGAAGCGCAGAGCAAAATAAGGTTCGAAGAAAGGCTAAGAAATATGAAGGAGAGTAGATGGGCAGAGAAGGTGTTCCGTTATTTGTATAGGAAGAGCGTGGACACACAGTGGAGAAAAAGAACTAGAAGACTCACTAGTAAATATACGGCTGGTATTGTAAGCCATATGTCAACAAAGAGCGTTAAGGGAAAAGTCAGGGAGGCGGAGAGGATTTACTGGATGGCAGCTATGGAGAAAAAAACCGGCTTTGAGTAACTACCGAAAGGGCAAAAATGAAATAAGGAGGGAGGCATTTTACGATAATTCAAGGGGAAGCGCTTTACTGTTTGAAGCGAGATCGGGTTGCCTTAGAACGCGTAGTTATAAAGCAAGATTCAGTAAAGAAGAAGAACAATGCACATGCTGCGGGAAAGATAAGGAAACGGCGGAGCATGTTCTGATTGAATGTGGAGATATCCACCCAGGTGTACGTTTGGGCACGAGCCTACAGGAAGCCTTGGGTTTTAGGGACAACAATGGAAAGCTGAACACACCCGCGATTGAAATAAGTAAGAGACGGTTAGAGTATTGGTGGCAGAAAATTAGAGAGAAAGGACAAAAATAAATATTGGAAAAATAAAATATGGACAGTGTGCCGTAAATGGCAGAGAACTTAAGCTGAAAATTTACCTTTTTTTCCATTAAGATAGAATTTATCGAAGTAGAGGCATTAGGCCAAAATCAAAAAAGAAAAAAGGTTTTTTTTTTTTTTGTCGAGCCTGGTGGCATACTTGTTACCACCCCGTTATAAAGGGGACGCTCATAGCATCCATCCATCCATCCATGTAGCCACCTCTAGTTTAGTTCTTGCAGTGTTCACTAGATGGCGGTACCGTCTCCTGTATGTAGCCACCTCTCGTTTAGTTCTTGTAGTGTTTACTGGATGGTGGTACCTGTATCTGATGATGAAAAGATGCAAGATGTTATAAACTAGAAAGCGGTACTTGTAGTTGATGAAAGACGCGAGATCTTATAAAATAGGAATGATGTCACACATGGCGCGTGTCATTGGTTGAAGGCAATCGTTCGATTTAGTGCGGCGACGTACGCTAGGGGGAGCGATGTAATAAAATCGAGTGGGCAAAATGTACAGAGGATTCATGGTTTACCAGGTTTACCAGATTTACCTCCGGAGCTTCGCCCACTCATCATCATTCACTTCGTGGATATGGCTGAATTTTTTTCTTTTTCGTGACTGTGATTGTACTATGTCATGCACGTTCATAATATCTATGGTTTCGTTCAGCAGTGAACGCAGCACGAATAATCGGACGTGGTATATGTTTGAGTGTGGTGCGTTGTGCATGGTGTGCACCCGTTGCATTTTGCCATTAACATATATGCCAGCTAAGCGGTCCTTGGTGCACAATCTCAACTTCGTCGCTTACTGTGTACTGTTGTGCAGTAACGTAGCGTGCTCATTCTCGATTTTTTTTTCGTTTTTCACTTTTACATGTGTGTATACACGCTTCTCCTACACCAAGAAATTTCTGCCTATACGCTCCTGCTGTTGTTTGATTAGCAGTGTTCACAGATGCTATAGTTAACTACACCGCCATATAAGTCAAAGAGGGAGATTACTTTCGAATACGAGTCGTCTTAGGCGATTGCGTAACACCCCCTCTGAGTTTTAATCGTATTGCTGTCGTTTGTCATTGCCTCCCAAGAGGCCACAATCTGCGCTATCGGTGAGATCGACCGCATAGAGAAGCCGACTCACACACACAAAAAAAAAAAACCCAGAGAGAGATATACATAAATCTGCAGTACTTCAGACCTCGCTTTTACCCGGGTGACTGTTTACTCAGCACTTTTTTCTACGTGTTATTTTTATTTCTTGAAAAACGCACGGGACAGCGATACAGACAATCCCAGAGCACAGCTTGCGGCCTCCCCGACACGAGGAAGTTCAATGTTCAGTGCTCGAGACAACGTTCGAAACGGAAAACAGGAGATACCGGCAGCAGTCCTCGTGACCACAAGTCGGAGCCGGGGCGAGTATCCGGCGAGGGAGGGAATCGGCTCTCCTGCTGCGAACAGTGCGATAGGTGGCAGGCGTTATCTATCGAGAGCGCGCACAACCACGGCTGCAGCGCTAGTTATCTAAGCGGCGAGCTTTGGAAATCGTGGGCTCATGTCGTAACGACCTTGACTTTTGATTTCGCCGCAAGAGACAAAAGAACGCATTCCTCCACACGGCATGGAGTGATCAGGGGTCGATTCCATTATGATCCACAAGTGCCTGTAGAGCACTATATTCACTCCGCAGTCCAGGCAGATACGAACGTGAACTTGTATTGCTCATAACCGCCGCATGGTTGTCGCAATGCGTCATGCTATCAGTGAGCAACTGCGCTGCCAATACAACCGCATATTATGGCATATTCCTCTTCTCTTTCCCAACCTCAGACATCAGTCCGCACTGCTTGGCAAGAGTCGCCCGTACAAGATGGAGACTGTGGTGAAGCATGGGCAGCTAATTACCATGTACTGCAGCAAACAAAGCGGCGAAAATCTTGCTGCGTGGGTCATGCCCACAGCGAGGCCTCTTAGAACATGGTGGCAAGAAGTAATCCCTCCGCCACAAGCGTAGTTAAAAAGGAAAAAAAAGCGGAGGGGGGGGGGACGGGGGGGGACACGATTCCTTCGCTCTAGAATTTGAAGCTCGGTGAGTTCGCTGTAATACGGAACATCCTGGTAGCACTAATTAGGCTAAAAAATCGACGTAATCAGACGAGATAGAAGAAATACGGGAATACAAGACGTAATGACAATCGTACTGAAATGCATATAAGTAATCGGTAATGTACAGTTGTGCCCCGTGTAGAATAGGTGTAATGTCGGCGCTGAAAAGGAGTAACGAAAAAAAATCACCGTAAAAGGTGTGCGACGAATGCGCATATGCGATTCCGTCAAAAGGCGCGCAAGAATGCGAAGTTGCGTCGACTCGACGCAACCACGCGGAAAGGCGCCGCCGTTGTTTTGCAATGCACGCTTCAGCGCGCGCGCCTTCGGAGCACGTGGGAAGACTATAGTTTTCCCACGCGATTAAATTCTGTATACAAAGTGTAATCGCCGAAATTTCCGCGACAGCCGTCTTTTAACGCGATAGCATTGAAAATGCCGTGCACGCCACGTTTTCCGTTTGCGAGAAATCTCTCAGGATGCCAACAGTTAAAGCTATGGGTTGAAGCCGCAATCGAAAGCAGGCATTTTGCGTGGCAGTCAGGTACTGGACCACATGGAGAGATCGAAGCATTCCAAGCTTCGGCAGTGATGAGGATACGGGCGTCAGTGCAGCAATACAGGCGTCACGTTGAGTGATGGTTAACAATAACAGCTAGACGCATCATGTTTCGTTGCCGAAGCGTACAGAATTACCTTCGCCTTGGTGACAGTGGTTACAATGCTCAGCTGCTCACCTGAAAGTCGCTGATTCGATCCCGGCAGCGCCGGTCATATTTCGCTAAAGGCAAAATGCTATCGGGCCGTGTAGACCAGAAATTTCGAACAGATGGTCGAAATTTCTGGAGCCCTTCGTAACGGCGTCTATCATTTTACGGTAGTTTTGGCACGTAAAACCCGGCATACCTGCATAAGATTATAAGCACAGACTCGCACAAGACATCACGCCCTGTGAACTGCATTACGCAGTATACACATCACACAACGTAAGCCGCGTTACAACTGGTTTAATAAAGGTTGCCTAAAGCCGTCCACCCATTTCGAAGGGTTCAGCAATGCCTCATCATTTTCAGTCACAGTATCGACAAGGAGGCGCTACGCAGGGGCGTCTACAGTCCAAAAGCACGAAACGGTCTCTTCGTTTTTGTAATGCAAATTATCACGCGTAAGAATGAAAATAAAGAACTATAGTACTGTGCACAATGAAAGGGGCGTTGTGTCGTGATAATTACGCGTATGGCTGTGTGACTCAAGAGCACGACACGCGAGAGAGGCGATGCGAACAAGATCCTATAACGCTATTGCCTTCCACTCTTGAAGACGAATCTTAAGCGTGCTCCGATTTTTGGTGTGGTCCTGATATATGCGGTTTTTTTTTAACATGACGCACGTGCGCACGCACACACACACACCACACACACACACACACACACACACACACACACACACACACACACACACAGAGAGAGAGAGAGACAGACAAGCGGCGCTATTCAGCCGAACGACACAAACGACCTGTGCAAACGTGCCAAGGGACAGGAATATATATTCAATCATTGTCACTACCTGTTCATCGGTTTTACTTCGTTTTACTATCGCGGATTGTTCTACAACTGAGAACACCATGCACGGTGCCGAGGCGCGAGATCTGTAAGGAGTTTCTTACCGGTATTAGAAGCTAATAAACCAGGTGCGGCATATTAAGCTCAAAGGGAGCCCGTCATTTCTTTTCTAAATGAGAAAAAAAAAACTTTCCTATGATGTCGATGTAAAACAGTAAGATTAATACCGTGCATTGCGATATAAGTTCATCGCTGGCAAATAATGTTTACGTTATCGTTACTATTAAAGTTACTAGAAGTGCAACACGCGTCCCACTTTCAGAATCACCATTTGTGCTGGCTTTTGTTCTTACGGAAGCGCCTTGGGTTCTCCAATACTTGTCCTATATATGCTACTTCGAGAATGTGCGTCATACGGTACATTCTCAGTTGAATACTTCGCGGCAACCTTTTTTTTTTTCATCAAGCGCGTAAAAGTGATCGTCGGCGTCAACACGGGTCATGCAAAAAATCATAACATTCGATCCTAGAAATCTGTAACGTCATCGTGACCTCCATACATGACATCGTCGATTGGTCAAGCATGACTCAATCCAGGAGACCCTGCAAGATTACGCGAGAAGCACCAAGTTTCCAGCGTATTCGACCTCGGAGTCTACACGAAATTACATTAGGGCAAAAAGCTCTCGAGGCTGGGGATTCTGGGGAAATCAATTCAACTGACTGACAACAAAAAAAATTGCCCGCAGCTTCCCTCGGGGGAACACTGAGGAGGATGCGGAGCATATAATTGGTTAACGGGGTGTTAAAGTGCGACTTACTTGGGTCGATGGCTAAATTGGTTAACGTGGTTGTGAAATGGGGTGTTAAATTGCGACTTACTTGGGTCGATGGCTAAATTGGTTAACGTGGTTGTAGGAGGGGGTGTTAAATGAGTGAACACGTACACACGTATGCGAAAGGGCGGCGCTGGTCGAAGGGACGTCGATCATTGTGCTTGTGGATTCGTTGGAATTCATTTCACCGCGACCTTGGACGTCGACGCGCCGTACAAACCAACCGACGAGCGGCAACTGAGCGAGCGAGCGCCGACCTTGAGTATATATACAGCGCGACGGCGCATGCACTGTCAGCTGTCGAATGTTCGAGAAGGGGGAGAAGCGCAACGGCGCGTGCGCGCGCGTCAGCTGCCGATGTTCTCGAAGCGCGACGGCGCATGCGCGCGCGTCAGCTGCCGATGTTCTCGAAGCGTGACGGCGCATGCGCGCTACATTATACAGCTAGCGAATGTTCGTGAAGAGGAGAAGCGCACGCGGTGTGTAGAGGAGGAAGGGTGCACAGATGGTGGAGGAGTGAAGCGCGCGCGGTGTGTAGAGGAGGAAGGGATGCACAGATGGTGGAAGAAGGAGGAGGAAGCTTGCGGACAGCGCTGCACTACAAGCCTCGAGTATTAGATGCTCCGCATCTAAAAGAAGAAAAGCAAGAAGATAGACGCCGCCTTCGAGTCGTCTAAAGTGTGTGCATGAGGAACTGCATTTCGTAGCGATGGCAAAGCTGCACAGGCAAGCACGTGGAATGCGCGCACTGACTCAGTGATGCCGGAAAGTGCGCTCCACGGAGTCGGTGACCCGGCCAGACTTCCTCCTCAGCGCCAGTGGTTTCATTTATGTGCGCGCTCCTACCGAAGGCCGAGCGAACGCGTCACTCAGCATGCAGGTCGTAACGCCGAGATCGCATCGTGCACGATGACGTCAATACGGCCATAAGCCAAGTCACTGCACACTACGCCGACGCGTCGCCGAGCTTTTCCGTTCGCACGTCCTCTCTGCTCGGACCTGACCACGCGTTGCAGCGCGTCAGCTTGTGGACTCGGTGTCGCGCCCTCTCTACGCCCTCTCCCTAAGGAAGGAGCGAACTTGCACCTTTGTGTAGCCACTCCACTCTCCTTTCATAGGAAGAGGGCGCGGCACCGAGTCTACACACCTGGCGCTGCAAGGCGTACGTGTGGTCAGACCAAGTTTACCGCGTCTGTCTCTCGCCCTTATCCTGTGCGTGTGCGCCTTCATTGTGTCTTTGTTTTAGGGCGCTTTTACCGCCCTTAATCATAGAATACCTACGTGCCCACATGTCTACCTTGGTCAGCCTTATATGTATGGCAGTGCTTATGTCGGTCAGCTGTCCTTAGCTCACCGGTTTCCGGGGGTTAAATGGGAGTACTAGGAAGCGGTAAACAATTCTTGGAATGCTGCATCAGAATGCTGCATGGATTTATTTATTTTTTCGATCCGATATGTCACCCAAGCTCCCTCGCATTCTGTTAGAAATTGTTGTAGAACTTTCCGAGGATGCGTCCAGTAGCAGCTGTTGTATTCTGGTTCGAGGAGAGGAAAGACACTTCTGCAACCCCCCCCCCCCCAAAAAAAAAGGAACACGGCGCCGCGCTTTGGGGGGAAATGAAAGGGGAGAAGATAGAGGAAACAAGAGGCCACCTTGTCATTGAATCAGTATCCACAACGCCAAGTGAAGTGCCGGTGAACATCCATTGCCACTCAAAAACCCTGTGGGTGCCCGATGGCACTGGGAATCGAACCCAGTACAACCCGCTTTGGAGGCGCACGTTATCACCCCTTGACCAACGCTGCAGTCTGTGCGTCCATGCAGTGCTGCGCACGGCAATAGCTGACCTTCTCCTGAGCGGGGGGATGCCCTGGTCAAGGTATACATAGAAGGGCGACTATGACCGATTACATTCACTCAAATGACACGTTGGCTGAAAGGATGTAATGCTGCTAGACATGGCTTCCCACACGTTTTGCTGTATGTCGTGGCATTAAAGAGAGATGCTAAACTTTAGTACACTACACGTTAGCATTCTTCCGGGCAGGTATACATTGCGCTGTTGTAAAAGGAAAGAAAGCAGAATGAATATGCTTGACAATGATGGACAACTGGGCAAGCAGGCTGCGCACAGACTTACTTCAGCCCCTGCAGAGCAGTCCTTTACGCAAAAAAAAGAACAATAATGAAAGGCCCGGATGATCTATTGGAGAAAGAGAATATTGTAAGTGACGCCACGGAACCCAACTTGTCACGTACTCCGAAAACGGCTGCCTGTCGACATGGGCAGCAACACTTGTCGGCCTCTGTCATTCTTGCTCCCCGAATAGTGAAACAAACCGTAGCGCATACGTTATTCCTCTCTATTTCGTACACTCATGGCGCAGCCCACACAAGGGCGATAAAGCGCAAGTGCGTCGCAGTTAACTATTGCGCTCGCATAACTGGGTGTAAACGCTATTAAGCTTGCAAGAACGAGGCACGGATACGCAACGTCGCTACTTAGCGTGGTTCTTGTAGGCGAGAGTACGCGAGAAATCAACGTCGAGGTTTCTCTTTTTCTCTCTTTGAAATGAAGCTTGCACAGCCCGCAAGCGCATGAGGATGCGGCCTTCGATGGTGCGCCAGTCACACGCGCAATGCGGTTTTCCAATATTTCATGCTCTATCAAAGGCTTGTCGACGATCAGAAGTTTATGCTACGACGCTCCGATATTCCGCCGATATCGCATGTAATTTCACGTTGCCACATTTCATTGCTGTCTGGATACCAAAGCCTGATCGTCTCTATATACTGCACGCAATATAATATTTCAGGTTTTACGTCCCAAAACTACGACATGATTATGAGAGACGCCGTAGTGGGGGGCTCCGGAAATTTCGACCACCTGGGGTTCTTTCTCTTTGACGCGAACTGACATCGCACAGCACACGAGCCTCAAACATTTCGCCTCCACCGAAATGTGACCGCCGCGGCCGGAACCGAACCCGCGACCTCCGGGTCAGGGGCCGAGCACCATAGCGGACTCTTTGCTGCATGTAGCAATTTGAGCGTTGCGCTGCTAAGCACTTGGATGACGGTCCGATTTCCGCCATGATGGGAGGAAACAGCAACGAAGGGGCATTGCGCGATCGAAAAAAAGACAGACAGACAGACAGACAGACAGACAGACAGACAGACAGACAGACAGACAGACAGACAGACAGACAGACAGACAGACAGACAGACAGACAGACAGACAGACAGACAGACAGACAGACAGACAGACAGACAGACAGACAGACAGACAGACAGACAGACAGACAGACAGACAGACAGACAGACAGACAGACAGACAGACAGACAGACAGACAGACAGACAGACAGACAGACAGACAGACAGACAGACAGACAGACAGACAGACAGACAGACAGACAGACAGACAGACAGACAGACAGACAGACAGACAGACAGACAGACAGACAGACAGACAGACAGACAGACAGACAGACAGACAGACAGACAGACAGACAGACAGACAGACAGACAGACAGACAGACAGACAGACAGACAGACAGACAGACAGACAGACAGACAGACAGACAGACAGACAGATAGATAGATAGATAGATAGATAGATAGATAGATAGATAGATAGATAGATAGATAGATAGATAGATAGATAGATAGATAGATAGATAGATAGATAGATAGATAGATAGATAGATAGAGCACGCGAAGCTTCACTTGCTCCCATTTTTCCGATAGGCCAAGCGCTGCCGAGTTTTTTTTCGCAACACACATTCACGCGAAGACGAATGACACGCGCGACTCAGCGGGGCACTTCCCTTCAACAATTACCGGCCCCAGCGGGAGCGAGTGTTCGCCTTATTGTTGTAAGAGCAGCCCCTTTGTTCTGGCGTAGAAATGTCGATCTCTGGCGATGATGACTTGACAAGCTGGCATGAGGAAACAATGAGTCGATACATCACACTCCGTTTCGCTGCTCCGCGGTCGTTGATAAAGCGCGCTCCCAGAGCGAGCAGGTGTCGGGGGCATTCCCCGTGCACGACTCGCAACTGCGTTCACTTAAAACACAGGTTCGCTTTCATGTGAATGGTTTTCTCCAGCTTTCCAGAAACGCCAGCCGAAGTCGAGTGACACCGTACTCGATTGAATTTCAGTCAACATAAACTGCACAATGTATTCCTTTCTTTCCTTGTTTCTTTCTTATTACCTACAGCAGGCTGACTATAGTTAGCTACCTATGCGGACGGACGGAAGCGATTATTGGATCAATGATGGATGGATCCTGTCAGAGTTCACATTGGTTACTCTGAATTTTGAAAGCTTTGACAGCGTTGTGTGCTTCGGTATTCAGCATTGTTGTATGCGAGTCACGTGAGCTGAAACGTCCCGTATGAGGTCATTAGCAGATTGTGACGTTGACGCCATTTTTTGCAGTATCGATGCTGAAAAAATAGCGAGAACTGCGAAACGGCACGACGTATAGGCTGCTATCCCATCAGTCACCCCGCCGCGGTGGTCTAGTGGCTGAGGAACTCGGCTGCTGACCCGCAGGTCGCGGTATGGAATCCCGGCTGCGGCGGCTGCATTTCCGATGGAGGCGGAAACGCTGTAGGCCCGTGTGCTCAGATTTGGGTGCACGTTAAAGAACCCCAGGTGGTCGTAATTTCCGGAGCCCTCCACTACGGCGTCTCCCATAATCATATGGTGGTTTTGGGACGTTAAACCCCACATATCAATTATACCATCCGTAATACGGGTCAACCGGCTGACACGGGCGAAATAACGTTTCCTATGAAACGCCTGAAAGAAACCTTCCTTTCGATTCATATTTTACGGCGGTGCCGTGACGCCACAAGAGGAGTTTCCGCTCAAGTCACGCATGACTCTTCCTCATGTCACGGCGGCCAAGAGTTTTACAATTCCGCTTCTTAATTTACAGAAACGCTCATGACAGTATATATGATTCGCATTAACAACGAACAGCGCTCATTAATTCATCGAAACACCTGGTAGCGCAATAGCTGCGATGGCAACGCCGTGCAGGTGCACAGGATATCTAGCCGTAAGCGATTTCACGAGACACCTGTTGGGTATGACTGCGGTAGACTATACACAAGCGCACGAGGGAGCAGCGCTCGCCAAGCACCGACGAAGAGACAATGATCGCACGTACTAGGGCTTTCTAAGAAGTAGTAAATCACGTCGAAAATGTCGCGCCTGCAAGCTCATATGGCGGGCCGCGTAATCGTGCGCGTACGCAGAGCACGCCGCGCGTGTCGCTGTGCGCCGTAACAGGTAAGCCGGCCACTACACGAGAGACGAAACGAAGGCACAGGGGCCGTAAGACAAGCCGGTCGTGCCCGCCGAGATCAAGGCCACCGATCGGAGACGATCGCCGCGCCTCGACGCACGGCGTTTCCCAGAACCGCTGCAGCGGTGGATTCGTTGAGCAACGCAACCGGCTTGCCGTACCAGCATCTAGAGTATATACACTGTCGTCAAATATGGCTGTGCATGGAAGCTTCAGCCACACGGAGTCCAGTGCGCCGAACGCCATGTCGGCCTTGAGTAAGGCATTAGTCCCGGTATGTAGCAAAACAAAGAGCACGCATTAAATTACACTAAATGCTAGGGTCCAACGCATCGAAACTAAGGCGGAATTCGCAATTTATTTGCAGGCCCTTGCATCTGTATTAAACAAACGAACCGTCGCCGATCCCTTACACAGTGGGCACGGGACGACGACGTGGACGACGACGACGACGACGACGACGACACCACCACCAACAGCAGCAGCAGCGTATATCTCTTGCCACAAAGCACGAGCATATTCAACTTAGCCAAGTCCTATGGAATGTGCAATAAAAGAAACGGCACCCACTTCTACCACACATCTCTCCGCCTCGTATACGAACAAACAGCGCTGTTTCAATTACGCGGAATCACGAACACTTGTTCATCTCTTTCGATATTGAGGCATCTACGGTGAATATCGGCGAGGCCAGCGTAACCGATCGCATGGCTGCCTTCAAGGAACACAAACACTCGCTTATTTACGTCGTCGGATAACGATAAAATCGAAAAACCGGATGCACCGACAAGAAAAGATGTTTTTCAAAGTGAGACTTTCTTGACGAACGTCGCTGCGCAGGTGCATGGTATGTATAACCACGCGGCAGCAGCTTCGGGCCGCTAACGCTTGATTTGAAAAGAGCGAATGAATGAATGAATGAATGAATGAATGAATGAATGAATCCCGGCGTACAAAGTTGTGTAGTTTACGCATTGTATGCCTGAACCAGAGAATCAATACGAATAATTTTATAAGACGTAAACGAGGGTTTCAAAAGCTGTTTCTCGGTCAGCATCAGAAAAAAAAAGATGAAAAAGAAAGAAATTTACGCAGAGCTGCAACAGGGGAAAAAACGAAAACAACTTTAGTGATCTGAATTAGGACATAGGGACATTATAACAAGACAAATTATGTCGCACAAAAAAAAAGCACAGCGTGAAGCTTATCGGGTTAACTTTTTTTTTTCCTAGAAGCACTCGCTAATATTGCATAAACGATGGAAAATGTTGACGACTGTTCGCTCTTCACATTTATAATAATGCATAAAAATAGGGAGATCCTAAAGCTTCGCCTTCAGGAGCTGAATGCGATAGCGACATCCTGTTCCTAGTGCGTACTTCAGACACTTAGTGGCATTAAACCTTTTCCAATTTGCTAGGCACCCACTACGTGGTCTTAAAAGAATAGGCGCAGTAGCGTGTGTGCCTTATGTATTGGGGTACCGGCTTTCAACCACGGACCCAGTATTGAAATCACATATTCTAACGCCTGCAGGCAATGGACGTTTGTACCACGTATTATTACTGCAATACTTCATGTTGCATTGTGAAGCATGTATATATAACGCATGTGTTTGTGAAGCATGAGAGCTACTTTCACTGCATGTCCAAGCAGAGGATGCTCTTTTCACCGTTTTCACAAGCAGAGGCGTGGCCGTGAAGTAGAACATCCGCTTGCCACGGAAACGACCCGGGTACGATTTTCGGGGGTGACGGTACGATCACCACTTGCAACCTAAAAACTCTGGTTCGCTCACCACTCTGCTGCAGGTTCTTTTATCATTTATCTGTTTGTTAGCATCGTTCTCGATTTTTCGGTCACGCATAAGACGACGATTTTTCGCTCACAACCAACGACACCGGTATTTCTGCGAAACGAACTCTTTAACTCTATCTGCGTTAATGGTGTAAGGCATATTTACATTTACAGCTAAGCATCTGCCTCATTCAACTGGATGTTTCGCACACTAAATCTCATCATTTCTAAAAAAAAAAACATGTCACCGCCAGTTCCTTTGCCATGGTATACAGTTAACATACGTCACTTCATCATTCCAATAACAGTTAAAAAAAAGAAATCGAAACAACCACGCGATCAGCCACGAGCTTTCGATCGCATAACAGACGACGTATTCGCTGTCACTCGCTCACACGATGATAAACAAGAAATATACATGCCAACAGACTCAGGGGCCGAAATGCGAGCTCGCAGTTCCGTTTACGTAAGCTATAACGCATTCCAAGAGCAAGTCGTAACACTTTTGTTACACAAGCACGGAACGATGAGAAGCCGGCTAAAGCTCATCGAAACAAACAATGCGCGGGGTGGGAAACGCACAGGCGGCAAAGCGCAAAAAGAGGTCAAGGGCCCAGCACGTCGTCATGGCAAATGCCAGGTGGCGTGACAGACTAAACGACGAGCACGGTTGCAGGGCTATATGTGCAATCAGCGCCCCGTGAGAGTTCGTACGTCCTCGATGTAAGCATGTAGTTTTAAGTAGCCACCTCTGGTTTAGTTATTGGAATGTCCGCTAGATGGTGGTACTTGTATATGAATATATGATGAAAAGATGCGAGATGGCGGTACTAGGAGTGTTCACTAGGTGAACGGACGGACAGACGGACGCACGATAAGACAGACAGACAGACAGACAGACAGACAGACAGACAGACAGACAGACAGACAGACAGACAGACAGACAGACAGACAGACAAACGGACGGACGCGGCCAGCCGAAATACGATTCACGGTTTATCGATAAAGCCCTCCGAAGCTTCGCCCCAGTCATCGTCATTCGCTCCGTGAATATGCCGCGATTTTTTCAGACGCTGCATGCCTGCGTAGCCCTTGCGAGGCAAGAGAGGGGAAGGGGAGCGACGGTTTTGCGGTTGCCCTCCTGTGCCGACACGAGACGATAGCATGCGCAGTGGGGGTGTACGGAGGGACAGCGTTACATAGGCTAGTCGAAGAGCTGCTTCGAATATAAAAATTTGACAGGTCTCACGTACCTTGGGGAATCGACGTTATGCGAAGCATGCGGAGGAATCAAGGTTGATTGATTTGATTTGTGGGGTTCAACGTCCCAAAACCACCATATGATTATGAGAGACGCTGTAGTGGAGGGCTCCGGAAATGTCGACCACCTGGGGTTCTTTAACTAGCGCCCAAATCTGAGCACACGGGCCTGCAACTTTTCCGCCTTCATCAGAAATGGAGGAATTAAGCTCTGTTTTAATGAGGTGAACGTTACGAAATCACGCTTACGATATGTACAAATGTACGCACAAACATGTTGAACAGCTCCAACTCGCACATTATCACTACAGCGCAAAGCAGTCACTGGTAAACACGGTCATCCACACAAGGCAAGGAGGGTGGAAGCACGGCACGCTGGTCAGAGACTATATACCAACATTCTCCTATAGGAAAACAATCGCGAAATATAACCACGAGAATTACACTCGCATTGAAGAACTTCGGGTGGTGGAAAATATTGGAGTTCGCCACTACAAGGCATGCCTCATGGCGATATCGCGGTTTGTCACGTAAAACCGTGCAAGAAAGAAGAAGGTCAACCAGACGCGCGTACGGTTTGTTATCCTACGCTTGGGGAAGGGCATCAAGGTTTGAAAACTGAGATAGAAGGACGGGAAGAAAGGTATCCCGTAGTTTAAAGCAGACTGCTGCGTTCGACAGTCATGGAAGCAGGATTTCTGGCGTATCCTATATCACTGTAGACCATCCAGTTATGGTCCCTATACTGAAGGTTTGTAAGCACGGGAAATAGAGCACCCAGTACCTGCTGTACGGACTCCACGTATGGCGATTTCGGCCTGCCGACAAACACGTGAAGGGTGCTTAACAGTGATCGAATCACTACGATGATTGACTCGTCTTCTTCTGGCAACTCGCAAGCCATGCATTCAATAAATCTAACCATCAATCCAAGTACATGAGCGTTTTCTCTTCTCGTTCCCATTGATATCCGGCCGTAGTTACCGCGAACCGAACCCGCGATCTCGTGCTCGCTCCGTGGCGCAACGCCGATGTATGCGTGACAGCAGCGGATGCAATAAGCGTTACGAAGGCTGAGCGAATTTTTCTGTTGTTACGTAGAGTCTCGTTTAACAGAACTGTTCATTCTGATGCACCGAAGAAAGAAAGAAAGAAAGAAAGAAAGAAAGAAAGAAAGAAAGAAAGAAGAAGGAAAGGAAGAAGGAAGGAAGATAGATAGATAGATAGATAGATAGATAGATAGATAGATAGATAGATAGATAGATAGATAGATAGATAGATAGATAGATAGATAGATAGATAGATAGATAGATAGATAGATAGATAGATAGATAGATAGATAGATAGATAGATAGATAGATAGATAGATAGATAGATAGATAGATAGATAGATAGATAGATAGATAGATAGATAGATAGATAGATAGATAGATAGAAGGAAAGAAAGAAACGAGTACCACTATCCATTCTTGTTCTCGATTGCAGAACCTCGAAAACTGTCGTGGAACTAAGTGAATTAAGTAATACACCCCAGCGCGCAATGCTCAGTGTTGAGTTCCAAGTAGCGACGGAGATGGGGAGGGCAGTCAACCAGGAATGCACACGGTTTGCCATGTTATCACCATAGGCATCAGCACTGTTGTAGGTGGGGGTTCAGGAGGAATGCCTCCCCCCAAACTACCTAACAGAGGGAGGGCGCAAAATCTGCCCCTTGCATTGTATAATGGGGAAGAGGGGGTGAGGGAGAACCTTGTGGACGCCTATGTTTATCAGATATATGGAATGAGGAAAGAGATCTCTTTCTGTCTCAGCCTCAAGCGCTCGGATGCGTATCAATTGATTGATTGATATGTAGGGTTTAACGTCCCAAAACCACTATATGATTATGAGAGACGCCGTAGTAGAGGGCTCCGGAAATTTAGACCACCTGGGGTTCTTTAACGTGCACCCTCGGATGCGTATCAAGACTGTTGGTCTAGATGTATTTCGCGGCTAAAGTATGCCAGCAAAGGTATTTGTTACAGAAAACGCACCGGCGCTCTCATGTCACTGCTGTCGATTGGCGCCAGTGGCATCGGTCCGTGCAACTTTTACCTCGTCTACACGTTTAATCTATGCTATAGACGCGCTTTCGGACAACGGATTTGAAGAGGCGGCGCACCTTACGTTTGCGTGACTGCGGTACGTGTCGGCGTAGTAGTGGCATCGCGTATGCTGCTGCGACAGCTAGCTGCTGCTGTTGCGATGCGCGGGCGTCGCCGCACTGAACTTTACTGCTACAGCAGGAGTTGTCGCTTGCCGACAGTGACCCCGCCACGCGGCCGCGTTACCCGAAGACACGTCGTTCGTCATCGCGCGGCCGCGAGCGAGGAGGACGTTGATCCCGCCTGCACACTGCAAGGTCACCAACGCCATCGTGCCGCAGTATTCGTTCATCCAGCCACACGTTTTTTTTTTTCTCTTTTACTGATTCATTTACTTTCTTACTGCATATGTCGTTTAGTTTTATCAGTTTCCCATACCACACTCACACTTGCGCATCAGTTATAGTTCATCGCAGCCTGGGCGCACTTGAAAATTACTGTTTGTACTTTCGTTTCTTCCTTCTCGTCCTTGGCTCGTTTTATATTTTTATTTTTTAGTGGGGCGGGCAGGAAGGAGTGATCTTGCAATCTATGCTTGGCTTTTTCGTTGTTGCTTGTCGTTGCTGTATTTTAATAGATGTCACTGCCCTAAAATGTCAATGTGACGATGATTACACAGAACCAGGCGCTTATATCTAATGCATACAGGCCAAGAAACCGGGATATTTCCGCAATGGAACGCCCGTCTTGGTGTCTACTTTCTAAGCCATATTTTCGTTTTTTTTTCTTTCTTTACAGAGACATTCTCGTTAGCGTTTTTCGATCAGAAAGAAGTTCTCGTTTCGTTTTGTTTTGCACCTTTCCATTTTTTTTTTCAGTTTCCAACACCATACCACCACAATCATGGTGCTACATCCGCTACGGAGGTGTAGCAGTAATGGTGCCAGATCGCTGACCCGAAAAATCGCGAGGTCGAATCCCGGCCGCATTCTGATGGAGGCGGCATGCTAGAGGCCCGTGTACATGATTGACGCGCACGTTAAAGAACTACAGGTGACATAAATTTCAGGAGACCTCCATTACGTTCCGTCTCTCCTAATCATGGGTGTGTTCCAATACTCACCGTAGACAGCTAAATGGACGGCAGCCATCTCAAGTCTCATTCCAATTCTCACGTAGCCGGCAAAATAGACAGCTCCGAGAAGACCACATCGTAGACAAATACGACGCAGGCTACTTTGCTGTCTAAACAAGATGGCGGCTCAGCGAATCGCTTAGATAGATCGAATCTCGCCTGAATGGTCGTCTGCACACAAGCAGACGCTTTCCCAGACGCTCAATGAGAGTAACGTTTATTTGTTTTTGATTTCAACACGAAATAAGCCAGCAAACACAACTGTTACGTTTGTTTATTTTAGCTTTTTCTTCTCGACGCGAGGTGGCGCAGTCTGCATAGACTGGCGAGATAATTATACTAGGAGACATGAATGCGCACATAGAAGATATAGATGGGTATACCGACCCGACAGGCAAAATGATCATGGATATGTGTGAAAGGCTTCATTTCATCATTTGCAGCAGTGGCGAGAAGTGTGAAGGGCAAATAACATGGGAGGTAGGAAGGCTTCAGTCGACGATAGATTATGCACTGATGTCACATAGGATGTATGATAAGCTCAGGGGAATGCACATAGATGAAAGTGGCTCCAGAAGTCTGGGTAGCGATCACAAACGTATCAAGCTAAGTTTTGGAAGAGCAGTGAAAGTGGGAAGGAGAAAAGATGAGCAACTACAGGAAAATTTTTATCCAGAAAGGCAAATTGAAATAGCCACTAAACAAATTGAGAAAGTAATCACGGAGGATAATAAGACAGTGTGGACATACACGAATCTAATTAGACTCTTTGAGCTAGAGCTTGCTAAGACGCGTGACAAGTCACCCCGGAAAAGAAGACACAAACCCAAAAGTTGGTGGGATGAGGAAGTTAAGAGAGCCATAGCAAAGCGTCAGGAAGCCTCTAGGGAAAACCGACATGCTAAGCAGCGGGGTGAAACCGACAGATGATGTTGAAAGAAAATGGGCAACCTTTCTAAGCTGTAGAAGGGATGCATCCCTTCTGATCAATGAAAAGATTAGAAGGAAGGGAGCTCAGTGGCTGGCAGAAGTACATAAAAAAAGATAGAAAGGCAGCTGCGAAATTTCGGAACCATCTAAACTCCCTAAGAAATGATACGAGCCTAGAGCAGAGTTTTATAACTACAGCCCAAGGTGCTAGGCTAGAAGGGGACGAAGCTATTGAATATATAAGAACAAGGGTGACAAAAAAATTTCAACAAAGCAGTACTTTATGCACCACAATAGAGAAGGTCGAATCAAGTGGTGCAATGGCCCCATTTTCACAAGAGTGGGAAAGGGCTGAGAAAAGGGTTCCTAGAAGTACATCAACAGGCCCAGATGGCATTCCAATTAGGCTGATAAAGACATTAGGTCCGAAGTCTAAGCAGGCTTTGAGAGAGGCAGTGAGCACAATAATAATTGATGGTGAAGTTCCCAATGGATGGAAACTTAGCAGGATGAGCATGATCTATAAAGGAAAGGGGGACAAAGCTGACATAAACAACTACCGTCCTATAACAGCGACATCAGTGGTATACAGGCTGGCGATGTAGATTAGAAAGGAAAGACTGCAGGCGTGGATAGAGGACGAAGGGGTGCTGGGGGAACTTCAGAATGGGATTCGGAAACACAGGAGGTTGGAAGACAATCTGTTCTCACTGACGCCGTGCATCGAAAAAGCAGAAAAGGAACACAGGCCCCTGTGTCTAGCATTTTTGGATATCAAGGGAGCGTACGATAGCGTGGTTTAAGAGGAATTGTGGGGAATACTGGACACACTAGGCGTGGAACATGTAGTCACTAATCTTTTAAAGGGTATCTATAAAGGTAACAAGGTAGTTATAAACTGGGAAAAACAGGTATCCAAGCCTGCAGAGATAAAACGGGGGCTTAGGCAAGGGTGCCCCCTGTCACCCTTATTATTCATGATGTACCTAGAAGGATTAGAGGCAAAATTAGAAGGAAGTGGGCAGGGCTTCAACCTCTCTTTAGTCAAACAAGGAAAACTTATTGATCAGGCACTACCAGCATTAATGTACGCGGATGATATAGTGCTAATGGCCAACAACAAGGAAGATTTGCAGAGATTGATGGACATCTGCGGTAATGAGGGAGATAGGTTAGATTTTAGATTCAGTAAGGAAAAATCAGCAGTCATGATTTTCAATGACAACGAAGGTAGTGAGCTTAGAATACAGGAAGTCACGCTAGAGATAACAGATAAATACAAATATCTGGGCGTATGGATAAGCAATGGGACCGAGTATCTGAGGGAACACGAAATATACGTGACGACTAAAGGTAACAGGAATGCAGCAGTCATGAAAAATAAGGCACTGTGGAATTACAATAGGTATGATGTTGTGAGAGGAATATGGAAAGGGGTCATGGTTCCTGGGCTGACGTTCGGCAATGCGGTCTTGTGCATGAGATCAGAAGTTCAAGCAAGACTAGAAATTAAGCAACGTGGAATAGGTAGGCTTGCTTTAGGAGCTCACGGGAATACACCAAATCAGGGAGTACAAGGTGATATGGGATGGACATCATTTGAGGGCAGGGAAGCTAGCAGCAAGATAAAATTTGAGAAGCGATTGAGAGAAATGGGGGAAGAGCGTTGGGCTAGGAAGGTTTTCAGCTACTTGTACATGAAGAATGTCGATACAAAATGGAGGAAGCGAACCAGGAAGTTGACTGGTAAATACTTAAAAAACAGCAGGTGGCCAAACCAAAAAGAACTATCGGTTAAGAAGAAAGTGAAGGAAACGGAGACTGACATGTGGAGAATGGGCATGATTAAGAAGTCCGCACTAGAGATCTATCGAACTTTTAAGCAGGAAATTGCCAAGGAAAGGATCTATGATAATACTCGGGGTAGTTCTCTACTGTTTGAGGCCAGGACGGGAGTACTGCGAACCAAGACATATCGGGCCAAATACGAAGGGGTAGACACAGTATGCAGTGCGTGTGGAGAGGAAGAAGAAACTGCCGAACACTTGATAATGTTCTGTAAAGGGCTTCACCCTATAGTTCAGGATGATGGCGCAGAGTTTTTCAAAGCACTGGGGTTTAGGGACCGGGAGGGCAAAATAAACTTTAAGCGGGTAGACTTAACTAGAAGGAGGTTATCTGATTGGTGGCTAAAGTCAAGGCACGAGTGAAAATTAAACTCTTCACTGCAAAGTACGAATCCTCAAACTCACTTTTTAAGGGAAAAATGAATATAGTTTTTGGTTCATTAGGTATTACGGCTTGGTGGCGCTAGCCACCGCCCGATCTAAAGGGTACAGCCATATCCATCCATCCGTCCGTCTAGGTGGCGTTAGCTGCCGCCCGATCTAAAGGGTACAGCCACAACAATCCATCCATCCATCGTCTATGTGCTGCCTAAGAATTGGAGCACAGCTCATATTGTGGTTTTGGAACGTTAAACAAGAACAGTTCATATTATTATCGACGCAATCGTGCAGTATGAAAGGTGAATGACACGAGTGCAATAAAGTTTGAAGAATCATCATGCCGATTCTGAATGCTTAGGGGGTGCAGTTGAGTTCTCGGGTTTTCACACGACACGTGTTCGTGCGGTGACAGTTATCACACGAGTGGAGCCGACCCTTCCATGGCCAAGTGCGGCGTGACAAATGCAGGGACGTGCGCGAGAAGCGCGTGAGTTCAGTCGCTGCTGTCACCACATGATTTCGTATAGATTTATCAGTTAATCTGAGCGCCATACATCAAGAGTGATTACGGGTAGGTATTGACGATCAGTACATGAGCAATGCGCGCAAATAACATTATCAGATAAAGTCTGTAGATTACTTAAACAAAGCGCTACATGTGCCTGCGCGTGTGCCTACGAAGCATTCGAGGAAAGTTCTAGTACATTTTATTTATTCCATACTGCGGAGTTCGCACAGGTATAGGCAATGCAAAGGAAAACAAAATAATGAACAAACGAAAAAAAAATAAACGTTAATCTCGGCGCAATGGTGTTATCGCAATGGATAAAAAATACAGCGCCTAGCTCAGTTACAAGATAAGGAAACGTGCAGAAAGTTATGTCTTACGTTGTTTCGTTCACTTTTCCGTTAGTGATTGTAATTAGAGCGTCATTAAATGTATATTTGCTTTGGAGTCAATCATGTTCCATTTTTGCACAAAAAGAGAAAAAAGGAAAGGTATATCCGAACAGAAAACAACGAAGGCTCTGCACCTCCTTTAAGCTTGACAGCAATGCCTAAATTTATTTTTTTTTACAAAGGTGCTCGTTCTATTGTTAAACACAAGAGAATAAATCCAGCAGACAGTTACGCCAGAGAGAGAGAGAGAGAGCCGATTTCATTCATTGTTAAGTTACTCTATTGTGTGTAGAAATTATAACCAATCGAAGCGAATTAAAGCGGACGAAAAATTCCGCTGGCCATCCATAGGATCCGAACCCACAACCTTTAATTTACGCGTCCGATGCTCGAAACGCAGGACTCGTGCGCTGCATTCCGGAACAAGGGCAGTCAGCTGCAGTTCGCTAGACTGAGCGTGACACTTCGTTTTTTTTTTTCGATGTTTTATCAATTATACACTACGACGCTGCATTCATCAAGCAGATGCGTCAAAACTATATTGAGGATGCGACAAATAACAAAACGCTTAAAAAGCGAACAATCGGGAGAGTGAAAGGGCAAATGGAAACAATCTAACCAAATGTTACAACCCGCGTAGAAGTGATCAATGGGCGACAAGCGATGATTGATGCGCATCAAGCGTGCCCAGTGTTGATATATGCTCCCCATGCGAAAGCACATGACAACGTTTCCCAACCAATGTACACAACTGCTCGTGATCTACGCCTCACAGACGCAAAGCGCTGACCTTTCCAGAATAAAGCATCCAAAAACTACGTTCCCAATAAATTGCGTAATCTGTTTTATGATCAACAAACAACTCTGCAAGAGTTAAGTTGAGAGGTCATGAAAGTATTACTCGACATATCAATGTGTACTATTAGGTGAAAAATAATGAAGAAGGAAGTGGGCATTCCACAGTGCAGCCATTGGCCGCACAAACTACTATTACACACATTATAATTGGTGCTTGTGCGAGCAATTTTCAGTAAGGTATACATGTTGTTAGAGCGCACTTTCGGTTCTCGCATATGCCACGCACTGGCAGCAAATGCAACCGGCAATACACTATATGGTCACTCCTGCAACAACATTGTCGTCATTCTGGTTAGTTGGCAAATGACGCCGTAACCTTCGATGTAATAACTGAATATTACCTTGCGAGACAAAAGTGCCATACTTATTCTTACATCACACCTCAGAGCGAAAAAGGAAGGGGAACTATATGACGTCAACCGAGCCTTTTCCCCTCGACTTAGTTCCGCAACGTTCTGTACAACCGATTATAGCAACCGCTAAGCATTTTGTTCGCGGCAACATACAGATTAACAGCACAAATACAGAAAAAAAAAAGTCCTAGTCAATGACCAAGTCGTATAGTTCAATGGTGGCTAACGGATTTACACTCTTCTCCTGTCGCGAATAGGGCCAGCATCCTCTTACCAGAAGATATGGTGAATGGAAGATCACTTCCAGTACAAACTGGCCATAGTAAGAGCTATCCAGCTTGCATTGGGATACAATGAGAGCGTGGTCACAGTGATGAGGTTCCCGGAAGCGTCAGACTGCACCGTGGGTTAGCCACTTAATGTTGAAGATAACGAGGGAATTGTGATTGAGGAGCACTCAGATAACATAGTGTGAAACTTCAGACCTGCACCGCAGGAATTTATGCACGATTTCCACAAAGTGGGATAGGGGTGAGGCAGGGTAACTAGATTGGGCGGAATATAATGTACACCACACACAGTGACAGCTCATTTAGATATTGAAAAAGGGGATGAAAAGGTCATATAAATAATTGGCCGACGGTCCTAGCGCAACAGGTTTAATACACCACTGCTAACTGACGTTAGCAGCAACCTGTAATGGTGGTTATCGAATCTTTGCAGTAACGCCCCCCCTCCCTCTACCAACTAGCTTCTGAATTGACACGGACGGCACATCTAGGGTAGTGGAAAATGGGAGTTCACACAGCAGCACGCGCGTGAAAATTTTCGATTATTCCGCTGAAATCTAACAAAAACCTATTTACTGTAAACACTGAGCACATAAACTTAGACCTACTATAATCCGCAGGAATTTATGCACGATTTCCACAAAGGGGGATAGGGGTGAGGCAGGGTAACTAGATTGGGCGGAATATAATGTACACCACACACAGTGACAGCTCATTTAGATATTGAAAAAGGGGATGAAAAGGTCATAAATAATTGGCCGACGGTCCCAGCGCAACAGGTTTAATACACCACTGCTAACTGACGTTAGCAGCAACCTGTAATGGTGGTTATCGAATCTTTGCAGTAACGCCCCCCCTCCCTCTACCAACTAGCTTCTGAATTGACACGGACGGCACATCTAGGGTAGTGGAAAATGGGAGTTCACACAGCAGCACGCGCGTGAAAATTTTCGATTATCCCGCTGAAATCTAACAAAAACCTACTTACTGTAAACACTGAGCACATAAACTTAGGCCTACTATAATCATAGCACAGTCTACTGTTCGCCAGACGACCGGAGAGAGGCAGACTTGAGCAGGGTCTGAGATCTCCTCGCGGTGACTAATCATGCTATCGAGTGTCATTAAATAATACCTCCGGTGGCAAGCCACTTCGGAACACACCTTCTTCCAGGAAACCTTCCGCAAGAATGTGACGCAACCGTTTAGCAAATAAACGCTGCTGCAGAACGACGGGCCGATAACCCGCTGCCGCTCTCGGCCGCGTTGCAGCAAGCACCACAACCCCAGAGAACTGCAGTTATCTCACAGATAGAAGCCCACAGATCACGGTCACTTCAGTGGCTAGACGCTGAGCGAAAAACACCGAGGAGCGGAAAAACCTTCGGGCCTTTTCACAATCGTAAGCAGCAACCAACAGACTAAAGGAAGTTGCGTCCAAAACGAATGCTCACTGCTGACACGGCGGCGCTGGTTTCGACCCCAGCTTGCAGTGGGCAAGGCGAGGAACAAGAGAAGAAAAGAAAACGAAGTTACGGTAGAGGTCACTATAGTTAAGAGGTAACTGTACATCCCAGACGACTGTACCCTGCAGTGTAACGCCGAGCGCTACATAAGTGGGGCTGTTTTTTCTGCATCCAGTGGCGATAACGAAGCCAGCTCGGGGCTTATCCTCGCCAGCGCGCCAACACTGAGCATACAAACGAGAGAAGCCGGTTGTGTTGAGTAACGCACCTGTTAAGAGTGACGCTGGTGCAAAGGGAGAGGGACAGAGTACTACGTTCTCGAATGCCTGCAGTCGAGTGCGACCGTTGCGACACGCCGACAGGTAGGCAAGTGCACGCGCGCGCGTCCACTATCGGGCGCCACTCAGTCACACACGCGGCGGACGGAATCCGATTAGTAGCCGTGCAAACCGTCTGGCAGTGTTATCGGAAGAGGCCGCGGAACATCGCCACGTCCCTGTTACGGACGAACTCGAGAGGTGGGGGATGCATACGCTAACGGCAGCCGATACAAGTCGGCGGCGGCGATCACGCGAGCTCAGCGAGGCTCGGCACAACACGGGCAACCGCGTTATCTGGCGGCGATCTCGATAGCGAGATGAGACGAGCGCACCGAAAGCATGCTGACTACCACATGCGTGTGTGTGTACGGGGAAGCTCACGAAAACAAAAACAATCTCACAATGCGCCGTCGCACTCGTCACGGCCCCACTCGCTGCATACGAAATCAGGGAAGGATGAAAGCCGCAAAACACCGCCAAGGTGGCGCGCTGGCGTGCGGAACACCTCACGGTGGGCCCACCAACGCCGCCGAAAATTAAGAAATAGCACTGGCGAGGTCAAGGACCGCCGAATCAGGTGTTCCGTCTCAGGTGCGGGGTGATGTTCCGTCATCGACCGCTATCAAAATAAATGCACCGAATGAAGCCACAGTGGGCTTACCTTCGTTTTGGTGATGACATGGTTGGCTAGACGCACCACTGCGAAGTTTCCTTTGCCGATCGTCTTTTCCAGTTCGTAAAATCCGACTCGAACCAGCCCCGCACATCCCGACGCCCTTACCCTGTCAGCCGCCATGTTGTGGCGCGCCGCACGCATGCGCCACACACTTACTCTCGTAGCCGGGCGCTGGGCGAGCTTCCCCATTCAAAGCACCTCGCTACGTCGCGACATGACGCTGGGCATGCACACTGGTCTAGCCGATGTTCGCAACACACTTTCAGCGGGTCACCCATAGTCCTGACGGAGGAGCGGTCGAGCCACCGCCGCACTGTCTGCACGATCTCAGCCGTCTCGACGCTAGCAGACGCATCCAACACATCGGCGTACTGCGACGGAGGCTAGGCGAGGAGAGCGGAAGCCGCCGAACGCGGAGGAGGAGGACGACTGCCTCCTTACGTCACGCTGTCGTGCCTACGATCCGCCAAACACACGTGATGGTCACGGCTTGCCCGGTGATGAAGCGCTGCTGCTGCCATCGCTGCTGCAGCTGCGTTAGTCCAGCAATGGTGTCCGTGACAGACTGCCATCGCATCATTGCGGAACGTTGAGCGGCCTCCGTTGCTCCACGCGACCCGGCTGGCGGACCGAATGCGCGACGAAGCCGAGCAAAAGTGCGGAGAGTCGGCCGGCCGGACGAGCTCCCCGCTGAGACCTTGAAAGCCGCGCGAATGACGTCAAACGGCGTCAGGTCTCCATGACGACCAAGCCGCCGCCGCCGCCGCGCCGTCGGCGATGCCCTCGTTCAGTTCGGGCCGTTCAGTATCGGAAGTGCACAATAGCTGAAAGCCTGCGGCTGTAGACCCAGTGGACCTCCACTATTGCAGCTGCGCAGCGCTACGCTCTTGTCGCAGACAAAGCGGCGCCCCTGGGCAGGAGGGCAAAACAAAGACCGGAAATTAGAGGGCCCGTATCGTTACGTATCATAAAGATCATAACACCGCGCTTTACTGTTATGGGCGCATCGAGAAACCCATCATTTAATGCTTTACAGAAGCCTTCTGCGCATGGCCCGGGTTAGGAGCAATGATATGCGCGTTCAAATAAATTGCGAGTATCGTTATCTCTCTCAGTCGAGGCCACAAAATGATAGTATTATGTTCTTTTGTACCTGGCGCTCCAGGAAATACATTAGGTTTCGAATAGACCATCCATTCTTCTCATATAATTTCTCTATAGTGTTTCTTCGCTACCTGACACTAACTGCATGAACAATCGTTTACATAATGCTTTGTTTGCCCGCACGCTATTCAAACGCACTTTAACGTTCTATTGGAGTAAGTGGTAATCCAGTTTGAATATTGGGAATAGTTTTAGTGGATGCCTTGTATATTTCTTTTTCTTATTACTTTAGTGACAACATAGATATATTTTAATAGTAGGTATATTATTAGGCTTCACTTAACATGACCATATTCCAAACGTGACCATACTCGTGACCGATCAATGTTGCTGAAACTGTACTGAGAAGTAGCATCGCACAAGTGCGCTTCCTGACGTAATGTTTTTTGTCTATTTCTTCTTGCTTCATGATGTGGAATAATACATCTGCGTACTGTGATTAAAGAGCTAGTGCTTTATTATAGATAGCTCTTCGGCCTAATTAAGACGAAGTAGGCTATGACAAAGACGCTGTGCTGAAACTGTGCCGTCCCCCTTCTCCTCCTTTATGCTGCCCGCCATCATTTTATTTCTTATATTACTTTGCACCCGTCTAAACAAAGCATACTGCAAAAGTGCCTACAACTCTTATATTTTATTACCTTCACTTATGTCATTGCTTTGATTACCTATGTGATACATACCAGCGCTTGAATAGTGCAAAAGTGCACCCAGTTGCGGTGGTCTAGTGGATAAGGCACTCGGCTGTTGACCCGTAGATCGCGGGATCCAATGCGGCGGCTGCATTTATATAGGTAGAGGTGGAAATGCTCTAGGCCCGTGTGCTCAGATTTGGGTGCACGTTAAAGAACTCCAGGTGGTTTAAATTTCCGTAGCCCTCTACTACGGCGTCTCTCATAATTATACGGTGGTTTTGGAACGTTCAACCCCACATATCAATCTAAGGGTGCACAAGTGTGATGCGATGTAATTATTTATCCATACTCTTAGCATACATGCCAAAACAAGAGTTCCTCAATCAGGCAAAAGTTCGTGATTTTCAAAAATCAATACATAAAGAGAAAAAATGTCGCAAATTAAAACAAAGTAAAAATTAATGCAAAATGAATTTTAGCAATCTATATACACATTACGGCACAACTCAGCAGAACACAGGTGCAAGTGAGTACATTCGCACTGCTGAGTTCATGATTGAAAGCGACATTACCTAGAACAGTAAATAGAATACAACACTGCATCCTCAAAAGCTCTAACATTGTTACACAATACAGCGTCATTCTGTAGCTTGGTCCACATGTCTACAACAGCAAAAAATAAATAAATTAAATGTAGTCATGTTATACTTAAAAGGGTTCATGGGCTTACTGCACTTTGTCCGCGGCTGTGAAGTGTTTAGGCAGAAAAATTTTGCTATCGTTGTTTTTCAAACATCATGGAATATCTGAAAGAATAATTCCAGGATGTCGACGTTCATTCTTTCGTGCAAAGCCAGGATAGCTGCTATTGTTGCAAGGCTTGCTACTGAATGCGTTTTACAATAAGAAAAATAAATGTAAAGCTCTATTTGGAACCCGTCCACATTTAGCGGTGTTGTCTTGTCTGCATGGCTTACATATCAGGCATGCGTATTCCAGTACGGAAGAACGGAAGTATTGTACATTTGTACGCTAAATGTCTTACTTCAAGAATCGTGTCACCAAGCCTCCTACGAGGCATTCATTTTTTTTTTACTTATCACAGATCATCTTTCGAGGCCTCCAATTCAAGCGATTTGTGAAGTGAACACCTGGATATTTATATTTTGACAGAGTAATGCGTATACAATAAAGATCGCATTCATTCATTCATATTCTGACATTTGGCAGAGCAGTTCATCATGTAAACCGCAACGCAAAAGGTGATGCTTAGTTTTTTAGTAATCGGCATAAAAATGGTTTTTTCCAAGGTTAAACTCCATTTGCCATGTTTTCCACCAACAGCCTATCGTGCATAAGTATTCACCAAGTTCTTTGTGGACGTAGTGAGATTCCACCATTGAGAAGATGACTGCGTCAACCGCATAATGCTTAATAAAAACACCAGGTGAGAAACAACTGTTTATATTACTAATACAAAGACAGAGCCCTGTGGAACCCCTGAACGTACCACCCGTCATGTACTAATGGAGCCTTAAATCCAAATTACCAGCTCTCTATTTGTAAAATAACCTGATTCCAACTTGTGAGCTCATCATTCTGAAAAATTGTGCAAATTTTATGCAGCAATTTCGGGTGCGGTATTTTGTCGAACGATTTTCTTAAAGCAAGAAAAATAACGTCAGACTACTTATTGCGGTGATTAGGCATTTCATTGGGGCTAGGCTATATCGCACATTAGGGCAGTGTCGCAGAGGTAAAAACCAACAGGGCGTGAAGCAAGCGAACTTTGATGAGGTGTTGACACATAAAATAGTCGGGGCCTATTTCACACTCTCTCTATTTTTGCTTTGCACCGATGCATCACAGCTGCAAATAATTTTCAGGGCAGCACCCTCAAAGAAAAGCAGAAGTCTGGCCTTAGATCATGTTTGCTAAGGAGAATAATTTTTGAGGTTTTACGAGCGATACCCCAATACAATGAGGCACGGCATGGTTGGATCTCCGATAATTTAGAGCACTTGGAGTTCTACAACGTGCCCCTAAATTCAAGAACACGGTTACTTTTTTTTTCATTGCGAAACACACTAATCCGATGCCAGACGCATACATACACAGCAGTATTTATTTATTAATTCGTTTATTTATTTATTCATTATTTCATTCATGCTTTTATTCTTTCATTCTCACTTTCTCTCTGTTTCTTTCTTTTTTCTTTCTTTCTTTCTTTCTTTCTTTCTTTCTTGCGCGCAAATTGAAAACTGTCTTATGGAGCCTACTTGTGTAACTTGAAGCAAGCACAAAGCGATGCAAGGCGCGAAGTGTTTCTTTTGATGCGGGAATAAAACCGCGTTGAACTCGGGGATTAGTTTAAAGGCTGGGAAAAAATACCGTTTGGTATTTAATTATTGTGGAATCAGAACTCGTCTACTATGCAATGAGCGTTGATACTTGTAAACGTCTTTGAAGCTGTTCTCTTTTCCGACCATCAGGCGGGAAGTTGTGTTCCTTACACGGAAGGTCGTTCACTCCAGCTTCAATAAAGAAACGTTTATAAAGACAAAAAGAGAGCATATATTTACGCAACGTAGCGTATTTTTTTTTAAATGGGTATAAACTTTTTATGCAAAATTACATTCTGGAAACGATGTTTTTTTTTTCAGATCTGATGGTGGAAACTAGAACTATATGAACATAATCAATTAATCAATCAATAAATCATTTGTTTAACGTGCCTAGAACAACCATGAGGACTTAGTGCGGGTGCACGCAAAAATAAATAATCCAAATAAACAATTATATATAACAATAAAACAATACAAATAATACAATACAGGCACTCTTCAGAAAAAATGAAATTAACCATGAAAATATGCAGAAAAAAAGAAATCAGTACAACATGGAAAGAATAAAAAGACAAGACGAGAATAATAAAAAGGAAGTAAAAAATAAAAGGGAATATACACATCTATGCAATAACCTTCCTGAAAGACGGAAAGAGACGAATCTGCACACTGTGAAATACTTTGTTAAAACAGTGCAGAGCTAAGATAAGAAGAATGAAAGCGGACTGTGAAAAACATCAAGGTCATGAAAATTGAGCATGCTATCAAAAAGAACACCAAGATCACTGAATTCATAAACCTTAAGTAAAAAGCTGTCATTTAATATAGGTGACACGATGGACGTTTTGTGAGATATATTCATGAATTCGGTCTTCAGCGAAATGTTACTGTTGTCACAGCGTTCAGAAAAAGAACACAAATCTGACTGCCGCAGGCGAAAGTCGTTAGCTGAACGAATTCCCTCAAATATCCTAGTGTATTCAGCATATAAGAGAAAACAAACAAATACAACGAATTTCAAAAGAAACGTCGTGAACGTAAATAAAAATAAGAGTATACCTATACCGACCTTTGAGGGACTCCACAAGTGTCTTTGTACAAGGAATAATAATAATAATAATAATAATAATAATAATAATAATAATAATAATAATAATAATAATAATAATAATAATAATAATAATAATAATAATAATAATAATATCTGGTGTTTAAACGTGCCAGATCCACGATGTGGTTACGAGACGCGCCGTATACGTGGAGGGTTCCGGAAATTTTAACCACCTGCTGTCTTTGACGCGCACTGACTGGAATCGCACAGTATTATCAGCGTCAGATGAAACTCGAACAACCACAAGCCATCGCGATGCTATAGTGCGTGCCGTTAACTTATCACTATATACGAACGGCCACGCATATATGCGCAAAGCTGGATGCGTGCGCTTGTCAATGGTGATAACTGGACGACATGCACTACGCTATCGCAAAGGCTCTCCGCTGTTCGGATTTCATTTGACGCTGATAGTGCATGGTCCTTTACCATTGATAGACGTTTCAATGAAAGCAGGGAAATCCGAAAATGCGTGGAACATGCACAAACATCTTGCAAAAAAGGGGGTTTTTCGCAGGCTTGTCCATTTAGCTGAAATAAATGTTGAAATGATTAATTAGTTCACTCATTCAATTTTACTGGTTCCCCTGGGCATGCACATGGGGGTACAAGTGCCGCCGCATCCGCAATTACTTCATCTTTGCACTGAGGGCTAATCGTAACGGCCTTATTGAGAGCGAGAAGAAAAATAGAGAGATATGGGGGGGGGGGGGTGCACTGTGAAACTTCACCAATTTATTCATTTATTTATTTATGAATACTGCAACCCCTACTAGGGATTTTCGCAGAGTGGGTTACATGAATTACATGAATGCTCAATATGCAGACGAACAAATTTTCAAATAAGGAAGATAAAACACACAGAAACAAAAGTACGCTCAAAGCAACTCAAAATATACAAAAATTCGAACGTTTATGGGGGCAGAGCTTAATTGGCGTGCTATTTTAAACACTGTTATTGAGGCTAGAAGAAAACAATGCTAAGGATGGCTGTAAAACTTCGGTGTTGGTTAGTTTGTTCCAGTCGCTTATAGTTCGTGGAAAGAATGAATATTTACAGCAGTTGTTACGGGTTGCATAGGGTGTTATTGTGCGCTCATGCCTTTGTTGAGTTGCATATCTGGACGAAAATGAAAGAACTTCAGAAAAGTATGTCTTGTAATGTCCCTTTACTAGTTGATATAGAAATTTTAGTCTAGATAAGCGGTTTCTTTCTGTTAGTGTTGGTAGATTAGCTCGAGTTTAAAGTTCCATAATTGAGGTGCGCTTGAAGCTGCTATAAATAAAACGAATGGCCCTTTTTTGTACTCTTTCTAGTTTGTTAATATTAGTTTCGGTTTCACGACACTCCCCTTCCCCCCCTTCCCCCCCCCCCAAAAAAAAAATAGAGGCTGCACCCGGCTATATGCTAGCCCAGTAATTACATTGCACGTAATATGGAGTCACATAGACTGCTAGGGCTGGAATCGTTAAGGCAAATATTTGAGCGGGTTATTTTGACATGCCTATAGGGTATGCGGGAGGACTGGGCCGCAATTGCCGCTATGACGCCCGACCGCCGGCGGCTACCTATCTCCCTACACGGACCCCGCCCCGCAACTGCAGCATTTAGCGCGCTTCTCAATCGGCGAGTGAAGGCGCAGCGTGTTACGGCACCATGCAGCATACATTACGTATATTCGTCGCAGCCACCTGATGCAACGGACCAGGAAGGGCGGTCTTCGGGGCGCAACCGTTCCCATGCTTCCGGTTGCCATGCGCGCTTCTCGTCATACACTACGGGACTTGCGCAGTCGCAACAACCTCTATACGCGTGCTCAGTTGCGCCTGCGCATCAGTGGTGGTACAGACCTCGACATTTCATTCTGGAACAGTTTGATGGAATTTGTATGTTTTGCATTGCTACTCTGTTTTGAAGTTGCGGAGTTCCGCAACTTGTGAACGAGACAGTCTAATCGCTACGTCCCGTATATAAGCACATCGCCACTGAATTATCGGATTTGCAGACATCGACAGATTGTAGCACCTTCTCCATCTATAGCCACAGTGTGCTTAGTTACCATAATGATTTGTCTGCGTGATTCGAATGGTCATTCTTTCGAATTACGTGAATTGTGTTCGTCTTCCTCTCAGCTGTCTCGTTTGGGTGCGCTCTTACAGTGAGTTTACTTCAAATAGGTATTTTCTTAAAAGAAGTAAAAGAAAGAAGTCGTAAACAAAAAAGAATAACTAAACAATTAAGGTCTTGTCAATGCATGCACAACCCGTATGAAGTCACCTAAATGACTTGCTTTCGTACTTTGTCTGAACACCCTCACGTCTTAATATTCAGCCTTTCCTTACGATACATCATAGTTTAAGCCAAAGCGCTTCAAGTATATGCGTAATAATTTAACTAACTAAACTTTGGTTTGGCCGAGCTGGTTCGTGGTCAAGCTTACAGATTGCAGCGTTAAAAACAAAACAAAAAAAAACGCACGGACATTGACGTGTAATAGACACGACAGCGCTCATTGCAACCCGAGAGTTTGATCATTGACTAACAGCCCATAAGACTTCTCTCATTAGCTTGGTGTTAAAAATTTCTTAATTACCTTATGAATTAGGGCTGGCGATGTTCGAAGCTGAGATCGAAATGAGTGGTCACGTCTTCGTGCACTCGTTTTGTAATCCATCGACTAATTAACTTTCACGGGTGTTTACTCATGCAGTGATTTGTATTACGATTTATATTTCTTCATAGTATGTAAACCGAACTTAGCCATAAAATTAACAACGCACGAAAAAACTATAAGATGGAAGCATTAGATACACGTTCAAAGCATACGGCACACAAAAAAAAAATGGCATAAGTTTGTGCCGCATTGGGCTCGGGTGAAGGAGGGCGAACGAGTCGATCACCAAAGAAGCCACCAGGAGTGTTTTAAATGCGAAGCATTTCTTAGCGAACTTCGGCGACCTTGAGCGTATCTATCTATCTATCTATCTATCTATCTATCTATCTATCTATCTATCTATCTATCTATCTATCTATCTATCTATCTATCTATCTATCTATCTATCTATCTATCTATCTATCTATCTATCTATCTATCTATCTATCTATCTATCTATGCACTAATGTTTGGGTGCTCTCGTAGTGACCCCCGTAACTTGGCTTGAACCAAAATTAGCATAAGGTAAGATGGTTTGACGAATATGACGCACTGGTCAATACATGAATAATGTCACAATCCCGTCGCGTTCATCGCCAAACACTTCCCACAAGACAGTGGCACATACCAACAGGTGGTTATGTGCCACTGGTATGCGGGTATGTGCCACAGGTGATTGACACTTATGGCGAATTCCACTGGTAGATCCGGAGTGGCTGCCGAAATCTTGGAGCGAGCACTCGGAGTGTGCCAAACGAGATCTGCGAGTGGAACACGTGAATGCCCCGCATGAGGTCTCTCCGGAAGTCTTTTACGCATACGTCACTAAACCGGTACCGGAAACGATTTTCTTTTCTGCTCTCGACGTTTCAATGACAGCTGGGTCGCCACTGCAAAGCACGCATTTCGACGACGCAGTCTCGCGGAAAGCAGGGCTACCGCTTTTGAATTCTAGGAATGTAAACAAGAGCACAGGGTTACTAGACCGCCTCAAAAAACACTGGGGGCAACCCAGCTGCACGACTGTACCGGAAATGACGGCAACGCATTCTCGGAGTTCCGGCGAAATCCGTCTCTGCAAGACTGAGCTCGCGAAACGCTCCGTTGCGGAGTGGATTGCTCCGAATCTACCAGTGGAAAAAGCGAACTTGCTCCGAATCGACCAGCGAAACGCGGATCGTCAGCTTTGGAGCAAGAAAGCTTGCTCCCGCTCGTCGAGTGGAATTCGCCATTAATATCTACCGAGGAACGACGAGAATACACATGGACAGTTTTAACGCGCGAGCGTTAAGAAATACCCGACATCGGTAGCGTCGACCCGACGAATGAAATGAGTGAATGTCGGGGTCCCAGCTGGAATCGAAATGAAGCATTCTGCGTCGCAATGAAGCATTTTACCACGGAGGTACGCCAGGTCTCGTAACTATTTTTCAAATAGATGCTAATCGATTGAAACCTCAATAGTGGTTGCAATGCTACTTACCCAATTGTATAAACATTACGTATGCACTCCTTTGGTACAGCCGTCACGTCGGGTTAACGTCAATTGTGGTTAGTTGCCATGCGCTGAAGTTGATTTATGTAGCAGTGTCCAGGACCAGCATCCTCGCGAGCATCGGCGCTTCATATCAGCTTCTGGTGTTGCTGATACGCATGTTCTAGTTGGCATCGTTGCGCAAGTACAAACAACTGGTTATATAAACATTTGCAACACTTGAACATATGCTAGTGCGTGCAACATTGTAATTATATTTAGCTTCATTTCATGACGTGTCGCTCAATAAAAAAATTACAACACCGTCACCTTTCCTCCGCATGCTTCACATACCGTCGATTTCCTGGTACGTGGGATCTGCCGAATTTTTTTTTTTACCAAGTTTAGGCTCCAGGCTTGTTTTCGGATCGCTTCCTCGTATATAGCCTTGGCATATAACGCAGGACGGGGTCTTCCCTCAACACGAGATCCTCGGGCACAAAGACTAGCATGCAGCGAGACGAGTGAAATGCCAATGCCGTGCCCCCGAAGTCATCCATCAGTCGTGGTGCATTTCTCTTTTCTTCTTTGATCGCAAGCAGACTGGGCGCACTTCAGCGGGTTCCCGCCTGCGCACGCAACTGTTGCCCGCTCCACTACAGCAACGATGAGGCTTCCTCAGCCGGAAAGAGGATCAAAGACGGCGTAATCAATCGCAGTAGCAAGGAATTTGTTGTGTACGACATTAACGCCCAGACTTTAATTTTAGCCTTCAATTTAAATGAAGCAACTAGTGCTGTCCGGACGCTTCCTTTTGCACGACTTAAATGTGACGCTAATCTAAGCATGAAATGGAAGTGAAACCGAAAGTAAGTGCTCGACTGGAAATGTTCACGAAAGTATGCTTAGCAATCAATCAATCAATCAATCAATCAACCTACCTACCTACCTACCTACCTACCTACCTACCTACCTACCTACCTACCTACCTACCTACCTACCTACCTACCTACCTACCTACCTACCTACCTACCTACCTACCTACCTACCTACCCACGCACCCACCCACCTATCTATCTATCTATCTATCTATCTATCTATCTATCTATCTATCTATCTATCTATCTATCTATCTATCTATCTATCTATCTATCTATCTATCTATCTATCTATCTATCTATCCTATGCATTGGCTTAATAAGAAGGAAGAGTGCTGCGACGAACCCTTGCCCCACCTGAAGGGGAACCATGCGCCCCTCATGCTTCCATCTTATAATAATGTTGAAGTATATGTGGGTGTAAATTCTTCAGGCACACATCCTCACGCTAGGGCTGGCTAATAATCTCGTAGTTCAAAGCAAAGTAATTAAAAATAAACGACATTTTTGTTGTTGCGTAAAATTCATTGGAATAACGATAGACCAAATCACAAATAAGTAAAACGTGCGGTGATGACATTTAAAAATGAAAATTATTTTCAAAATTGCTTACATTACAATGTGCTCAGCGTCGCCTTTTTCTGAATCTGCAGTAATTGTGAGGCTTGTGAAATTCACAAACATGTGCGCCTGTGTGGTGAGCAAAACAGCCTGCACATCACTACCAAACTCCAAGGCAGCGCTCTGAAGTCAGACGATTGTGTACGTGTGGTGCTGTCGCAAGGTAGAGCACTGATTCAATGGCGAGGCTCAGCATATTTGTTTGTGAGCGTTCACCAACTGCTGATTCAGAAAAATAGAATAATGCAAGGAGTGAGTCTAACCGTCAGCCAACGAAAAGAAGTGCTTAAAGCGGTTCTCAACTCCCCCCCCCCCCCACACACACCTTTTTATTTTTCGATAGAACTGTGGCTGAGGAAAAGATGATGAAAATATTGAATGAAATTTTTTTTCCAGCTCCAGTCCTCGACCAATTTGTAGGGTAATATTAGTTTATGCGTTCCACAGTTCACTTGCTAGATCACACGTTATGATGGAGAAGTCTCAGTCATTCTTGCTGATAAACACTATGATAGTCTCAGACATTGTTGCTTCAGATCAGTGTGACGACGATGATTAATTACAACATGTATCTACTAAGAGAGAACGGCCAATAAGTGGCGGGAAGGATGAAAGATTTAGATAATATTTTTAGGAAAGAAGCAAAGGCAAGAAAGAAAAGTGTTAATACGTGCCAATGGAACGTAATATAAGAACCAACCTATAACCAAACGAAACTGTAATAGCTGAATTAGGAATAAAACACGAACAAGCACTGTATTAACGATCCGTGGAAATAAAATCAATTCACGTGAAATATTTATTGCAAGAGGAAATAGTAAGTGCCAAAGGAGAAAATTGAAGAAAAGTGGCACAGAAGACAACGTCCAAATGACTAAAGCGTATTGCGAAGGTCTCAAAGGAAAGTGGCAGTTGCATTTATAGGCATCGTCCATTTTCATAGAGGGGATCTCGAAAAAATATTTTCTTTGAATATTGCGATGCTAGGATTAATAGAAACTCGGAGTGCTTTAGGAAACTTCCATTTCTTTTGTTGGAGCCTCTGCTTTCGTGTGCGATTTCCAGGTTACCAGGAGCTTCAAGAGTGCACAATGGAAAATGGTCAGCTACTTTAGTAATTTTCCGAAATTGAAGGGGGAAAGTGTAGGAGTATGAATCCGTGCGTCTGTCCATGCATCTGTCTATGTGTCCGTTCGTTCATTTAGTCAACACTCCAAGTATCACCGTCTCGCATCTTTTCATTCCATTTTCCGCATATAGAAGCACCACCATCCAGCGGACATTCCAAGGACTAAACGAAAGGTGGCCCACGCACACTTTCTCACGGCTTGCGCTTCGGGTCTACTTTCCACATTTAACCATCTCGAGTTCATGGTATATACTAGTTCACTGTATTAATGGCACTGTGGCCCAACGCTCGCTAAACCTTTCTAAAACCAAGTAGGTTACGCCCAGCGAGTATAACGTAGCATCCCTTTCTAGTCAGAAAGTGCTCAATGTACATGCCAATGGCTGCGTATGGGGACTGAGAGACAGGAGAATTCGGCTTTTGCTTCGTGTCTACTTCCCACATTTAACCACCTCGAGTTATTGGTATATACTAGTTCATTGTATTCATGGCACTGCGGCCCAACGCTCGCTAAACCTTTCTAAAACCAAGGAGGTTACGCTCAGCGAGTATAACGAAGCAACTCTTTCTTATAGTGCTCAATGTACATGCCAGTGGCTGCTAACGGGGAATGAGAGACAGGAGAATTTGGCTTTTAGTGAACGCGCACGCTGCGAATTTTGTATTGTTCAACAACGCACAGGAGAAATCTCCCACCGGCACCACCTTGCAGGTCATAACGTTAGACTGGTTACGCACTACGACGAGGGACGAATGGGTGCCGCTTTAAGAAGCTTCGCCCCTAAAATACTCAAATACTCAAATATGTCTGGCCCAGGCGGACAGCCCCTGGGCCAGACGGTTTTCCAGTTGAATTTTACTTATCATTTTGGAATGAGCTTGGTACTGTATTAACCGCGGTTATCCGGCGATGTTTCGAAGATGGTGTCTTTCCATCAAGTTTTCGAGATGAACGCATTGTGCTTATTCCAAAAGGTGATGCTTCTTCTGTTAATCCTGAAGATTGGAGACCTATCACGCTTCTTAACGTTGACTATAAGATATTCTCGATGGTGATCGTTCAACGTTTGAAGGCTCTGTTGAACACCCTGGTGGGTCATCACCAGGCTTCATCTATGCCGGGACGGGAATTACACAGTTAGTCCTTTACCACCCGGGATAATATAGCCTATACTCTGTCGCGATCTGCGCGTGGTCTCCTTGTGTCTTTAGACCAAGAGAAAGCATTTAACCGACTAGAGCACACGTATATCTTTAAAGTGCTCACAGCCCTTGGTTTTCATACTTTTGTTGAATTAATTATACATACCTACTCTGGTATAAAAAGCACACTAGTTCTAGATGGTTGGGAGAATGCTGCCTTTTCTATTACACGTGGGGTCCGTCAAGGATGCCCTTTGTCTCCTGTTCTATTGGTCCTCAGCCTTGAGCCATTTTTGTGTGCTCTAGAAGCGCATTCGCATGTCCGGGGTCTTGCGCTTCCCGGCCGCAGTACCGTAAAAGTCACAGCTTTTGCTGCGACATAACCCTATACCTTTCAGATGAAGATAGTCTTTCTCATAGCCTGCGTTTATTCTTCCAGTATGGGGACATTTCAGGTGCCGCGCTAAACCTCTCTAAATCCCGGTATTTGTTCATCGGCTATCCCAACTCCACAATTAGGTCCACATCTCTTCTTCAGCCGGCTGCGTCTCTTCGCATTTTAGGAATTCTATACAACCACTACGGCGTTTGTAACTCTGTTTGGTCAAACGCCCTCGATTAAGTAAGACAAGAAATTCAGAACGCCCGGGAATTCGACTTCCCGCTTCTTGAGCGGAGGTACCTTGCGCAGACTGTGTTCTGCGGTCGCATTCGGTACCTTTCTCACGTGGAACAGCCGCCTTTACGCATCGTGAGGTCATTGCAGTCGGCCTTGTGTTCCTTCTTTTGGGTCTGGTGGCACTGAGTTGGTTTCTCGTGCGGCGTTAGGACAGCAGCGTTCCCAGGGAGGTTTTGCTTTCCCTTCGGTATCAATACGCAGCCGGCTATTGGCCCTGCGCTTCCTGTTGCGCCTCGTACAAGGAGAGGAATCCCCCGCCCGAACTCTGGCATATTATTTTCTAGGCACTCACCTTCGTCGGTATTTATTGCCTAATGTGCGCCTTAATCGGGGCCCACAATCAGTAGTACTTCCTTCATTTTATGCAACAGCTGTCGCGTTTTTTCGTCATATCCAGTCGACTTGCCCTGATTTAGATGTGTTAGACAAATCATATATCGTTGACACAACAGCCGCGTTCTTGCTCCCGTTAGTTCCTCCGGCACGCCGCACCCGCTCTAGTCGTGTGTTTTGTAGCACGCTGACGGCATCATTTCTACCTGGCCACTTCCGGGACTTCATGTGGCGGCTTGGGTGGGGCGTTCTTCCTACCCTTGACCGCCTAGAAAGGTGGAGAATGGTCCAGTCATCAACATGTCCGAACTGCTCCTTACGGGAAACAACTCAGCATGTTTTAAGACAATGCGTCGTTGCTCGTGTCTTCTGGAGGGCTGTGCATGCAGGGTTTCGGGGCCTCGGAGTAAACCGCTTTGTTTCTTCTGGACGTTGTTCTCGAGACCACTTTGCCTGCCTTCTCATTGTTGCTGGTGCATACTGTTTTTGGCGTAACCGTTGTGAAGCTGTTGAAGCAGGTCGTCGCCGCCGTGCTCTCTTCCCGATTTTGGAGCGACTGTACAAAGAAATACTATCTGTGTTGTCGGAGGAACTCTTCTTTCTGGGCGAGGAGGAATTCCTTCGACACTGGTCCTGCCATTTTGTGTTCGTCTGTGAGAGACGTGTAAGGCTTGTTTTCAGACCTGCCTGGTATTGGTAGGTTAATCTTTGTTTAGTACTCATACAAATACCTTGTAAATACTATGTAAACATCTGACATATAGATCTCTACATTTTGTGTGTTCTTCGTTTACCATGTATTGTGCATATGTAGACATTGTTTTTGTAACAATTCCTGTGTAGTTGTGTATGTTGTGTTCCGTTTACATATGAACACATATCTTTTTGTAAACAACTTTTGGTGTGTCTGGGGATGTTGTGTTCTGTCGCAATGTTCTGTTTGATTGTAATTGATGTTCACTGTCTGTGAGAATAAATTTCTCTAAACAAAATACTCAAAGGGGAAAATGCTGACAAAGAAACAATAGCAAAAAAGACAATCCCAATAGGATATAATGAACATGTGCAATGTACTCCTGTCTGCCCATTTACAAGTCATGATCCTAAATATGTTATTCAGCCTAACTATGACGTATTTTATGCAAGAGCCCACAACCCGTGGAGTCCAAGTGACGCCTTTATTGCTAACTTTATAAAAACTCAAATTCCCTTTTTTTTTGCAAGTACGTAGCTACCTCAGGTCGCCCATAAAGCATCTATAGACGAACAATTTTATGCTGACCAAGCTCTTCTAATGAAAAAAAAAAGAAAGTAACGAGTGCCACCGCACTGATCGGCTGTATGCAGACTGAAATTCTCAGCCCCATATTTGTAAAAACGCTTTGGCAACCTACGTTTCTTCTGCACCTAGGGTATCATCCAATCGTTTTGCTGATCAGTGACGTACACACTATAAACATCATTATATTTTTCTCCCTCTCCAGCGTCATTACTATGGCCTCGTAGAAGTTACAAGTTTGATAGAAAACAATTCCAAAGTGTTGTTCGAATGCCCCAGATCCCACATCTCTCAATTAGCCCGTCAAACAAACAAAAAAAAGACCGCTCGACACACTTTACTTTTGATTATTCACACACGGGACAACTCGTCGCGCAACGCTGACAGTACGAGCGTACAGCTGCTGTTATTCCGTAGAACACGACCGGGACTGACGTCACAGAGCTGCTGACGTCGGGGTTGTTGCAAAATAGAGCCATGCGAATTATGAGAACGTGCCGTTACGAAACCGAACAAAGCCGCTTCTTGTCTGGCCCCTCTGCGGAGCCCTTTTGTCTCGCACATGAATTGTTGTCGGCATGTAAGCATTTATGCGATCCCGAAAACAAAGTCACTTCCTTCGGAATAAATTATGGCTGCACAGTTTTTGCCTCGCTCGATAGCGGCCGTTATTGCAGCATATATATCTATGCACTTAAACAAGGATATTAGCCTCGCCTGTTCCGTTTCGGCACATGTGCGAGCTGACGCGTGTGTGCGTGTAACAATAAATAATTGCTGGAGTTGTACGTGCCAAAACCTCGACATGATTATGGAAAGCACCGAAGTGGAGAGCTCGAAAATTTCGATTAACTCGGGTTCTTTAACGCACCCTTACTTTGTTTTTTATAGCATGCTACCTTGAACCTGTATATAATGTAGATAAACTCTCTGTTAACCGCACCGGCTCTCTTTTCTACATTTCACCGGACTTTTGCTGGCTCAGGTCTTTTGGGCAGACCCCCCGAACACATCAACTGGTGGCAGCGGTGGGCTAAGTGGAAGGGCTCCTGGCGTTTGGCGCCTCTTATCGAAAATGTAACCACCGCAGCCGAGTCAAACCCACAATCTTCTGGTCAGCAGCCGATTACCGTAATCGCTGCAGCACCGAGGCGCTTGCATATGTATGTATGTATGTATGTATGTATGTATGTATGTATGTATGTATGTATGTATGTATGTATGTATGTATGTATGTATGTATGTATGTATGTATGTATGTATGTATGTATGTATGTATGTATGTATGTATGCGAGTGAGTGAGTGAGTGAGTGACAGGGTGAGTGGCTAAGGGAGTGAGCGTACTTTTAACGCTCGTCGATATATATGTACACGGGTTTCACGCATTTTGCTTTCAATCGTATGCGGCCGGCGTCGAAGGGAGTCGTACCCACGTCCTCAAGCTTAGCAGCGCAATACCTCAGCCGTTCAGCAACCACGGCAGGTAACACAACATAGAACGACGTAGGGTCTTCGGGCGACGTAGATGATAACACGTAATCATTTCCTGTGTTTCATAGTCTCCAACCCAATTACTATATACACTCGTGAAAGCGGAGTTCTTGGTATAACGGATACTATGCAGGCAAACTTGCGTAAGGAACCACATTTTCTCGCCCTTGGGGCTTTCTTACACAAGGGGTAGTTAAGGTAATGACTTGTTACGATAACAAAAAAGCTATGCACGAAGCTAGGAACACGTGTAATAATAACTTCTTTTCCGGCATTGGGCTCCGAAAACGAAGCCAAGAAGCATTTCCTCAATTTCATTGCAGTAGCCCCTCTGCACGCTGTCAAGGCAATCGAAACGAAGTTGCAGCTACCACAGCTTTGAATCCAAGTGTCGTGTAACGGCCTTGCACTTAATTACGATTGGTTATGCAGCCGCCGGTCTTCCGGTTCGGCGATTACAGCGTCCAGTCTTTTGCTTGAAATTACCACCTTGCCAGGAGCAGGGGCTTTCCCATATGAATAAAAAAGTTAAATGTACCGAACTGAAGAAAATAACAAAAAGATGAATTATATAGTTACTCTCATGTATCCCTTCAATAAAGACTCACTTTTGTTTTTATTACAACCCACCTCTCTTGACTGTTTCTAGCAATTTGCTTCCTGAGCAGCCTAAAATATGCCTGAACGGTGATTTGTTAAAGGTAATACTGGTGTTACCGGCATTACGAACATTTCCTTGCTGCAGCGATTTCTGTTGCGCTGATGCTTCTATAATGAGTTTAGATACTGCTTCAGAAATACGCGCGTAAGAATAAGTGCGTAAGAAATGCTATAACACATTTAATTGCACCTTTGGTTAAAATGAACCAGCATGACGCATGAATGGTCCAGCCAGCTTATGATTTGGAGAAATTTTTGTAGCAAGAAAACGTCTCTTTTAGAGCCGATTTGGAGCATGGAGGGACTGTGCGCTGGAGCAGGTTTGAAGTAATATACGCCTAACTTTTCAGCGAATATTCTTATTAGGTCGCATATTGGAAAGGCTGCTGCACGGTGAACAAAAAGTCAAGGCCGACATCCAGAGAGCAGTCATTAATTGAGTTCTTAGCACAAGATAGCATCATTCTGGCTTCATTTGCTTTGCCCGAGATGTGCGTGATGTGCACAAGCAAAGTGTCAGTGACTGGGAAAGCATGGCACATACGGTTTCTTCGAATGACAAGTGGCGTAAGGTCATTCCAAAAAGAAAAGAGAAATCGTCACCAGAAAGGTAGTAGTTTAACGGTTAAAAAAGAAGGCAAAATACTGGTTACAAATTAGAACACACTGTTTGAAATTTGCTGTGTAGATAGTGAATTCAGGAATTGTAGCAAGTCATTGTGGATGCTGCTGCATCATACTTAATAACTATTAGAGTCATGAGAACCAACTGCATTATCATTTAAACTTCAGGGCATTTGGGCTTAGCACTTACTTCAGGATTTTCAAATACTCAAATAAGTATTGTAAAAGATTGATTGATTGATATGTGGGGTTTAACGTCCCAAAACCACCATATAATCATGGGAGACGCTGCAGTGGAGATCACCGTAACTTTCGATTACCTGGGTTTCTTTAACATGTACCAAAATCTGAGCACACGGACATAGAGCATTTTCACCTCCATCAAAAAAAAAAGACTTCTAAAAGATAAATTCCGTGTAATGAAAATTAGTGAGCGCGGGAGGTGGGTCACTGATGCAGCCGAGTATAAAGGGGGAGGGGGGTGCTGTGGTTCTAGACAAGTCATATTGCCGAAACGCTGGCTTTAGCGACACCACGCGTTCTCAATTTTTTCACCTTAATATGCTGCCGAGTGGTGCTTGTTAGGTATGGGAACATGAGTCTCCGTGCTATTCACATTGTTGCGGCTTCCCACGGACAGGCCTGATGACAAAGAACAACCAAAAAACCAATGGTAAGAGCGCTAACGCATTCTTTCTTTCTGCGGGGGGGGGGGGGGGGATCGAAAATTGATTTGCGAAACAACGGCGACCGCGCTCAGCACGTTCGCAAGAGTAGTTCTCAACAAGTGGAAGGGGATTAGTCGGGAATACTTGCAAACGGGTGATACGTCTTTGAATTTTTATTGTCGATTGACGACAACACAGGCTGTTGACTGTTCGAATGGCGATTTAGACGCGTGTGACCATTTGTTCCGTATTTGTGAGTGAGCGCGCGGCTCAGTTACTACGTATTCCGGCATGCCCACCACGTTAAGCCGGTTTCGCAATCAAGATGTGTGACGAGCTCTTGGATGTTCGCGAACCGCAGTTGCACCACATCGTGCGAGATGCACTGTACGTGGCAATTTACTAGTTATCGTCACGATAGCCATACCGAAGAACATTGCGCAACGCCATCAAGAGGCATCTACTTTTTGCAGAACATCGAACTTTTACCTAGCCGAATCTTCACTTGCATGAATGCACCGTGTATACAGTCCGCAGTGCTGATATCTGCTGCGCTTAGCCGCGGTGGCTACATTATGGTACGTGGAGTGACTCGCGAAAAACAACAACAAAAACTCTCTTCTTACGCGATGGGCTAAATATAATGCCATGACGTGTCTGCAGACACGTCATTCACGGCGGGTTCGCGTTCCTCCTTCAACTGCCCCAATACCGCAGAGTGCGTCAAAACGTTACGTGCGCCGCAAGGATACGCATAACGCGTATACGTCACTATACTTTATCCTTACGTAAAAAAACAACCACGGTATTCCGTCTAGAAAGTGCGAGGGTACTCGCGAGTCGACGAACGAATCGACGTCACCACTGAAGACTCACGCGGTGGGTGCTGTTACGCATTGCAAGTGCCGCATTCCATCGGCATCAAGCGGGGACATAAACGGGGGGCTCCCATTGTTCGTCGGCCTCTCGGCCTCTTCTAGACTTTGTCTTCCATATCTTTTTGCTCGCGGAAGATGTGTAAGGCTCCTTTGTGCGCTGGCGGTCCGGTAGCAGCGTCGTCGCCGTAGGACAGCTGCTGACGCAGAAATGTTCGCGTATCGTTGCATGCATGTAATGGCACCCATGACGTATAGTCCCGCTCTGAACCACGCCTTCTACGTGCTCTCAGGCCTCGCACCCTCATGAAGGTGTCACCAAGTCTGAAGGTGTCGCTCCATTCATGACAACTTGCTGACGGAGGTTATGTGTCATGTCCATGTGTGGATACAGGACATACCTATAGGAAGAAGGGGGTGGGGGTGCTTTAACCATATAAAGTAATTTAGAGTAATCATGATTATATGGATTCCACAACCAGTGAACATCTATCTCCAATTTTCGCCCACGGATAAAGCCGATTTAGTGGCAATAATGACATACGTAGAAAATTAGAACAGACACAATGTTTATTTTTAGCCTCCATGTCAACAGATTGTCAGTTTGAATGTAGGTTACAAGTAAAAATAAAAAGAAAAGAAACACGCGAGACACTTCATTTGCACATATTGGTGCTGAACATTCTTGACTTGCAAATATTCATTTTGGGGCAGTAAACTCCAACAATTACTATTATTATCGCAAATATGGCTGTCATGGTTACTCACCGACAGGCGCACAAAGTTGTGGAGATGGAGAGAGAGAGTAGTGTTATGAGCTTGTGCGTTCGCCACATAATACGGCCTGACAGAGTGCATGCGAACCACGACGCGGGTTGCCGAGCCATATAGCGCTGACGAATGCCTAGTGTCCCAGTGATCACTTATTTGTTTGCTTTTTGTTTGCTGATTGGCTGTAATATAACTGAACTAAACCAGGACATATTAATTCCAGTTTTCATGTGACGGGTAACAAGAAATATAAAAACATACTTGAATGATATTGAAAAATCGCTTCCACGGTCGCGAAACGCTTCTGATGCGACACGAACAATCTAAGAACAGACTACGTGGCTGATTATTACATATGCGCCATGAGTTGCAATTAATACATCATTGTGTTTAGCCAAAACTTACAAAACCACGAAATCAGCGCAGTATTGTCTAATAAACTACGCAACGAGTACTGTAACGCTAGCCGAGGTACGCGTTGGCACGTTACCATCATAGAGAGGGTGTTACCTTGGCGGAAACCCTCGAGTGATAGTAATAACAAAACCAAAATCAGCTCAACGTTTGACACGAAAGAGAGGCCGCCACATTGTCGCTAAGATAAAACTCGTCGTGCCTTACAGCGGTCGGATTGTGGGCGGAGTTGTGCGTCCAGGAAACTCCTTAATCCGTAGGATCGCTATAGTTCTCACTTCAAAGCCGCTTCACCTAATGACAAAACAAACAATAAAACACAGCAGGGGAACAAGACATGCGGCGGTGTCCGGTAATCAATGTGAGCAGCCTTGACATTTTCGAGGCCCACAAATATATTTCGCGGCAATTGATCAATGGTGCCCGTCGCCCCACCCACATGTGGACTACGCACGCGGGCTTATCCGTGCAGGCTTCAAGCGTCAGAGACAGTTGTTCTCGATCACCAGCCGTTATCTCCAGTCCCGACGTGAAACTAAATAAAGAAAAAACAAGGGAAGCTTCGCGCTATAGTGAAAGGCCTCAGGGAAATGCGAAGCTGGGCAGCCTAACTCTTTGTTTCTCTTCAGTTTCCCTTTTCTCTCCTTGTTTCTCTTTGTATTTTCAAGTTTCAGATTGTGTTTTGCTGTTTCTGTCTTTTTCTTAATTTTTCGACTTTCTTTCCCCTTCTTTCAATTTCTCGCTTCCTTCCTCTTTTCTTTTTCTCAAAGCTTTGCGCGTGATTTTACTTTCTTTAAAACTCTCCGCACTTACGATCATCGTCAAGGCGCTTGAAGAACAAGCGGAAGACTTCGCGCAAGCTACAGATGGCTGCATTATTAGGGAGTTTTAGAATACCGTTTGCCAGCGCTGCGGGCGTTGCGGGCGAAGCAGGGGTTATAAGAGTTTTAGAATATAGCGTTTGCTCAGCTGCGAACCGCAACGCACGATCGCAGCGACACCGTAGCCTCGCAACCAGCGCTTGCTGGCCACATGCGGGCCGCCATCACCGCTCGCAATTTCGGATTTTCTGCGTGTGGTCCGCGAACGCCGACTTGCGTTACGACGATGCGCAGTGGCAGCGACCGCACCGCAAGGGCTCGCCGTGCGCTATTCTAAAATTTCCTACTATGAGGTTTCGCCTGCGTTACGAAAAGCCACGGCAGCATTCGAAAGCATGCTACCTGGACTGTTCTGCACGTAAAAGAAATTTAAAGCAGTGAGAGAGTGACATTGCACTGCGCATGCGCTGTGTTATTACATTGTTATTGCAGTGATCGTGAAAAAAAAATTGCCGATAGTAACCAACTGCCAGCAGACACTATAATCAACAATAGTAAGTACTAATACTTTCGCAGTAACTGTTTCCGTCACAACGAGGGAGGAAGATAAGCGAGCTTCGACAAGCGGTCTTGCTGCAGGAAACCTCTGCTACGAATTTAAGTATGTACGTTGACAGTAAATAACGATGAGAGAAAACAGTGTCATGACTGAGGGCGTCTTGAAAGTTAATGGTAGGCACGCTGTTCGGTGCATCAGTTTCGGTTTCATCTGATTTATTCACCCCGCGGTTTGATTGATTTGTGGGGTTTAACGTCCCCAAACCACTATTTGATTATGAGAGACGCCGTACAGTGGAGGGCTCCGGAAATTTTGACCACCTGGGGTTCTTTAATGTGCACCCAAATCTGAGTACACGGGACTACAACATTTCCGCCTCCATCGGAAATGCAGCCGCCACAGCCGGGATTTGATCCCGCGACCTGCGGGTCAGAATCACCCCGCGGTGATTACCAGTGGCCACCTATGAGATATTTTAAAATGGCTATGAAATATTCACAAGAAGGACTCGAACTCACCTCTTTACCTCGACCGCTTATTTCAACTGCCTAAAAACCTAATTTTTACAATTACTGCCGCAATTAACGCTTAATTGTCGTCGGTTCCGTTGCAGATGGACGGCTGTAGTGAAGAGACACCACGGCGAAGCCGCATCTAAAGACCTAAAAGTGATGCCATAAGGCAGTAAAGTCAAGAAAAGTCTACCGGGAAGACATGCTTGTTGCGTTTCACCAACTACTGATGGATTCATAATGATACCTCTAAGATTAAGCGAAATGAAGCTAAAAGCGAATAAGTTACAACGAAAATGCAATTTCTTGTTCCGGATGAAACATGATTAAATAAAAAAAACAAGACATTACTCGTTGTTTGGGCTCACATACGGTAGTATTTTTACACATATAAAAGAAAAACATCAGACTTGACCAGTCTCACTTGAAAAGAAGCTCTCGTGCAGGAGCCAGAACGTCAACTTTATGTACGTATGTTGCCGTGGACACTCGTGTTCCATTTTGTCACGTGACAGTGGGCAATTAAGGATCACCTTTTCTGCTTTAGCTGGCTATGTAATATACACGAGTTTCTTTGAAACATTCATGGACAAAATCAATCAATCAATCAATCAATCAACCAATCAATCAGTGTATTAATAAATACAGGAAGGAATTGCACGTGAACGAATAAATGACCGATTCACTGAATGAAGGAATCAGTCGATGGACTACTTCATCCATACATTAAGGAATAAAGAATTGACTCAATCAGTGAATGATTAAATGACTGAATCAACGAACGATTGAATGAATGATGCTCAGAGCCGGGGGCGTGCCCCCGAGGTAAGGAACAATATAGAAACAGCGATTAGTTCCTTCTGCCTCACGAAAAGTCCGTCCCCGGGAGCTACAGAACTCTGTGTATAACGTAACCGCCCCGTGGTGTCGTGTCGTCCACTGCGGAGGTCAGCGGACGCGCACGGAATGTTCGATTCCTATCTTAGGCTTGGTGGCGCGTAACCGCGCACCGGTGTGACCCTGGGCTGCGGAGAGGGAGGGCCGGCCAGACGGCGTGTTTCTCCCTCGGCCAGTGCGGAAGCAAGGTCGCTGCCGGCGTCGCCGATCGAAGTGCGCGCCACCTGCAGGACGCCCTTGGCCGCCGAGGGCAGGCCGTCATCGAGAGCGCCCCAAGGCATTACCACCGCGAAGCGGCAGCGCTGCGGCCCCACGACGTCGCAACACAAGGCTCAATTTGTGACGAGACGGACAAGTTCGCATGCTTAAGCCCGTATTCACAAACGCTCCTCGACTCGAAACTTGACCTCAAGGGATCATCGAGGACTGTTTCCCGTTGCGATTTCTGCAACGCGAAAAGTCTCAAGCATCTCCTGAGGTCGAGTTTTGAGTCGAGGAGCGTTTGTGAATACGGGCCTTAAATCTGTGGATTGAGACAAGGTGCATATCCGAATCGATTGCGGTGACGCATAAACTTGTTCACTGATTGATTTGTGAGGTTTAACGTCCCAAAACCACCATTTGATTATGAGAGACGCCGTAGTGGAGGGCTCCGGAAATTTTGACCACCTGGGGTTCTTTAACGTGCACCCAAATCTGAGCACACGGGCCTACAACATTTCCGCCTCCATCGGAAATGCAGCCGCCGCAGCCGGGAATCGAACCCGCGACCTGCGGGTCAGCAGCCGAGTACCTTAGCCACTAGACCACCGCGGCGGGGCATATAAACTTGTTCACTAACGCTGCGGGACACTTACTCATCGTCGTTGTCATAATTTATTGATTTGATTGATTGATTGATTCCCATCTGCCCCCACATTTACAACATGGTGGTAGACGGAGGTGGATGAGGCGAAAATACCGCACAAATGCGGCTTCAGGGAAACCTCACCTTCTTCAGTGCAGTATGGCTACATTTAGTAAAGCACATGACACACTTCCTATAATACATTACTAAATGACCATAAAGTATGACAGTTATATAAATAATCAAAAAAAAGAAAAAAACAATTGTTCATTAGATCGCAGATAAAGCAGAAATAAAATAGATAAGAAAGAAATCATTAAAATTTATTGTCCCCAAAGGAGTCACGATTGGGAATTTCGTAAAGGGAGGGTAGCGAAACAGCATTGTATTCAAAGTATTTTATTGTACAGAAAAATGTCACAAACAAGAAGGCACGTTAATGCTGCATAATTTTGTGGGACTGGAAAAACAAAAAATAAAAAAACGTTGTGCGCGTAAATATTTTAGCAGTTCCAAAATACTCAGCTTAAAATGCTAATCAACTGGCAAATACCTCTTTAGTTCGGGTGACATATTGGTATAGTATTGCTGCCATAAAAGTAATAAGACAGCATTAACGAAGTATGCGCTTGACTCCGAACTTGTGTACTGTGACTGCAGAATTCCTCGGCACTGCGGACCACTTTGTTGAATCCTCTTTCCTTGCTTCTTTCTCAAGTAACTTCGTTTAACCACTGCGGATAAACGGAGACCTCGGCCCTTACTACGATGTTTTATAGTGGAGATAAGTGTGAGCACGAAAAATTTATTTCATTTGCAATAACAAAGAAGCAGCACAGCGAGAAACAATTTGTTTCACGCTGAAAAAAAAAAGACGCGGAACCCTTCTGGGCATGCGCAGCAGCTTTTGAGGGTACACGGAAATGAGACATAGACGTGAGGCCTGCGGATATCGGGCACGTGTATCTCGAATTACGATTGTCGTCTTGACGTCATCCAAACCAAAAGAGATGCTTATCAAAAGTGTTGTGGCTCGGGCGAGTTGGTTATCCATGAACTTAGCTTCTATTAGCGCGGTACATATGAAAAGGAAAGAGGAAAGAATACAGAGACGTCAAGACAGGTAGGCGCTAAACTTCCAACTGTTTATTTCATGCCCTTGACACCCATCTTATACATGCGTAGAAACACGACTCATCTTGCACGTGGTGTCATCCCAAGAAACGTCATTTCCTTATCTGTCAAAGCAATCGAAGGTGAACTCACACACAAGTTTCCCATTCTTTCTATTGCCTCGGCTTCTTTGATCTCACGTGTCAGCTGATTGCGAGACCTGCTGATAACGGTGCAGCTATACAGATCAGGGGAGCACCCACACCCCTTGCAGTGCGCCGCCAAGAACCCTCCCGCTGAAAGTTTATTTCTCGCGTTGTAAGCATGTTCCCGTAGTCTATCATTAAGACACCGCTTGGTCTGTCCTATGTAATATTTTCCACACGATAACAAGAACATGTACACAACGCAACACACACAATCTACATATCTAACCTGATGTTTCTTATCACATACTAAGCGAATAGAACTAAATGGGCGGGTCAACTTGCAAAGCTCCCCTAGTTTTTTGGGGGCTGAAAACACCACACGTACGTGAGCCCGCTGGGCTACCTTCTTCAAGTTATGAGAGACAGTGTGCATATACGGGATTACGCCTATTCTGCTGCCCGAACACTCCAACACTTGTTGCCTATCTTTCTGTGAAACTTTGAGGATACGTTCAGCTACAGAGACCTGCAGCAGAACAGGGTACCCTGCTTCGGTGAGACGCTTACACTGAGTCTCGAAACTGTGTGCCATTTTGTGATGACACGATTTTGCTAGGGCGTTTTTAAAACACAAGTTTGCGATTCCTCTCTTTATAAGCTTTGAGTGCGCCGAGACAAAAGAAAGCAGAGGCTTGTTTGCCCGTGGCTCATACGACCAGCAAGTGTGATTTTCCAGAAAAAAACAACCGGATATCCAAAAACCGCAGAGAGGCACCTTGGGGAAGCTCGCAAGTAATTTCAAGGGGTGCGAGACATTCCTTAATCGCTGGTAACACTTCTTCAACCTTCGCTTCTAGGTCAACTGGTGTACAGTCCATCAAAAACAGGAAATCATCGACAAAACGAAAAGATTTGCACACTGGAGTGTCGTTTAACGTTGAGGACAAGGAAGTGCTAAGGCTGGATAAAAACAGATCACTAAGAATGGGTGCTATGCACGAGCCGATGCATACACCGTTTTTTTGCAAATACAACGCGTTGTCCCATGAGATAAAAGTAGAGGAAAGGTAAAAGGATAAAAGTTCTAAAAAATGACTCATTGATAATGAAGCTTCATTTTGAAAGCGCGTGACACCGTAATCATCTATGGCATGTTCAATAGCAGACAACAGAGCACCATGAGGTATCGAGTAATACAAGTCTTTTATGTCCACCGAGAAGGCTTGGTACCTATCATGTGTGTGGTTATTGAAGAATTCAATTACCTGATCGGAGTTCCTAATCAAGAAAGGATCACTAACGGGTAAACACGCAAGCTTGGCTTGAAGAAACAAAGCGACTGACTTTTGCCATGTGTCATTTTCTGAAAAAATTACCCTCAAAGGGACGTCTGGTTTGTGGGTCTTAGCGCTGAAGAGAACTTCAAGGTGACCTCGTCTGCTGTCATTGACACTTTTCTTTAGCTTATCAAGATTCAGCCTACTACACAGTTTCTTGGCCTGCGCCTTAACCTTTGTCGGAACGACCTGACGAAGTCAGTCGCTTTGTTTCTTCAAGCCAAGCTTGCGTGTTTACCCGTTAGTGATCCTTTCTTGATTAGGAACTCCGATCAGGTAATTGAATTCTTGAATAACCACACACATGATAGGTACCAAGCCTTCTCGGTGGACATAAAAGACTTGTATTACTCGATACCTCATGGTGCTCTGTTGTCTGCTATTGAACATGCCATAGATGATTACGGTGTCACGCGCTTTCAAAATGAAGCTTCATTATCAATGAGTCATTTTTTAGAACTTTTATCCTTTTACCTTTCCTCTACTTTTATCTCATGGGACAACGCGTTGTATTTGCAAAAAAACGGTGTATGCATCGGCTCGTGCATAGCACCCATTCTTAGTGATCTGTTTTTATCCAGCCTTAGCACTTCCTTGTCCTCAACGTTAAACGACACTCCAGTGTGCAAATCTTTTCGTTTTGTCGATGATTTCCTGTTTTTGATGGACTGTACACCAGTTGACCTAGAAGCGAAGGTTGAAGAAGTGTTACCAGCGATTAAGGAATGTCTCGCACCCCTTGAAATTACTTGCGAGCTTCCCCAAGGTGCCTCTCTGCGGTTTTTGGATATCCGGTTGTTTTTTCTGGAAAATCACACTTGCTGGTCGTATGAGCCACGGGCAAACAAGCCTCTGCTTTCTTTTGTCTCGGCGCACTCAAAGCTTATAAAGAGAGGAATCGCAAACTTGTGTTTTAAAAACGCCCTAGCAAAATCGTGTCATCACAAAATGGCACACAGTTTCGAGACTCAGTGTAAGCGTCTCACCGAAGCAGGGTACCCTGTTCTGCTGCAGGTCTCTGTAGCTGAACGTATCCTCAAAGTTTCACAGAAAGATAGGCAACAAGTGTTGGAGTGTTCGGGCAGCAGAATAGGCGTAATCCCGTATATGCACACTGTCTCTCATAACTTGAAGAAGGTAGCCCAGCGGGCTCACGTACGTGTGGTGTTTTCAGCCCCAAAAAAACTAGGGGAGCTTTGCAAGTTGACCCGCCCATTTAGTTCTATTCGCTTAGTATGTGATAAGAAACATCAGGTTAGATATGTAGATTGTGTGTGTTGCGTTGTGTACATGTTCTTGTTATCGTGTGGAAAATATTACATAGGACAGACCAAGCGGTGTCTTAATGATAGACTACGGGAACATGCTTACAACGCGAGAAATAAACTTTCAGCGGGAGGGTTCTTGGCGGCGCACTGCAAGGGGTGTGGGTGCTCCCCTGATCTGTATAGCTGCACCGTTATCAGCAGGTCTCGCAATCAGCTGACACGTGAGATCAAAGAAGCCGAGGCAATAGAAAGAATGGGAAACTTGTGTGTGAGTTCACCTTCGATTGCTTTGACAGATAAGGAAATGACGTTTCTTGGGATGACACCACGTGCAAGATGAGTCGTGTTTCTACGCATGTATAAGATGGGTGTCAAGGGCATGAAATAAACAGTTGGAAGTTTAGCGCCTACCTGTCTTGACGTCTCTGTATTCTTTCCTCTTTCCTTTTCATATGTACCGCGCTAATAGAAGCTAAGTTCAGAGATGCTTATCATCACAGTGCTGAAAAGGTATTAAATTTGGGAAATACGCCCGAAAGCGGAAGGTGGGCATGACTGCATAATCTGCACAAATATCGCTAATCGAAAAAGCCTTATCACCATTTTTACTTTACTTTAAAAAAGGAGCGTATTGCGAATACGTGCTATGCGCACATCACCATGCTGTGCACGTGGCTATTATATCAAGGTTAGTATATCACCGAGTGACATCATACAGTACGCAACTAGTAATGAGGTCACGTACAAGTACGCCCGTCGCACTGTGATGTATCGAATCACAAGGCAAGTTGGGAAGGCCGTTACAAGGCTTACGAAATCAGACTTCCGGTGACCCGACCGGGTTGATCTTAAAGATAGGGGTTGAGATCGAGCGATAGTAGCATGCGGCAACTTGAGATGTAGCCCCTTATGCGTTCGCATTCATATATCCACATCTGCGAGATAAAAAAAAATAGTTTATAAATGCAGCAAGCAAGAGATGGACACAGACCGAGAAACTCTATTTTTACGTGGAGGCCGATCAAGTTTTATGAGGCATACAGTGATTCCACTGGATCATTGAAGGTGGACAATAAAGCTGTCGCTGTTTGCATTTCATATTTCTCATTACAGTAGGAAACGCCACCATGCGGTGTTCTGTGAACAGCATCATAAACGGTAATCCTTATTTATTACATCACTTCACAGAAACATTATACTTATCTAGATTAACGGATTACGACACTGGAATCGCTAAGCGAATGGAAGTTTGTCGAGGCAATGAAGAAGCTTAATCTGAGGCCATAGGTGTACTAGAGCAACCCTGCATTTTACATCGCTGCTGGAACCTATAATTCTTAACTTCCTGTAGGTTCGGCTCGGCTTCCACTAGTTTATCATTTGTTAATTACTTCTAAAATTATTTTTGAATTACTTTGACGTACATTTTTTTTCAGTTAGTTGTATTTGATCGTGCGGTCATCGTATTATATCTGACTTGCTGGCTCTTTTTTTTTTGCTCAGCTAATTGTCTTGGTGCATTTTTTTATATTTGGCTGCTTTTGGTTGTCTACGTTAGCATTGTCTCCCTCCTACCCGCCTACTGTAAAACCAAAAGGAGTGGAGGGTAATGAATGAATGAATGAATGAATGAATGAATGAATGAATGAATGAATTGCGTTTGAGTATAAGCCTCGGTTGCAGGCGTGAAACACTATAGGGCTTTATCGCGGACACCGTCGTCTGATTTCGGCAGAGGCGCATTGCTTGGGGCCCCCGTTCTGTGCGACGACAGCGTACGTTAAGAAACACCAAGTGGTCGAACTTTCTGCACACCTACACTACGATGTGCCTCATAATCATGTCGTGGGCTTAACACGTAAAAATACACACATTACTATCACTTATAAGCAGCAACTACCTTTAACTACCAGTGTGAGCTTTTTCAACTCAAAACGGGCCAAAATGTTTTGAAACACTATTATCACTATTGTTGTTGCGATATTGTATTACTGCCGTCATAAGTTCCCTTGTTTGGGTGAAAACTTCAATATGTGAATCTGAATGTTCATGTTCTATTGCATTACAAGACAACCAACCATTCTGCGCACCAACGAAGTTCAACTATTGCTTTAAAAAGATGACTTACAACGCAACATTGACGAAAAGGAAAAAAAGTCTATCGTCCTTTTTTTAGCACAACGCTAGAAATTAACAAAAAAGTAGCTTCGTAATTGAGAAATGATTTCTCCTGTGGCGGCATTGAAACGTGGTACCAACGTCTTTCCGAACAGAGATAATGATGGCGTTGTGATTACTTTCTTGACATCTATTTTGTTAATGCTGTCAGTGTACGAGTGGGGAATGCAAAACTTTATTTCAAATAAACTTTTCGATGGAGGTGGAGCCCTCAGTCTAGGACCGCAGTGGCCTTAGCCATCTTGCGAGCTCTGTTCTTCGGGCTTCGAACAGTACAGCGCAGCCTCACCCTGCTCCGGTGTTGGTGTGCAGTTTCTCGGCACTACCTGCGAGTGTTGTTTATCCAAAGTTTAAGGAATTTCTCTATCGAGGAGCTGACTGGTAGACCGAGGGCGCATTTGTAGCAAAGTGGGCAACTAAGACATGATCAAACTGAATGCAGAAGTGGGCTTCTCCTCGCAGAGGGTGTACTTGTAGCAAAGTCAGCTTTAATGTGCTAGTTTTGCACGTTCGGACACATTCCAAACCACGCCGTTAGCCGCTGAAAGTGTATATATATATATATATATATATATATATATATATATATATATATATATATATATATATATATATATATATATATATATATATATATATATATATATATATATATATATTGTCACGTGCTTTTCGAAAAGAAAGACAATGACAGTTGTGCATGTGCCATGAAGTACAACGAAATGGATGAAAAAGAAGAACTCTCTTGCGCGTTCTGTTAATAGAACCTACCTGCTTCTGGCGTCTCAGTTTCTGCCGCAAGACCTCTGTTTCGACGTCGTGACACTGGTGGAGGTGCTGGAGCCTACAACCTGATGCAGGACAGTCTTGCTCGGACCCGTTCACCTAGTACAGAGACTCAGCCCCTCGTCACGACTCCAGTGCATCGATTCAGTCGGCGCCTACTAGGCCTAAGTCCAGAGTCCGCACCTGTTCCGCCTCTTTCCAGCATGGCAGCTCCTATGACATCCACGGTTATCCCGCCATCGCAGACCACTCTTCCCTCGCAGGTAACTCTTGAACATCCTCACGTTCCTGAAGTTTTCCGTGGGGAAGAGTACGAGGATGTCGAGGACTGGCTCGAACAGTTCGAACGGGTCGCTGTATCCAACCACTGGAGCAAACAGCACAAACTTGGCCGTGCATATTTCGCACTGGAAGATAGCGCTCGCACGTGGTATGAGAACCGCGAGGCTACACTCCAATCTTGGGAAGACTTCCGTCGAAAGCTCCTCGCTACATTTTTGAACTCGGACCGACGGGATCGCGCACAGCAAGTGATTGAGGCACGTGTGCGAAAACCCAATGAAACAGCCGCCATGTATATACGCAGAGGGTATGATCCGTCTGTTTCGACGAGCTGACCCTGACATGCACGAGTCGAAGAAGGTGCGTCACCTAATGCAGGCTGTTAAGGAACAAGTGTTTGCGGGCCTCGTACGAAATCCACCTACAACTGTAGATGAATTCATAATAGAGGCGACAGTCATCGAGCGCGCACTGCAACAACGACGCCGACACTTTGACCGCCTGCAGAACCACACGGCAGTAAGTGCTGCAGCTCAGAACACTGCCGTATGTGAAAGTTCCCTGCGACAAATGATTAGGGAAATACTGCGTGAGGAACTTCGGGCCCTCTGCATTCCCCCTGCCCAACCGCCAGTCGCATCTGTTGCCGAAATCGTCCGCCAGGAGTTGAGGCAAGCCATTACACCACCCGCGCCAAATCCTGAGCCACATCCAGCGAGCTACGCTGATGTGGTCCGTCGTCCTCCACCGACATTTGTGGCGACGCCCTTCCAGCCACGACCCACTGCCGTACCTTGGTGGCAACGAGATTCTACGAGACGACCACCAGTTCGCCGAACTGACTTGTGGCGCATGGCCGACCGTCGACCTATTTGCTACCGCTGCGGAGAACCTGGTCACATTGCCCTCTATTGCCGTCACGGCGATTCTGGGTTCGGGAACTTTTCTCGTCCCGCTTCTTTCCGCTCCGAAGACCATCGTGCCCACGATGCCAATCAACTATCGCCTGCTCAAGCAACCCCACCGCGTCGCTGGCGATCTCCATCACCTGCGCGTCACCGTGACTTCCCTCAGAGCTACGCGGACGTCACCAGAGGCCGTTGGCCTAGCCCGCGCCGGGGAAACTAACTGATGCGATCTCGGGGGGCAAGGTTGCCAATCGTCGACACACTGAAAAGTTCCCCCAATCATCGCAAGAAGGTATGACGACAACGACGATGAATACGACGACGAATAATAATGCTGATGAAGTTGTACGTGCCGATCTGAGCGTTCTCATTGACGGACATCACGTTACAGCACTGGTCGACACTGGCGCCGACTTCTCAATCATGCGATAAGAGCTCACCGACCGCCTCAGAAAGGTCAAGACACCGTGGACAGGGCCGCACATAAGGAGTGCTGGTGGTCAGCTGATGACACCCACGGGTAAATGCACCACTAGACTTCGCATCGGAGATTCTAGCTTCGTGGCCACTTTCGTCCTGTTGCCAGACTGCTGTAAAGAGTTAATTTTGGGCATGGATTTTCTTCAAGATCATGGCGCTGTTATCAACATCCCTCAACGTATGGTGACGTTTTGCGCTCATCCTTATGCCGACAACAGCAGTGAAGAACCGCGCGGCCGTTTGCGAATAGCCGACGATGTGACACTCCCACCGAGATCCTGCTGCCTTGTGTCGGTGTCCAGTGGGTGTCCTTGCTATAAAGATGTTATAGCGGAGCACATAGTCACTCTTTTGTTCACGCAAGGCATTTCCATCGCGAGGGGCGTCCTGGCGCTTACTGGTGGACAGGCAGAAGTGCTCCTCACAAACTTCAGCAACGAGCTCCGTCAAATCCAGAAGGGTACCGCAATTGCCTACTACGACGATGTAGACCAAGCCGGGGATTGTTTTACCTTGCAACCAGATGACGCGGCTGTCCCCGCCTCGACAGCTTTGTCGGTGGACATCTGCTCTACGCTACCGCCCTCTGATAGGAAGCGCCTGCTTGAACTTATACACCAATTGGAAGACTGCTTTTCGCGTACGTCAAAGGTACAGCAAAACACCATTGACCAAGCACCGCATCATTACTGAAGACAACACGCGACCGATTCGGCAAAACCCCTACCGTGTGTCTCCGAAAGAGCGCGAGGAGATTCAGAAGCAAGTACACAAGATGCTCGCGGATGACGTCATACAACCTTCGAAAAGTCCTTGGGCGTCCCCCGTGGTTTTGGTCAAGAAAAAAGACGGCAGCTTGCGCTTCTGTATTGATTATCGCAAGTTGAACCAAGCCACGAAGAAAGACGTCTATCCACTGCCCCGCATAGACGATTCACTCGATCGGCTGCGTCATGCGCGCTATTTCTCTTCAATGGACCTCCGAAGCGGCTACTGGCAGATAGAAGTCGACGAAAGAGATCGTGAAAAAACGGCCTTCGTGACGCCCGATGGTCTATACGAATTTAAGGTGCTTCCTTTTGGGTTGTGCTCGGCGCCAGCCACTTTTCAGCGTCTCATTGACACCGTACTATCAGGCCTGAAGTGGCAAACATGCTTGGTCTATCTGGACGATGTTATTGTATTCTCAGCAACATTCGAGGAACATCTCAGCCGTTTATTCACCGTCCCCCAAGCCATACGTTCGGCCGGCCTTACTTTAAAACCGGAAAAATCTCATTTTGGTTTTAACGAACTCGGCTTCCTAGGCCACGTCGTCAGTCACGAGGGTGTTCGACCTGACCCGGCCAAAATAGACGCCGTAGCGCAATTTCCTGCACCATGCGACAAAAAGGCCGTGAGACGCTTTTTAGGGTTGTGTGCCTATTACCGGCGATTTATTGAGGACTTTTCGTCTATTGCGGCGCCATTGACACGACCCACACGTGAGGACGTCCCCTTCTTTTGGGGTGAACAACAGCAAATGGCGTTCAATGAACTACGACAACGCCTGCAAACACCTCCAGTCCTCGCGCACTTCGACCAGGAAGCCCCTACAGCACTTCACACTGACGCCAGCAATGTAGGTCTGGGTGCCGTTCTGGTGCAGTGGCAAGACGGCTGTGAAAGAGTAATAGCCTACGCCAGCAGAACTCTCTCTCGCACGGAGGAGAACTACTCGACTACCGAGAAGGAGTGTCTCGCCGTGGTGTGGGCGGTCATCAAATTTCGTCCATATTTGTACGGCCGCTCCTTCAAGGTTGTTAGCGACCATCACTCTTTGTGCTGGCTCACCAACCTTAAAGATCCATCTGGCCGTTTGGCGCGCTGGAGCCTAAGACTTCAAGAGTTCGACATGACCATCGTCTATAAATCTGGGAAGCGGCACACCGACGCCGACTGTCTCTCACGGTCGCCAGTGGAGACTGTCGCTCGTGATGACGAAAACATCGACGCGGCATTCTTGGGAGTCGTCAACACGGCCACTATTGCACAGGAGCAGCGCAGTGACCGCGAGCTGTTACTACTCATTGAATATTTAGAAGGACGACGTAAGGACGTGCAGCGGTTATTTGCCAGAGGACTGCCATCTTTTTGCTTGCGAAACGATGTTCTCTATAAGAAAAACTTCTCACCAACCGGCAACCCGCACTTGCTCGTCGTGCCTGCCTCTCTTCGAAAAGAAATTATGGAAGCGTGCCATGATGAAGCAACTTCTGATCATCTAGGCTACACCCGAACATTGTGCCGACTGCGATGCAAGTACTACTGGCCAAAGTTACCCGCTGATGTTTACCATCACGTGCGAACTTGCACCGACTGCCAAAGACGCAAAGCACCTTTTAGCAAGCCAGCCGGTCTTTTACATCCAGTCCTAGCACCAGCGAAGCCGTTCACCCAGATTGGAATGGATTTCCTGGGCCCCTTTCCAACTTCCACAACAGGTAACAGATGGATAATCGTGGCCACCTCTCCCGTTATGCGGAGACTAAAGCTATGCAGCGCGGCACAGCAGCAGAGGCCGCTCAGTTCTTCATCGAAAACATCGTCCTTCGGCATGGCGCTCCGACAGCAGTGATCACAGACAGAGGACCTGCCTTCACCGCAGAGCTTTTGGAGTCGGTTCTCAGACTCAGCGGTACAGCTCACAGGAGAACAACTGCTTACCATCCGCAGACAAACGGACTGACAGAGCGCCTCAATAGGACCCTCACAGACATGATCAGCATGTACGTTGACACGGAACATAAAAACTGGGATCAGATATTGCCGTACGTGACCTTTGCCTATAATACCGCTCGACAAGAAACCACTGGAATGACGCCGTTCAGTCTGATCTATGGTCGCGAAGTCACGACAACGTTGGACGCTATGTTGCCGCATGAGTGTGACGACATCCATGTGGACGCCGAAGAGTTCACTCAGCACGCCGAGGAAGCCTGACAGCTCGCGCGTGTGCACATCTGTCATCAACAGCATCAAGATCAACAACGGTACGACCCCCGACACAAGTTTATTAGCTACACACCAGGCGACAAGGTCTGGGTCTGGATTCCGATACGTCGACGTGGACTGTCGGAAAAACTGCTAAGACGATACTTTGGCCTATACAGCGTCACGCGACGCTTGAACGACGTGAACTATGAAGTTGTTCCCGACACTGACTGTAGTTCTAAGCGTCGAAATCATTTACCCGAAGTCGTACACGTCGTGCGTATGAAACCGTATTTATCCAGTTGACGCGACCACTTCATACGCCTGGTAGAGCGCCTAGGTTGCGCATCGGGACGATGCCTCTTTCGGAGGGAGGCAAATGTCACGTGCTTTTCGAAAAGAAAAACAATGACAGTTGTGCATGTGCCATGAAGTACAACGAAATGGATGAAAAAGAAGAACTCTCTTGCGCGTTCTGTTAAAAGAACCTACCTGCTTCTGGCATCTCAGTTTTTGCCGCAAGACCTCTGTTTCGACGTCGTGACAATATATATATATATATATATATATATATATATATATATATTGTGCCCATGTGTGTGTGTGTGTATGTATGTGTGTGAGCACGGATAAGAAGTTAACGGGGCCGTCAATTGTACAACAGAAACCTTTCAGAAAAGCTACGTGGGTTTCAAAAACGAGCACAAGGATGACGTTGTACTTAGATTGAGTGATTTATTTTTGAAGCTTATACACAGCTTTCACGACACGCCCCACACGTTAGGAAGGTCGAACACCAAATGCCGTGCTCATTATAGCGCTGCAATGGAAAGGCACGATCAGTGTTGCCGGGACGAATGTTAGTCCGCAGTCCATTCGATGACACGGGTTTGAAAGTGAGCACTGTAGTCAGTTTGGCAGCTTTCACGGCCCACTCAAAAAGCCGGCTTTCTTTTGGGACAAGGTATTCACATCATCTACCCAATTCGAGCAATGTGAACAGTTTGACGAACTGGGATAGCCCGTCTTAGGCAATGTGAAATACCTGCAATTCTAGCGCGAGAAAAAAATTGCATGACAGAAACGTAATTGAATTTATTCGCATTTATGCACTTGCCGACTGCAGATAAAATGTGCCACGTGAAAACGTGACATTTGATCAAAAGCGCAATTTTACTAGAGCGCAAAATGCTCGGCACAACAAAAGTAACAGTATAGTACTACGGTGGCTAAGATTGGCTGCGCCAGTCAAAACAACCGTAATGTTCGCGAATATCTATACATAGCATCAATCTTTACATACGTATTTGCAACTAAGAGACAAAAAATAATTCAACCAGCTCCGATTGGCGGACTCCAATGATGCAGAAAAGCTGGTGCTGTTCCATTCGTCGGCACGCAAACGCACCAACGGAGAGTAATGCGATTTCTATGCTTTCTTCCAATTTCTTTCAGTTGAAGTTGCATGTAGTGGTGTTTACCCAATTTATGTGTGGGCCTTATGATGATGATGATGCTTTTTGACAGAACGCACAGATGTATGTGGCAGAAACTCGTAGGGAGTCATGGAATTTACCCGATGTGGTGGTGCATGCCCGCTGAAAATGTCCACAAGCGTTACTACGGATAGCGGACCAAGAACAACTTTACGGTTAAAAAAACGGAAAACAAAAAAACATATCGACCAAGGCATGGATTGCAATGAGCCTTTATTCTATATTCCATGCAGTGAAAAGGTTTCTTTCTGCAAGCGTAAATAATGTGAAGGAAAAATTTCTTTAAAGGGCTACCAGGTGCGCAAGCAATAAGGTTCAACAGTTATCAACGCAATTGACTAAACGGTAGCGTATAGGCAAAAACAACCGTTAACGGTGATCGTATGCGCTGCAAAAGATCTTGCAAAGCATGCCTCTCATGCTCCGCATTGTACACGCCGAGGCACGGCACTTTCGTTGACGTCACTGGGCTGTTCCGTGAATGGCGTGTATCAAAACTATCGGCTGCTTTTTAAGGGCGAATGGGGACAAGATTTCAGAGAACCCTCCGCTGCTTCTGCGAAGCCCTTTTCAGAGACGACGAATGAGAGAACGATCCGCCACTGACCACATGACGCAGGTGGCGGTGGTCAGGTACATGCGACCAGCGTGAATCGGTTTGTTTCGTCCTGCCGTGGTGGGCGTGTACATTCGCAACTCAATAATATCGAGCGTCGTCAGCGCTGACGTGGCAAGACGTCAAAACGACGTCATCGGGACATCGTGGCGCCAGCGTACACAGTACCTGGTATCCCGACCAATTTGGGTGCCCCGTGCGTTATCCTAATTGCTGCTCGGTTCGTTCATTATGCGCCAGTGTGAGCGCACTTGTCTCAAAAGTAGGGCGAACGTCACGATGATCGTACAGGCGTAGCGTGTGTTTTTGTGTGCAGCTCGAGTCAACGGGAAAGCTCGCAGTAATCGCTTCATGGTGCACTTTCCGCGTATACGTTCACTTTTTTTTTTATTATTTCAGGATATGTGCTACTTGCGAAAGAAGAATTTTTTGCTCGTCACGTTCCACAGTTCAAACGGCTGTCAAGGTGTAAAAAAAAAAAAGAGAAGTGTCACCGTATACTGTAGCTTGCCCTGGAGGCACATTGCCAAAGTGATAGTGGAGTTGAGGGGCGCCTGTGTATGTAGTCCCACCTTTTGGCGTTGCTAAGTTGCGAACAATGCCTCTTTCTTTCTTCTTCAATTTTTATCTTATTTTCTCCGTTTTTTTTCTGTCTTGCGTTTATTTTTATTTATTTATTTTGTTTCTTATTTTTACCTCCCTATCTATCCCTTCCGGAGGTTTTTCTACATGGGAAAATGGGAGCAGTGAATGTTCGGCGCGTACCCTTTATTGATTATTGTGCGATCATCTCCCCTGTTTCCTTCTCCTATGCCAGGAAATAAACCTTCATCCACGTGCTTATAGCAGCGCAACACTTCAGTTGCTTCAAGCAACAATGACAGTGATGCGTTAGTATTCAGGCAACAATAAAATATTAGCAAGTTTACTAATAGAAAGTTTTGTGCCATTATTTTATTGTTGCCAACTATTCCAAGCTTCCGCTCTCGTAAACAATAAAACGTGGCAACGTGAATTACCTGAAATCAACAAAAGACCGCGCCGCCGTACCGAAAATGTCCGACCGCAAACGAACACGTGCTCGAGAGAGCGTCAGTTATATTGAAAAACGGCGAGGACAAATACGCAAGCCCGACGCAGCGGAGAAGGTCGCATTCTTCTATACGCTCACCGGCGCCACGTTTTTTTTTTGAGTGCGACGCCGAAATCGGTGATTAATCAGAGCGTCGCATAAAACAAGCCGTCGCTTACGCAAAAAATAAAATTTATCTCTTTACCACACGATCAACCGACCATCGGCGGTCGGTTAGTCGTGTGGTCAAGAGGGTTATGCAAGACCACGTGGCGGGTTATATAGTGTACGTTTTGGTGGGCGAAGCGAAATCATAGTTACATTCTTATCACTTTTTTTTGCCGCTGCTCCTACAGGGATTGTTGCGAAACGTACATCGCCACGATGCGACTTGGCAAACACGTGACATTTTAACGCGCCAAATGTGTAGAAAGAGCGTGCTGATCAGTTGCGCAACGGGCCGCTCGCATACAGAAGTTGCGAAGTGAGTTTAATGCGCATCGTTTCACAAGCCTCGCTCAGTACTGTTTAACCCTGCTTCTGTCAACACGCAGCAAAGTGAGGCCCAAATTCTCTTGCTTGCTACAAAACGCCGCCCATTGCGTACAGGTCGAGTTTCGGGCTTGCAGACAGCCGTCGAAACGACTGTTTCGCTGCGTGCAAATAAGATTATTACAAAACGACTCACGCGAGCATTCGATCCTGTGCGGAATGCCAGTTTGTTCTTCCGCACACGAAGCCGAGTGACCTTCGGCGCGCTGACAAAACACGCCCGTTCACCGCGGGCTCGCAAAATGAGATGAAGTTATGACGTTCGTCACAATAGGGAAATTCGACGGGCGTTTATGAGCATCTTTGCGAAATTAATGCGTGTTTTGTTACACGATTAATCGGCTTCCCCTCGCGAATAATCGTTCAGTTTCGCGGCACCCTCGCTTCAAGGTCCTCCGAGGAAATTTGAAAACACCGCGATTCAATCCTGCCTTGTGCCGTCAATGAGTTTGAGAGAGGCTAGCCATTAAGTAGACCCATCGGCTACCTTGCGCAAACGCGTATTTGTGCTTAACGGGTTGCAATATGCAGCGAGCGCTTGTCCGTACGGTTCACGACCCTGTGTTTTACAGCAAAGTTGTTCTTGTGCGAGGCTTTCATGTCCGGAAAATATTGTAGATTGCAGTGGGATTTACAAACAAGAAGTTAGCGAATTTCACTACTGATAGATGTACCCCTCCTCCTCCAACTCCTGCTTTCCACAGCTCACCACTACGCCCACTTCATTCAACTCCGCTGCAGGCCACCAGCTTCACTGTTTCACCAGTGTCCCACAAGTGAAGCTGAAGACTTTTTTTAAAGACGATAGCCTTTCTTGGGGACCTTCGATGCAAAAATTTTTGTGTGTCTGCATGTCTGTACATTTGCCTGTCCACCCTTAACGGTATCCTAAACGACACCTCAAAAGGGCTGACCCCATCCGCAGCGCCCACCAATGTTGCTCAAGATTTAGCCTTCATACTTGTGCGATTGTCAATTGAAAAGCGATTATTGCGTATATCTGATGCAGCATAACAACAGGTTGATATTCTGTATGTGTGCCTTTATTATATGCAACATGCAGAGACAAGGCCAATTTTTTTTATTGAAGCACTATCTGAGAAGCTGTACTGAAGGTCTCTCGAGATAGCACCAGCTTTCGTCAGTTTTTCAATCGACCTCAATAATAATGATAATTATAAGACCCACATCGAAATATATGTAACTCCATGTGAACGGTACACATTCATAGGCGTGCTTGCCGAAGTGGTAAGTGTCAATTTTAAGAAAAAATATATACGCGCACGGTTACCACTCCAAATTCTCAGTACACAGTATACCTTCCCGTCTAGCTAAAACTACAGGGAGCCTTCTTGCACATTGTTATGAATTTGCTCTGTCGCGATGGTAGCGGTGGCGAAGAGCGGCGAGCCGTCGAGCGGACTTCGATGACGCCTTAGCCCGAAGGTGAAACAGGGAGGCAATCCGTTTGGAAAACAGCAACAAAAGTAGCGTTTACTGTAGCAGGTTGTCGTTTGTACAGGGCCGGCCAGCACGACAACGTCGGCTGGGGCAAAATCCACTAACATGGGGCGGGCTCGGCCTTAAATAGCGTCTTTGGTCCATTCTCTCAGACCAGTTCTCGGGCTCGGAGGGGGAGACGTAGCCATACCCGGAACTGCAAAGTGGTTCGGCGGAGGAAACGACTTTATCCCCAGACTGCATGGTTCTCCTGCACAAAAGGCGGCGCTGGGAGGGGGGGGGGAGACAGTTCGTCGAAACAGGGCTAGATCTTGTGAGACGTGCTCCCGAACGAGGAACATGTCTGTGGCACAACAGCACCCCCGCCGCCAGACAATGCATCCGGAGTTTTGAGCCGTCAGCGCGGCTCGGAAGGAGGAATGCTGGTTGACCATCGATACTGTAGCCACTCCGTGGTGATCTTCAGAGCCCTGCAGGGAATCACTGGAACGACGGAGTTGAACTCAAAGCCAAAACACTTTCGTGGAAGCAAGCACCCTCTTAACGTCTCTCATAGCGCCAGACCAAGGCAGCAAAGAGATCTATTGAGTCTCTACTATTGTACGTTTTAAAAAGCACGAGAAAGGTATCCCTTAGAGACCTCAAAACGCTGGCCCTCACGAATGCTGTGATTACACTGCGCAGTCCCTATGCCAAGAAAGGCCACGCGAAACCATCCCCAATGCCATACGAGCGGGTCGGAACCCGCTGAAGCAGCCCAAAACCAATTCTGTGCAATTTTTTTTAACAATTTTACCAGAATGGTAGAGGCTGGGCTTCCTGGTAACATATCAGAGTACACTTCAAACAAAACTACATCTGTTAGTGCAATGCGACATTGTTAATACAGTTTAAATCAAAATGAAATAATAGACGCCAAAATTATGCAAAACACGTCAAACCAGAAGGATGTGCCTCAACTTGTATGAGGGAGCTGGGCTGCACTTCAATAAGCTCTGCTGAGACCATCTGCATTTGTGTGAAGCTTCCCTTTCTTATAGCGCACACTAAAGTTATGGTGCTGAAGCGTCAAGCTCCACCTAAGTAACCGACCGCTTTTAGACGACATGTTGTGCAACCAAGTCAAGGGGCAGTGATCAGTTTCTACTATGAAGCTCGACCCTGAGACGTAACATGCTAGCTTACCAATTGCCCAAACAAGGCAGGCGCACTCTTTTTCTGAAGTGCTGTAAGCTTCCTCTCTGACACTGAGCTTTCTGCTGAGATACAAAACTGGCCGCTCGTGCCCTTCGGCGTCTTTTTGGCACAAAACTGCTCCTAGGCCGCGGTCACTGGCATCACACTGAATAATAAAACTCTGAGAAAAGTCCGGTGCCGCTAGCACGGGTCGTTTTGCGAGAGCGCTCTTGAGGCTCTTGAAAGCATTCTCTTTTCTTGTGTCCCACGAAATGACGGTGGGCTCGTCCTAGCAACAGAAACACCCAGCTGCTCACAAACATCGAGAAGGTCCCTCACTCTGAGCTTCTCCATTGTGTACCGCAACTCGTGCACGTTCCTTTCTGAAATAGCTTTGTCTCAGAAGCTATGTTCTTCGACGTGAAGCAAGTCGAGAACCAGCCAAGCACTAGCCACCTAAAGATCTAAAAGAACATACTTGGCTACTCTGTGCTAACAGGGTCTGACAACAAAAGACGAACGTCAGGCACTCACCCAACTAGAGCGGGTGACTTCGGCCCTCTGGTCGTTGCCGTCGAGCGGTCTCGTGGGTGTCCTCGGGCCTGCCAAGATCCGCTCCAACTTTCCAGCCTTAGAAGTCGGCGTAGCGGGTCCCAGGGCAGCAAAACGATATCACGGTGGTCGTCCTCGGGCTTCCAGGGATCCGATCCAACTTTTCAGCCGTTGAGATCGGGGTAGCGGGTCCCAGAGCAGGAAAACGTTGAGGACAGGGGTCTGATCCGGCGTGCCAAACGTAGGATATCGTATCCCGAAGCTACCAACCACTGTTATGAATTTGCTCTGTCGCGATGGTAGCGGTGGCGAAGAGCGGCAAGCCGTCGAGCGGACTTCGCTGAAGCCTTAGCCCGAAGGTGAAACAGGGAGGCAATCCGTTTGGAAAACAGCAACAAAAGTAGCGTTTACTGTAGCAGGTTGTCGTTTGTACAGGGCCGGCCAGCACGACAACGTCGGCTGGGGCAAAATCCACTAACATGGGGCGGGCTCGGCCTTAAATAGCGTCTTTGGTCCATTCTCTCAGACCAGTTCTCGGGCTCGGAGGGGGAGACGTAGCCATACCCGGAACTGCAAAGTGGTTCGGCGGAGGAAACGACTTTATCCCCAGACTGCATGGTTCTCCTGCACAAAAGGCGGCGCTGGGAGGGGGGGGGGGGGGGAGACAGTTCGTCGAAACAGGGCTAGATCTTGTGAGACGTGCTCCCGAACCAGGAACATGTCTGTGGCACAACAACATCCACGTCGATGAATAACCCGTATGCGTAGGGCTTATATAAGCCAACGTACTGCATTTAGAGCCGCGAATTGCGTACAAGTGGCATTTTCCGAATTTCGCTATTTTTCCCCAGTCTTTATTATATACCACATAATTCAGCAGTTTTTTCTGTCCCTTTCTTTTTACACACTCCAGTTCCATCACACCACTGCTTTTAAGAACACGCGCGCTGCTGCGCCTCTCGCGATGAAGTCGCGCAGGCATCGCCCATCATCATCAGCCTTGGGACTCTTGCACGTCATGAGCACGCATCCTATTAGTGCAACCGGCAGCGCAGCCGCCCTTAACGAGACAAGCCCTCTCTATCTCTTTGTCCACACTCGGTAGCGCTGGCACGAACAGCCGGCGCTTTGACGCAGAGTGTTACTGAGCAAATGGCGCCACAGCCTGCGAAGGCATGAAGAGGACTTGAGCGGCGGACCCGACCATGTGTGGTTGACGATTGCCGACATACATGCGTTGTCAAACTCCTTCCTTTCACATCTGCCTGCTCCCAGCTTAGTTCCGTTTTCAGTTGGCCATTGTATACCATTCGATATTCCATCGATTATGACTCTCTCGTGCGTGCGCTTCAACTGATCTTCCTACCTCACATTGTTTCCTTCCTTACTTTTCGGCCTCTATTTACCCCCTCCCCACTTGAGGCCAAAAACCACATATTGTCTTCCAGTTGCCCTCAGTGACTTTCAGTATTACGTTTTATCTCTCTTTTTCTCGACATTCCATCACGCCAGCCATATGAATGCCTGAACGTTAGATGTGAATAACAAAAAAAAAGCTAGCCCAGCTGACATACATAACACATCTTTCAGATGGCCTCACGCGTTATGCCTATGCAAAACGCCACGCATCGGTGAATGTGCATGTTTTTTATAAGACATCATGACGCAAGATAACATGGTTTATAAAGTTTCGAGCCTTGCCAAAAAATAAATAAATAAAAATGCGTATCAGCGTAGCACCTCCCCCCCCTTCACCCCCGCCCCCAAACATGTGCAGGTGCTTACGTCGTGGAAGAAGCCCATCACTCGTAATATTTCTTACCTTCTCCTCTACCACTATACTACCCCCGCAAGGCCTCAATTCTGAGGTCAGTTATCGACACCCACGACACGCAGCATTAGAAAAGAAACAAGACACCCTATCACCACGGATTATGTATGTTATTATAGGTGGCGGGGACTGTTGTCACATCATGAGGCTAATCAAGATACTGACGAACGCATCCGGCACGTATAACAGCGAAAAGTCGTTTAAAGGACATCGCCTTTACTGAACATCGAGCGCGTACACAGGGACAGCTCGCACACGACCATGTAATCTCGTTGCTATAGGTAATTACTCGACACGCAAAACGAATTACCTGCATTTTCACACCGTGTGTTCACCTATATTGCATTTTGTGGCCTTATTATTTTGCTTACTACGTATTTTGTCTTCTAAGTGAGAAGGCGTAGCCGGCGCCACCTTAATGGTACCAACATCTCCTATTTAATCATTTCAAGGGAAAAAATAGCGAAAAAAAAACCGGCCTGTACAACAGTTTCTAGACAGACTGGAATCTGCGGCAATGGTTGTGATGCTTCACTGCTGACTCGAACGTCGCAGGAGCAAATTCCGGCCGCGGCAGCCTCATTTCGATGGAGGCGAAATTCTCAAGTCCCATGTTGTTAGATCTAGGTGCACATTAAAAAAACACCGTGTGGCCAAAATTTCCCAAGCTCTCCACTGCAGCATCTCTCATAATCATAGCGCGGTTGTGGGACGAAAAAAAACCAAGATTCGTTATTGTTATAAGTCAGTCAGGATTACCGCGTACCAATCGCGAGTGTGATTCCCAACGCCGGCAGGACGACGGGGGTGAAGTTGTAGCGGCGCTCGATATGTGGGACAGACTCGACCCTGAGCCACATGCCGTGCACCGTGTAGCGGTAACAGCCGTGCCGCGAACCGCACCACACAAAGCGGCGACCATCAGCACCCCCTCGTCCTTTGCCGCGTCCTCTTTTTCGGGAACGCGGGCCGAATTCGCGCTCCCGCCGACCCGGCCTTGACGTCAGAGGTGACGCTCGTGACGAAGGAGCAGCGCTAGATCAGCCGGCTCCATTGGGGACGTCGTTAGACGACGGGGAGAACAAAAAGGCGACGACGCGGCCTTTGTGGGTGTTTTACTGCAGAACAGTCATGTAAGAAGAAGCAGCAGACCACAAAGGATGCGGCGAGTGAAATGAGAAGTGATAAGATTTTCATCGCTTTCTGACGTAACCAGTGCATCTGCGCTGTAATGCGCAATGAAAAAAACACAGCTGAAGGGCCGGCCTATTCGAATTTCAGTTCGATGGCATTCTTTTTCCACATAACGTTGTGTTATACTACGGTGATTGATATGCTCACATACAACTTTAGTGTTCGCTTAGTAAACGAGAAATGCAACTAACGGTAAAAAATCTGCCGGGCTGGCGATCGCAAACTGGCGACGAAGCAGCTTGATGCGATTCGTGGCCCCGAATTCGTTAGGCCAAATGCACTGCTGATCGCTATTATAAGCTGTCATGATGAACTGCTCAACGATGACCGCCTCCCCGCTGCAGCTTGCGTAAAGAAGCCAACCATGATCAAGAACTTCGATCAGGATTACACTCGATCCCAAACGAAAGCGTCCGTTTCGCACCAGTGTTAAATATGTATTGGGGTAGCCTCGAATGCTCCATTGATGTAAACAATTCATCGAGAACAAAGGGACGTGGTGCGCTGTAGTGATAGTCGTGTTCGATTTTCCGTCACATTTGCTTCATTATTAGCATGCAAGCTATGTCGAATTCACAACACAACAGCCTCGTTTTGTATACCACCGAGTCATGTTCAGTTCAAAGTGTCATTGCGCCTTTTGTCCTCCATAGATTAGTCTGACAAGCGGCATGCCAATCGGACATTTTTTCGGCGTACTGTTAGCTAATTGTTATTGAGACGTGTGATCGGTGCGCAGTCCTCCGGCAGTAATCATGGCTGAGTTGGGTTCTCTATTATTTGCCAATCACGAGTCATCCTGCAGTTTTTGAACGCACAACTGGGTGTGCGTTATGAAATGCGCACACTGGTGGTTTTCTCTCTTTTTTTCTCGAGTGTCCAACATATAAATATCAGCGGCAAAATGCATATACAACTTTTAAAATCTCCACCTAGGCCTTTTAATCAGTGGTGCGAATCCTGAAAAATCACAACGGGGTACACAGATCAGACTTACGGTTAACAGCGCGATAAAAACACTATCACGGACAGGAAAAAGACGGGACAACCTCTTGTCCCGTCTGTCCCTGTCCGTGGCCGTGTTTTAGGGGCGAAGCTTCTAAAGGCGTGGGTCTGTCCATCCCTTGTATATATGCACGCGACCGCCTATAGTTCCACCTTTGCAAACTGCCCACTACTTCATCCTTGCAAACATTCCACTATGCCCCATCACCGATCCACCACTTCACCCACTACAAAGCAAATACTGTTGAGAAGTAGCCAATATGAAATGCAAGATAGTCGTGCACGTGTATCCAGGCGCGCAATAAATAACCATAGATTGTCCCACTGTGTCCATCCCTTGCTTGTACGTGACCACCTATAGTTCCACCTTTGCAAACTGTCCACTACTTCGTCTTTGGAAACATCCCACTACACCCCATCACCGATCCACCACTGGGTGAGATTCCACGAGAGATCGACAGGGGTCGAAAAGTTCATATTTCAGATTTGAGTGTTTATTTTATATTTTGTGCATATACCACCCAGTAGCCCGAAAATGCACGTCATTTTTTTATTACCTGCATAGTTTAGGAGAAAAAAATTATTCACCTTAATTTGTACAGAGGCACGAATTTCGTGTCTTGTAATTTTTGAAAGTTAACGTCGATATAAAAACAAAAATATTAGATTGATAAAGAATTTTCTTTTAGTAAGTGTACGCATAACAAGAGTGAAGCACAATTGTTTATCAAAATTTGTTTCTGAAAAGTTTCAAAAAAATATTTGAACGTGTGAGATTTTTGAAAAGTTGCTTGATTTGAGATTTTTTCCTCCTAATCTAAACAAGCTAGTGTTTAATAACTTAATGACCTATTACAACATAATGTTTACAATATTGCCTGTCAATACCGTCACGTTACCTTAAAGAATTAATTTTATAAATGGCCTCAAACGTTCAAATTTGTCGGGAGTAAAACCTACTGCAAAACGAATATTTAAAAAAATCATCTTCAGTTTTTTAAATCTCGTAAAAATTCCTCACAGACAATAAAACAGAATATTTAAAAACATATTGCAATACTTTTTTTTGCAGAGACAATATTACGAGTAAATTTCCAGCTTTTCGGGCATGCACTCAGGCGATAAACGCATGAGAAATCGGGTTCAAGAAAGTGGGCTTGGACCTCTGAGTTGTTTGAACAGGCAGATTAGCACACTGAGGAATAAATTTCCGTAAAGGCTCATTTCTGGTGGGCTTCGCTCAGCTTTAATGCCAGAGGAGCAAGACACAATGACACACACTAAGGCAGTCCGTACATATTTGCAGACAACGCGATGTATCGAAATGCTCTGACACCAGCATAGGACCTCAGAAGGTCCTATGCTGGTGAAGGACCTCAGACATGAACACTTAGAATGACTCCCTCCCCTATTCCCTCTTAAGTTGAGGAATGCATTGAACAAAAGCCATGGTGTGCTCAGAACGCTGCAATTTTTCAGATGACTTACAGCAGTGCTTGACATTGACAAAACACGACCATAATTCGTATCGTTAGGTGAGGTTGACCAATAGCACCGAAAACATAGGCCTGCAACACGTGGCAAAAATATGCACTAAAACAGTCTTAAAGTAACGAATGGTAATCTCTATTTGCATAGAGCATTTTGACATTCTTGAGACATATGGTCTTCTACAACATCATTTCAGATGCCGGCTTAATCACTCCCAAGCTTGCCGCTCTTAGGTGGGAGAGTGAGGTGTCGTGCTTTGCTAGGCTTTACTAAATTATGTTCAGCTAAAATTGCCGATTTCTTACCGTTTTCTGTAGTTGAAACCCGGTGATATCATACATTGCCTATAAGAGGGGACGCGCGTGAAATTGTAGAGCAGGCGACCAGGGGAAGGAAACGCTAAACTGTGTTTAGGTTAAGGAGGCGGCAGCAGCGTTACTAAAACTCAATATTCGTTATGCTTCGGTGGTTCCTCTCGCGAGCCTATTCCCATTTAAGTGTTCTGAACCAAAACGATAAAAGCAGATGACTGTAATAGCTGCCTCATGTAACCGAGGTGAGAGACGGGTGCCGAAAACCCGGGGGTCTCGAGCCTCGGCTTGACACGGCAAATTGAGGTATTTCAGAAGATATGTGATTTATATGTGGGGTTTAACGTCCCAAAACCACCATTTGATTATGAGAAACGCCGTAGTGGAGGGCTCCGGAAATTTCGACCTCGGTATTTTAGAAGGGCGCGCTTAAAACGGTCATTCCCGTTTACCAAATCTTCTTCTCCTCTGTAAATGTGGTCCTGTTCAAACGACTCAGAAGCTCAATAACACTTTTTTTAGCCCGATTTCTAATGCGTTTATCGGCTAAGTGCATGCTCGAAAAGCTGGAACGTCCACCCGTAATATTGTGGCTGCAAATAAAATAATGCAATATGTTTTTAAACATTCGTTTTCTACCATCTGTGATGAACGTTTTATGAGGGTTTAAGAAAAATCGAAGATAGAGTTTTTAAATATTTATTTTTCAAAAGGCTTTAATGTCGACAAATTTGAAAGTTTGAGGCCATTTATAAAATTATGTGTTCGAGGTACAGCCATGGTATTGACAGGAAATTTTATAAACATTAGTTTGTATTAGGTTATAGAGTTTTAAAACACTATGCGATTTAGCTTAGGAGGACAAACATCTCAAATCAAGCAACTTTTAAAAATATCTCCTGTTCAGATATTTTTCAGAAACACTTTGTTTCAGCATAAAATCTTCAAACAATGCTGCTTCACTCTTCATTACGCGTAAATTAACTAGAAAAAAATCATCTTCATCAAACTAATATTTGTGTTTTTATATTGTTGTAAACTTTCGAAAATGACAAAAGAAAAAATTGGATCCACTGTACAATAGAAGTTCAATATTTTTTTTCTCCTAAACTATGCAGTTAATAAAAAAAACGAGGTGCACTTTCTGGCTACTAAGTGGTTTGTGCACAAAATGTAAAATAAACAATCAAATCTAAAATATCAACTTTTCGACCCAGGGTGATATCTCGTGCAATCAACCACTTCAATGATCATAAAGCCGTTATAATGAAGGGAAAACAAAAATGGAAGCAACTGGTAGATACCACTTACAAATAATGAAATTATATATATATATATATATATATATATATATATATATATATATATATCTATATATATATATATATATATATATATATATATATATATATGTGTGTATATGGTGGTCAATCAATGACAGTGTAGTGCGTATTATTTTCTTTTTTTATGCTGTCGGATAGATATTACCGGCAGAATTTTGTGGAGAGGCGTGTGAGTGGAACACTGGCTAGGCTTCTATATAAAGTGTTTGTCACGTCGTTGACGACGTAGTGGGTGATATTCCGGGATGGTTCATGCTTTAGCGACTAAACCTCCAGCGCTTCGCCTTACTCATCATCGTTTATTCCATGTATATGCTTTGATTTGTTTTCGCGCTGTTAACGTTAAGTATGCACAACCAACTAGCCCAGTCACCTACTTTATTAACAGATCTGGCCATGGCGACCATTTTGTTTTATACATATTGTATTATTGTTTACAAAATAATCAAATCATGCGTCAAAATAAAAAAGTTAGAAATTATCAAGAAGTTTCAGCTCGAGCAATTGGATTGTTTTCTTCAGTTTTGCCAGCTAAGCCGCTTTTGTTTAGTGTCACACAGCTAAAGGGTATGAAGCATGTGTACACAGTAAAAAAAAAAAAAATCAGCCTTTAGGAAAGTTGAAGGCGCTATACCAAACTGTCAAGTAACTCAAATATACGATCTTCTAAAGCCAAATTTCAAGGGGGGGAACTTGTAAGGAGGGGGGGGGGTCCCTTCCTCTAGTATGAAAACAATATACCTTTCTCCCCCTTTCCCTTATGCTTTACGCCAACCCTTCAACACTGAAGCTGGGCCTGTGGCCTTGCCAGTGAAACAGCGAAAATCGCTGCTGTAATAAAAATGGTTAGAATTTTCCGTCCGAAACAATGCTATGATTATGAGGGAAGCCATAGTGGAGGGTTCCCGAAATTTTGACCATCAGCGAAAAGCCCTGAAGCTCTTGTTCACATACATTGAATCTATTGGGTTTCTCAGTAAACACCTATTCTTCAACCAAGCGAATCTCTGTTGTGTCTTCAAGTGCTCTCTTCTATTTTGTTTATTTTTATATGTTTCATTAGCTGTCGCTACATGTCCAAGAATCACCTAGGACAGCTATTACAAGACCTGCATCTTGTTCATTTTTTTGTTAACTGTCTTTCTGCAAACATTCCCTCCCCTGCTTGAATAATATCAAGCAGGCGAATATACGTTGGTTTAACATTGTGCTTTCAATAAAACGTTCTATCTCTATTTCACCGCCTTATCACCCCCCCCCCCCTAGTGTAGAGAAGCAAAGTAAACACACTAGGGTTAACTTCTCTTTCTTTTCTGTATTCCTTAACTTTCTCTCTCGGTAGCGAGTGCTGCTGCACCAAACTACGCTACAAGAGTCACCTTTTTTTTTTAGGGAAAAGGGGAAGTTGATCCAGGGCCGCGCGACTCGAGGAGGCGATGCGGAAGGAAGGCGCAAATCGCTCGATGAGTCGCGAGAGAGCGAGATCGCTCGCCTGCTCCCCTCTCCACCGTCGCGTCGATTGCGACTGTGTGGAGAACTTGAACCCTTCCCTTAAAGGAACCCGCCAACACCGCCTTGTGGAAGCGTTAAGCAATTCTCTCTTTGCCGTCGTCTGGAGGAAAAACAAAAAGCGCCAAGGAGAGGAAAGGGATTCTCGTCTCGCTCCAAGCAGACGCCATCTTGATTTGTTTGGCCACTGACGTCAATGGCCGCGAACGAGGGCTTAAAAATCAAACACCGGCTACGGAGCGCACCAAGTTCCCTGCTTATTTATTTATTTATTTATTTATATTATTCATACATAAATACCGGAATACCTTTTAGGAATTTTTACAGAACGGTTTAGAAGGTAACAAGAACCCGTTATGAGATGTAACAAATTAAGAAAGCAGTTACATAAAAACATAAAAGCATTAAAAGTTTTGAAGCAAAACGAAACATTTACATTCCGCAGTATAAAACTAATGAGAAGTGTGGGAGGCCAGAGCTTGGTTGTGTACATTTATACACTCTTGTGGACTCTCGAACGCAAATAAATAAATATAAAATAAATAAATAAATAAATAAATAAATAAATAAATAAATAAATAAATAAATAAATAAATAAATAAATAAATAAATAAATAAATAAATGAAAACCTGGGATGGGACCAGATAAATGATTTTGTTGTGTGGAGGGGAGAAAGGGGGGTGTATTACAACAACGAGGAGTTGTGAAAGATATGAGACGCGCGTGAAAAGGCTACAATATCTGTATTTGTGCTGGTTATAGCGCTAAAATATCCCTTTAGCAGCTGTGGTGCTATGTGTAATGCTATTTCCTTTCCGCAGCACAAGATTTTAGTGGAGACTCAAGAGCGAATATGTGCTTGTTGGAATATACCTGAACACCATTAGGTGTGGATTACACATCAAAACATCAAAATCAGATATTGTCGGTGTCTTATTTCTTTTTCAGCGTTTAAAAGAAATCTAGCGATATATTTAATGAAGGCCTGGGGCCCACCCTATTTATTATTTGTAGACAAAGGTGACTAGTGGGTGTGAAAGACGCAATGAACTGTCAAAATCAACGTAAGTGATAAACACCAAAATCACACGTTCAGTTTTTGATGGATGACCATCCGTTCGTAATTTTCGTATTACTTCATTTAACAGCAAAGATAATGGATTTGAGATTGGGAGATGATATAGACTCCAACCAAATGTTTTGAAGAAACCCGACGTTTCGGAACCGAATCGGTTCCTTCCTCAGAGGTGACTGCGTAGGCTACATGGCAGCAGCGCCTTCAAAGCACTCGAGGGGTGGCTAATGACCCCCCCCCCCCTCTTTCTCTCTCGTTTTGCCGTGGAGCGCAGTCCGTGTGTGTACACTGGGGGAAGGGTTTCGAGAGAGCGGTTGATGTTATGGGCTGTTCTCTGTATGTGCCACGACTCGAGTAACAACCTTCTCCTCCAGTTCGGCTCGCTTTCGGGGATGGCCGTCGCTCCGAAATTTATCTGGTGAGCTTCCGCACATCGTTGGCGTGTTGCTTCAGTTGTTACGGTAGGTTTTTTGTCTCGCCGATATACGATGCGGGTCACTCGACGCACGGAATTTTGTAAACGACCCCGGGGCTACTGTCCATTGTTGACCGGTCTTTCAGGCGGGGGAGGCGGCGGCCCAGCGTACCAATTAAGGTTGGTCTCGCTGGTTCAGTGAACGTATGAAACCGGTACGCGTTTCGTAGGGCTGCCAATTAAGGTTGATTGAAGATTCTCGCCAACATCTCGCTGGTTCCGTGAACGTATGGAACCGGTACGCGTTTCGTGGGGCTGCCAATTAAGGTTGATCTCGCTGGTTCCGTGAACGTATGGAACCGGTACGCGTTTCGGGGGGCTGCCAATTAAGGTTGATCAACCTTAAGTGGCAGCCCCCCGAAACGCGTACCGGTTCCATACGTTCATGGAACCAGCGAGATGTTGGCGAGGATCTTCAGGAAAGAAGGGTTTCGCATTTTTCGGAAATTCCGACCACCTGAATGTTCTTTAACATGCACCCAAATCTGAGCACACGGGCCTACAGCATTTTCGCCTCCATCGAAAATGCAGCCGCCTCAGCTGGGATTCGATTCCGCGACCTTCGGGTCAGCAGCCGAGTATCTTAGGCACGAGAACACCGCGGCGGAGTTAAAAAAAAATAGAGTTAGGTGTCTCCAATGGCAGCATATTGGGAAAACAGAGATAAATAACTAGGACACAAAGGCCACAGTTCTTGCATGGTATACGCAGGAACGTACACACAGAAACAAAGACATTACCGTCCCAGTGATGGGCCAGTGCACAGAAAACAACCATAAGGGCTGCGCATTGGAGTGGTTGCGGCTAAGAATGCCCATTTCATTCCCCCCTTCCTTCTTTTATATACCATGCAAGTAGCTCAGTTCCTTTGTCCCACTCTGTTCAAGCGTCCCTTTTGTCCGTGAGTGCCTGAATGGCTCCTGTATATTCGGGACACCGCGTAGCAGTGCGCGCTAGAAGGCGTCCTTTGGTCTCGACGCCGTGGTCGTAAACAACGAGGCTTGTGGAAAGGGGAATGAGGCAGCAACAGAAAGGACGACGAAGTGACCTAAAAAAGAAAACTGTGTGCGGGGGGGGGGGGGGGTTGTGTGCACAGAGCTAATGACCCGAGAGCTACTAGCGACTCCACACACGCACGCACGCGACGGAGCCTTGCCTGACTGAGACGACGCGACTTGGAGGACGACGAGCTCCTAGTTTATGCCAGTGCCGACGACGAAACCCGATCGAGCAGCCTTAGCGGAGAAAGCGGAGAAGCGAAACGCAGACTCGGCGATAACGTTTAACTTTTGGGAAAGAGTGCCGCTCAGGCGATTCAGAAGACGACACGTCTTGGCCAGGCGTTGTCCTGGCACAAGGCTGGCCCTGGAGTGAAGTGGAGGCGATTATGGGTCCAAGGATGGAATCGGGTGATCGGCGGTTTATTAGTGGACACGTGATACGACCCCATCTGCGATCGAAGCACAACGTCGTTTGAGAGCGGACTGGGCTAACCGTTTTTGTTTTCGTCAACATTGTTGACAACTCACTGTTGGCACTATGTCCTACCGCATAGCACACTGCCACGGCCACTAGCCGTGACGCTGCACTCTACTTTAATATTATCACACTCCGTTAAAAAAGGACCTCTAAAATTTTCACACACACACACACACACACACACACACACACACACACACATATATATATATATATATATATATATATATATATATATATATATATATATATATTCTTGTCCTTGATTCATCAACGCACTTAGCGATGGCACCCCCCTCTCCTATATCGGCCGTACGCTCTTCCCTGTTCCCTGAAGGCACGGACTATCTTGCTAAATCTCGAAAGATTGTTGGGCAGCAATACCATGTTCCCTTTTTCCTTGCAATTTTCATGACATGTTATCATAATTATTATTTAAGCAAGTATGACTTGAAATAATTGTTATTCCTGCTCCTATGACCGCGAGGCCCGTAAAACGCTCCAAATGTTTGAAACGTCAGATTTTCCCTGTTCTTTCCCACTCCACGTGTTGTATAGTGAAACGAGCCACAGCTCTGGAAGCATGTCTGCCTCTATCCTTAACTTCCCTCTCTATTTTTACCGTTGCGAAAATAAGTTTACGATGCTGCTGCTCTGTTATGCTTACTTGTTGTTGGGTGAAGCACATAACACCAAGACAGCTAGACAGGAAAGCTTGCCTCTAGCTTTCATCTCTCATGAAAACGCACCGTTAGCGATGCGCTTAAACGAGTCATATCTTCGCAATGAAGCATAGTGATTAAATGAGAAATAACATGGAATGTGTTCCTGAATAAGTTATCAGTCATATACCTACAGGCTAACGTATACTCACACACCCCAATCAATCATTGGTAATACGGGGTTATCGCCCTAAGTACTCTGACTTCTATGTTAAAATGGGGCTAGAAACTTTGTGCACAGCACGTAATTCAATGGCATCAATTATCACTAGTAGTTTTAATAAGATACCCTGCCTAAGAAGTGAGCATAACGATTTTTCGTTACTTCGTGGCGAGTTTTCCGCAGCTCCTATCTACCGAAAACGGACAAAACAATATAATGCACTTGCAGTCATGCCTTTTTGGTACGTTTCTAATGGCTAGAAATGGGCAGCTTTATTTTTTTATTCAGGGACTAAAATCAGTCTTAACAATCAATTTTATTTATGTCTCTCTTAAATTTGTATATTTTACATCTTTAGTACGACACCTTTTAGAACTATCATTGACAGATCAAGCGTATGCGACAGCAGGTGTCATGGCCACCTCAGATAAAAGCATACGAAGAAAAACTTCCCCTATTCTGGAAACGCTGCGGGGCATGAAGCAAGCATACGAGCGGGTATAAGATTGCGAATGTTCCATGTCGAGGATGCACTTCCGGCTGGCGAATGCATTTCTTGGCTTGGGAGAGTGGTCGTGTCTCAAAAGAAATTAGGCTTATGGTTTGTCCGGCAAGAAGGTTTACTTGGCCAATACCATGCTCGTACGGGCGTTATGTTTATACCAATATTTGTCGTTATCGTACGCCATATAAACGTCTACTACACTTTATTCTACGTAGAACTATAAATATGGCGCACCAGTCTCATTAGGCTAATTTATTATTTTGGTTTTCTCCTTATCTGTCGGCTATTCGCACCTCTGTTATATGTGGGCATGTTTGAACTGAGGAAATGGGTGGTGTCGAATAATCAAATTTAATCGTCTTGCTAACAGGCATGTTTACTGGTCTACAACTTACAACATAAGCAAACTTAAAATATTACAATATGGCATGCATTTTGGCAGTGATTACTGCTCGATTAGACAACCTCAGAGCGACAAATAGGAGCCGCTCAATATTACGCTTGATGAGTTCCAAATGTATAATACCCAACGCTACAGCAGGTGATGAAACTTACTGCGTAAAGTTCAGTGTGCAAGCCCCTGTTAGATTATCGGAGCTAAAGAACATTCGAAACAGTCAGGTCACTAGCATGCAGTCTTGGCTGACGAAATGTTTTGAAAAAAAAAGCGCTTACATTTTTGGACTGGTACTGCCCCGTCATGCTTGATGGTAACTAGGTGAAGTATACCATAGACGACATTTGAAGGAGGTACAGATTGCCTGCAAGCAAGTTAGACTGTGCTAAATTTTCAACTGCCGTTTGATCGGTTACAGAAAGAGACTCATAATTATGCACAATTTAATCACGCTAGGTGTTAACTTACATTGGCTTTTTTATTTTAAATTTTACTTCGTAGAGTGATTCTAAGAAAGTTCTTTGTATGTCTAATAAAGTTCTTTGTATGTATGTATGTCATGGAGCGATCTTGGTAAATAAAAATAAAACGTTTATTTATAAGAGAAAACTGGCGGCCATGGCAAGAACTGTGTTCGCTCATGTGATTTTTGTGGATTTACATCGCTGCATCTCGGCGCCTCCTCGCCTTCTTCCTCGGGGGCGTAGGATGTCGGAAGAGTGTGAGTCGCAACGCTCGGAGGCCCCGCGCGTCGGCTGTTTCCGTAAACACCCGCGAGATGGCGGCGTCTATGCCTGCCATATGCTCGAGGAAAACTCCGTTGAATCAACCTATTTGTCAAGTCGTTTGATTTAATAAAACGCGTTATAATATTCCTTCAACACACACGCACGCACTCTCACAGTTACAGACTTTGGCGACTGATAAGAACATATATAGTAAAAATTATTACTCATCAACTCCACAAACTAAGAAAATACCAACTCTCTCTCTCTCTCTCTCTCTCTCTCTCTCTATATATATATATATATATATATATATATATATATATATATATATATATATATATATATATATATATATATATATATATATATATATATATATATATATATATGTGTGTGTGTGTGTGTGTGTGTGTGTGTGTGTGTGTGTGTGTGTGTGTGTGAGAGAGAGAGAGAGAGAGAGGGGTAATGTTGAAATGTAGAACCACAAAATGCCTCAATGCCGAAAGGTGATTACGCCTAAATCTCTGAATATTGTAGTCTTTGAGGCCAATCAGAATACGAACAAATTCTTATTTTTGTTTCTGCTCCTATTGTATTAACTGCTACAATGTGGCTATAGCTTAGAGTGTGTCCCGTTGAATTTGCACGGTCTTCTGATTTTTCCCACAGCCTACGGTCTTTCTTTTTCTTTAGTTATAAGACAATGGTTAGGGAGAACGATGGAATAAAATTCTTTACGTAGTTACATAAAGGCAAAAACGTCATCGCTCTCAGCCCCTCTACCTTTCTCCGCGCCCCTGTAGGCAAAAAAATGCTTACACGGGCGTATGAATATTTAGATATCTAGAGGTAATGCTCGACGCAATACAAAAAAAAAAAACGGGGCCCAAAGAAAGGTGATATGAAGGGCACCAAGACAAGTTAGTTCATTGTGTTTCTGTGTGTTCTAACTTTTTTTTTAAAACGACTTATCTCTGTATGGCGCCTTAGACGAATCCGTTGTAGTGTGACATGGTGAATCACAAACTTTATGCACCCGCTCATGAGGTGAACGAACTCTATGCAATACGTATGCAGCGCCTCTATAGTCCTTACACGGTCGGAAGTTGCACTGAATACAAGGACTGGTTCTGCGGACCGAGTGATCTGCCGTCATTATGCGTTATCAACGAAAACTGCACGGTTTGCACGCGTTAGTGAAGCGAAAAGCTTCGAGATAACCTTGTCATAGCGCCGGAAGCACCGTGATGGTTTCCGCACGGTCCCTCCCGGAAGTTAAAGAGAGCGGTCCGTAAAGACTTCCGTATTTCACCCCAAACTCCGCGTTCTGAGCAAGCAACTTTTGCAAGTAGCTATAGCCAACACAGGACGAATCCATTCTCTGTGTGACAAGGTTAATTGCTGCGGGCTGTTTGTAGAAACTATATGCAATTTTTTTTAAAAAGAACTCTTTGTCACTTTCTTCTGTACAAAAGAAAGCGAATAGAGTGGTTCATATTTTTGTTAAACAAAATTCTAATTGTAACCATCAGACAATAAAGCTAAACAAAGTACAGGGGACGTTATCGGTAGCGTTTATTATATATTTGTGAAGAAATAAAAAAAGGAATAAAAGGTGACATATACCACCGGCAGGGAACGAACCTCCAACTGTTCACTGTGTACCTTAATACGACCGAATTCACCGTGCTGAAGTGCTGACTGATAGTCCGCCTTGGGACCTCCCCTGTTTCTTAATCCCTAATTTGGAACGAGGGTGAGATCGACTGTTTTACGTTAAGTCAGGCCTATAGCCGGAAATTTTCTCCGGGATGGGGCCCACTTGCTGAAGACCTTGGTATTTTGAGGATAAGATACTTTTGGTGAACACCCTCCTCCGTTAATATTTCGGGGGGCTAGGGCACCACCTCGCTACGGGCCTGTGCTGAGTGCTCCAAAATCCCCCAGTCAGCTCAGGAGTTACATTTGTAAAAGGAACGAAGAGCCTTCGCTATTAATTACTGTCGACAACTATAGACGTTAATGAGATCCTTCTTTCAGCATTTTATTATTTTTGAACACATTTGGCATTTAACAACTGTGACAACTGAGTAACATCTACCTGATCACAAAAACATCTATCAGGTCACAAAATACCCTATAAACTTAAATGACACCTTATCTGCAAGGGCTCACTACACGACAGTTGCGATGAAAAAACGTGGTGACAGTGAAAGCACTTAGCACCGGAGTATGTTTGCTCAGTTGTTTTTTTTTTTTTCTCGCTTTGACGAAACTGAACGTTTAGTGGAGCCTTCTGCCTCACCAACAGGATGGCGAGTCAGGTTAATCGATTAAGCGCTGTCCTGTTCCTTGTTTAGTAATACTTTTTGTTTGCGAGCCGACGCGCTTCAATTTCATCCCTCGTGGTTCGTTACTCGTTCTGACGTAGGCGAATGGTGAGGGACCTATACGCGTCCTCGGGCAACCTCGGATCCGTCACTGTTATAAAGTGTTCACATCGTAACACTTGCAGAACATGTTGTAACTAATAGTCGAATGAACATCCCCCCCCCCCCCCCTTCGTTGGAACGTGCTGCCTTCACAATACAGCCGCGTTGCAGCGACCGTGTACACACAGGAGCGAGTGGGCTTTGAGTGTGTCGACAGACCTCGGGGCACGCTTCGTTTGCACGTGCACTTTCGCGTCGAATCGACTGAACTCGCGAAAAAAAAATTACGGCAAGGAAGAAAAAAAATGCACTGTGGAAGTAATAGGCCGGATACACGGCAACAGGGGTCCTCAGTGCGTTTCCGCTTCCGTCCGCGCAACCCGCGGTCGTTCTCACCCCGAGGCTATTTTAATAAAGCGGAAACGGCGGCCGCTGTCGAAGCAGCTATCGAAAAGGGCAGACACGTTTTTTGCTACTGGTGCATCGCTCCCGCGGTTTCCGAGACACGCGCAGCACGCGCGCGAGGCGCAGATGGAGATCACTTTTAAATGTCGCGGCGGTGCACAAGCAGCTGCGAACGCAAGGGGGGCGCCGGTGTGAGCGCACAAGGGTGACTCCTTGTTCTCCGCAGGATGAGCCAGTCGGATATCAAATACGGTGATCTTCCTTTTTTTTTTTTCGGTCGTCTTACGTTCCTTCCCGCAAGTTTCAAATTGAGTAACCTAATATCAAATAAGCCACCAAAATGGGAGCAATTTCAAGGCAATTATACACGTTATAGCGTAAAATGTGACATTCCTAATGCATGCGTTTTTCAGATTGTGCTCTTGCGCGATACGCCACTTGATAGTGCTTTCTGTAGACTTTATAGCTTCGACAATTATGAACGCTTCATACACTGCTGTGGGGTATTGGGAATGCCGAATGCTGCTGTCGCTGCGAATATTCTTAAGTAGGGTTGTTCATTTGGCCGTATTCCTCGCTGTGTAGTGACAGTGTCACCTGTCATATAAAAAAAGAAACGAAATAGTAGAGATAAACTGCTTCCGGCCGGCAAACTCGTCATTCTACCGGCATGCCTTCACGAAGCCTTGCTATTATGTCATTGGTGTCATGCTTCTTTTTTAACAGGTGCCACACCACCAGTATTTGTTCTCAACACATCCGGGAGAGCTGTGCGCATGCACAAGATATACCATTTGTGAAGCACATTTCTCAGGTTGCACTTATAGTGGGAGTTTGGAAATATCGTGAAATCTGTTGCAAGGTTGCTGAAATTGAAAAGAATAAATTACCTTCCAAAACCGACGTTGAAAGAATCGGAAACTTTGAACCAAGAGCTTATGTGTATGAAGGTTACTTACATTGAACCGACGTACAACTTAAATAATTTAAACAGTACTCTTCATTGTTGTTATTCAGTATTTAAGTTCAGAAAATAAAGCTGATTTTTTTCGTGCTTTGCAATTATTGCGCCTTGCTGGCTTCATATGGTTAAAGCAAAAATCATGTCGTCACATGAATTTTTATTTTGTATAAGCTTGATCAAGTCAACTGCATATTAGCTTGTGAAATCCTAACCTTTAATAACTTTGGCAGGCGCTGACAGTTTTATTTCAGCCTTATATGCGTCATTTCACTAACCAGTATATATGACATCGTAGTTGATGTTCCTCCTCAGAGTCGAAGTGAGGTGTGGGGTAAACAGCACAAATAGAACTTCGCCGGCCAGCTATGCATAATATACTAGCACATAGCACATAAATACATAATGTGGTGGCATACAGTGTGGTGGTACTTATCCTCCTCTATCGCTTGCTTCATATCTCGCTTTAGAGAAAGAAAACAAGAAAATGAATCTTGTTCAAATAACTATCGTTACTCAATTTGAATAATCAAACTCTTAAAAGACATATATGAATATATTTAAACATAACTACAAAAATTTGCTCTCCGGAAAAGTCGAAGTACAGCTACGTACGATTACCATAACGATTCGAGAGTCGTTTACTTGAATGCACCGCGCCGCAGTCTATGCCGACAAACAATTCAGCCGAAAAAAGGTCACTTCCACCTACCCTGCTCAACGATTCAACAGGTTATTCTTATTAATGCCTTCCAATTCATAGCGTTGCGCATTAAAGGCAGCTCTCCATCTGCACTCGAATGGTGAATACAAAGGAAGCCCTTACAAGTTCACGAAACTTCTCATAAGCGACTTTCACGAAGGCCATGTAACTGTAAGCTAGCTGTGAACAGTGGCTTGTCCGAGGGCCACTTTCACTAATCCTCAGCCACGTTGCGTTCAAGCGCACAGATGACACCCAGAGGTCAACGTAACTTCAGCTCCCATGAGAACCAGACCAAGCCTACGAGGAAGAAGTATGGCCTTGTTTTGTCTAGCTGGCATAATTTTTTTTCTCTGCCTCTGTCCCACCGTCTCATTTCTTCCAGGTAGAGCCTTTAAAGAGCGCAGGTAAGGTATAGGGTTGAAAGGGCAAAGCGCAAAGGGCTCCGTCGAGATGCCAGGTTCAACGTCCCTCGGGACCCACCATGGATGCAATTCAATCGTGCGTCCTTTACCACCTAGCGACCGATCGCACCCAGGCTACGCAACAGCCCTCGACCTCTATGAACGGCAATAAAGTAAAAAAAAGAAAAAGGAAAGCGGCAACGAGATGCACTAAACAAACACCGAGGGGAGCTGTTCAATACGGCGCTCTGCATATCTTAGACTTGAAGCTCGGGTTGATGTTCTCGGGTCTCAACCGGTGAGAGGGGTACGGTGAGGGCATAAAAAAGCGACCCGCATGCACGGGTGGGTCACCTGCAATTCGCGGGCTGTTGTACGGCGACCGCGCTAAGTAATTACCTCTCGGAGGCTGCGGGGAGTCCGCTCTGCTTCTGTTCTCGCTCCTGCTTCCGAGGAGTGCCGCGCGGTTGTGTGGGGATGAGCCACAGTGACGTCTGCCGTCTGGAGGTCGTAAGGTGGCAGATGGTGAACACAGTCGGTGCCCTTCGGTGTTTGATGTACGAGCGCCGTCCTTTGACCCCGGTGAACAAAAAGCGCGACTCTCTGTGGACTCGGTAGCGTGGACTAACAGGTTATATACGAGACATCGGAGGTCAAAGGTAGGACGATCAAAAGTCGACGCTGCTGCCAGGCAGGCGCCGCTCACGACCGAAGTACCTACTTACCAATACCTTTATTTAATCACTCACCAGTGGGGTACCATGCAGTCATGTTCAAGGAGCTGTCCGCGATGCTTTTTTGTGTGAAAAAAAAACGATTCAAAACAACCACTTTAACGCATCCGTATAGCACCCTATATTGAAGCCAAACTTGCAGCCAAACTTGCAGCCAAACTTACCGAGCCCGAGTGTTTTGCTTAAAAAGACACTAAAGTCAAATAACGATTTATGTCAGAGTGAAAGTTCAATGTATGACAACGTCTAAAACGACAATATCACCAGCAGCACTGCCCTACTTACCGAGAATTTTAATGCAAGTGCACGAGAACCCATGCGCCACGAGTGGGACATTCAAAAAATGATCCCGATGACGTCAGATTTGCCACCTACAATTAATCACTAGTAATCGAACTAGCTGTACTAAATAAAATAAAAAAACCTTCCGTGCATCGAGAGAAGTAATAAAATGCTGCTTGTTCGGGCCTGATTGATTCATGGAAGAAAGAACCGCCGGATGTTAATATGGGGAATGGCGCGAGGGGTTCAAAAGTTCCATTTTCGCCTGGTTAAACTCTATGCTACCTTTAGGTAGCATGCAGCATACACAGTAGCTTTAGTTAAACCAGACAGGTCTTGCCATCTAGCGAGGCCCAGTTGAACCAAGCACGTCTGCACCGGCAGTAAATTGTTCAATGGTCGTTGTTGCTGCTACTATAGTGTCAGCGGCCGCGCAGTAAACCGGGCAATGTTGTGCACAGAAACAGTGACCTGAGACGTTCCGCTTGAAGCGGGTAAGTGCAAATGCGCTAACGCGATGTGGACCACTAAAACGTGATTTTATTTCAAGTTAAGCGCTCCCTAGGTACAAAAGTTGACCTACCAGGTTTCTCGACCACTGTGACAACCATCAACGTCGACTTAATATTTGCCTTTAGTGTTCTTTCAAGTTAAATCATTGGTAGGACATGCCTGTATCTTTCTAGCAATATCGGTGGTCAGAATACTGCAGTTCACCTGGTATGCGTAAATCATCTACAATACTAATAACCGCGAGTGAATTGAGGGCTCTGATAACTAGCATAATAAGACATATGCGTGCGCGCAGATCTGCATTAGGTGAAGCCAAGTTTTAATTCCACTCCATCCTCCCTCGAAAGAAAAGAGTTGATTCCCGAAGAAAAAAAAAAACATTCACAATCAATGTAAAAGCCATTATAAATCAAGCACACGTGCTTCTCACAGCAACCAGCACTGAGTCTAGCTTTCCGATGAAGGAGGGCATACTGCATGGATTAGTATTGCAACATCAAGGTACTCGGCCTGCTTTATCTGCAAAACTTTGTATGGCCATCACAGTAATTTTTTGACAATTACGGGCCAGGTCCGACTATGTAAAATTGTGGGGGAACGTGGCACCCCCCTTAGATGATTAAAAAAACGAGCGGGGGGGGGGGGTGGTTCGAAGGCGGCCAACCCCTACTCCCCTTCTTTTACCCCTGTTCGCACGCTTATGCCACTAGAACCAGCGGCTCAATTCAAAAATTTGTACCTTTGTCGAAACGTTGGCACCAGCAAATTCGTTTATTCGATTACTTCTCCTCACTTTAAAATATACCTGCAGCAGAAAACCAGGTTAACAGTGCAAGTGTTATTACGGTTTTAACGACCAGAACGAGTTAATTTATGTCTTTCCTAAATGAGGACTGCATTAGGAAAGAACCAAGGCCGTTGATAAATGGTTAAGCAAAGCAAGGACATCTATTACAGCATCTATGCCGGAAACGCGTTGCGGCGCAAACACATCGTCAGCGCCACGAGCACCATGCATTGCCCTGCAAATGGCGGGCTTCCGGCAGGTGCAGGCATATACGTCCATTTGCGCCACACTCGGTTCTAGTGCAAACCACAACATTTAAGGGCGTCCCTGTGTAGCTTTCGTTTCCTGCCTAATTGAGTCAGGTACATGTTATTTTATTCCTTTTTATGATAATCGAGTCAGGTGCATGTTATTTTATTCTTTTTTTTGATCACCTCGAAATACGTTTTATAGCCATTGCTCCACCTACTTATATTTGTGGTACTTTTGCTTGTCTCTGTGTTTTATGAACTACCGCCTCGACTGATTTCAGGCCTCTCTACAGCCAAAATGAATTATTGATGGTACATCACCGGTCACCTCCCCATCTCAACATTCACAGACATCACGCTCTTTGGCGAAACATTGCCCCTGCGCCAACAAAAACTATCGCATCATAACTTTTTCCCGCTCAAATTGGTTTTATACATGGAGTTGACTTTAAATCAATAGCCGCTCAGTCCACTTAGGAATGAGTGAAAAGCATTACAGCGCAGAAGGCAGGGTGATAAATCAGAAAGAATTCCGGTTGGCTACCTCACACTGGGGTATTAGGGAAGGTAACAGAGAGATGACAGAGAGATGATAGAGAGAAGCAGTGAATTTACTTCATCATGCGGTACTGCTCCACAGGTCAGAGGCGTTCGCCCAAACCCACCCCCCTCAAGAAGCGCTAGAGCACCTTGTGGACCGACGGGAGATGACGACGGTTCCGTAGCAATTAGCGGAGAGTGGCCGATCACCCTGTTGTCCCAGTGCGCTGGAAAATACTTGTCTTTCCGAGGCAAATGGAGGACAGTGGCACTGCAAGTGGTCGATATATGACAGCGTGACAAGCACCACATGTCGCACTGTCAGTCATTAGAATTAACAATGTCTATGCCTTGCTGAAAAAGATTTACAAATACTGAATGCAATACAAAAGCAAAGATTCACGTCAAGGCCGCGGTTGGAAAATGGGGTTATAGTGAGGGTTATGTTTGGCACGTTCCACTCCATTAGTGTGAGACTTCGGGTAACAGCCCGCCAAACGAGGCTACGCAGCTGATAACCCATGGCCCAGAATTAAAAAGATTATCGTTCCTCAGAAGCATTCGCCATTGGTTGCCACTGTCACTTATATATATATTCCGCGTCATTGATTGATTTGTGGGGTTTAACGTCCCAAAACCACCATTTGATTATGAGAGACGCCGTAGTGGAGGGCTCCGGAAATTTTGACCACCTGGGGTTCTTTAACGTGCACCCAAATCTGAGCACACGGGCCTACAACATTTCCGCCTCCATCGGAAACGCAGCCGCCGCAGCCGGGAATCGAACCCGCGACCTACGGGTCAGCAGCCGAGTACCTTAGCCACTAGACCACCGCGGCGGGGCTATATTCCGCGTCACTATCAGATACACTTGCGGTGAATCTACAATTATAGTCTTACTATGTGGTGCACAGCTGATACGCCGTAGTACTCTTACTGACTCAAGGCAAGACCCATCTTAATATAATTTAGCGTTGTACAGATTGCGCGAGAAATAACTTGTGTAATCAATTGAACAATTGAACGAATAATTTATTTTGTTTATTTTCTGGCTAAGCTTTCACAACGCTGACGACGTCCTGTTTTCGCGACACCTTGTCAACGGCAAAACGATTTTGTCACACCGTGACATGTCGCTGTTTTCTGCCACATCTTTGATGCTTGAATTGTAGTCCCACTTATGTTTCTACTTTACCATGCATGCTCCTAGCATTCGTCACCTATGCATTAGATCAGAGAAAAAATTATACTGAAGATGTCTATATAGGGCAGCTTTTCTTTCAATGCCACGTTCACTGCAAGGAAAAAACATGGTAGCGCAGCAGTACGCAGCATTATTCTGGCCGACGCAGCAACACCTGCTGTGTGTGCCAAGCAAGAACATACATGAAACGGAAGCTCAGTGCGCTAACTCGACATAAAATCAGCAGATTTCATGCTTCTCCGTAGCTCCCCGCTCCTCCGCCTTTCCACGAATATTCTTGCTATGCTTGCTATACTTGTGAATATTCTTGCGTTCTAAAAAGTGCCCATATGTACCACGGCCATCCATGAACCTCACGATAGTTACAGCACGAGAACAGAACGACGACAAAGAGACAAAAAGGACACGAAGGAAGAACGCTTCTTGTCTCTGTTGTCGTCGTTCTGTTCTCGCGCTATAACTACCGTCATGTCATATCAACTGGCCCAAGCTGCCACACGTGAACCTCAACTTAAGATAACGGAAATACGGACTTGTGTTTACTTCATAAAACTTTTCTGCAGCACCGAAAGTTCTGGCGTTATCATATACAGCATTCATTCTGCTATGCATAGACGAGTGTGTGCAGAAGAAAAAGAAAGAAAGAAAGAGAAAATAAAGAGGGAAACATTAATAGGTACAAAGAAAGCTGCCAAGTACGTCCTTTCTTCAGGCTTGGCACCAGTATTGCTGCAAAGTTGCTGTTTTGTTGTTGTTGCTGCATAAAAACACTGCAAAAGCCAAAGTTTCCGTAATTTGCGACTTCGTTCACAATGTTAACGCGGCTCAAGACCATTGTGTTTCCAACCGAAGTGTCCTCTGATCCAATACCTTATTACGTATTAACAATGCGATTGTGGGTGGTGACTACCGCTTCGCGAAAGGCCGTGCCGATTTCGGCTGTCATCAAAACTCATTTTCCTACATTTGTGTAGCATATTTGTATGCTTCACTCTCAGTGCGCTCCGAGGAACGTCTGAATTAACCGGGTTTCGTCCAAATTTCACCAAATCAATGAGAGTTCTGGCGCCATTAAACAATACATACGCTGGCCGGGCCAGACAATGATCCAATTTTCCAAAAAAAGGACTGACAAATTCAAAGGAGACTACGGAGAGAAATATTGCTACAGCGGAACGGCCCATTCTTCCAAGTCGTCCGCTAACCATAGAACGTCAGAAGACCATGCCCACTCAGGGGTCTCCACCAAACGCTGATGAAACACATAAGAAAGATTGTAAAGTCATAAATAGGTTTCGTTCTCTCGTGAATGCCATCCGAGAGATCTTGTTGGACATGGGGAAAACGTCTGCTCAAAGCGTTCTCAAAGTACTGGACGCCTTAAGCACAGTACTTGAATCGCTCGAGTAGAAATATGGCTAACGATCGCCATAATTTCTGAGAAGTCAAGAAAGCATTATACACTCAGTGGAACGCCAGTGGACTAAAACCACGTCTTTTCAGACTTTCGTCAGTTAGTGCGCGTCAGTGTGATCGAAGTCATCAGCATTTGTGAGCCCAACGCGTGTGCTTGCTCTCCTTTCTCTCCCTTTTTCCATCTTTCAAACTACCTCATTCCTATCGCCAGTGTAGGGTATAACATACCGGTCGTTCCAGACTGGTTAACATCCCTGCCTTTTCTTTCCCTCTTGTTCTTATTCGTTTCCGAAATAACGTGTGTCGAATTAAGAAGCTTTTGTTGTACTAGCGGTTATCTTCAAGATTTCTCCGAAATACTTATTTAGCTACATGATTCGTTTAGAAAACGAAAATTCAAAGTTTGAAGGTAATCGGGTAGTAAGACGTTCTCCGTAGTCATCCTATTTACAAGGTTGAACACGGATTCTCGTTCTCAAAAGAAATGGTCAGTCCAAAAAGGGCCTAAATGTGGCAGGCACCGAGGAAGCGTTTTGGGAGCATTCCTCGTTTTAATTGGCATAGGTGGGATCGAAGTGATGACAACAACACTAAATTTACAATTCATGTTGGTGATACTAGCTGATCTTTCGTGGAGAAATTAAATACAAGAGCTAATGCGACCCAAATTGGTATAATTCCTGTGACTGAAAACTACCTAAAGATACAATGTCATAAATTAAGTGGTTTGCGTCGTCTTGAGTTTACTTGGTGTAGTGCCAAATACAACTCGGACGGCATGCACACATACATCGGAGTCTCTAAACTAAGGGTTTACTGAGTGCTGTAATAACGTGCACGCACACGCGTTCACGGTTGTGTAGTCTACCAGATCCCTTTGGTATGTAGCGATATTATATCAGACGAACTGGAAGGCGCGCCAAGGTGACATTAAGAAATCGCCACGGAAAACAGGAACATAATGACCAATTATCAAACTGGAGCCTGGCAGCACACAACAAAAAGCATGATTGCAAGCTACTGTATCATGAATTTTTCGGTAACACAATTATGGAAAGTCATTGCTCAACTCTTTTGAACGATGTTTTCAGGAAGAGCTTCCCGGGAGCTTCAGATATTACTCTGACGACGAAGTGACGACAAGGTTCGCATGCCTCAACCCTATCGATGATCGTATGTATATATATATATATATATATATATATATATATATATATATATATATATATATATATATATATATATATATATATATATATATATATATATATATATATATATATATATATGTCACGTATCAAGCGATGGGTAGTAGAGGCAGAGAAGGAAGAAGTGCTGAACGGAATAAACATAGGGTATGAGCCACGCCACATCGCCCATTCATCATAGCGTCACACAAGTCGGCGGGATGAAGACCTCGCAACCACTTCATCGCCCGGCCATCATCATCGAAGACCTCAGCGAGACGCAGTGACCGAACGCGGACCATCAAGACCACCAAGCATCATGACAGCAGCATCAGAATCAGAAGACCTTGACATCCCCAAGTACACCGGATCAGCGGACGACGGACCCGTACAGGACTGGTTCGACCTGTTCGAGTTCCACGCCACCGCTGCATCTTGGTCGGAACGGGAGATGGTTACGAACTTCAGCGACTACGTCACCGGTGAGGCATTCAAATTTTACCTGATTCACATATTCGAGAACGACGAGTCATGGCAAAAAATCAAAGAAGAAATGATCACCCGTTTCAAAGAATACGATGAAGACCTGTACATACCTCATCACCTGAAGTCTCTTCAACTTAACCATCACAGTTACGCGAAATGTTCCCGCAGTAAGCGTATTTCCCAAACAAGACTTCAGAGTAAATATTCCACCATTGTACCATCGTATGACTCGTCCAAATACACTTCACGCATTACAACACCAACTAGGGACTTGCACATCGCAGCCGAGAAGGTAATGCCACCGTATGCCGATAGGAATGTAGACCATTTTGCCAAAAGACCGGACTTACGGTTGGATTTTTCACGGGCAAATAAATCGGCATTTCCAATGTATTCACGGCACCATAATACTTCAGGTATTACTGAACAACCCGAATCACTTGATGCTTCGTGTCGCACACATGGCCCACACGACTTCGGACGCGTGACGGCATTTACGCACGACGAGTTAGTAAATCCACATGAAACCAAACCAGACAACGAATGTTCACAGAAGCATCATTCGTTCAAAGTATTCAGATCAGCAGTTCCATTTCCTGTCATCAACTTTAATGATAACCCTGATGAAGCACCTCACAAGATCGTAGAATTCACGCATGACGAGTTAGTAAATCCGCACGAAACCAACCCAGACAACGAATGTTCACAGGAATCTCATTTGTTCAAAGTATTCAGTTCAGCAGTTCCACAGAGACAGAAACATTCACAATCAGCATCTTGTGAAGAAAAGTGTTCTGCAGAAGCGTCGAGTGTTCATCAATCAAAAGATCGAAGCGACGTGAACCTAGTATACAACCTCACTGCCTATAATGAAAACAAAACCGCCGGTGCGACTTCTGATGACATAAGTACGCTTCAGGCAACAACCAACAATGAACGGTTTATAAATACAGAAGATTCAAGTGCATCAAACCCGCCACATTATCTTGCGCCGGAAACAGTTGCATTGGTTGGCATCGTAGAAGCCTGCGGAGGACTCGCTAAGAATCCTGGCGCAACACGATCAATGTCACACCACAAGCAAGTTGACGAAACGAAGAAATTGCAACGTCAACGTATACTTCAACATTGTAAGCGACGAAAGAAAACTTCATCGAAACCACTCTTAAGGCTCAAAGAACATTGCGAAAAGGCTCATCGTTGTGTATACATTTTCCACCAGAGATTGAAAATGCGCCTTCGATTAAAACATCTGCGACATCGCTATAGAAAAATCTCCAAAAGCCACAAAAGCACTCCTTGTACCCGGCAGGAACACAGGCAGCGGCCAATCAACCTCGATCAACGCTCACGCAAGCTGCTTGCACGGCCTGTGTATCACCCACGACGAGGAATTCGATGCCTACAATATTGGAACTGTCGGTTCTGCAAGATGTTCGAACCTCATTTGTTCTTCACAAGAATGCCAGCTGTGATTACCCCTATCTCTACGTCCAAAGCATTTTGTGTTATCCAGGACGCAACCACCAGCCTCGCCCACCAGAACTCCTGCGTTAACCGGACTGCTGCACTTTCCCCTGAAGTCTTTGAAAGTTTACGGAACTTCCCTGGAGCACAGAAACAATTGCGAACTTTGACATTTGTGACTTTTTAACCTCTCCTTGTTTACATTTTATTGTTCGTAATCCACGCTTTCTTTCGGGGGGTGGGGGAATCGTGTCACGTATCAAGCGATGGGTAGTAGAGGCAGAGAAGGAAGAAGTGCTGAACGGAATAAACATGGGGTATGAGCCACGCCACATCGCCCATTCATCATAGCGTCATATATATATATATATATATATATATATATATATATATATATATATATATATATATATATATATATATATATATATATATATATATATATATATATATATATATATATATATATATATATATATAATCTGAATAACGGACGCTCTGCTGGTAACGAAGAAGACGATGATGATCGGTGGCTGTAGTAGTAGCTGTAGTAATATATAAATGAGATCTAACGGGATCTAACAGACAATAATGTCATGCCAAGGAATGTGTAGGGGAAGTTATAAGAACCAATGTAATGTAAATAGGAAGAAAGAAAAGTGAGTGAAAAAATAACTTGCCGTGCACAGGAATCGAACCTACTACCTTCGAGTAACGCGACCTTTGACACGTATATTGCAGTTTGTTTTCGTTTCTGCAAATGATTGCAGCGAAAATCTGTGTTCACCATCGTAGCTCTGATGAAGAGGTCTTGTGTTTATCGTGTGTTATTGCGTTATTGCGAAATGGCACAATACTTAAGCCAGTGGAAATCAGAGAATGTACTCAAATAAGATATGGTTGTTAACATTTCCAAGAAATGTCTAGAAACATCGCGCTAGATAAGTCATTTCAGTTGTGAAACAGCAGCGTGCGGAAACGTAGGCTTCCTTGTGACGCCCGTATTCTGCTGGGACGCCGGCAGTGACGCAGCAAATGCGGCTCGGTGTAGGATCCCGTCTTTCGTGTTTTATCACAAAGACTAGAAAAAGAAAAGAAAAACAAAAAGAAAGAAAGAGAGAAAAAATAAAGGAAGAAAAAAATGAGAGTCTGCGGACCCAGCCTGTGCAGGAAAAATGGGACCGGGCCCTCCAGCACAAAAGCGCTGACAAAAAGATGGCGTATTGAGGCGGCTGGAGCGGCGAGAGGGCACACACTCCTCCTTTTCCCTTCTCTACCATGCAGAAGAGGAGAGACAGAAGAAAGGCAACGAAAGAGCAGAAGAAGAGGAGACGCGTTGGACGAGAGGACCCCTGGCTCACGTTTGGGCCCCCTCCGATGCCCGAAATTTGGCAATTCTCGCTCTGCCCAAGCACGGGCGCACCTGGACGACGGCGGAGCTCCGCGCGTGGCCCCCGGGCGGCGGACAAAGCCGCGGCGGAAGCACCGGATGTGGGGCGCCCCGGTCTCCCCTCTTCTGCAACCTTTTCCGCCTCTTCGCTCGTATTTTAGGTGCGTTTTTGCACCATTCGGCAGCGTCATACGCCTCGACCCCACTCCACCCATTTCTTCCTTTCTACTTGAGCCTTTCAGAACCCCGCGGAAATGGTTTCCCTTTCGACGCGAGCTTCCCCCGACTATTCTGAGACGTTCGACTTTACCTCTCCAACTAGCTACCGCCGTGGACGTTTCGCTTCTGCGTCGCATGTTTTCTTACTTTTTTCCCTACCTACTGCTTGCCGCGCGTCGCGCCTCTAAAACCGTGCAGTATAGAAGGCGAAAGATTTAACTGCGGAATGCCTCCACACCGAATCACTAAAGAATCAGATAACTGCATAAACTTGTAAGTAGCAAAAAATAAGATGGCCTGTATAGTGTAGAAATTACGAAAAAACAATTGTGCGTCGTCTTACACCGTAAATAGTCACCCGTACCCACCAGCCATTCAAAGGAGTAGACTGTAAAAAAAAAAAAAAAATAAGGCGCCGGCTGGCCCCTAATTCATGTCATCGCTCTCTATTGCATCTGTAAATATTTAAAAAATACGTAAGAACAAGCTTAAATTATAGCCTGTTACATCTCTTCTATATGCAGTGGTGAGAACGTGTAAAAAAGCAATCAATAAAAACAAAATATATTAGAGCACCAAAAAAGTGGCCGCTGTTCACTTGAAGAAGCAACCAAACCTGATACATAGGACAAAAAAGGGAAAAAAAGAAACCAAGCACCACACAAAAAATAGAAATGTAATTTTTTTCTTTCTGCTTTCATGTCTTAATTAACGATTTCTGCCCCTAATCAACGATATGACCGGGTTACTTCTTTTCTGCTCACCGTTAGTTCAGGCTCCACCGCTACAGTAACCACGAACGAAATACCCCGCTCATGATGTTCCACTGACGCTGTGCTGCACGTGATTAGTGCGAACCAAGTGGATAAAAATACAGGAACGACCGACTATGTCCCGTGCGTCGCACGGATTCGGCACCCCGCAGCCCCTCCTTTCCTCCTCGTCCGTCAGCCGAGCTCTCTCCGATCTCGCAGGGCCGGAACCCATCGGTGCTCCTAGGAACCAGACCGCGTCCCTTCTTTCCAGCGATCTTCTCCCAAAAAGTTCCGAGCTATAGAAGTGCGTCGGGAACGACCTGCTACGCCGCAACGTTTTCCCGCGACCAGCGTGCGAACCGCGAGGAAAACTAACCGCTGATCAACGACGTGTCTTCTTCCTGCGAGCACATCATCCAGCACACTCCTGTTCAAGACTCTCTTGAGATTCACTTCAAACGTCGTCGGCGGTCTCAGTTTGTGCAGCTGCAACGCCTACTGCCGATGCCAACAGCCAATTCGGAACCCAAAAGGCCGCCCTTTCTGACTGACTTCATTAGCGGCGAAGGGCAGCGCTAGAGACCCCAGCGAGCATTGCGTTGCGCGCAGTGCACCGCGACCTGCGCAGACGGTGCGGTACCTCGCAAAGGACAGCCGTGAGTTCTCCCGCTGTTAAGGTAGAGGTGTGAAAGGCATGCGCGCGTGTGTATGAACACCGCACTTCTCCGAGTGAAAGAAAAGGGGCATCGCTTTCGTCTCGACTCGTGACGCGCTGCACTGCCACACGGCCAACTTGTGCAAGAACATTGGTCCGTCTAACAGGAAGTGACTTGTCGCGCATCTCGTGACATTTTCTTTTTAACAAGAAAGCCGCCGTGTAGGAGGATATCGCGGCGGCTTTTTTTCTTCTGCGAAGGCCCGCACTGTCATTCCGTCTCGCTGAGAAGTCACCGGAACTCGCCCGCCGAAGCAGGCGCTCCACGAAGACACCGCCGCAAAACGTGTCGGCTCGTTCGTCCGTTCTTACATCTTCCACAGTCAAGCTGGAGCAAGCTCTTCGAGAGTCGACCAGTGAAGCCGCACGTTCGGGAATGGTTTATGTGAGTATAGATGAGTGTGCTCTCCTTTTTCTGAGTCGCTGTGACGTCGTTTTTGGCGAAATTCGAGACAGAAATTGTGAGAAAGTGACACTGATAAAATCTAGTCTACGCTTTAGAATTCGGTGTACATCAGTAGTTATAACCTCTTGTAGTCATATACTCAAATACTTAGCACTGAAGAGCCTCCAAGTAAAGTGATTTTAAAAGTTTACAATAAATCTCATCCTGCTAGCTGCAGTGCGCAATGATGACTTAAGATGACCATTACTGCACTGCTGAAAAGATCAAACATTTGAACGTTATGGACGCGCAAGATATATAGCTCCTGGACGCCTGAGTTTACCGTTTTCAAAAATATCCTTCCTCTACCATTAGTTAACAAGGGTTTTAAAAAGTGTTGGTTTGTTTCACGCAATCTGCAGCATGTACAAAATGCATCAATCGAATGGTGCTTCTTCGTGTTCTCTCGGCAGTCCCGAATAGGAGTGTTAGAAGAATAGTAGAATCAATCAATGCATCACATCGTGCGCTTAGATTGAAGAACAACAGTAATATTACGCCGTCTTTCTGTCTGTACGCAACAAATTTACCTCAGGTGCTCATTTAACCAAAAAAAGTTTACATATTTCTGTAGTTTTGCTACATAACAGAATTCATTGATATGTTCTTCCTACTGTCTACAATTCTACCTATCTTGTACCATCCCCTGCACCAACAAGCACTGCACCGGTGCAGCCACGACGCTTCATACAAAGTTTTGGTCTTTGTAGAAAAGACCTCTCTGAATCACGCAGATCGTCCACCACCTTGCAAGATATATATATATATATATATATATATATATATATATATATATATATATATATATATATATATATATATATATATATATATATATATATATATATATATATATATATATATAACGGAAGCAAAAAGGCACGACTAACGAGGAAACACTTTTATTAATCACATACGTTTCGGCTGGTGGGCCAGCCTTCGTCACTGACGAAGGCTGGCCTATATATATATATGTATATAGTATATATATATATGTATATATATATACATATGTATATATATATACATATGTATGTATATATATATATATATATATATATATGACGAAGGCCGTGCCACGGCCGAAACGTTAGTAAATACGATCGTTTCTTATGTGCTATCTGCAAGTTAACACAATATAGAAAATACCCGGACCTGTCGTGCCTTCCCTTCAAGTTCTATATATATATATATGGTAGCTCAGTGGTTAGAGCATCGAACGCGTTATTCGAAGGTCGTAGGTTCGCCTCCTGCTCACAGCTGGTTATTTTTTCACCCACTTTTCTTTCTTATTACATTCCTTGGCATTACTGTCTGTTAGATCTCATTACTATTGTGTCAAAAACACGGAAAAACGACCCCTTAGGTATACACTTGTTGCCCATATATATATATATATATATAGATATATATATATATATATATATATATATAGATATTATTATATATATATATATATATATATATATATATATATATATATATATATATATATATATATATTACCACGTCCATGTTTCGACGGCATGCAATTCACAAAATATTCGGTGAACCACACGCGGCTGACTTTCCGAGCGCGATGTAGCCCGTTATTCGCAGTCACGCTAGCGATTTTCACAGCGCGTGGGTTACGGTTAATGCATCCAGTGTGTCGCAGACGGAAAATTATCATCATCACGAGACTGCAGGCGCTCTGTTCGTCCTATTCTTCATCATCTTCCTTTTCTGCTTCATCGCAAGAATATGCACACGAATTTGTCCGGCGTGGGATGCGACAAACCTGGCATCCTAGAGAACGAGTACACGGAAAGAAAGAGAGAAAGATAGAGAAAGATAGATAGAGGAAGAGATAGATTCTTGGCGAGGCGAGGTTCGATCCCGCGTCGCCATGATTTAAAGGTGAGCGTCGTATACATTCACTCGGCTTTACAGGCACGACAGCAGAGTATAACATAGCCTTGTATGGTACAGTGTAACGAGGGGGTCGGAGAGGGAAGTGAGAGCGTGGAGTAGAGGAAAAATGAAATAGTACAGAGAGAAACGAAGAGATATAAAGACAGGAAAAAAAACAGGAAAAGCAACAGGGCGAGAGAACGACGATAGGGAGAGAAGGAAAGGGAAATGCACTTGAAAAGAGAGAAAGAAAAATAGAGAAGGAATGGGAAGAGAAAATAATCAGTTATAGTAAGGCATATGCTTACAGAGAAAGAGATCGAGAGACAGACACAAAAAAAGAAAGAAATAAAAAAGGCGTGCGTAGCCATGCATAGCAAAGTGTATTGTAAGCGCCGGGAAAATAGGCTAGAGGGTAAAAGCTTAGCCAAGATAGGACGAGCTAGGCCCTCACCAGCTATGCTGTGACCAAGTCTTGTGCGACGTATATTGCAAACTGCGGTTATTTTGTAATGTGCACTAAAATTTCATAACACAGAGCTGCACGACAATGTAATAGAGGCAAATAAATGACATCAAGAATCGGTTAGCGAGCACCGTCATCAAAGGATTGTAGCGCGTTAAACAGAACAACAACAACAACAACAACAACAACAACAACAACAACAACAACAACAACAACAACAACAACAACAACAACAACAATAATAATAATAATAATAATAATAATAATAATAATAATAATAATAATAATAATAATAATAATAATAATAATAATAATAATAATAATATCTGCTGGGCTTTTACATCTGAAAAACAATGATACCATTATTACTTTGAGGCAGTGCTTTGAGGGACGCCGCAGTGGATGGTTCCGTAAATTTGGAACAGCCGGATTTCTTAGCCATGCATGCTTACAAATCTCAGTAAATGAGCTTCCAGCATTCCGCCTTTATCGAAATGAGACCGCCACGACAAGGATTCCATCTGGCAACCTTTGGTTCAGCTGACAAGAACCGCAACCACAACGAGGCTCAACGAGATGAACTATTTTTGCCAATAACCGCGACCACAGCATCCAAAGTTTCTGTTTAGTGTGAAAGGTACAGCTCCATATCGAACAGTTGTTTAAAGGACACCTTCACGGAAATCACACTTTCAATAAATTATAAATTGTAAATTGTTTGTAAAAGAGCAGTCAAGACAAAGCTTCAAGGATGGTAAATGTTTAGTTTGCTTACTATGACCTTTCAAACAACATCGCAGCTGATCACGTGGACTTTTATATTGCTCTCCGGATACGAAAACAAATACAGCACGTCACCTGAGATGTTTTTCAGCGTCCTGCAGGCGCCGCTTTATTGTGAAAGTCACGTCCGCAAAAGGCGCGCCGACATTCTTGATCATATTTATGAATCGACCCAAGATCCATTAAGATAACTGTATCATTAATATGTTTTTTTAGTTTCAAATCTATTCTTCCGACCTCCTAGACATGTAGCTATTCGTACTTACAAATTATGAAATATTGCAACAAGGGCACGGGGTTCACAGTTTTGTTGCCTATATATTAGTACACACTAAAAACTACGGCGCACATCTATTTCGTGTTCTTCGCGAATGTTTTCTTTTTATATTAAGAGGCACTGTAAGACAGTAATATATGTTCACACTATCTAGCTTAGGTGAACTCAGGTGATAACTTCAGATATGTCACACTATCCCTTAAGACTGAAATCACCCAGCAACACAAAAGTCGCTAAGTCTAAGAAATCTTTATTCATCTTATAATCAGCCTTGATTGATTGATTGATTTGTGGGGTTTAACGTCCCAAAACCACCATATGATTATGAAAGACGCCGTAGTGGAGGGCTCCGGAAATTTTGACCACCTGGGGTTCTTTAACGTGCATTCAAATCTGAGTACACGGGCCTCCAACATTTCCGCCTCCATAGGAAATGCAGCCGCCGCAGCCGGGAATCGAATACAATCAGCTTCCATTGAATAGATTGACGAAAACGACCATGGCGTAACCGGTTGGGTGGTGTTTGTGAGTCGAAATTCCCGCCAAAAGTTTTGATTTTTGTAAGTACAAGCATACATCCGAACGCGCACATAGACATACATTATGAGTATTACGTGGTATAACCCCCCTCCTCCTCCCCAAAAAATGTGGGTTAGACCCAGAACACGAAATGAATTCAGGATAAGATGGAAGCTTGATGTGGCGTGAAGTCGTAGGACAATAATATTGCCGCAGCTAACAATAATACCGTAAGATTCACACACCTTCATCGGGGCAAGGACTCGAACTCACACCTGCACAGCTTCTACAGTCGTTTTTTTTTTCGTACTTAAATGTGGTGTCGCTATGTAGTGCAAGATAGTTCGCCTTAGCTAGAGGTTCACTAAAACAATAATAACTAGATAGTGCATCTCGGATTAGAAGTGTTCTTTATTGCGCAAGCTGACCACGTTTTCAGGGAGTATGTAAAAACACTTTATAACTGGGCTACAGCAGCAGGCATGTACAGCCGAACTGTAGAGAAGCGCTAGCTATGCCTTCTTTTCGACCAGTCAACTTCAATTGATTCATGCTTGTCTCTTGAACGACGAAGGCTGCCATCTAAACAAACAGCCCGTCTATTTGACCACGAGGCCGACAACAAAGAGCTCACGAAAAAAAACGAAACAACAATCGAATAAAAGATAGACCACAAGATGAGAGCTTCTGTGATCCATCGTATCCGGTCGTTAATTTTGTGGTGGCCTCTTGTTTCGAACGCTCATTGTGTAGAGCGTGATGGAGATTCAGCCAGACCTGTTAACTGTAAAGAGTGACAACCTACTTGGCACTCAAGTTCATTTAGACTCTGTAAATAATGTGCCACTAATTAGCAGCCTGCGATTCGGCTGAAGAATGCATGCGTTATTTTCCTTGTAAATATTGCCATATTTGTCTTATAAGGTGGTTAATTTATTCCACAGCCTAGAAAATATTTTCTGTGTAGAAAAGTACGAACGAAGATTTTCTCGCAATTCATTTGAGCACAAAAAACTTATAGCTCGGAGAGTTGGTTCAGACTTGAAAGCAGCCCTACATGGCACAAGGCATGACCCTTTGCTGATACAATGGTAAAGTTGTGCCTCACAGCATTATCTGCATGATAGTGTAGAAAATATTAATGTCTCAGAAAAGAACTGCTCATTCATTAACATGAATAAAACAGAAAATCATTCGATTGATCGAACTGCTTCTCCACAAACGTGACCGGAAGTTAACTTCAATGCTGCAGCTCAGCCGTAGCTATTATCGTACGCTCATTGTCATTTCTTATTGGCTCCAATATTCTCCACAGCGCTTGCCTTGCTTTGGCGTTGTTTTAAACCAAGAATAAAAGGCGCTTCGGTTGCATAAAACATGTTGACGCTAAAGTCGCAAAAGGTCTGACGTCATCAGTTTACGTGCTTAGTGATAAACGTGACCTGAACTTTCTAATTTCAATACATAAATGTGACGTAGCTGGTATTTGAAGGTGACTGCCATTTCTATCAGCCTGAAATTTACGACGTGGTATTTGCCGCGTTTTCGTGTTGTTCTTTAAACCAAGAACAACCAACGCCTCGGTTGCCAGGAAATGTCGACTCTAGCGCCGCGAACCTTTTCCCACCATCGTTCAAGCCCCACATTTTCCCAGCACATTTAATCGCGGGGACTTTGCATGAACCTCAATCGTTCATAAAAAATATTTTGTGACCCCTGACAATCGTATGATCTACCAGCTCTTCCTGATGACCGTGAGCGTACAAAAAATTGGTAAGTGTTCATAAAGAGGTAGCATTAAGGAGCTAGTTTCGCAGAAATCTCGTAGTTGGCGTTCGTCGGTCGTGAATGAAAGATCAGCGTTATCCACGAGCGAAAAATTTGAAGTTGATTCACATAAAGAAAGAATAAAAATCTTCGGTTTGAGTGGGATTCGCACCCAGGTCCTGCGTGGCAAGGAGGTGTCCGTTTTACCAGAGCCACGGCTTTACCACAAAGCCACGAAAAAAAAAGGAAAGCTTTATACGAATGTCATGCGGTGGAAATGGTATCCTTAACGCTTGTAATATCGCACGGCAGAAACGCAGAATTGCACCAGGCATCAGAACAGGTGATTTGTGCAGCGACTGCTTCGTTTAAAGGCCCACAGGCTGCAAAGCGCACGAGCACAATTAATCATCATTGTCATCAATAAAATCGTCAGCGTTCAGCTGTGCGTGTTACACTCACGGACGGGTAGTGTATGCACCGCCATTTTGCAAGAGGAAGAATTGAGGCTTGGCGGGCGCTACTATAAACGTTCGAGAGGATAGGTTGAAACAGTCAATTTTACGCTCCTTTACCCCCGTATTCAGAAACGCTCCCCGATTCGAATTTCATCCTTCACTTGATTGAGTTGAGCACTGCGCCGCTGCTCGACTGAAATTGACGCTGCGCTTCTCGAGAATCACTGCAGAATATTGCCGATATGCAGTGACTTGGTCCGCCAAGAGACGGCGCGCCCATCGACTTTATCGAGTCGAGGAGAGCCCTTGAGTGAAGGAGCGTTTGTGAATATACGGGGTTACTTTCGGGGAGTGAAGCCTTCCGATTGAGAAGGCGATGTTGACGAGACCCAACTACGCTATCACGTTCGTTTACTCCTCAAGGCGAAGCTCAAGTATATTCCATTTTTATTTTCATTTATTGTTAAATATTTATTTAGCACTATATGACTTAGAGAATGCAGTTCACGTTCTCCAGAGAGGAGTGCTATATTTCATCCAAGGCGTGGACATTAGCGCCGGAATTGCGAATACAGCCGGTGCAATGGGAGTGGTTTACGTTCGACGTGTAAAAGAGAAGCGCTACAGCCGTTGGGCGGAAGGAAGCGCAGCTGCTGTAACATAACAAAGCTAGCCGACGAGTGTTTCACTCGTCGGCTAGCTCACGTCGTTATCACTTGTACACACTGCAAGACCAACCGTCGAGCGGCTGTAAACGCATGCACAAACGCGTGCGGCAGCCCACCGGAAGAGCCCTTTTGATCGCCGGAAGTGAAGCACCGGAGGAGACGGCGCTTCCGTTCGGACTGCAGCCGGCTTCCGCCAGCGTTCTCACTTGTTTTTGCCGATGCGTACTTGCCTTGCACTAAACGCCCAGTATGCGACGTAACGGCCGCCATGCTTGCCGCCTCATCCGTGCATGGGCGTACCGCTCACTGACCGAGTGTGGCGTTCCGCTCTCCAGGACCCCGCTTTCGTTTTCACTTTCCGTTTATAACTGTTCGAAGCAGACGATGCGGTATAGCGCCGGAAAATGTTTGGTGTCCGTTTGTTCTTGCCAGTGAAGCGAAACCGCCGTGCACCCGTCGGTGTGTGAACTGCCCTGGATGCAACTTGCGCTGCGCAGCGTCCACCGCAGCAGCCCCAGCCGCCGGTGCGGAGGGTGACGCAGCGGTCACAACCGCCATCGTTATGCCTCCACCCCACAATCGAACCACTAAACCGCAAAAAATAATAATAAAAAGAAACAAGCGAACAAAAGACGCGAAGTTATTCAGTGCGAGTATCGCAATATCTGCTTGTTCGCCATTCCTTGGTCTAAACAGAATTTGCGACCAAACCAGCTGGCCACGTACCGAACGAAGTGCATGCATGCCGAGAAAAGTCAAGTACACGAAGAGGCAATATCGAGAAGTTTTAACTAAATAAACAAACAAATTTTTGAAAATAGCGTTTTTTTAGCTACTGGTGGTGTCAGTTGTTCGAAATTTGAACTGGTGGTATCAGTTGTTTAAAATTTGAGCTTACCGGCTTACGTTTCTATAATAATTCATGTTTTTACAATGCGCTTACATGGACAATATGGCTCTGTAAGCAAGCTTTTATTGGTGACAAAAGGGGAACAGGTGAACTGTCGGACCAAAGGTTCAACGCAAGCATTTCACATTGCAGTTATAATTTGAAAAAAAAAAGAGCGCAGGTAATAAAACTCATCTGTGATCAATGGTTGCACGTAGCGAAATGAATTCCCAGCATGAAATATGACATGGATGGAAGTAAGGCGACACACGACGAGCGGTGATAGCCAGCGATGAGTCGTTCTTTTTGCACCTGTGCTTCCGGCTGAAAATCTTTCTTGGTGCTCAGAGGCAAGCAGTTCGCTTCGCTCCTTGCTGTCATTAGATTGACTCTATAAGCGTACTGAAGCGTATATGTTTACACAACACCTTTTCGTGCTCGATGAGTTAAGGAACCGAAAGCCCACTAGTAATTCGAGAACACAGTGCCAGCACCCACCCGTATATGTATTACTTTGTTAGTCGAACGACCTTCACCTTACATTGCGCCGTGCAACCAGCGGATGTGCCCCAAACCATCCTTTTACCTAGCACCTGGCCGACAGGCGTCAAAACAGGAGGCTGCTTGCGTGCGAAAGCACAAGGTCTGGGCCCAACGGCCCATCGGCTGCTCAAAATAGGGGCAGCCGCGTGCCGCAGAGGCCAGTGTCCAGAGACCTATATATTTCGCGCAGCAAGGCCTCCCGAATGTGGGTCGCCGGCCGTTCCACATTCGGCCGTGCACGCGGCGTGGCGTTAATCCAGCCAAGGAGGAAGGAAAACAGTGCCACAGCCGAAAGAATCGGCCGATGCGTAGCGGTGGGAAGATGCACGGGAGGGTGCAGGCAGTCGTTTAGCGGCAGACAGAATCTTCGCGAGAGAGGACCACCTCGCCAAGAAGGAAAGCAGGCGCGTGCAAAGCATTGGGCAGAAGGCGAGCGCCGACAACAAAAGGTGTAGCGGAGAGGGTGTTTCGCGAAGACGGAAGTGGATCGGGCCCCGCTGCAACATCGGCGCGCGCGTTCTGCGAGGGCGCAGGATGCGGCCGATGGCGCGCGCGCGTCTCCCGCGACAGCTGTTTCTCACTGTGGCGGCTACCACGTGACGTGGACAGGTGGCCCGGACGCGGGCTGCCAGGAGCGACGCGCCAGCTGCCCCGGGCGGAAACCAACCGCGGGTAGACGGCCGGCAGGGAGGGACACACCTTTGCTGCGGGGGGGAGAGAACCCCCTGACGCGGAGAAGAAAGGAAATGAGGACGGCAGAGGAAATAGCGCAGACCGAGAGAAAGGAAACGAGGAGAGAGAGGAGGATGAAATGGGAAAGGGAACCGTGAAGCATGGTTGCAGCCCAAACGGGAGCATCGGAGGCAGCAGTAGTCTCAGACCCGTGGTTGGGTGAGGAGCGACTCACGTCCGAGCTTTGTCCCAGTCGCGGTGGTGCGAATATTGGAGTACCGCGGATGCCATACCTGCGCGCCGGTGGCCTCAACGGCGAATAGGACAGGGTGCTTCAGTGTAAGCTGACTTCCCGAAAGAAATACCACCACGACTTGCCGGCACAGGGCGGTTTGGACTGCACATCTGGTCCCCCTGAAGACACCAATCTCGTCTCAACTACCATAAACCTAAGCACCACACTCGACCGGAGTTCAAAGCGGAGCTACCTGGCAAGCAGCGTCCAGTCGACTAACGCGGGATGTACGACGTCCAAGTTCACAAGCCGTGCGCGGTGCCGGTAAGTGTTCTCACAACGGGTAGCCTTCGACGACTGTCATGGGCCAACGTTGTCCAAGATTCGCGCCCGCGTACAGCTTTCACTGTACTTCGTTGAAACGCGGGAAAAGTGCACCGATAATTACGGGCCGACGCTATCTGCTTCCGTATAAACATGCCAATGCCGCCGGAAGTCGTTCATCTCGGCACCGCGCGATAACCGCGACAGTTGACAGGACACGCAAGCACTGTCGGCTTTTCACGGCTTTCACACTTTGTCAAAGACCTTTCTACGATTCGTTCTGAGCATTTACCTTTATATCGCTCTCTGCTTGTCCGTTTTACTGTTTTGATGACAGATGAAGGATCTTTTACTGCGGCAGATACAGAGTTCTGGGAGACATTACGCTGCGGTATAAACTCAATGGGATTCTTCGGGGACAATTTTATTTTCTTTCATAATCACTACCATCTTGTAAGCATCGTACAAAGAAGGCTTGGAGAGTATACTTTGCACGCTTCATAATGACAAATGTGTGTAGTCCGATGCAAATGTTGGATTGCTGGAAGCATTGCCGCGCTGGAAACGTACGTCTCAAGTGAAGAACCGGCAGTCGCGCGAAAGGAGAGCCGCCGAGAAATTGAGTCGTTCGGCGGCCTACATTTAGTGACTTCAGAGGAAAGGTATGTCGTGGTTGTTGCGATAAGAGCTGAATTATCTGATTGATATGTGGGGTTTAACGTCCCAAAACCACTATATGATTATGAGAGACGCCGTAGTGGAGGGCTCCGGAAATTTAGACCACCTGGGGTTCTTTAACGTGCACCCAAATCTGAGCACACGGGCCTACAACATTTCCGCCTCCATCGGAAATGCAGCCGCCGCAGCCGGGATTCGAACCCGCGCCCTGCGGGTCAGCAGCTGAGTACCTTAGCCACTAGACCACCACGGCGGGGCGCTGAATTTTCTGTATCCACCTAACTATATTATGGGAAAATATGTAGTTCTGTCGCGACACCAGTAATTAAGGAAGAGTACTTACTAGGTTTATTAAAAATATCTGCGCACTGGCGTGAAGCGTTCAAGTCACGCTTTCGTTGGCCTCGTGCTCCAACAAAAACGGATAAGGTAGGAAAGATCGCTGGACTTCATCCATGATAGTTGTGAGCAGAACGGTAACAGCGTGATGCTGCTCTCGGTGATGGGATTCTGCGACCGCTATACAGTAATATGGTCGACTACGTTTCTGATCGAAATGCATTCTCTCTTTAGAAACTGCAGGCGCTACATAAAATATGGCTCTAAATGACATGTGTTACAATAGTGAATAGGCAGAAGTTTGTAAAAATCACGAAAAGATATAGAAAACATTGCTTTATAGAATTGTGAAGGCATGAGTCTTGAGGGCGCATGGTTAAATCTCCCCGAATGGATGGATGGAGACTCCATTTAACGAAACACCTCAATAAACACCATTGGCGACCGACGAATGCATCCTTGCTGAGTTAAGCCGGCTGTGAAACGAGTTACAGTATGCCTGCTTTAAACACTGTTACCAGACAACTAGCATCTGAATTTCCGATGGGAGGTGCTCAACAGAGTTTCTTCTGTCGCTGTGCAGGAATCATACCAGACAATGAGTCCGAGCTCGTGGTTCGGCCCGGCGGCGGGCTCCCCCGAACAGCAGCCTTCATCCACGTACCGGGGTCTGTACGCACTGACAGTCCGCTGGCAACCACCTGCACCCCGCGGGGAAGCGCCCAGGCACCGAAAAGACAGTTCTTCCCTTCCGAAAGGTGAGCACAACTGCGCGTTTGTACGCCGCTGTTGCTATATATACCACTTTAGCCACTTTTTGGCGTGGTCAGTGGTGTATTGCGAGCTACATGCATTCTCCGTATTTTCAGAAGTAGTGCGGTCGCTACTATCACAGGCGTGTGCACGTTTCTCCATTCGAGGGGGGGGGGAGACAATGGTTATTGCAGCGCTACTCTTTTAATTCTCCATGCTTGTCGAGTGCTAAAAAAAAGCCTTCGCAATCGATGAACATAAAGTGATAACGCGTTTCTCAAAACCGCCTGCTCTTGGTTCTCGGCTCTAAGAAGGTAAAGCTGCGCGGTAAATAGTTCTTGCAATTAAACAATCATATTTTCATAATTCTATCGTGGTGAGGATAGAGGTAATCAGCCACCATTATCGTCAAAATCCTGCTTGGCCATGCACCAATGAGAAACAACGACTTCGTTTATATTGACAAACTGCACTCTCAGGGCACCAATGCCACAACTTTCACTAACACAAGTTCATTATTAGCGGAGAAAATCAAGGTTCTACTTTCATTTTTTAAGGAATCGCGCCAGAATTTCCGCGCATGACGTCACAATATTCAAAACGCATTTTTCGTATTTTCTAGCAATTGACTCGATGAAACTTTCTGAAACTTCGTGCGTTAGGTCTATAGCACCCAGGGATGACAATCTGCTTCATTTTTGTCAATTGGAAGATGCGTAGTACCCAGAAGACGCCTTCAAAATATATTGTGTCACAGCGTTTGATGCGGGGATGCTCAAGGCGGCGTATCCAGCCACACTTTTCTTTCGCTCGCTTTCTCGCTTACCAAGCGTGGTCTCGTAGTAAGAGTGGCGCTTTCGGGATTGTGGAATTGTCCTTTACTAAAACGCGAAAAAACGTTCTACTCTTTAGTGTCCCTTAAAGCAATGGTGGGACATGTCCGGCTTGCAGGTATGGGACAGGCTTGGCACACCCGTTACAGGAACTGCCGTGCGCTCGCCCATGACTGCTGCTGCGCGTGCGTGACAACTGACATTACCATAGCGTGGTTGTTTGATGGAACTGCATCTGGCACATTGTGAATCACCAGGAGGTGGTTCCTTAGAGATCTCGAAACATTAAAGTTTCCAAAGAATGCTCTGTGTAGAGATACCAAGTCGTATACATCGCCGCGAATAACTTGGTGTATAAAACTACAGCTTCTCAAGCTACCTCGCATTAAATATCGCAGCAGTGCAGCGTCCATTTAACGAGACAGCGCCACGCGTGATCACCGGCAGTTCGTAAGCTGACGTCTCACAATGAACATTTAAAATTGAACGCTTGCGGGGCATTATTACAATGAGTCATCTGTACTTTTGCACTTTGTGTAGACCAAGACAGAGAGCATTTTAATAAAAGAAGGTTGACCGTTGGCGGTTATCAACTAAATACGGCAAGCATGACTGAAAACAAAACAAGACACGGGATAGTAAGGACTTCGCGTTGCTCAGCCATCGTACGGTACTATCTCTCGATTTTGGCGCTCTTTAAGCGTCACAAAGCCGTACGGCGGCCCCTATCGCCGTTCGGAAGAAGCTTTTGACATATTCGTGTTCGCGCTCTTTCGCCAAAGTCAACCTCGAGTCAGAAAAAAGGCAGCAGATGGCGGTGCGTGTACGATGAAACTGCGCTACATCAGATTACCACGATTATCGAAGCACGCGACCGACTGGATAAACGCATAGTTTAAAAATAAAGCCCTTCGAGAAATGAAAATAGTAATAAGCGCGTGGTAGAGATTCTCTCCGCCAGGTATCATAAAAAGAAAAAAAGTTATCTGTTCTTTTAAAGTGCAAGTTCAAAAAATTTTCATTATTCGACAGTTGAATGGCTCCATATGCTCCGATATCATATGTATCCAGCATAGCTCATAACTTTAACGAGACCCATCGAATAACCACTTTTATTTTTCAATATACATTTTGTAGATACTGTGAAAACTGAAAGTGCGTGACCTTAAGTTCTTGGTAGAGAAACAAGAGTCTCCCATTCATGCCGCTAATATTTGTGATGAATCTGTGAATCAAAACTAATACACAACACCAGTCAGTCACCGAAACTTATACCAATAAAACCGAAGTGCAATTTGCGAATACAGTTTGTCCTTCATAATTCTGAAGATAAAGTTTCAACGTTTTGCTTCTCTCCGTAGATCCGCGTCAGTGGAGCCGGGAGGACGTGGCCGTGTGGCTCGTGCACGTCATGGATCAGCATCGGCTGCCCGCTGTCTCCACCGACCGATTCCTGATGAACGGAAAAGCGCTGTGCCTGATGACCATGGAGATGTTCGTGCAGCGGGTACCCCTCGGTGGCAAACTGCTCTACAAGGACTTCCAGCTCAGGCTCAGCAACGTGCTCTACAACTGAACCAGGGACACTTGGGAAACCAATGTTTGATGTTGCGCAAAAAACTTAGCAGTGGTGGGCTTAAGACCCAAGGCCCGTCGCAACACAAAAGCCGTCCCCTTGCAGCACCTATCGTGACTATTTACCTTGGCTAAAGCGAGCGCCTACAAGAGACCAACACAAGATAGCGCTAGCCACGATGTCATCTTGTGAATATGAAATTACAAGATGGGTGGTACTGGCAGACGGCTTGGTACGTACATCCGAGCGAGAAGTCAGTTTTACAAGACACGTCCTCTCACACACGTACATGATTTGCTACAATTTCAACGTGGTTCAAGACCCGACTTCAAGGCTTACCACTTCCAGTGTTGTGTTCACACAGAGGGCCTTCCCGGTCCTCTTCCTAGTCAAGCTACTGCGGTTGACAACTTCCTGAATCTTATCTGACCATGGTTTCCAGTGCCGCAGACCGCAGCGACATGGACGTTTAGGCCACTTGTACATAGATGACTTTTATTCTTGTACTGATAGTCAATCTGTCACCACTACCTATATTTACAGTAAATATATAACTTGGAAGTAATCATCCAAGCCTTAAACGATTATATATGCCACCCTGGTGAAGACATGTTCGAGAAGGACTGACACCAAGAGAAACCACGACATGTGTGATACTGAATAGCCAGCGCATGTTGATGCACTTCTGTAGAGACACATGTACTTCCCGTGTAAATAGATGTGGTGAGGTTGGTGTGAAAGCCTCTGCGAAGAAAAGCCCCCTCAACTCTTGTGAACGTATGCTTTTGTAATTTTATAAAAGTGACAACCAGCAGTATATAGACATTTGTATAAAAAAAAGCACCCGTGAACGTATCTCACCTTACATATATACATTATAACCACATTAAATGTCTTTTTCACAGTCCGAAATGTGTCTTGTGTACTCAGTGCAAAACTAAACTTCGACCGGTAGCCAAAATAAAGCATAAATTGTGAGTATGCACAGTAGTAGGACTGTAAAGTTCTGGTGAAAAGTTCCTTGGCCTCGCTCAGTCCATAGCTATACACGGGATAGTGGCCAGGGAACGTCAGACCCCCCCCCCCCCTTCAATACACTGAAAAAGCAGGTTATTTCATTGCACATTGTAACTGTGGCATACTGTCAACGAACTACATATACTGCAAGATGCAGACACAGTGAAAATGGCGACTTGCCATTACTTAGCTGGTCAACAAACTGGAAGTCCTGATGAAGCTAATCCAAGTTAAAAATTGGGCAGGTTTGAGGATTAGTGATCTATGCATACTGTGCGGTAGAAAACACGGATGACAAGCAGACAGGGTCAAGCGCAGACTATCAACTGAATATTTATTTATCATGTACTACAAATATGTATATACAGGGTGTTTCAAGAAATGTGACCACAAGAATTACAGAAAAAAGTTTTCTGTCTGCTATCTGCGGCATTCCCTTTACTGTGGTAAAACGCACACTCAGATGCTACTGAATGATTGATTGATTTTTTTTTTATTTGAATATACTGCAGGCCCTTCACGGCCCAAGCAGGAGTGGGTACACAGATACATCGAAATACATACATTGCCAGAGAAGAAAAAAAAAATGAACAAAAAAATCATGGTGCAAATTCAATACACTGTATGCGGTTGATGAAAGAGTCAATCGTACTACAACGATTGTGGTGTTTAACGTCCCAAAACTGTCATAGGATTATGAAAGACGCCGTAGTGGGGGGATCCGGAAATTTCGACCACCTGTGGTTCTTTAACGTCTTACTGAATGATTACAACCATAATTATAAAAATAAAAAAACTAACTTTCTAACCAGAGGAAATAAGTGGTCGAGTCGAATGGGCGATTTCAACTACGTCCTGCGAATAGTCCATAGCCACTTTGAAATTTCTGAAAGGCTGCCGCTGGTAATCACTGCGGGGCGATGAAATATGCCTAATTTAGCAGGTGAAACCGACCCACCAACGAGCACACCAACCATCCACTTTGAAAACGCTGTTTCTCTCGCCGTTATCAATCTTCAGTCTGGATATACTTCATCTCGCGGCAACGCATGGCCGCTTATCAATGCTCACTTATACTTCTCCCCAGATGCGAACGAAACAGCGTCTTCACCGAGGGCGTTGTGAAAGTGAATAATATAGATGCCCTTATCTATGCGTCCGTTTCGTTTAAGCCAGATAAATTAGCCATATTTCATCGCTCCGCGGTGATTGCCAACGGCCGCCTTTCGGAAATTTCAAAGTGACCATGGACTACTTGCAGGAAGCACCTGACATCGCCCATTTGACTCGACCCTTCATTTCCACTAGTTGAAAAGTTGCTGAAGATGCCTTATGCCACCGTGAAGGGAACGCCGCAGGCAAGCAGATACGTCATTTCTGTAGCCGAACCGAAAGGTGGCCGAGTGGGAACTTACTTTCTGCGCTGCCCACGATTGGTACGCCCTTTCTGTAATTTTTCAATAATAGTGGACACATTTCTCAAAACATCCTGTTTATATATACGACAAACATGAAAATACAAAAGAGAAAGAACAGAAAAGGCAAAAATAAAAACACGTTACAATTTGACAAACATCAAAATTTGTGCACCCGATCCACGAGGCAGAACAACATAATTCATAAGCAATGAGTGTCATTTTCTCAATACTGGAGCTCTTTACCTAGGGGATCAATCGGCGGTTTGCTCATGCCAGGTTCACGTCAGGTTTACGCGCATTTTCTCAGTTTTAAGTGATCATGCTGATACGATTGTCTTTGTGCTTATGCAATACAACTGTTTTTAGAGCTGCGCATGGCAACCACACATGCTGAAATGTTGAGCTGATGAAACCCACGATGTGTATATGTCTGAAGGAGAGCGGCAGGCAAATATCAAATTTGTGCTGGAAGAAAGGCATGGAAAGGAAAAATAGTATGAAAGGCCATAGAGAAAAAAAAGACAGAAAAAGATAGGCCTGGCGTGGCTCTGCGGTAGAATACTTGATTTTCTCGCAGAATTCTTGAGTTTAAAATTCATCGGGTCAACGCTGCCAATGTCAGTTTTTCTTAACGCTCTCGCATTTAAATTACCAATGAACCTTTTTACCCTCCCATACTAATTTTGGTTTACCACATGGTAAGGAGGTGATAAGGAGAACACCGAGGCATATCCGGTTAGATAGTTACGCAAACGCTCAAAGTGTGTAAAGTCGCTCCGCCACGGTGGTCCAGTGGCTAAGGTACTCGGCTGCTGACCCGCACATCGCGGGATCAAATCCGGACTGTGGCAGCTGAGCTGCTTCCGATGGAGGCGGAAGTGTTGTAGGCCCGTGAACTCAGGTTTGGGTACATGTTAAAGAAGCCCAGGTGGTCGAAATTTCCGGAGACCTCCACAACGGCGCCTCATATAATCATCATATGCTGGTTTTGGGACGTTAAACCCCACAAATCAATCAAACTGCCTGGAGTCCGCAAAGGAATGCCTCGCATTTAAAACCTAGCCAAGTGATGAACATGCCAAATTCCCAGCAGCTCTCCCGTGACACCGCTGTAACACCAGCTTTGCAGGACTTGACACAAGCTACACTATTTTATAGGCGAAGCAGCTCTTTGACTGGTCTGTGTGACGCTGTCCCTGCATGCGCGTACACCCTTACTGCGCATGTTCGTGCCACCCCCCTCTCCCCTCGCAAGGCCGACGTAGGCAGCGTCTGCTAGTAAAAAAACCGACTGCTCCCACGGCACAACGGTTTGGATCGCGCGTTTGGAATTCAGTCAACGGTGTGTTTACTTGGCTCTCGCTTGATGAGCACCAACGTGAACGTCGGCGCCAGTTTAAGTGTTAGCGCTCGCTGCTTCGCATCTACTCATGGTTCCCTTTAGCGGGAGATCACCCAAGTTTTTTTTTTCGTTCGATGCTAATATCTTATCAAATTCCATGGTTCCAATTCAAAACAACTGACGTCCTTTAGCCAGATAACACATTCTAATTGCACGTCCGATTCGCAAGACCATGCACTGAAGTCCTACAGAACTCGGTTTTAAGCTAACAAACTTCTTGTGCACTTCTACATTGTCTATAGTTTGGCTAGAGCATACGGAAATGAGCATAAAAGTTGGTTGAGTCAGCATCCACGAACGTGCTAACTAGTTTAACACTATAACGCCCCGCCGCGTTGATCTAGTGGCTAAGGTACTCGGCTGCTGACCCGCAGGTCGCGGGATCGAGTCCTGGCTATGGCGGCTGAATTTCCGGTGGAGGCGGAAAGGTTGCAGGCCCGTGTGCTCAGATTTCGGTGCACGTTAAAGAACCCCAAGTGGTCGAAATTTCCTGAGCCCTCCAATACGGCGTCTCTCATAATCATATGGTGGTTTTGGGACGTTAAACCCTAAAAATCAATCAATCAATCAGTTTTACATCAACGTAAGGAGCTTTTCCTGTGGCATACAAATCTCTGTATTCGAACCTGGCTAGTCAGTAAACATCGAGAGATGCTTTTTATCACATTCAACACGGAGACAAACACGACATACCACGCACTATCCGTGCCAAGCTCACAGTACCACCCATACCAAGAAACATGCACCCTGAACACAACAAGGGCAGACGTGTTAGTAGAGCCAGAGCCGTGTCAAAGATGTTTGGGCGCAACCACGAGGCAGTCTTTGTCGACGCAGCACGCTACCAGGAACGTCACCGTTTCGTGGCTGATGTCGTCGACCACACACAACAATGCAAAAGCAGCGCGTCAACCATCACACGGAACGTTGAAACGGCAGAGGCAGTGGCTATCGCGATGGCCATAGCCCACACTAACGCCTCACGTGTAATCTGCGACTCGCAAACAGCCGTTCGAAACTACGCCAGCGGCAAAATCTCCCCCGCGGCATTGCGGATTCTTAGTACAGGCAAAATTCACGAGGTGGACAAATACGTGCACATCTTGTGGTTCCCTGCCCACACACCACTGGGTAATGCGGAGGACAGTCCGAATGAAGTGGCGCACAAGGTGGCTCGAGTTTATACGTCCCGATTCACGTCAGAAGAAGCGGCACCCGAACGGACTTTTCTGCGCCGGTGTGGGAATGGGACTATCGGATCACTAAATTTAATGACATATAACTCAACACTATCGACTGCAAAGACGGCAGTTCCCTCCGCCTCACCCCAAGCTAAATCGGGCCCAGTCCGTTCAGTGGCGGCAGCTACAAACATGCACATACACGAACCCTGTCATCATGCACCACATATATCCCGACGTCTATAGCTATAATCTAAGCCAGTACTGTACCATCAGAGCCACTCTTGACCATATCCTATGGGAATGTCCAGCATTAGTAAGAAATTATGGGCTAGCGGCCTCCACTGAAGACCATCGGGCGCGTTGGCGGACTGCGCTGCTCAGTTCGGGCATGAAAAAGCAACTTTGAGCGATCCAGTATGGCCAAGCAAGCTGTCGGGAAACACGGTCTCCCCTTTGGCCCCTATAGGTGGGAGCCCATCACAGCAATCTGCCGGAAATTAATAAAGTCTAAATCTCTCTCTGCTTTTCTTCCTAATGCATGAAAGAAAGAAGTGGAAACTTTAGGACTAGTTTTTCTTTGTTAGACACACTATGAACACAATAAGTACCTCTTAGTTCAACACGGATAACCTTCTCCGGAAAAGTAATATTTTCACCCATTTTTATCCCTCACATTTACACTACATTTACTACTTTATATGATAAGAACCCCTATACTTTCTTCGGCATTATTGTCTGTTAGTTCCTGTTAATAAGCGTCCTAATGAATATGAATCTAACTCGACAACTTGTAAAACACAGGAGTTCTTAACACGAACAAGTGTTCTCACAAAAAAGGTTCTTATTATTGGCATTATTTCACAAATAGCTTGCCACGCAGGTAACGTTCGATCCATATGCACGCGTCTGTCGTGCACGTTGCGTCCAAGTCACCGTTTCACAGTTCCGCATTTCTGCACCGTTTTTGCCAAAACTGATAGCGGATAACAAAAACTACGAAGCGCTTGTTCTTGCGAGTAGGACAATAAAAAAATGTAGAATGAAAATGCCACAGTGACGTGAGCGAAGCGCAATATGACAATTATTCACGTTTCACTGGGCGGACATTCTTAGCACTTCGAAACCTGGCGCGAGCCTCTCGCCTGCCGGACTGGACGCGTTAACTAAGACGGTGGGGCCGACTGAGGCTTGCACACTGCTACCAGGAGAAGTACTTCTTGGGAGGCAGCCTCGCTTCACGGTGGTCCATGGCAAAGTACGGCTGCTCGGACACCCAGAACCGCGTGGACATGTAGTAGCTGCCCGGCTCGGCCCACTCCGGGATCTTGAAAGTGGCATCGTCGTGGGCACCCGTTCCCTCGCAGCACCGCTGGCGCAGGTTGCCGAGAAGACTGGCCACCGCCAGCGCCACTCCCGTGAGCGTTATGAGCACAGACGAGATCAGAGCCACCCTCTGCACCGACAGAAGCGCCGCAAACGAGAGAACCTGAATGAATTGCTCCGGGCACAGAAGACGGCAGGAGTTCGGTGGAATATGCCATCCTGGAAAGGTGAATTCGTGAACACAAGGCGTCGCTGGACACGACGTTCTTTTTGACAAGAGGCCTTGAAGAAAGCAAATCAAGTCCGCTTGCAATGTCGACGCCAGCGACACCTCGGGCTCATGAATTTGTCTGCTACCCCCCCCCCCCCCTAATCTGCGCCAGCCCCCCGGTCCGCCCCTTTTACTTCAGTATTAGTATAGTTCACTTCCTATCACCAATCAGGACAAATGAATGACACCAGTATGAACACACATGAACAGAATTTATGCTATGAAGGGGTTTTGCTGCTAGTAAAAACAAAAAGTAGTGACCACGCCCCCTCTTCAACGTTCCTTCAGCCCCCCCCCCCCCTTACATAAGTGGCTGAATCCACCCCTGGTTCCCGGCGCAGGCGTAGGTCAGCCATTTGCATAGAGGTGGAGGAGGATTACCCAGCAGGGGGGGGGGTAACTATGGGTGAAGGGAAGGCAAACTAAAGGTGTGTTGACGAAGGCAAAAACAATTTGATCATACATATAGTCAAAATTTTTAAGTCTACTTGCGCTGGGTTCATTCCAGCAGTGCGCTGCAAGACTAAAACAAAGTTCTTCTGGCAAATAGATTTCTCGGCCATGAGACAGGTTGTCGAGGTATGTGGCTCGGGTTTCGAAATTCGGAGCACTTTTTATGTCCCTTAACTAACAACAAGGCTAAAACAGCATGCACCAAGGATAGGAAGAAAAAAAGAAGAAAGGAAGACGAGGCACAGGTGCTGTGCTACCTCTTCGTTTTCCTCGTGTGGTGTAGTGCGCAATGTTTTGTTTCGTGACGATGATCAACCACCTAGACGGAGATGCGTCATTCTGGCTATAGACTTACTTGGCGAATCAGCCCAATGGATAACATCTACATGTGGGTCACTGTATTGAGGCTTCACCGAGAGTATGTAACACGTTAGTCCGTGGTTTCACCTTATAATCAAAAGGTGTCTGCTCCTTAAGCTGATATATATTACCCGGAATGTCTATGTCGTTTCATTTCTCTCACTGCATACAATATATCAATTCTGTCCCCATCTGTAATAACACACATCAGTGTATTCTCACCAACAATCGTACAGCGTTTCGCTGATATAAAAAGTCACAGTACCCTTTATGTGTTCGCCTAAAACAACTTGACGACAAAAGCCATCTTTCTTTTCTCATAAGCCCCAATACTAAACTCTCTTCCCTTTCCCCACCACAGAAATATTCTCGATAAAATTTGTTTCTGCACACTGCCTCAGGGAATGGCGCACCTTTCACCAAGCATGTGATGGGATACGATGTCATGTGGTAACGCCACCATGTTAGGCGGGGTTCTATGACACCACTGTCATGGTGATGTCACCGTGTGACAATTTTTGGGATTACTCGTGTTGAGGCCACGAAAGCCGACGGTCGATTATCACGTCTAATGAGGCCTCTAAGCCTTAAAGCCGCCCACCTCGCGCGGAGTGAGTAGTTTGACGCAGTCGCTCTCCGGCTCTGAGCCGCATAGGACGCACGTGTCGCCGAGGCGCACGCGGTCCCTTGCGCATGTGCACACCGAGTTGCGGCCGCACACGACGCCGAGGCCCATGCAGCCGGCCACGCCGCCATCGCAACGCTCGCCGTACGAGCCCCAGCGGCGGCAGGGACCGGGCTTCACTGACTGCAGGCCCTCGGAGCACTGGCACGTACCGTTCACGCAACGAGAATTGGCGTCTGCCGACGAACATACCTCGGAGAAGAGGCAATTCTCCTGCGTGATTGAGACAATCGTGATGCGCCCTTTCTTTCTATCTATCTATCTATCTATCTATCTATCTATCTATCTATCTATCTATCTATCTATCTATCTATCTATCTATCTATCTATCTATCTATCTATCTATCTATCTATCTATCTTCACCCCCCCCCCCTTCCTTCCTCACCCAGATGAATACGCTTGGAGGATAGGTATTTTCCAATACAGTTTCCCCACCTTTCGCAGAACCAATTGAACAGAGTATTGACCGAGGTTGGGCCAGAGAATATATACGCACACATAAAAACGAACGGATTCACGAAGGCTGAGCAGTAGGCTACAGAGAAAAAAAAATGGCCCCGTATCTGCATGTGTCACTGCAAATGTCACCGAAAGACAATAGTCTTGCGTGTGGAGTGCATGAACAAGACGTTTATATGATGTTAGGCGCCAGAAAATTGGTGAATTGTTATCTCTAAGCGCTGCGTTAGAGAGTATCGATCCGTGCAGCGAAGGCGAATGAGCGCGTCGAGGCATGTTAGACACGAGCGCCATCTGGAAGTTATTTTCGAAAATGAAGAAAGGCGTGTGCGCCCATGGAGAAAGATGCGCGCCTGTTTTGGAGGCGACAAGCTGTATAACGCAAAGCGACGAGCAGGTGCCACCAACGTGTCGTCTTAGCAAAGCGTTGGAAACACTTGCCTTTTTGAGCATCGCGTTGCACTGCCAGCGCAGCGTGATAAACGCAATGTTCCTTAGAATTACTTATATATACCTTCTTTAGTATAACGATGCACATACAAAACATCGACGTGTTATTATGATGCCTCCGATATGCACGATAATTTATTTTTAATTGACAATTGCACAAGTATGAACGCCGAAACTTGACCAGTATTGGTGGGCGGTGCGATGGGGTTGGCCGTTTGAGGTATAGCATTAGGTGCCGTTTAGGGTCCCATTACCACGGACAGACAGACAGACAGACAGACAGACAGACAGACAGACAGACAGACAGGCAGACAGGCAGGCAGGCAGGCAGGCAGGCAGGCAGGCAGGCAGGCAGGCGGGCAGGCAGGCAGGCAGGCAGGCAGGCAGGCAGGCAGGCAGGCAGGCCAAAACTTTGGCGTCGAAGGTCCCCAAGAAAGACTACCATCTTTAAAAAACTTCGAACTCACGTGCAAGGCCTGCCCCTTGTGGCAGACATCGTAGAAGCGGTCGTAGGCGGACTTGTTGGTCGGGCAGCCGCACAGAAGCGAGTGGTCAAGAAGCGAAGGCCTGCAGGTCGCCCCACGACTCTTACAGCGCCCACGACGCGCGCATTCGTGTCCCATCTCGCCGTACGCAGCTGCCTGGCGCAGGTTGTCCGCGGTGCCCTCCAGGGACGTCTGCACCGCCATCACCCGCTCCTTAATTAGACACGTGCTCGACGACTTTTATCAAACCATCACTAACTAGACGAACGAAAAATATGGCGCTGAAGAGGTGGTTTACTGCTTTCAAGCTCGCGGCATGTATATTGAAGTGATCGGGATCTATATGCGAGTAAGCGGACAACACCGCAAGCTAAAAAGAAGAGCTTGCAAACACAACGCAAACATGCATGACGTAAACGGAGCCCTCACCCCGGCCACCAAAACAAAAATATCTGGCTGCACCACTATCCTGAACGAAATAAACATTAAGGAAAAGTGTAACGAAATACGCCAATAAAGAAATACGTCAGCGAATAACGATATACGTCAATGCTTCAAAAATAAATAAAATCTCTAACAATCGCCATTATTTCAGAAAGACGAGAAAATGCAGCACCGCTTCTATTCAATCTCATTCTATACACTAAGTAATCTACTAATTCCATTTCTACAAAGCCTTCAGTCACGGATACAATATTTGTGTTTACATATATATATATATATATATATATATATATATATATATATATATATATATATATATATAGATAGAGAGAGAGAGAGAGAGAGAGAGAGAGAGAGACAGAGAGACAGAGATAACAAGTCATGCACACACTTTTACTTCGCCGTCATGCTGCCACTACCACCTTGATAAGCACACAATACACAATCCTAGATTTGCCTGTGAGTCACGATCATCACTTATCTGTGACATTTATATAAAGTAGAAAATATCTGTGTAACCCAACCTTTACCATAGCACTGATAAACAACAGGCCTACAATTCTTAGGACCATTTTAATGCGCACTACGAGATTCACTGCTCAAAAAGTGACCATCATGTACAAGGTTCTCCACGCTACCAGATCCGTTGATACTCTGCTACGAAAATTTCAAGCTGCGTCCAAATCACTCAGAAGAAGTAAGATCTCTGACGCTTTATTAATAAGCAATCTTACTCCATAGTAACGGAGATATGAGACAACCTTTGCTTCCCGAATCATAACACGGATTTCGAGAAAGACAGAGTTTACACTGATTAAAATCACCACCTCCAAGAAAAGAGATTAACTCGCACACCGTTTATCTCAGGGCGACGGTGTATCAACGCGAGCAAATGTTTAGTCGCCTTTGCTAAGTGAATGCTCTTCTGCGCACGTCAATTCTGCCCTGCGGCGAAAACAACACAAAGATCGTGAAAAGATTTTTGTGAGCCTGAGGCGCCACCAAGCGAACTTTATCCGTATGTAAACGTTGCATAAACAAGCCCTCCGAGATGTGACGCACCATTGTTGGAATACCCGCCTGGATATGTCTCGTGGTTGCTTGCAGACGTACTCGTCGAATATTTTGTCTAGCTTTTTGAAATATCATAGGTGTATTTCATGGCTGCGATATTGTTCGTGACTTGAAATTTGTGAATTTATTTTTATTACTGTTTTTAAAAGGTCATGCAAAAAAATAAAAATAATAAATAGGTAAATAAACAAAGAATAGCAAAAGGTATAGTGAGTTTCTCCACACTACAAGTATGCCTGAGGGTGAATCGTATAGTGAAGACTGTATTGTGGTGAAGCATAGTGATAATAGCAATGACAGTTAATGAAGTTAGGCGTAACAAGATTAGAAAAAAAAATACGAGTTAGTTACATGCAGTTTCTTGATTGCTATGAATTGTCTGAGTGGCTCATTTGACATGCACAATACATCATGGTTTGCGCAACAATTATGCATGCATCAGTCCGTAACTCATTGTATACCTGGCACTCCACACAGAATCCGATAACTTACAAGGGACTTCGAATACGCGTTCCTTCTTCATACACGCACGCACAGATTCAGAAAACATCTAAGGGCAAAGGCAACGGGTGTAATTAGTGATAGACCGCTTCAAGTGATTCGGGTACACCAGAATCACAACTGCTGTGTAGATAACCACTTGAGAGAACTGCATTTACTTTCGGGGTCATTACAAAACTAAGGTAATAAAATAAATGTGCTTCCTCTTCAAGTATCTAAAGATTGTGGTTTCACAATTTAGGCTAACCAGTTGATTAAAGCGAAGCTTTCTTTGCTCATACACGCACACTTTCCCGGGTTTGCTGTCCTATTTATTGGCGCATACTAGTCAAGAACGTCGCACAATGAGCACACAGCACATACATCGCTGGCATAGAGCCCCAAATTTTGTAGCACAAACCACAAGAAATAAAACAACGCGCGAAGCTGCACGAATCGCATGATTTCCGGTGGAATATTTTGTGCTGTTCTGCAGTTGCAAATATGTACACAATGTGCGGATGAGAACTGACAGATGAGTGAACAATGTGATGTACAAGTTGAATATGAACAAGAACATGTGCCTCACAAAAACTGGCCGTTTTTTTGACAGGTGGACCAATATTCACTAAAAGCGCCTGATCATGCTTGGCTTGTTCGTTCTGAATGGGTTAGTCAGTGATTTAGAAAGACAGTGAACATTGCTGCTTCCCCTTGGTGCCCCTTTATGCCTGCTCGAAAATGGTCGTCTGTGCATGCGTTAGCCGGAACATTGTCTTTCTGGCTTCGAGCGGATTTATGGCTTTAGAAGCCGATATCGTTCATACATAATGCCGCTAAAACGATCGCAGTATCAGCGTCCTATAGAAACTTTTCCAGCAAACGCAAATATAGACAAAGATATATGACGACTGTTTTGTCTTCATGAGCTTGTGTAATTGCGTACTCATACTTAAAGTGCAATGCATCACCAGCTCGACCAACGTTATTCTGATGTAGCATCGCTCACTGTGTGTACCTTGAGCGCTACTTGCCGTCCATCTGGCCGAGTGATCCTACAGGCAACGCTCGCGTTGCGAACGCTCTCAGGTGCCTTGATGCTGAACAGGGAGTCCACGACCGCCACGGAACCGAAGCGACCCCACCGGGAGTCCACCGAGACGACGCTGCTGCCGTCCATGGACACGTCCCAGGAGATGTTGGCCGGCTCGGCCGTGGCCGCGGAGCAGCTGAATAACAGGGGACGGCCGTCACCGCTCACAGGGCGCAAGGCGCGGAGCCGAAATTGCGGAACCGAAATGTTCCCCGGACTGACGAGCCACTGCTCGTCCAAGCCGAGACGCTGAAAAGGGACGAGCGCGACGACGGCTCCGGAGCAGAAGGTGCAAGCAGCCATCATCCAGGTGAACATGCCTTCTTCTCCTCTTCTTCTTGTTGCATTATGCTGCTCGTGTCACGTGCCCACAACGATCGTTTGGCCAAGGTTGGTTGGCGGTGTTTGGCGGTTTGGCGGTGGTTGGTGGTTGGTTGGAGGAGGAGATTAATGTCCAACGCCCCTCCTCCACTGGATGTTTCAATTTTTTATATGTATATGGATGAACATGCATTGAGCTTAATCACCCCCCCCCCTCCCCGCACACATATGCTTGGCAAAAATATCTGGCTACTTCCCTGCTGGGCTGACGATACATGGTGTAGTAGTAGGAGTAAAAATATATTGGACCATACTCTTCATAACCATCATCAACTATGCAATTCTGCAATCAGGTCCTTTGAAGGGCAGGTGCCGCATAATCATCAATACATATATGCCATCTGCAGTGTATGAGGGTCTCTCCTAGTGTGCTTCGATTACTGGCGTCTTTTTCTCAATATTCAGCGCCTACAGTAAGCGCCATCATGTGAAATTCTGCCGCTAGGTTGTCGACATCAATTATGGCAGATAACTTTGTGAGTTGAGAGTTATTGGATAAGACAAAAAAAAAACGTTTATTCGAGAATTAGGCGTCCTGCTGCTTCAGAGGTCTCAATCAAATATTCCCACAAATCTATACTGGTACTGTGCCATGCGAGATGAGGCGACTGCTAGCAGTGGTGGTCGAGCTCAACGCTGAGCATAAATAATTAGCCAGAACAAGCTTTCACTTCGCGAGCTCCCTCTTGGGGTATTTTGGAGAAGTTATCAATGGGATCGGTCGCCCCCTTGATCTCCTTATACCTGACCGATATCCAAAGAAAATACATTCATGTGAGTAAATGGACGAATCGTTCCAAATATTGGTACCGATGTACAGTTACATTTTTTTTCTGAGGTGAGTGAGTGAAACAACTTTATTCGGTCCACAATAGACGCGAGTAAACTCAGCGTCACCTGGCTAGGCCCACTCGGGGACCATCAGGTTAAACCTGACGGCCCTCGCGCGGGCCCTCTGGACGGTCGTAACCAACTGTAGTCTCCGTCGTGAATTTAGCGTTTTACCTTCGTTAATAATGCAGTACCGATTCTCCCTAACTATTACTCTAATAACTCGCTTTAACCCTTTAAAAACGTATGAGAACCTTCTTCCCGTTTAAGCAAAACCCAAATTCCTTAGCATCAGCAACATATATCTGCGCTACGTTCTTCTTCTTCTTCTTCTTCTTCTTCTTCTTCTTCTTCTTCTTCTTCTTCTTCTTCTTCTTCTTCTTCTTCTTCTTCTTCTTCTTCTTCTTCTTCTTCTTCTTCTTCTTCTTCTTTTTCTTTTCTTCTTCTTCTTCTTCTATAGATAGAATTTATCGCCGAAAAAGAGTGGCCGTGAACAGCAGAGTGACAGCGAAGGCTTCGACGCCACAAGGTCATCGTTTAAGGAAGTGAGATACGCATATGACACAATCGGACGACCGTCCACGCCCCTCCAATTTTCGCTGGAGCACTGTGGCGCGTGAAACGATTGTTAAAGGGCCAAATAGAGGGGCACTTACGGACCAATATCAAGAACACGTCCATGCCCGCTATAAATACAAGTCCAGTTGGAGGGAGCCCGTTATCAGCGCCTCCTCGGGCGAGACAAGAACCCTCCGTCTCGCGTTCTCGTCTGACCCGAGTTCCATATTCGTGCGTGTCCATCACAGCGGCAGCACGATAATCGAGGCCGACTGACTCGGAACGAAAGGAAGCTGCAATGGCGCGACAGTCGGACAAGGACGTTAGATTTTTTTCTTTCTTTTTTATACGTTTCTTCTCGCCTCCTTCTAAATCGTGTCGCAGACTATTTCGAAATGACAGAGGAACCCACGCTATCAGCCACTGCTGCCGCGCCTACTCGGCTCCATTGAGAGAAAATGCACGTACTACGGGTGCGTATTTACCCCTCGGCGATGCATAGTGCTCTTTATAACCAGACTCGGGAGGTCGCGTTAGTGTCTGACGCATCTCGACACGGCAGTGAGCACTTCCGCAGGCGGAAAAGAAATTTTGTTGTTTCGAAGCCTTGTGATGTGTTTGAAAAACCACGTGACATCCAAAGACTGCCAGGACTGGAAAATAGAGGCGCGAGACGTCGTACATGAAGGAATATGCGAATGACTAGAAATATTTTTCCACTTTTCGTACATTTTCTCGCTGTCGCATTATTTGTAGAGCAAGGCTCTGTGCATGGCCCGATATGAAATACTTTTTCCTGGTCTTCGTGTTCACGTAGGACAAGAAAGTTATCCCACCCTTGTGGAAGACTAAGGGGTTTGAGAGAGGCATTTACACCGATTGTATTGGTAAACTTGTGAACTTTATTGTAAATTTGTGATTAACTGTAAATTATCTCCTTCTTCTCAGTCGATACATCGTCCCTCCCCTGCCTTGGAAAGCTTTCAACATCTGACGTGTTTTTATAGACTGCTTACAGAATCGGATGCATTGCAAATACATGTGCCACAACTAGCATGTGGCACATATACTTGCGTGACTAAGCCCCCCTCTGTGATTAAGCTTTCATTGCGTACGCTGACCTCATCACGTGACGTTGTCTTACGCGACATCATAGTGGCGTTAAGACGAGATCGTCATAATTCTCGCCATCTGTGAACTCTTGATAGTGTCACAAGATGACGTCATCAAATCGTTATGAGAGATCCCGTGACTTCAACCAACGGTCGCGTTGGCGCCGCCACCGAGTGCGTTCTTTCTCATTTGATTATGCATCTGAGCTTTTCGCAATAAAATATAATTGTTCACTTGAACAACAATCATCAATATCGTACTAGTTTGCCGGAGCACTTCTACTGACTGCTGTTTAAAAGAATTACTCCTAATACATGACTTCAATCATTACTTAAGCATACCTTGATTCCCACTCTATCATACACAATCGTTAGCCTAACACAATATATATATATAGCATAACACTATATATATATATATATATATATAATATATATATATATATATATATATATATATATATATATATATATATATATATATATATATATATTACTGAAGAGAATAATTGTATTTGGATGTTGAAATTAAAATTGGTCATCAGAAAAAAAAGCTTCCGCAGGTGCATCAACTTCGTGTCTATTCAATTTTTAGAGTGTGAATGACTACGTCTTGCATCGGGGTAAAACCTTTATTTTCCCGTATTTCGCGTTCTCATCTTGTATGTGTAATCGACCATAAAAAATAGGCATATAAAAAGATAATAAACTATAAAATAACCTATAAAATAATAACCTTTAAGAAGAGCTAAGGCTTTCGCAATTTGTTCGCTATCCATCCTGCGATGGCACGACCCCGAGCGATAGTGGATGCAGACTAGACACGACCGTTCATGGTGATTTCCTAGGTAGGCGAAAATGATTGCCCCGACACAATAGAAATGAGGACGATAGACTCGTGCGAAAGTCACCGGCGCGACAGTCGGCTAGACGCTAAGGACTGTTTTCCTCTCTCGACACAACCATCAGCTGATTTCCACCTTGTGCGGTGGGACATTTCGAGATTTCGCTTGTGACACATCCTGGTAGCCTCCTTTTTACTACAAGGTAACAATCCTGTGGGAATTAAACCCCACCTAATATACATTAAACGTAAGGACTAACCTATAAGACTCTTATGCTCTCGAAAAACCACATGAATAAATCAAGATTCCGTAGCCGACACGATAAAGGTTCTCCTGTGTTCATAGAAGAGTTGGTGATGCAGCATTCGAGCTGCGTTTCGCTGCCTCACACTCAGGGGCGCCAGCCCGCTGGCGAGAACATGGGCACCAGATGGTGTATCATTATCATTTTTTTTTTTCATTAGCGGAACGAGTATCGAGGGACACTCTTGGCTTTGTTTACACACCGCCTTATCAAGCACCCATGCGACTTAAACAACTGTCAAAAAACCTCGCTCTCTCTTTATAAATATATATATATATATATATATATATATATATATATATATATATATATATATATATATATATATATATATATATATATATATAATTCAAAAAAGTTCTGTGGGTTGTGGGCTTGGTACAAATATAAATATAATTAAGAAATAAAGGAGCACACTTACGAAAATTGGATAGTTTTTTACTCTATGTTTCGGCCGTAGCACGGCATTCGTCTGGCCGTGGCATGGCCGAAACGTAGAGTAAAATACTATCGCATTTTCGTAAGTGTGCTACTTTATTTCTTAAATTTTATATATATATATATATATATATATATATTGACGGCCGAAGCCTAAAATGATTGGATAAGCCAAGCATAATAGACAAAAATATTCCGCACTTGAAGTAAACACGAAAAAAAAAATTCGGCAGAACCGTGAACCTTCGTACCCGGTAAGTGACGTTATCCGAATCATGCGGAGGGAAAATGACCGTGTTTGCAATATATATATATATATATATATATATATATATATATATATATATATATATAATATATATATATATATATATATATATATATATATATATATATATATATATATATTGACGGCCGAAGCCTAAAATGATTGGATAAGCCAAGCATAATAGACAAAAATATTCCGCACTTGAAAGTAAACACGAAAAAAAAAAATTCGGCAGAACCGTGAACCTTCGTACCCGGTAAGTGACGTTATCCGAATCATGCGGAGGGAAAATGACCGTGTTGCAACTTTTTTTATGGAGTGACAAGTCACGAAATGACGCTAAATATATGTACGAATGTCGCACGCACAAACATATGTCGAAGAGTTGTAGATGTTTATATAACCAGTTGTTTGTATTTGCGCAACAATGTCAACTGGAACATGCGTATTAGCAAAACCAGAAGCTGATATGAAGCGCTGATGCTTGCGAGGATGGTGGCCCTGGACACTGCTACATAAATAAACTTCAGCGCATGGCAACGAACCCCAATTGACGTTAAGCTGACGTGGCGGCTGTATCAAAGGAGTACATATGTAATGTTTATAAATTTGTGCAGGCAGCACTGGCACCACTATTAACGTTTCATGAATACTAGCGTTTATTAAGAAGTAGCTCGGCGACCTGGCGTAGCTCTGCGGTAAAATGCTTCATTGCCACGCAAAAGCGTGGGTTCGATTCCAGCTGGGACCATGACATTTATTCTTTCCATTCGTCGGGTCGACACTACTGATGGCGAGTATTTCATAACGCTCGCGCGTTAAAATTTACCATGTGTGTTCTCGTCGTTCCTGGGTAGATACTAAGTGTCAATCACCAGTGGCACATTTCCGCATACCAGCGGCACATACCTGCCCGTGGGTATGTGCCACTGTCTGGCGGGAAGTGTTTGACGACGCACGCCACGGGATTGTGACATTTATTCATGTTTTGACCAGTGCGTCATATTCGTCAAACCATCTTACCCTTTGACAGGCTTCAGCGCGATTTAAACGAATACCATAGGAAACACACAGAACACAAGTACCAACTCGCCCAAGTCAAAGGGCTCCTGTTACCCTCTCATGCTAATTTTGATTCACGTGAAGTTAAGGAGGGGGGGGGGGGGCACGAAACACGAAAGCACCCAAACGTAAGCGGACGGACGGATGGACGGCAGACAGACAAACAGACAGACAGACAGACAGATAGATAGGCTTAATGTCGCAGAAGTTCGCTAAGAAATGCTTCGCGTTTAATACGTTGTGAAATAAAATATTGGCATTAGTATTCCAGCCACTGTTACGGAAATATCTTTGCGAGACCACAGTGAAAGGGTCAAACAACACATTCATGAATGCGGAGCAGTAAAACACCGCGCTGCTTAGCTTCAACATGGAGTACCCGCTACAGTGCATCAGGCAAGCTGAAGATGCCTCTGGTGCCCAAGGATTCCTAGCTGCCATCTTATGGAAGGGCAGATCACTCCTTCCACTCTTGCAATGCGAGTAAACATTATTTCGTTCTCTCTTCCTCAACGTAGCGAGAAAAATAATATTCTGCACCTTTGCGCAATCTCCTAATAGGGACGCATGAGAATGAACATTCACTGCTATAATTATTATATACTGCTTCTCTTCACCCCTATTTCAAAATATGACACGAAGGTGACGTATATCGGTCTTTCTTAAGTTGCTCCCGCATACCTAACGTGGAAAGTGTAAAAAAAAAAATTACACAATTTTTTTTTCTGTTGGCATCTAGCCTTTTCTCATGCCGACGCCTAGTGTTGTCACTAGCGCAAATGGTGCCAGGCCTATCCTGGCGGTGTGTTCCCCTTAAATTGTTGTCACAGTTGGTTTACTGCAATAGAAAACAATTGGAACCTGTCGTATAGCATGAGGACTATTCTTGTTTTGTTGCGCGAGACAATATGAGAATGTCAATGCGCTTTGCCGAAATCATACCTTCGATGCGAATTTATGCTTCGGTTGTTTTGTGGTACAATTATTCAGAAGTAGAACAAGCACGTCGACATTCCTCCTCGTGGCACCAGTGGTAACACCGCATAGACGATTTTACTGTGGACACTTTTGCGCCACCACCTTGGGCATTAAGCGAGTGTTTTGCGAATATTGTATGTTCTTACGAGAAATTAACACGGTCATAAAACTTCCAATGCAGCAGCCCCAGTCGTTTTCAGGCGTACGCGTGTATACCTTCGTCTCCTTGTTTAAGATACAAAATGGCATTGCTAACAACCTATTATGGCAGCTTCCAAACATACCCTTAAAAATTATACATTCACTGTAAATACACGTGCGCTGCCATATTTCTTGGAGACGCAATAGGCCAATGAAATGTCGATGACTAATACGCACATTCTACAGCACCGGTCCAAGCACAATGGGCTTCTGCATGACACGAGAGACGAAAACGTTATTCTGTCCGGCGGAAAATTTTTTCACAGTGCGATGACGCGCCGCGGTTCACGTAACTTTCCATTAAATGATAAGAACAAGACATCCGATACGCACGCCGTGCTTTGCTGGAATGTTTCCGCACTTGTGGAGGTCTCGTTGCGTATCCTGAAATTACTCGGATGTTACCTAACGTCTGCTCGGCTCATGGCTAAATGGTCCTGCTTTGACAAATGTCCTTGCCGGTAAGCTATTTCCATTCCGTTTCAAGGTGAAAACCTTAGATTTTTTGTCAAGCCCAAAAAATAACAACAGGCGATAGCATTTACACGGAGGTGAAAAGGTAGAGGCCCTTGTACTGTGCGATGTCAATATGCGTTAAAGAACATCGCATTGTCTGAATTCTAAATTTCCAGAGCGCGTCTCTCTATCATATGGTTTTGCGGCGGAAGACCGTAGGTGTTGCTATTATTATGGGTATTCTTTGAGAGATGTCTCAGAAGACGCAATTATCGAACACTGGCCGTGATGCCGGAGAAAACGTCGGGTATGGTAGCAGTATTATTTGTGGTAGTGTAAAAAATATAAATTTTATTCTTTTTGCTTGTGAAGTCCCAGGGGGTAGAACCCACAACCCGGGGTTTCACATGCTGCTGAGAAAGCCCAGTCAATCAGCCTTCGCTGGTGGTCCACGGCTGGGCTGGAAAGAGCGGCACTCCACAGTGAGGCGGAAGGATTAGGTATTCTAGGCAGGTGCGTGGCGCCTTGTGGCATTTTCACGTGGAGTGATACAAGCTCGGCTGTTCTCTAAAGAAAAGGTATCGTTCAAGACAATGGGTACATTAAAAAGTGTGGTGAAGTGCAAAGTTGGGCTTCCCATTTGGAATGCGTCAAGCAGTTGCGCAAGCAAGGTGGATATGCTGACGTACCGTACTTTAAGCTCCCGGATGTGCGGCATATTTTCTCTCCATACCAGGGCCAGCTTCTTACGCAAGAGCTACTCAGTGAAGCCTTTGTGGCCGTCATAAAGAAACTGCCTCAACCCGGTTCTCTTAAGACAACGCTTATCGCGCGGGGCTCGCGACAAGTGTATATCAACCTTCTCACAATGCGGCGACCACCTTCGCATCTGTTAGCCGCGTTGATGGCATCACGACGACTGCCTTCATGGTTTTCTCGGCCAGACTTTCTGAAACACTGTTCTGGCACCATAAAGATGTCGCAATCGGGTTGTATAACCTCCTCAGAACTGGCATGTGTGCATAAGAGGGGGAAGGAAGGGTGGGGGTTAATGCTATGCGAGTGAAGTAAGATTACCACAGTGCACACTTTCGTGAACTTTTACACTGAAGTGGTGTTCTGTATGATAAACAGCAAACGCTGCACGGGCGTGAATGCCGATGTTTACAAATAGCGAGGAGAACTGTATAGCTCCTCACACCACTTTCGCATCAAGAGTATTGTCTGTACCGAGTATTCAACTTCGCTAACAGCAGCAGTACGATAACAGCTGCATTATCTAACGGCAGCAGAAAGAGCCTTGTTGTGTGGAGTTGTGGACCGAAAGGGACTTGTCGAGGAAACTAGCTGGTTCCTACTTTCTTCAAGAATCTGGGGGACCTCTAAGCTTTGCCTTTAAGAGTTGAACGTGACAGCTACAGTTCAAACACTTAATGTATAAAATGTTCTCGAGCTTTCTATGCACCCACTATGTGGCCCTAAGGGTGCAGTAACGTGTGTGCCTTTTGTAGTGGGTGCCTGACTTTAAACTATGAATTGATTTTGATAATTCCATCTTGTGACGCCCGATCACAATTTAGGCTTGAACCGCGCAATTTTGCGGCAATATTTGATTTTGTATTGTGACAAATATATGCAGGACGCGTATCTTTGTAAAGCATGAATGTTACTATCCCTGCATTTCCAAGCAGAGGAAGGTATCATCACTGTATTCACAAGCAGAGGCGTAATATTTCGTTTCAACAGTTAGTTGCCGTCTCTGTGATGTAACTGGAATAGTCGAGCATTGCTTCGTGAGCTGCAAAGGCGCAATTCTATTCTGCGATGTCCTCCAACAAAGTTTACAGGAAAAGATTATAATTAGTTCGTACACTGTCCATTATCTTATGCCAACATCTCTTTTAGGGGCGAAGCTCCTTAAAGCGGAACCCGCTCGTCCCTCGTCGTAGTGCGTAACCGGTCTTACGTGTGGACCTGCAAGGTGGTGCCGGTGGGAGATTTCTCCTGTGCGTTGTTGAACAATAAAAAATGTGCAGCGTGCGCGTTAACTAAAAGCCGAATTCTCCTGTCTCATATTCCCCATTAGCAGCCATTGGCATGTACATTGAGCACTATCAGACAAGAAAGAGTTGCTACGTTATACTCGCTGGGCGTAACCTACTTGGTTTTAGAAAGGTTTAGCGAGCGTTGGGCCGCAGTGCAATGAATACAGTGAACTAGTATATACCATGAACTCGAGGGTGTTTAAAGGTGGGAAGTAGACACGAAGCGCAAGCCATAAGAAAGTGTGCGTGTGCCACCTACCGTTTAGTCCTTGGAATGTCCGCTGGATGGCGGTGCATAAGAGGAATATATGATGAAAAGATGCGAGATGGTGGTACTTGGAGTGTTGAATAGATGGACGAATGGACACACAGGCATGCACGGACGCACGGATGGCTGCACGGACGGATGGGCGCATGGGCGGACGCAGGGACGGACGCACGGATGAACGTGTGGACGCACGAACAGACGCCCGCACGGACGGGCGGATGGACTCACGGACGGTCACACAGACAGACGCATGGATGGACGGAAGCAAGAACGAATGGATGGATGGATGCTTCGCCCCATTCTCTATCATTCACCCCATGGATATGCTGCCATTTTCTTACTTGTTGGTATAACCATTTTGTGAAAGATGCGCACGCAGGACCATAACGCAGAGCCAATCACCTCTTCACGCGCACATTTCATTCGAATGGCTATTTACTTAAAGGATATTTATGAAGAACTTGACTTTCGACCATGGAGACTGGTACCCCATCTTATTGAGGTGCTTAGCGTCGTCACTTTTGTTGTGCAGCGCATGATGACGAACGTTTTCTAGGCTACAGGACTTCAGCGAGTTTCTCCCTAGACTACAGAACTTAGCGAATTTCTTTCTAAGCAGTGCTTCTATGCCTATTGTCGTCATAGGACTGCAACAGCACAACTTTGTGCGATATTGTGTACAGTTTAAATACACATTTTATCAAATACAATGTTGAAAAAAAGTAGAAGAAAAAAAGGCGTGGCTGGGTGTTGAACACCCGCTTGCCACGCAAACGACTTGGGTTCGATGCCCCATCAAACAAAGAATTCTTTATTATTTATTTTATTTGCATTGTTCACGATTTTTCGGCCACGCAAATATGACGCTTTTTCACTCACATCCAACGACTCCGAAGCGCTTTTCCAGCTTTTCTGTTAAGATAAACGAGTTTTTGTGTTAAACTATAGAGAAGGAAGTGAGGTGGAAAGGCAAGCATGATAACCGGCCATTTATATGTGGTTTACCGCAATGCAGCTGGGTTGGGGTTCGCGGTATGACTCGGGCTTTAACCCCCAACCCACCTTAAGGCTTACAAAATACTGCCTCAATTATTTCAGCTCGTATTTCATGCATCTGATATCGCCGATATCATCAGATATATTTAGAAGCACGACTAACTCGTGAGATACCGTAATGACGAAGTTGTCTCTGTATTTGGTCGTCAATATGGACAACCGTATTTAGGTCTTTACGCGCCGTGTTTATGTTATTTCGTGAGGGCGTGTCTGCGCGTGCGCGTAAGAGCTGATTTATCTGTGCAAGCATTGTAGAAAGAGCGATTCTTCTTCTTTTTTTCCTTAAAACGCAAGTAAAAAAAGTTGTCGACGTCACAGTCTTGCCGGCGCTTTCTCTCCCCGGCGAGTGCACGTAGAATTCCACGAGCGCGAATCTTACACGTAGTGCATTGCGACCATGATTTCCCGCTAATGCATAGCCGGGGAGACTATACGAAGTAGCTATCTGCAGCCGGCGTTGTTATGTTTACTCGCAATCTGTAAGCGATCATGTCACTCCCTGAAGAAGAGAGTGACAATCTCCCCGCCGTTTACAAACAAGGCCACGTCGAAGGCAGCGCGAGCGAGTACGTGCCGCCGTGCGATGCATCGCGGGTCACCCCGAAGCCAGGGAAAAAGGCGTCATTGCCACGCCTGCGGCCCATCCTTCGCCGCAACGCGGCAGAAACCGATTCCGGCTGGAACGCGCGCGTGCGCGTTTCCTGCTCGCCGTGAAACGAGAAACCAACAGCAGAAAGAAATTCATTCGCGCCGCGCGATAAGTAAGACGACCCGTAACTAGACGGCGACCGACCCTGAGGGAGGCCCACGTGATGTCTCTTCCAACGACGCCGGTTTCGTGTGTCGCGCGCGTCTATCTCGCCGCTTTATAACGCATCGTCTTGCCCGTCCCATCACCATTGCTGCTTCGTCGCCCCACACGAACGTCCGCGTACTGCGAGACTAATCAACTGTGGAAGACTTCGGATTCGACATGGCGTTCATGATTCCCATCGTCAAGAAGGACTACAACCTGTACGAGGCAGCCGGTAGTCCAAAGACTTCGTCACCCTGCGGCAGCCTGCAGAGCCGATCCGGGAACAGCAGCCTCTCCTGCTCGCCAGGTTCCAACATGGGCGACAAGTTCAAGGACCGCAAGCAATCTTCCGCGAGCAAAAACGACTCGTACACGTCCTCATTCTCGGTCTCGTCGACCAAGTCCAAGTTCAACGACGCCTTCTTGAAGAAATTCTCCGGACAAGGCAAGGGACCGAAATAACGAGGCAGTGAGTGCATTAATGTGAAGCCGAACTTCAGAACGCTATCATGCGAGTGCTGACGAAGAACCAAGTGTTCTTCGAGAAGAGGGCGAAACAAGAACTTTGGAATGACCGGCTCCAGGCTAGGTGAAGGGGCCAGCGCCACATCCCTCGGATGAGGAGTCCAGAACAAGCTCACGCTATCGCACACGAGAGCGTCCGACTGCGCCAACCACACGGCGACGAATACCTCTTTCATGTGACCCATTCAGCAAGGAAGAGTGGTGACTCAGTGGAGATTAGCGAGAAAATCTCCGTACAAACTTCCATGAAGATCTTACAGCCTCTCTGAAGATCTGAATGATTCTGCAGGCAATTCATAAATGTGCTTGCTGTGGGCGATTGCCAAACGGGACTTTAATCACTTTTTTTAGGAACCTCATGGACACTTTACAAGACTTGATGGAACGCTTTGTACATTTGTGAAACGTTTGCCCTTTACTGCACGAGACGGGCTTTTCTTTTAAGTTATGAATCCCTTAGTAAGGAATCACTTCGCTGAACATCATCTACGCATGTCGTTATAGCGGAAGTTCTTTGCACGCATTTTATGTTCCTAAACAATGTTTTGATTCATTTATACAAGCTATGCTATTTATTTGTACATATAAACTCCAATGAATAAACAGTTTTTTTAAGAAAAGAAACCCCCGACTTGAGACTGATGCTTGTGTGCAAGTGAATAATTGCTCTAGAGGCATTCGTTCGAGCTATGTGTCTATCGTATATATATATATATATATATATATATATATATATATATATATATATATATATATATATATATATATATATATATATATATATATATATATATATATATTAAGCCTCACTACGTCCACCACTGCAGGACAAAGGCCTCTCCCATGTTCCGCCAGTCATCTCGGTCCTGTACTTGCCGCCGCCAATTAATACCCGCAAACTTCATCTCAACTGGCCACCTAACCCTCTGTTTCCCCCTAACCCGCTTGTCTTCTCTAGGAATCCAGTTAGTTACCCTTAATGACCAGCGGTTATCCTGTCTACGTGCTGCATGCCCGGCGGCCTCTTCTTGATTTCAAGTATGATATCCTTAACACCCGTTTGTTCTCTAATCCACTCTGCTCTCTTCTCGCCTCTTAAGGTTACACCTACGAGTTTCCTTTCCATTACTCGCTGTGCCGTCCTCAATTTAAGCTGAAGCCTCTTTGTAAGTCTCCAGGTTTCTGTTCCGTAGCTCTGTACCGGCAAAATAAAGCTATTATATACCTTCCTCCACAACTACGGCCTGTCCAGAGAGCTCACGATGCGGCGCTGAGGCTAGGCCTCCCCGTTTCTACGTGAGCGGCCCGCGACGTTGCTTTAAAGGAGCAGCGTTTCTCAGGACCCAATAAACCTCTCTCTCTCTCTGTCTGTCTGTCTGTCTGTCTGTCTGTCTGTCTGTCTGTCTGTCTGTCTGTCTGTCTGTCTGTCTGCCTGCCTGTCTGTCTGTCTGTCTGTCTGCTGTCTGTCTGTCTGTCTGTCTGTCTGTCTGTCTGTCTGTCTGTCTGTCTGTCTGTCTGTCTGTCTGTCTGTCTGTCTGTCTGTCTGTCTGTCTGTCTGTCTGTCTGTCTGTCTGTCTGTCTGTCTGTCTGTCTGTCTGTCTGTCTGTCTGTCTGTCTGTCTGTCTGTCTGTCTGTCTGTCTGTCTGTCTGTCTGTCTGTCTGTCTGTCTGTCTGTCTGTCTGTCTGTCTGTCTGTCTGTCTGTCTGTCTGTCTGTCTGTCTGTCTGTCTGTCTGTCTGTCTGTCTGTCTGTCTGTCTGTCTGTCTGTCTGTCTTGAGGGATAGTGGCAATCTCTTGAAGCGCTGCTCTCTTCCGATGTTGTTATATATTACTTTCGGTTTCTGCAGATTAATTTTAAGACCCATCTTTCTGCTCTCCTTGTCAAACTCCGTAATCATGAGTTGCAATTCGTCCCGTGAGTTATTCAGCAATGCAATGTCATCGGCGAAACGCAGGTTGCTGAGGTACTCATGGTTTAGCATACTTAAGGTTTAACAGCGCGAAAAAAAATACACGGTTGACATGTGTCCCATCCTTTTCCTGTCCGCCGTGTATTTTTTTCTTTCGCGATGTTAACCCTTAAACACGCACAAAAGAGAAGGAATAAAACAAAATAAAAAATCTTTAAAAGATGTGGAGCAGTCACATGCTTGCTCCAAGCTGAAGCTAATCGTTAGCGCATTGATATACTTAACACGAACGTATCTTTCTCCTTGGTCACAGCTGAACTGAAGCATCGTAACAACGAGTAACTAACAAACATTGCTGTTCATTTTCTTTTTTCTCCATTCTGTAGATACGGTCACACGAGAAACTGCCTGTTTGCAAACATTCAACGAAGCTTCGCGCGATCGTGCAATGGAGGGCAACTCTTGAGCGGAAGTGAAAGGGAACACCACTGACGCCACGTAAGAAGTGCACGGGAGTGGCACGGTTGCACCCGTACTCTGGCAACAGCCATGAGGCGAAAAGCAAACAGAGCGGCCGGGACGGGCATGCCGAGTGCATTGAACGCGCACGTTGCAATCGATCAGAAAGACATACGTTGAAGCGGTTGGCTGAGAATGGAGCTTGGGAGAGAGTGTTAAAAAGAGCGCGATGCCGAGGATGCGGATTTCTGGAAACAGAAGTCCCACGTCCCGTGCTTTCGTTGACTCAACCTGACGCATCGCACCCGCATGCGTGAGCTATATGTGCCGCACCGCGGGATGCTGTACGCCAGGAGAGATAACTGCACTCGAGGACGTTATCGGCGCCTGACTCTCCGACAAAGCCGGTAACAGGAGGAGTTTCCGCGTGCGCCTTTCGCCAAAGCGGAGACGTCCGCGAAGACGTCCTAAGCATCACCCGATCACCAAGGCAATCGATAGCATCATTGCCTCTTAAAGCGGGAAATCAGTGGCTACTCAGAATTTATCCCGCAACGTGACTCAATCTACTCGTCATCGGCTTTTCTCGAAGGGGTGTCTTTCCTTGACAACGAATAGTATGAGCCATGAAGTATCTTTATTCTACGAGAAGAATAAACGTATAGCCCCTAGCACGTCTAGTACATGCCCCAGTTGTAATACCCCGAGAGCGTCCCCCGATATTTGTTTAAGTGCGGAGCATTGCTTCACTGAAGAACGCATTTCATGCAGTCTTAAATATGCGGAACAACAACAAACTTCTGGCGAACCATGACGTAGAAGAATTTGCCAGTTCTTTCGGTACGTGAGCTGGCACGAGTTTTGCAAGAAACCGTATCAAAATACTGCGTCACTATGCAGCCGAATAATTCTTGAAAGACCGATTGGTATGCTTGGATTGCCAGTCAATACATCCACCCTATTATCGTTTGGAGCCAGTCAGTTGGGTGTGGGCCGCAGTGCTATTCTGTCAGCGCTACATAAATTCATTCAGGCAACCGGAAGGATACGGTGCTAGTGGTACTGCCAGATATATCCAATTCTTTCTCCCCCTTCCTCATTCTTCTTAATTTGTTTTATATATTCTGGTTTATCGCATGCTTCCGCAATTTTTCAGGGTTTTTCAAAGGAACATTACTATTGTTCCTATCTAATTTCTCTGTATTTTTTTAGGAAGCGTTGTAAAAAATGATCTATTATGAGGTACAGTGTGGCCAATCCCCCATGTGGGTATGAGCTAAGATCTCCTAGGAGACAAGACAAGACTATGCAGCCCACGAATGCAGCTGTCATTGTCGCGGCATAGCCAGTCACGATGGTCTAATGCTGCTCTGAGGGCTATTGTAGTACCGAGGACAAAAGGCGTGGTTTCCGGCTAAATTCTGTGGCAGACGCTGAACGTCACGGGACCGGAGGACCTACAGAAACAGACGGTGAATTTGACGTGACTGTAACAGTGGTAAATAAATGCGAAGAAAGATTAGCTTGCTTGTGACCAGGTACAAAATAAATAATGTGCAGCATCCCAGATATTAACAAACACGCACGAAAAATGAAAAATAACAAACAAAATATGCAGGAAGCGGTGTTTGATGAAGTCTTGCATTGTCAATTCAGCGAACACCTGTGAAGTACCCAAAGAAACTATTTTCGCTAGTCACTCCATGGTCACGTGACTCCCGATGAGTCCCTTTTCAGAGATATCCCCCCCCCCCCCACACACATACTTGATTGATCTCGTGTTTGCACTCTTCTTATACCTTGCACGTACTCAGGGGTACCTTGTGGACAAGTAGTCCGATACCTCACTTACGCCAGACACACTCTCTTCACGCCTCTCCTCTATATTTAAGACGGCCCGCAGCGGCGGTCAAGCAGAGTGGTGGAGGCCGGCCAATGACACGGGACGACTCTATCTCCACTGACCGCCGACTGGACACGCTTCTTGAGCCAGACAAACACGCGCTCACGTGCTTCTAAGCGTTGACGTTGCTTTGGGTCGAGATCACCTTTCCCCTCCGCTCTATAGTGGCTGACGACTGCACCATCACCAGCAGCCGCAGGGGGAAAAAAAGAAGTAAAAAAAAAGACAGGTGACGAAGAAAAAGAACGATGCCGACAATGTGCGCGGAAGCTTGGCTCTGCGAAAAGCGAATCTCTGCGACATCCTCCAGTGTAGCTCCCGCCCGCGATAGCGAGGCTTCGATCGCGGAAGTAGCCCGAATCCACAGGTGCAAAGGTGTTCGCGCAACGCAAGAACAGATGATACGCATCGTGTAAGTGTTTGCGGTACTTGTCGGCGCTGTCTTGATGACGGTACTTCTTGTCGGTGCGAAAAAATAGCACAAGCCATGTGACCATCATTGTAAGATGCTATCAGAAAAAAAAAAAGCTGATGGGCATTTGTTGCAAGCTGCCACTCTAGCGTCGCCAGCGCGAAGTCGGCGACGGGAATGACAGCAAGTTAGTTCGTTCTGTACGCAAGCAGAGAGAGTGAAGAGATCAGAGACGTGAGAAAACAAAACAAACTTTACTCTTGTGATATTGCAGCACACGGGGTCTAGTACAACACTTCAATACAGCTAACAAAATACGTCAACACTGGATACAACAAAAAATACATATATATATAAACAATAAATCAGCTTACGAGAGAGAACTATTACAAACTACACAAACTAACAACAATAGAACTACGGAGGAGAAAGTTCGAAGATATAAACAGGTGAAGGCATACGTGTGATGACCGGCAGCGTTGCGTCCCCGACGATCGGATGCGAGAAGTCGAAGAGAGTTCTGGCCCGACTGCGATGTCGGTGGTGTTGCAACGCTGGTGGCTCCGGGAGGCTAGTGCTTGCAGATGACCTCGGGCAGGTTGAGCTAACTCGAGGCGAAGTCCCGATGTCTACGTTGCAGACGTTAATATCGCGTCACAACTAGACGAACGGCTAAGTTTAGGTGGCCAGCCGATACAGAGCCGCACTAAAAACTTCTAGATGAGATACTTGTTGATCTGTTTCTAAACCATGTTGGTCAGCGACTAGCCTGCCTAGCAGGGTGAAATCCTGCACTTAAATTTCCCTCATGTCCCCTCGCTCTCTTCTTTGGGGACAAGAGATCTCTACATGGGTCTAATCATGCGCGTTTCATTGTTGGAAACTCCGCCCAAAAATATATATATTGACCCCACCCCTTTTTAATTAGGAGAGGGCCCTCAACTAGCGAGAGTGACAACCTGTTGGGGTGCTGTCATACGGCTTGGCCATCAGAAGTTTTCCCGTGGGAATGGTCAGACTGTTTGGCTCTCAGCCGGTGCGTCCCGTAGTCTAAACCTTGTTCGGGGTACATCGCGGCCTTCCACCACCCTGCAGACGCCGCCGTAGGTACAAAGGATCAAACGTCGGCGGTGACGTTCGAAGAAGAACACCCCATTCTGCTCTTCCCGGCTCTCTTTCATGCGCCCGCCGTACCCGCCGGTCAGCGGGGTAGTACGGCTCCCGTTAATTGCCGTGACGCCGGGTCGCAAAAATGGCAGTCCGTGACAGCATTTCAACACGATTAACGTTTCCTGAACCACACGGACAGTGATTTGGAATCCAGTAAGTTGTTGCTTGGATAGATGCATGTGCGCGTATAGCTACTGGGCGGGATGTACGTTGTCACTTGCCCTATACATGGGCAATAGCTCTATGAGACTGTGATTGCCAAACTGACCCTCAGCTGACACAGAGTTGTAGTATCACGTCAAGAGATGGTCGTTGACCGTTGCAGCAGCAGCTATTACAAATGCGCGGCTGGAGTGCGAAATGTAAAGGCGTCCACCTATCCTGTGTCCCGAAGACATATCACCAAGACACCTCCTCGTGCTATGTCTCGTCTATAGAGACAGCAATATTTGTAAATAAATAAATAAATAAATAAATAAATAAATAAATAAATAAATAAATAAATAAATAAACGAAAGATTATGCACCAGACATTTCCCTGTGAAAAAAAGCTGGTTATATGTCAAGTTGGTGGCTATCCAAATTACGTTTAAAACAATGTGTGTTAGTAGGTAGTATGTGCGTATCCCTTATTCAACCTTCATCCTATGTCGCTGAAGCCGTTTTGTAAGAAATATCTCACGCTCAAAGCAAACCTCAACTTCCCAAACCAAGTGATTGTCAAACGCAGAAACATTCCGACTAAAAATAAGAAGGAAAACGAATTTAGAGAATTCAGTCGTAGTTCAGAGAGAAGGCATAATTATATCAACTAAAGTACATGAATAGCATAACGTTGATGTAAGTGCTCCTAATTTTTCAATAAAACCGGCGGAAGCTCGTGTCTAGAGGAAATTCGAAACGCTGCTGCGAACCGGATATCGCAGTTCAGCAAATTCATATGTAATTTAACATTTAACGCGGGTAACTGTGATATACTAGTTTATTGGCTTCATGAAAATGACAATGCCTGGAATGTTTTTTTTTGTTTTCTTCTGAAATGTGTTACTCATAATCTATGGTGTGGTGTCTCTCTATGTGGAGTTCTGTGGAAATGCATCCCTTCTGTCCCGTTTTATAAAATGCCTCAAGAGAGAGAGAGAGAATAAAATGAGGGAAAGGCAGGGAGGTTAACCAGATAATGGAGCATCCGGTTTGCTACCCTGCACTAGGGGAAGGGGGAATGGGGAAGAAAGATTGGAAAGAAAGCGAAGAGGGAAATAGACGCGCGCGAAAAAAAAAAGGGGGGGGGGGAGCTGGGGTGCTACAGTCTATACAATAGGCCGCTGCCACGCAAAAAGTTCAGTAGGGCCTTCACAAATGTCATAAATGTTAAGAGCTATAGTGTAGAGTTTGCTTATTACATTTTATAGTGGAAATTGCAAATTGGCGCGTGGTATTGGGAAGACTACAAATTAATTTTGATCACCTGGCTTCGGTAAAAATACGAACCCGAATTTGGGCACACGGGCGTGTTTGCATTTCGCTTTATTGAAATGCAACTGCTGTGTCTGGAATTCAAACCTAGACCCTTCATTACCCTTCATGACTCTTCATGACCCACCATGACCCTTCATCTGCTTGACACCAATGTTGCTAGAATGAACAGAACCTCCACTTTTCCGAGGACTTCTTGCCATTATTTCTTTCCATCAGGACTTCATGTTTTCCGCTCGTGTGCAAGTGTTCGTGATCGACATATGATTTCTACTGTGCGTGAGATAAACTAGAGGGTCTGGATCAGCACTATCGTGAAATCCGCAAATCGTGCCCTTTTGACATTGACTTATTATAGATAGATAGATATGTAGGGTTTAACGTCCCAAAACCACCATATGATTATGAGAGACGCCGTAGTGGAGGGCTCCGGAAATTTAGACCACCTGGGGTTCTTTAACGTGCACCCAAATCTGAGCACACGGGCCTACAACATTTCCGCCTCCATCGGAAATGCAGCCGCCGCAGCCGGGATTCGAACCCGCGACCTGCGGGTCAGCAGCCGAGTACCTTAGCCACTAGACCACCGCGGCGGGGCATTGACTTATTATGCTCCATGAATTAAGGTAATTATATTTGCATTCTACTTGAATGCTTCCACAAACGCGCGAAGCTGCTGAGGCACAAGTTTTTTCATACGTTTTTATGAACCCTCTATCTATCAACGGCGCACGCAATAGTGAGGCGCTATGCTTATCTTAATTGCCCTTTCTACACTGCCTGTCGTAACGGGGTCTGCTTGACAATCGCAAATTCTTTGATACTGCTCCTCTGACGTCAGCTGCAGCAGTGATGGAATCGTACACGTTTTTATGACAAAAAAGAAAGAAAAAGAAACAGAGGTGAGACAGATAATACACGGCCATGAAAGAGAGAAGCAATGTGTCGATGTGCCTTATATCAGCAGATACGAGGCACATATTCTTTTAGATAACATACCTCACAGCAACTGGACGGTGCTCCAAAGCAGTGCTATTAATGGAATACAATAAATCTCTTCCACTGTTACCCAACTTTGCCAACTTCACATCGCAGATTTCAAAGTGGTGGTCGCTTCAATTATTGTTATCTCGTCGATACATGCCCATGGCGTCAATTCTCTGCCGTTTCAACGACCAGGCTTTTGTAGTAGCTCACCGTAGTTCGTGCGGAGTTGCAAAAAACCACAAGCGGGTAATACGCGCCACCAGAATTCAGACAAGATCCACACTTGAGTAAAGCAGGTGCGAACGTTAAACAGTAACTCTGCTTGGTGTAGTGAAACTTCAGCGTTATCTGCATTACTGAAAAAAAAAGAACTAAATGCGTTACTCGTTATGCTAACGAAAAAGGAACGCGTTACTATCCCATGTTACCCAAAAAGAGAAGTAACGCGCTACTATTAAAAGTAATCCACGTTAGTACCGCCGTTACTCTAGTGTAAGAAATTTGAATCCTCAGTGCACCCTTACTGCAGGAACCAAAATAACAATTTAAGAAACCTGATATTTACTTTTGACATGAAAGAATTACTGATATAACTAGAATATTTAGCGTAAGCGCGCCAGACTTCAACAACATTACAGTGGTTTGATGCTCGCTTTTGAGTTGCATGTGATGGCTTATAACTTCTTTGCACATGGGGAGCCATTTCTCGAAGCGACAGTAAACAGAAAATGATATTTCATCATCAACGCCCGTCAGAGAGAAAACCACCGATCTCTCAACATGCGAAAATTGTTAATGCGTGCTTCTACTGGCGTATACACAAGAGTGTTGATCTTGTAGAAATAAAGAAATTCTCATGTTCCATAGTTCGAGAAAAAGATATTTACGGCATAAATCATTTTTGACCTTTCAACCTATATTATTCCCGTGATATTGCGATTGCTTATGCGAATTGAAATTTAGCAGTGCGACAGCTGAAACGCGGGGAAACACAGGATGCAAAGATGGTAAGTGGCGGATCGAAGGCTCAACTTTCGTCGAGTCCGAATGCCAACATCCTCCGCACTTTCGCTCCGGATCATGGCCCGTACCTGAAGGCAGAGATAAGTGACGAAGGCGAAGAGTCCGCATGAGTCGTCAGAAAAGCCGTATCTGTCTAGAGGGAAGAGTGCGGTTGTGAGCTGAGCGTGCAAGAGGCGGGACCTTCCGCACATGTAGGTTCTTCGTTTGCGGTGGTGTCACGTGCGCTTCGGTGCCGGCGCCAGGAACCCTTGAGTCTCGCTCCCATATCGGCTGCGACGCGAAGCTTCTGCTGCCTAGCGGACACCCAGTATGGCTCGTAATCTGGCGTCTGTCTGTGAACCCGCCCACGCGGACGCCACCGAGTCCCGATTCTGTCAGGTCAATGTTTATTCTGCGCTCAAGCATTTTTTTTTTTCAACGTGCACACTCTCGAAAGCAGCTGGCTTTTGCACTCGAAGACCGAAGTCGCAAAGGCTTGTTTGACAACAAACGGGCTTGCTAATCTTTCATTTGCTCGCTATCATCCACCGACGCGACGGGCAGCTTGTGCTAGTCAATCTGCCCGTGAAGTATTGTGGCTAAAGTCAAGGGAGGTTCGCCTCCGCGATAATAACCTGGCGCACAAAAAAAAAAAAAAGATGCGAGAGGTGGCACGGTATATAGAGGGAAAAGGAAGGGAGTCCATCTTAAACGAACAAACAAACAAACAGACAAACAAACAGACAAACAAACAAGCGAACCAACAAACGAAATGATTAGTTACACTTGGGATGAGATTGACGATACCCTCCCATACATACGCAAGCAGGAAAGCACACACAATCACGCACGAATACTTACGCACAGAGACGCTAACAGGTGCGCTTCCCTACACTACATTGCACTTCACTGCACTGCACTAGTGAGCGGAAATAGGATACACACAAATAAAAGATGAAAGCGCGGAATTCCAAGACATGTATCTCACACATATGGTCTGGCGGTGCTCCGCGTTACGCAGCGACAAGGAAAACACTGAAGAACGGTGGGAAGCAGCTCTACGCAGTCCAACATTGGAAGGACAATTATGTGCAGTCCAACGGGCCCACGAAGCGGCTGTAAGGCTAAGTCTTTCAGTCCCAACGCGGTAGCGGCCTGCTTCGGGCTAGCACACTAGCGCGATTTGTTGGACCTTAAAGTTCTTTCATCCATCCATCCAGGGCCAGCCCATCGAAAGAACCGCATGCTATCCCGTAACCGAACATGTATACCGATGAAATGAACTGAAATTCACGTTACTGTCGCTCAGGTCTCCTTATAAAAAAACTAAAGCACCCTTAACCTTCACCTTTAAAAGTTGAACGTGATAGCAACATCCTGCCCCTATATATATAGTGCGTACTTCGAACGCTTAGTTAATGAAATCTTTTCGAACTTGCTGTGCACCCACTACGTGGCTTCAAGGGGCGCAATAACGTGTGGGCCTTTTTTAGTGGGTGCCTGGCTCTAAACAATGAAAGCCTTGTGAGAATCCCATGTTATTTCGTCCAATGGCAGTGTACGCTTGTACCCTGCATTATTACGGCAATATTCCATGTTGCATTGTGAGTCACGTATACAGGACGCGTATGTTTTTGAAGCATGGCGGTTGCTTTCACTGCATTTCCAATCAGAGGAAGTTGTTTTCACTACATTCACCTGTAGACGCCTGACTCTGTGGTTAAACACCCTCTTGCCCCGCAAACAACCCCGGTTCGATTCCCACTCACACACGGAACTTTTCATTAGTTATTTTAATAACCACCTTCCCTTTTCCGTTGTAACAATAACAGACCCTTTGCTATTCAAGACTGCAATTTCTCAGCAATGTTTGTAACTATACGCAGTTTCCATTATCTATCTTTGTCTTGTATGTGCTTGAATTCTTACTTATACATTTTTAGTTGACTTATGTTGCCTTCCTGATTTGCGCATCTGACACTTGTTTCTTTATTTTGTCTTTTTTTCTTGTGTGTTATAAAATGTTGTACCCACCCCCTCTGTAATGCCCTACGGGCCCTGGGGGTATTCTAATAAATAAATAAATAAATTGAATCAATCTCCATATCGCGGCCACGCACAAGATGATTTTTCGCTCACAACCAACGACGCCGACACTAGAATTTCTACGAAACAAGCTTTTTAAAGCTGTCGCATGGAAATATTTGTAGCCATGCCTTGTTTATCCTCCGATAATATGGGTTATGAGCCCGGTACTTCAAAATTATTTGCTCTAATAATCGTACGTGATGAACTCGAGCTGGCACCAGCGTTCATTTCGGTGCATGAGCAGGAAATTGCGAAGGGATCAATGTGTGGCACCTTACTGAAATGTAAATTTATCGTTTGTGTCTCTTACGTAAGCCACGCAAAAAGTCGTGCTTTGGAGAAAAAAAAATGAAATAGGTTTCTAAAAAAGGGTATTTAACAACTACAAGGTTAACCCGGTGAGATGTTTCGGGTGCGTTCACGCAGCGATGAGTGCATGCTACAACTTTACTATTTTAGACAAACCAGCATTCACTATTAAAGTGACCCGCTACAAGCTTGTAGCATCGACCGCACAGTTGTGAAAGCGAAGAACTTAAACGGGGCGTACAGATGCATAGTTTCGAAATCCACCACTGCAAGTCACTCATGCTATGAATATAGTGTGTTCTCTCTTTCTCATGCAGTGTGTGAAGATGACACGTAGTGTGATCAATTAACGGCACAGCATACACAGCGGAAGCGTTTTCACAGAGTTGCTGCACTACGCTTATGTATAGGGTTACGAAGTTCTGTTAGCTTGGTTAGTAGAACTTGACTATTTTCTTCAGTAACATTACACAAAATTGTATTTCTACGCTTACTTTTTCTCTCCTGAGTCATGACAACATTAATCAGGTAATACAACATTAATCAGGCAATCAGCCCATGATCTTTAATAGCGCCTTTCGCGATGACTTTTGGGCTGTAGGTGGTGTCGAAGTCCTCCAACTTGACCAACTCAGTAATGGCAAGCACAGGATGATAAAGCAAGCTTAACTAATATACGCGTAGTTATAAATCCTTAAATTATGTTAGGACTATAAAATATGTCGAACGTTTTGTTAAGTCTGGAATTGTTGCGAACCTCCATGCGACCGATGTAAAGCGGCTGCGCATGTCTTGGTTGGTTGACTGATTTACTGAGCGATTTGTTGATGGTATACAGACTTGGCAACCTTCATCACCCCCTTGTCACGACATTAGACTGAAAAATGAAGAGAGAGAGGGGGGAAAGCAGAGGCAGGAAGGTTAACCAGTTTGAAGCTGGTTTGCTACACTATGCGGGGGAAGGGGAGGGAAAACAGAGAAGGAAAGAGAGGCAAAGTAATACGCTAGCACGCATAGCATCATGTATACTACACATGCCCAGAAAGTCATAAAACTGTGAATTGTCACCGAGTACATACGGGTCGACTTTGACACAAGATTCGACTAAGGATCTCCGCGACGATGACCTACGTGTCATCCCTGTGTTGAGGTCGTTGATGAGCACAATGCGCGCTCTCCTCACTGGACTGACAACACCCTCAGCCCGAAGCGCATTTGAAGTTCTGCATACAGTGGAGCCAGTCCTTGAAAGCCATCTTTAACATGATGAATTGCAGTGTATTTCATCGAATAAAGGCATACACAGAATAGTGATCTAAAGAAAAAAAAACACGCACACGCAAAACTTCTTCCTCCATATATAATAGCTATTTCGTACTGATATTGCGGTTTAGCAATACAGTTACCATAACCGACAAGCATCAGCTAATGTCTCTTTCCATTTGCTCGTTGTTCTTAATTATGCGAAGGAAATACGTTTATTTCTTTCATAGACAACTTGTCTGAAAACGTTGACTCATGTATTTAAGAAAGCATTGTGCAACAATTACAGTTTATACACAGAGAAATCTGCAACGCCTGTCATTCTTCTCTAGATCGACACGTGTTCTTCAACTGTCTTAGGGAATACCAAGCTTTTACAGCGTGCTTCTATCATTAACGCCCTCCAATGACCTAAGCCGTCGCTTATCTCTACGTGACCAGGGACGTCAAACGTGGCGTCACAGTGGGAAATAACCTCAAAAACAAGCTCCTCTCAGTGCCTATGCAAAGTGTTGCACGAATTAGTTTCTTACAAACTAGACACTTCCATTGATCACGAGCATATCAAAACGTCACTCGCTTTATTAAGACAGGCAGGGTGTCTTTGTTTGGCCAAAACAAACATCTATAATTTTTCTGCACACGAAAGCACGTGCGTGAGCGCGCGAAAAGTCACGTGCGTGGGAGAAGGACCGGGTGCAATTCACAATACAGACACATCTACAATGTAAACGCGCGGTGATCTCGGGAGGAGATAACCTGCACTATCCGACGCAGACTGCCGCCAGCCGATAGCGGGCCGCAATCAGCAGACAACTGTAAGGCTGCGTGCAATTCCGGCCACAAAAGAAGGTGATGGTGCGGGGGAGAGCAAACGCGAAGGCCGGGTACTGACCGAGGCGACGCGACGGCGGCGACGCGCGATAGACGCTTCCTCCTCACTCTCTATGTGCGTCACGAAACACACGACCTCAGCGGCGCACACTCCGGCGCGCTACAAAAGGCGGCCCCTCTGGACTCTTCTCGTTACAAAGGTTCGCACTCAGCTCCGAGAGCTCTGTCAGCCCTGCCTTCTGCAAGCCATGGCTTTCATGATCCCGGCCGTCCGCAACGAATACGACATCTACCTGAGCCGGAGTCCGCGGAACTCCGGCTCTCCGCCAACGCAGGAATGGCAGACCAGTAGCGTCGAGGAATACCTGAGGAGCCTGCGTGGATCCGGGTGCCAAAACAACAACAACGTGTTCGTGAAGAACAACAACCTCTCTGCTATCCGGGACCGTTCATCTTGTTCTACGTCGCCTCAGCGCAAGACAAGCAGAGACCTCTACGCGATGCACGGAAACGCCGACGCTGTGCTCATCCAGAAACTGAAGAAGTGCGACCCGTCTTAGCGACGGCGTTGGCACCCTGCACTGCTTCATTCGCCAAGTCTTCAGGACGTGCCGAAGTAACCCGGGCGCCGAGGATTGTCATCAAGCAACGATGCCGGTGATCTTTCAGGATATGAGGACGCCTTCCAACAACAAGCAAGGCCTCTATGACGCAACGAAGAAGCGGGAGTTCACGCAAGGGACGTTCCTCAGCAATGACCAGCAGCCCCTGGACGAAGATCACAGAGCAAGTACCCTCTACCAACATGACTTGCGCACTAACTTGCCGTGCAAATATTAGGCGCCCTTCTCACGAGTCGTCTCCGCAAGACATTTTGATTTGTAAGCGTTAGTGCCTGAACGACGAACACTCGAATAAAACAGCCGTTATAACAGTTATCATGGTGTTCTTCTTTTTGAAATCTCTGTCTCGAAGGGTCACTTCCCATGCATACTTCGTGAACTTATTTACAGCGCAATAGCAGAAAAACACAGACAGGGAAGGAGCAAAAGAGAAAGAAAAGACTGCGCTCTTTTGCTCCTTTCCTGTATGTGTTTTTCTGGTGTTGCGCTATAAATAAGTTCACGATGGATCCTAACTAACTGGCCCTACTTACCGTCTTACTCCTATGCATACTACAGTATGGAAGCAAACAACCGAAAATCTGTGCAACATAAAGCTCCGGAAGCAATCCTGTGAAGTGATGTTGAATTCAGAATTTGATTTTGAATGCCAAATAAAGCATCGTCTTCTACATATACAGTCTGCTAATTTGTACAGACCATCTATTCAAACACTCAAATGGTCTTTCCTTGAGCACAAGCAATATTTATTTTCATTCTCCTCCATCGGGCGAGAACCCATGTACCCTAAAGTGACACAAACGAATTCATTTCCAATACGTAAGAACAACATGACCCACATGATAAAACAACAAAGAGACGAAAAACGCAAATCTTCACATGAAAATTCGGCTTGTGACTCGACCACAGGTTTTTGCATTGAAAGAAACCGTAAGAAAAATTGGACATACTGGGTTGTTTTGTCACACAATTGCGAGTTGTTAATTCATCGCACATGAAGTTTTTAGTTTCACGTGCACTAGCATGTCAACACTCTCTTGGAATATTGAATTAAAACTGCGTATTTTTTGTGCAATACCAACGCGTCGTGCTTTTAAAGTAACAGGCACATCTTGGAAGCAGCCTTACGAAATGAAAATAGGGAGAAATGTGTTAGCCGCAAAATAAATAAATTAAACTAAAGCTCTATTCCTATCAAGAATACACCTTGGAGGACGTTGCGATCAACCATTATTCATCACGTTTTTTGGAAACTGCAGCTGAAGCCCGTATGTCAAAGAAACTATCAGAGCCTGTGAAGCTGCGATTACTAAACGAAATATGAGCTTCTGAAGCGCTGTTTTTTTTTCTCTAAGAATGACGAGTTATTTTATTTTAAGTTTCTAGCATTGAGTTTATCCCGGGCGAATTCACCGTATGGCATGACTTCGCTCATTCTCTTCGTATTCTCGTCTTCTTTCTTTTTTCTTCTCCTTTTTGTCCCTGCAGTTTTAATCTCTACATGGTACTCAGTTCTCACCTTCCACTTCATCATTCACAGTTTTGCTTGAGCTATAATCCCCGACGAAGAACCACGGAGCCTATCGTTCTAGTGACGAGGAGCACTATAGAATTAGTTAAATCTACGGTTTTACGTACTTTCTCCATCACTATTCTGTATGGATGTGGACATAGTGATCTCAGTCATGTGCTTTATATTTTGTATTTAAGGCATTTTCATATGGTACATACGAAGTCACTTAATCCATTGTTATGTTTTTATGATATAGCACACAATTGTACATAACACCGTAAACAAAATAATTGAAGCACAACGAGCATCACAATGGTGGAGACTATCCTGCCCTGGACAAGGACATGACGTTTTGAAGCTCCTAAACTTAAAACCACTAACTGGACCCACACTGAGGCTTATTATACAGTACGAAATCAGAGCTAGGATAAAAATCCTACCAACGTATGCCAATATTTTCCTGTCGTGCGAGCTGCTCCATCTTGCGGGTTTCTCAAAAACTAATTTCTCACAGTGCTGTTTGGTCTAGTGGCGCGAAGTCCAAGTAAGGAACTTTTAGGGTTTTGCAGAAAATTGTTGATAAATGTTTTTCGAGCGTTGCTTTTCACTGCATTCCTACATTTATGCCTCAATCGACAGCGCTGAAAAGGTTTTGGTCGTATCGACAGCACGCAAAAAACAGAAATAGTTCAAACAAGTGAACGCACCGCGTTCGAAAACTCACCCACTTCGCGCTCTGTCGTCAACTCCGCCACGTGGGCAGCCGAACGTCCCGAGCTACTACGAGAGATGGCGGTGCGACATCAATGCACTGCACGACTGTCGGAGGTAGCGAAGGTTCTCGAGCGCTCATAGAATTTCTACTTCAAGTTTGGTATCTGTAAATCAGTGCTGGTGCTGGTGCAGTCAGAGAGCCTGAGAGGGGAAGGGTGTGCGGAGACTTGGTCACTCCCCCTATCTCAAAATGTTAACAAATTGCACGAATAAGTCACCGGGCATACGTTTGCTTTTCAAGCATGCCTTTGATCGGTTGTAAGTGCCACCCTGACCCGTCGCTTTCCATCTTATAGCTTCTTGTTTGCCGCCGGTCTTTATCCAGTTCATGTACAAGCTAGCCCGGACTATCGCCTTGGTGTACGTATGCACCCGCATATGTGTGTTATCCGGATGATAGGGCCAAGTGGCCTAGTGGAAAAAGAAAATCAGCTCCACTAAAAATATCAGTGTAAATTAATGATTTGATTGATTGATTGATTGTCCTCATTTACTTGTTGATCAATACCTACGCTGACGCGTTCCGGATAGTTAAAATTTAAAACAGAAATTGCAAGCTAAACTCGCTGCACACACCTGCCAAAGTTAGTTCTTGAATTTTATTCATACGCTTAGCTTATAGCTGCTTCGGTATCCTTTAGAAAATTTATGCTTCAGTTCATGAAAATGCTTTAGAAAATTTCACACACACACACACACACACACACACACACACGCACACGCACACGCACACACACACACACACACACACACTCACACACACACACACACACACACACACACACTCACACACACACACACACACACACACACAACATACTTTGGAATATTTTCTCTCTACATTTAAGTTAGATCGAATTGAATTGAATTGTTTTTTTTTTCAACATTATACATGTCGAGGGACGGTACGGCTAAAGGCAGAATTAACTGCCTGACAATGGCCCTACCACCCAAGCACTGTCCAACAGGGTTGTGACTATAATTAAGAAATTATACACTAGACAGTGGAAGCTCTGCACGGAAATATAAAAAAAGAAACATGACATAGAGCTATTGGAAAGGGACGGTGACATACATACAGAAGTAGTACAGATGATTTTTTTTATTAATGTAACAGGTCATAAGCCACATGATGTTAGAGGTCGTACTCGTACTATTGAAGGCACGCAAGACAACAGATATGATTTAACAACACGCTTAAACAGGGATGCTGATGAAACTTCATACACATTGCTAAGTACTTGCGGATGTTGGTTTAAAAAACTAGGGATCTTGTATTCAAGTTGTTTACTGCCGTATATTGTTCTGCAAAGCAGAACTTCGAGGTGGCTATGTCGTAAATTATATGGATTCTGGTTAGTCAAGTACATGTGTATAAACATAGATTCATTTTGACGCATCTTTCTGTGTATGCATGTAGCGAGCTTAATAAGGTTGCACAACTGCTCCACCTTCAATATTTCATTTTTTTAAAAAAAACGGTGCTGTGGTCAAGCCATGCAAGGTTTTTTTTTTTAGTAGCTACTGTTTGGAGGACTGTCAGCCTACATAAGTTTGTTTTGCTTGTAGTACCCCAGACTAAGAGGCAGTAATATAGTTTATAATGTATAAGTGTATAGTACAGCTGACGTTTTAGCCAAGTCGGGACCAGATGCCGGATCTTATAAAACACTCGAATGGACCTGGAGAGGTTAGTATTTAATTTGTTTACGTGATGAGTCCAGTTCAAATGTTCTTCGAATTTACTCCCAGTAACTTAAATACATATACTCGTTCAATAGCGCAAGCATCAAAACGAAGACATCAGGTTTATTCTTAGGTTTAAAAACAACGTATTTTGTTTCAGTAACATTTAACTGAAGTTGGTTGAGAGACAACCGAATCAGCAGCTCGTGCAACCAATCGTTTGCCGCTATCGCCAAGTCAGCTAAATTATGACAGAGAAAAATAAACCGTTGTCGTCGGCGTAGAGAATCATTTTAGGCGTAAGTGGTATATTTGTAACATCCTTGATATAAATGATCAAAAATAAAGGACCCGAAATCGACCCCTGAGGTACGCCGCACTTTATTTGCTTCATCTCTGAGCATATGTTGTTATGACTTACAAATTGAAATCTATCTGAAAAATATCTGATAAGTTCTAAGGTAACGCCTCTAATTCCATATACAGGAAGCTTTTGAAGGAAAATGTGATGCTTTGTAGAGCCGAAAGCTTTCCCGAAGTCAAGAAAAACGCCGACAGTAAATAACCCATTTTCGAAATTGTCAATTATTTCTTCTTTAACACTAATCAGTGCCTCCTCGGTCGATTTATTCTTGCGAAAGCCGAATTGATTGCCAACAAGTGTCCACTTTTCATCCAGGAATTGGGTTAACCTACACTTTGCAACTAATTCTAGTACTTTAAAAAAAAGAGGTAGTACAGATATTGGCCTGTAGTCATTTAGATCAATAAAGAATCCACCTTTGTGCAAGACTACAACTTTGGCTATTTTCATACTAGCAGGAAAAATCTCGGTAGCTAGCGCGCTAATACATATATGACAAAGCGAGGCACATAATATATCAGCAACATGAATAATTGGTCTCGCTTTGATATCATCATATCTGGCTGCGCTATCTGCTTTCAAAGATTTGATTAATTTATGAATTTCATCTGCAGTACACGGAGAAAAACATGGAGTTGGTATTGTCAGATGATAAATATCCAAGTAGATCATTTGTAAGATTGCTTATACCAGGATTATTTGCAGTACCAGCATGCAAAAAGTGATCGTTAAATTTGCTCACCAGTGAAGTATTGGTATATTCCACATTATCTAACATAAGTGTGCCAGGGATCATAATGTTTCAGTTGCCTTTGAGTTTACGAATTGCAGCTCATATTTTTTTACGGTCACCTGATATCGACGCAAACACATCTTGGTTTTATGGAGTGCGAAATTTCCGAAGATCTCAATTGAGCTTGTTCCTGAGCTTTTTATATTCCCGGAGAATTGTTTCATCTTTTACGCGAATGAAAGTGTCAAATAATCTGTCCCTCATTCTAATTCTGTGCTATAGCTCACGGGTAACCCATGGTTTTCTGGATTTTCGATTACCTTTAACTAAATGTAGTGGAAAAGCAGTGTCATACGAGTGCTTAACTTTCTGCAAGAATAAATTGTAGGAAAAACTCAGACCTTCTTAGTTGTATACATCTGTACAATCTATACTATCGACCAATGACCTAAGTGCATTCAGTGCCTCATTATTTAAATTTCTTCCAAAAAAAAATGGGGCACCGTGTGCATGGCAGTTTTTTCTTTTGGGGCGCGGAACAAAAACAAAGATTGGCAGATGATCACTGACATCTAAAGTAAGAATTCCTCAAAATACATCAGCGCTATCATGATTTGTTATGCACAAATCAATTAAGCTTTCTGCAACCGGTGTTATTATAGTGGCCCAATTCACACTGTTAGAACAAAGAAATGACTCTATGACATCTTTAAAACGTTGTGTTTGGGAATTGGATATTAATAAATTTATATTAAGATCCCCAATCAGAACAACCGACAGACCTGTCATGGTAGCGTATTGAAGAATCTTGCTAACAGACGAATTAAATTCATCAAAATCACCAGAAGGGGGGCGATAGATAGCCGCAATCACGGTACTACAACATTTGACAGCAATCGACTCATAATCATCGTTAACAGCCAAAAATTCAGCGAGAACAGAGTAGTTCATGTTATTTCTGATATAAAGTGAACAACCACCTCCTCGACAACCTTTCCTGTAGACACTTTCACACTTGTAACCGTCAAGAAAATCGACATTAGAAACCGACGAAAACCACGTCTCTTTAAATGCAAGAATGTCAAATTTATGATATAGTGCCTCGTGAGCCGTTTCTAATTACATGACCTTACCGCTGAAGCTTCTGCTATTCAGATGAAAAAGAGACAAATGATCACTTGGCTTTAAACAATGACTCCGAAAGGTAGAATTGAAAATACAGCTGTTATATTAGCTTATGCTGGATGATTCAGTCATCGTATAAAAAAGTACGCGAACATGGAAAGACACGACACAGACTCATCAGCAGCTTTTTGTATCTTATCTAAATCAGTTTCACATTCAATGCGGATCGCTCGCTCGCTCTGTGCCTTACGCACAAATATCTTTCCTTCTTTTTGCCAAACGAACTGATAGTGGCTTTCTTGCGTTTTAGCCCTCATCAGCCACAAAAGCTTTCTGTTTTCTGCTGTCAGATTATCCAAGAAGTAGACATCCGATTTTGAAGTCTTCAAATAGCCTTTCTTTGCCATTCATCCATTCCGTGTATGGCCCGTTGTACCTCCTGGTGGTGCGGGCGCCACCCATATTTTTTAGAAGCAGCTCTTTGACTAGCCTGTGAAACGCTGTCCTTCCGTCCACACACTCCTCTCGCCACAGGTGTTGGAGCGGTGCCAAGTAGCTCACGCCCGCCTAGTATAGAGTGGTGACGTTTCTCTCCCTCGCCTGCCGTGCGCTCGCCGCATGTCAGCTTTCCCGCTTCACCCTCTCCACCGCTATCAACGTTCGAGCCCACTGAGCACGTGTGCATCATCTCACCCGCGCCGCCTCCATCTGTCGGCGAGAAGAAGCCGTTTGCCGGCGGGTGCGCACGCTGTGCGCGCCTCGAGAATCTCGCGGCACCGACAATGCGGACATCGCACTGCTACTTGCCACGCGAACGCGCCAATGGGCTGGACGCTGTCGCAGCACGCTTCCCGCTTGTGTGCGCATACCTTTCCCGGCTGTCGCTGGCGTTGCGAGGGTTAGCAAAGCCGATCGCGTTCGCGAATGGCGGGGTCGACACCGACGAGGCGCGAGCCAGGGAAGCTGAAAGCAAGCGTACGCAGTGGAAGACCAGCGACACCGACGATGTGCGAGTCAAGAACACCGATAGCCTTCGAGAATACAGACAGCGCGCGGGTATCACCGACGAGACGCGAGCCAAGGAAGCCGAGCGTAAGCGTTTACAACGCGTCCCACCTCCCGTGTCTTTTCGTTTCAAACAAACGTTTACTCGAGTAAATGCTACACCGAGTTTCGCTTCATACCGTTCTTGCAGAATCCACGTTGACACCCGTTTCAACCGGGTAAACGCCGTGCGTGCACCGCTGCTGCTTCGCATACCATGAGGGTTCCCTTCGTAGAGATGACCCATAGTTTTGTTTTTAAGCTTGCGTCTCTCATAATCATATAGTGGTTTTGGGACGTTAAACCCCACGTATCAATCAATTAGTTTTTAAGCTATTTTCATACATAGGGACACACACACACACACACACACACACACACACACACCTTGGATCGAGCGGGTGAATGAAAAACTAACTTGTTCTAACGTTACGGCCTGAGTTCAGCTGAACTCCGACCGAACCGATAGAACAAATAAATTAGGCTGTCACTTGACGGCCTTAACGGCGCAAAAGCCGTTAGGGAGTCTTGTGGGGACCGGGCCACGCTAGCAGGAAGTCCAGGGGTCGCGTGTTTGAGTTGAGACACCTGATATACAAGAACGTGCATGCGTTGGACCGGCGCTCTTTGAAGAGTGACAAACAGCTCCGCCGCCACTGCATGCGTCAGCTGCAAGTACAAAAGAGCGGCATGCACGTAGCATGGAAAGTTTCCTTGCCGCCACGTAATAGAGGGCGGCGCCTACAGGAGGAATGCGAAAATGAACCAGCAAACACATTCCCGAGAACATGCTGTGGGATACGTTTACAAGAATAGTCGCGTAATACCAGGAAGAGAGGATCTAAAGGTCAAGTGTTCCGCAAAATAGCAACACTTCAAACGTTGCCTTATCGACGTACGGTACTGCTGCCTGTGGTAGAAACTGAGGGGAAACACACGGTTTTCTGCAATCTCTGCGGCGCCTCCTTTGGAAGCTTGTCTCCGCAGGCGCCGAATACACGTGACACAGGCACAAAGCCGTAAAAACAACAGCAAGAGAACAGAAAATAGTGGTCTTCAAAAACTGCGCGGTTACCTTTCTGTGTGTACTTTCATTTGCGTAGGTTAACGCATAATCCGGTTTGGCCACTTTGTTTTCAAAAACTGAGACGGACAGACCAAATGTTATACGATGAAGACCACAGCAAAAACTTCAGTGATTACTATCTCCATTAATAGCCAACAAAACTTTTTTTATCCGTGCCCGTATTCGCACTTGTTGTTCCCACTTATTCAGGCCAATCTCACAGCAGTCGATGTTGTATTTCACTTCCCCTTCTTTTACACATGATTAGGTTTCTAAGCATGTGTAAAACACTTACGAAGATATCGATTGAATAGAAGCTAGCCATTCCAAACCGCATAGTGCAAAAAAAATGATTATCTGAATTTCTGGACCACCTGCTATGAAAACAACTCCTTCATTTACTTTTTTCTTTTGCTGTGCAATTCAACTTAAGCCAGGCTAGTAGCATCTCACAATTTCATCGATTCATTGCCACCATCCATTGACTGCTTTATTGTTTGAATGCAGCAGGGTTTTTTTGCGTTATGATAGCGATTTTGAATTTCATAACAATGTTGGATGCGGTGGTGAACTGAGTGATGGTAGTTCGCTTCTCGCAGAGTTTCCACAGAGGCTGGCACTGTTTCAGGATCAAGTTGACCACCCCCCTTTTTTTTTTGTTAATAACGGTTAGGCCTTCGGACAAAGTAGGAACATTACGACTGTCAATGGGCTAGGGGAGTGCGGTGAAAGACGTGACGTAGCTGTGTACGGACAGGCAGCGGCGATCGATGGCGATCTCAACTACAGCTCGTTTCCATACATTTAGATGCGTGGCGGTTTGGGCTAGTTGGTACGACATGATGATTGTTATAGCAGCAAGATGAAAACGACGTCAAAGGGACAAAAATAAGGCAGCACTCGTCTTCTTCTTGCCCCTTTGTGGTCGTTCTGATGTTGCGCTATAACAACCGTTTTCCTACAGCGTTGAAACGACCTTTGGCCTGGTCCCTTTCGCACACTGCACAACGACAGAAACCCCGATCTGCCATATCGAATGTTCCAATGACAAACACAGATGTAAACAAAGGAATGGATTTGCATGGGACTAAAATTTGTGGACGTTCTCTACTCTGAAATGCGACTTCATATGGTTGCCTTATGTTCATGCTATACTGCCACAATTGTCTACTCTTGGGCATTATTTTAACTGTTTCCTAAATAAACACTATAATAAAAAGAAGAACTGGTGTGGAAAAATTAACAACAGAATAAACGCTACTATTGATGTTCATCCAGAAATATCCCTTTCACGGTGACAGCATTTTTGTCGGCTTTTGCGTTCTATAGCGGTGATGGGTCACTTGTATATGCAGTCAATTTTTCAGAAACCGTATGAAAGCACTAGTAGTGGTAAAGCGGGAGGAAGAATGACGCTGTTACATCGAATGCTAAAACCAACTAATTTATTCGATGACTCGTGCGTGCCGCCGTGCGCCTGCATCCACTTCGTTGCCGTTGCTGCGTCGGCACCAGCAGCGCGTGACGTGGTATACGGGAGACTTCACAAGGACAGATATGGTGTTTATAATTGGCATAGAGTAATGTACAGTGCTGCAAAACCAACACATAGACGTGTTCTATTCTCTTCGCATGTTTATGTGTGTTATCTTCGCTACTCTGCGAACGACGATTTTACGTAAGTAAAGCAGCGAAAAGCTTTTGATGTTGCAGCTATCAATACTTCCCCATTAGTGATCTTGCTTATCGCCTGTTCTGTTTAACTATGACATCAAAAAGGAAGCGCTATTCTTACCGTGAGAAAAAGAAAGCAACGCGGAAATTTCACTGTAAACATGTTTGTTGTTCAATTCCTAGAAGGGCCATCACTCTACTTAGAGATACTTGTCTGAGAGCGCCGTGACGCCACTTCATAAAGTGCGTTGGTCTTTGACCGGCTTCGCTGAGGATGCCGCCGTTTCCAGAGATCTTTCCAGTAGAGTGTACGTGCAACCCCGCACCTGACGATCGAGGCCAAGGTTTCAGCACAAGGTCACCGTTTCTCGGAAACACGCATATTGTTTACATGCCTGTTCTTTCTGCCCCAAGTGCAACGCCTCCACCGCAGTGGAGGAAACCCAAACACTGTCTAGCCGTCGCGGATATGAGCTATCTGAATGATCTCACTGCTTTTTTCTTTCACGCAGTAACAAAACAAGCGCGTGTAACAGAGCCCAGTAAATACTTGATACCATCTTGTTCACGCACTCGTGACGTGCTCGTAAACGTTATTTCTCGCCGCACATAAAAACATTGCTTCGCGTTGCCCGGAGAGCCGTATCAGTGATAGATACAGACAGCGAGAAGGAAAGAGAAAGAAAGTCCATACAGACTACCTGAAATCGGCTTCATGATTCCCGGAGCAAATCTTATCGAGTGCACTTTAGTCACCTCAAAAAAAGAAAAAAAAAGCAGTCCCGCTACTGTTAACAATAGAACGAAGATCTTTCGAGAACCAACTGTAGCCTTACACGCCGTGATCACGTGTAAAAAAAGGTTATCTCTTTGGTGCGCCCTTCTCTTTCGCCGAGTCCACAGCCGTTGTCACCTGCGGTGTCAGACAGCGGGTGCACCTTTAGTCGATAGGCTAATCTCGAGAACAGCAAAGGAAACCGCAACGCCAAGCTCTTCAGTAGGCGCTATAAAAGCAATAAGCATTCTCAAAGCTAAAAAAAATAGAGATAGAGAAAAAGTCCCGCCAATCTCGAGCACCTCCCGACGGGTTCATTTTCACTGCGGAGTCTCAGTAGAGAAGGCTTGGTTGGCGCCTTCTCCAACACCGGCCCTTCAAGATGGCTTTCATGATGCCCGTTGTTCGAAACGACTACGACATCTACAACCGGAGTCGACGCAGCTCACCCGATCACAGCAACATCGGTAGTCCACTGGGGAGCACAAGTCTGTCCACGTCACCCAATGTGCACGGCAGCGGCGAAGACGTCCGCAAGATGTACCGCACTCACGAACACCTGGATACCCTAGGTCCACACCGGCCAAGGTCAGGGTCACTGACGTCACTCAAGAAGTTTCACCACCTACTGGTGGATACGCTGAAGCGCGCCGCGCATCACAACAGCCACGCCCATATGGCGACGGGAGCATCGCACTCCGCCTCTGGCTGTTCCTCAAGTGGGGAGGCTAAGGAACAGGCTGACTGCGATGACGAACAAGACCACATCAAAGAAGAAGAGAAAAGTAAGTGAAGTGGCAGTCGGCCATACTGCCTCGTACCCGCTTCCAAGCTCGCCTTCACAGCCGATGGCCGTGCGCAACAGCCCTAAACTTGGTGACGTGCTCTTTAGGGTGCCAGAAGAACAGGATACTACTTCACGACCATGACGTCGACTGGTGAAGAGAGAGAAGACCATGACGTCCTGAGTCGACTCGACGTAGTGCACAAGACGCGGCAAAAGACCTGTGAACTAAGTTCCAACATTCTTCGGGCAACTGCAGATTATTCGGACTTAAGAGTGTATTCACGTGCTTTGAAGAACTTTCCTCATGTGCGACTACCTCTGAAGTTCCTGAAATGCACCTTTTTGCGAAGTTGAGCCGCGAGGAAAGATCATGCGTGCCTTTTCACGATCTCAGGCTAAATAAACCTCAGTTGTCAACAGTGCACAGGAGTTTTGCGTTATCTTTATTTTTCATTGATCGACCTGAATTTCTGTTGTGTGCATGAGCTTATGGAACTCCCTTATGGTGAGTCTCACTGCTCTGCATGCTTTACCACGTTACTTCGGTTTGTCTGACAAGTTCATGTGGTTTCTAAATTATATTCCACGACGTATACATGCCTTGAGCATGATGATAAGTCTCTTGTAGCCATATAATAAGCTGGTTGACTTCATGCAGTGTACATCAAAAGCACCTCATTCATAAAGTAGGAAGAATACAAAAATTGGCAGTTAGATTTGTATATTCAGACTTCTCGAGGCAATCCAGTTCTGCAGGTTTGCTCGCAAGGGCAAACTTCAAACATCTTTCGCAAGGCAGATTTATCTCGCGACTAAAATTCCTTACCAATTATATAATGGTCAATTCCGCATATCACGACCACATTACCTGCTAGACTCGCCTAAACATTCATCGATACTCAACCATTCTAAAGCTATCCACCAACCTTTCAGTCATGTTAACGCTCACAAATATTCCCCTTTTCCGTCAGCAATCCACCATTGGAATAGTCTAGATAACAATATTGTGTGCTGTAACACCATTCAATCATTTATTAACATAATACAGTGTGTCCTATTTGAATTATGAGCTGTTGACATGGTATCTGATTTCTTGTTACTCCGTTATGTATTTTTTTTCGATGCTTAGCATGTCTTTTCTTGTCTCCACTCCTACATGGGCCGTGAAAAGAATGCAGTATGTTCAAATAAAAAAAAAGTAGAAGCACCACTGACAATGAGGAATTATGCCTGAAGTGGGTATGAGCCACAGTTAATAGCTGAACAAAAACAAACTTTTGTAATGGGTTGTAGCATTGGACGACCCGCTCGTTACGCTATTCGCCTTGTGCGACGACTGCTTGTCCTTTTGATGTTTTGAAACGCTTTATAAGTCGTATTAACGTGACTCCTTGCCCAACATCAAGTCTGCCTATAAGGCACGTTTACCAACAAGTCCCATGCACCACTTGCTCCTATATTACTGAATATTTTTCAAACGAATTATGACATGCATACACTCCCACAATCCTTTTGCAAAAGTCACACTGTGTTAATACCGAAAACAACTGACAAAGAAAACTTCGCTTCGTCGAGGGCTACAGACCAATATCGCTGTCAAACGTGGGCTACAAAATTTTCGCAAAAGTATTAGCAAATAAGTTGCAATTTGCTATGTCTGCCTCATTGGGTCTCATCAGACATGTGGGATCAGGGGCCGACCCATACAAACCAATATACATGTCACTCGAACAGTGCTTCAATGCTGTCATGGTTTTCAAGAACATCTTGCAATGCTACAGGTAGACCTTGCAAAAGCTTTTGATCGTGTTTGTCTTTTTTTTCCTTTTTTCTCTTCTCGAACAAGCCAATGTTGGCCAGGTTGTCCTTAAAGGCGTTAAACTATGTTATAATTAATGCTAAACTCGTCTGATAGTTAATGGTCCACTCTCCAAGCCTGTTTCTATTCGCTATTGTGTAAAACAGGAATGCCCGGTGTCACCTCTCCTATTTACACTTTATCTAGAACCACTGTGCTTAAGCATAATACAATCGTGTTGCATTCGTGGCTTCAGTATATTAGGCAGTGAGGTTAAAGTATTAACTTATGCAGACGATGTCGCATTCTTTTGCACAGATAATCCATGTGTCTAAAATGTGGTATGTACTATTGAAAAGTTTGGCGTAGTATCAGGAGCTCGTTTAAACACCTCTAAAAGTTTAGGACTGTTGTTTGGCTTGTGGGGTAGCACTTCAAACCACTTTGCAGAGACTAATTGGACAAGAACTTTCCCAACATACCTCGGTTTACCATTGCATGCATATAGATTCAGTGCGCATTACGGGAAGGAATGCGTCCCTAAGCTTGAACGACATGCCCAGACATTTACTCCCTATCGAATTTCAATCTTTGGGAGAGCTGAAGCTTGCAATAGTTTTTAGCAACAAAGCTCTACTTTGTATTGCAACTTATTCATTGCGCAAGATTCTATATACAACGCTTTCATCGGATTTTCGCTACTTTCATATGGTCTTCGACTTTTGAGCCCATGCGTCGTGATAATATATTCAAGCCAGTTAGTGAGGGTGGGTCAGGATTAAAACACCTTTATCTATGGAAAATAGTGTCACGATTCTTCTTTTTTTTGCATATAGTGTCGCAATTCTCATTCTGTAATCCATTCCTTCTTGCAGGTTACAGTTGTTGATTACTTACCAGATTTAATTGTTTCATCAAACTTCTCCGAACGCCCATGCTTGTGGGGATTAATGCAGGAAGTTTACGTCGCAGTTCAGTTCCTTAAAGCTCGCTTTTCTGTAGAATACCTGTACACAGTATCACGCAAAATGCTGTATAAGGATATACTGAGTACACTGTTTCCGCTTCCATTGTACCGCTCACTGTACTCTAATCTTCCAGGCCATGATGTATTGAAGCGAGTGCGCAAAATGTACATTCCACCGAATTCAAAAACATTCTTCTATAAACACCACTCTGAAACATTGGCGGTAAGCATATGGTTAAAAAGAAAGGGTATTTTCATTCTGTATGTTAACTGCCGTCTATGTGATGTGCCGGAAATGATTGAACATTGCTTTGTTAGCTGCAAAGATGCCATACTGTATTGGTATGTCCTTCAGCGAGCACTCAAAAAACGTTTCGTCATTAATTCTCACACGATACGTTATCTTCCACCAGCAGCGCTTGATGAAGTACCATATGACATGTTTTTTCTCATGGGTATGCACAGCTTGTGGAAGACACGAATGCAAGACCGCAATGCAGAGCCCACCACCTCTTCAAGCACTCACTTTATTCAAGTGACTATCCACCTCGAAAACATTTACGACGAGCTAGACTTTAGACCGGACTGGTACTGCATCTTAGAGAACTGTCTGACCTCACCCCGTTTTTGTTTGCATAACACGATGTGAATAACTCTCCATGTGAGGAACTCACGCTTGAGTTTTTATGAACCCATTGAGTGCTTATGAGTAACGCTTGAGCGCTTATTTTCGCGATTTGATCGTACTTTTGTTCGCTAGATTTGTCTTTATTGCGCAAATACTTTAATAAATACCATGCAAAAAAAAACGGCGAGGCTCAATGGTACAATACTGGGCTGTCACCCAACAGACCCGCGTTTGAGCCCTACTGTGTCATTGTTACTACGTTTTTTGTTCTGATTTCGCGCGATGTGTTACAGACACCGGCGGTGGTGGCAGCGGCGGTGGACAACTACGGCGCTATGCGAGACCCGCGTTGTGATCTCATAACAGCTTTCGCTTTATTATTTTGTCGGTTGGCGTATACAATGCAGTACGAATAAACAGGCTGCATAATAATAATATCAAACTTTTCAATACTACGAAGAAAACTGCTTCGCTTATCTAAAAATATCTGAAGTTTCACGTCCCAATGCCGTATACAGTGGAGGTCTCAAGAAAATTTTAATGTGCTCTTTAACGAGCACTGGCAGCGCACATTACACGGGCCTCTACCATTTTGCCTCCATTAAAGAGCAACTGCCGTGGTTGAGATCAAACCCGTGACTTTTGTGTCAGCAGCCGAGAACCGACAACAAGAACCACTGCTCCACGGTTACCGACGGCTTCGCTAAGCTCTTGCGAACAAGGGTGGAGGCATACGCTTGCATCACATAACCTATTGAAGTAACGCAACATAATGCACTGTTTTATTACCGCTTCCGCAACCATTGTCTTCATTATGGCTGACGGTCATTCCAATAGTACTAAACTATGTTACTGCTGCTACTGTTGCCACCGCCACTACTTCGTGCATAAGTGAGTACTATGAGCAAGGAGGCACAAGATCAGACCAGTATTTTTGGCGCCAGCATCTGCACTCTTGATTCAATGCCAATGGTACAGAAGCACGATTAAAATTACTGCCACGTCTACTGAGGTTCATCAATTGGCTTTCCAAAGTAACACACAATACACGGCACCGTCTGCCAATACGATATTGAGCTTTAATTTCTATTTGCGTCAAGGTTCGCAATCAGACGCTACGTAAGCGTCGTCGCCTGTCCATAACGGCCGTTATTGACCCGGCCGCCATCAATCGTCATGGAACAACCGATAAAAAGTCGATCGCGCAATCGATTCGCGCCGCGGTTCCCTTAATCTCGCGCCGCCAGGAGAAGGCCACTCGCTGATAAGCAGCAGCAGCCAGTAACGCTGATGGCCAGCGGCGCGCCGTCGTCCTCCACGTGCCCACTATCGCGTCGAGACGGACGGCCGTCTTGAAGCGTGCCGTATCCGCCAGTTCGGGGCCGATCTCGCCCGTTCGCGAGTGGCTGCAGCGACGGTGCGTTGCCGATAGGATGCGACGCAGACGTCGCCGGGACGTCGCCGGGACGTCGCCTATCACGTCTATGTCGGAAAAACAACGCGTCGGGTGTGATCTGGACCACGTACATGCCGTATAAATAACGTCTGTCACACAGAGAAGATGCAACACGTTATTCTTTTACGAACTCTTAGATTGATAGAATTACGGCTTCAGATGAAGTCTTATCACTTCGCAGTTTTGCAACATACAGCTAAATATTTGTATACAAGTAGTTTTGCATAATGTTCCATGTCATGATGCGACTGTTGAAGAGGGGAATCGGACCCCACCTTCAAGCTCAGAAGCGGAACGCTATATCACACTTAAGGCTTTGCGGAAGGTACCCGCAGGTCGTGGGTTCGAATCCCGACTGTGGCGGCTGCATTTCCGATGGAGGCGGAAATGTTGTAGGCCCGTGTGCTCAGATTTTGGTGCACGTTAAAGAACCCCAGGTGGTCGAAATTTCCGGAGCCCTCCACTACGGCGTCTCTCATAATCATGTCGTGGTTTTGGGACGTTAAACCCCACAATAAAATAATAAATAAAATAAGGCTTTGCGGAAGGTCTCTCACAGCTCGTGTATCAATCATATTCTTCTTCATTTTCCTATCCTCACAAGTGTACGTCAACAAAAAAAAAACGGAGCTCACACACACTCACTGAAGAATTACATTTCGCGTTTGAGGCGCACTTGGACTTACCTGACTCACTCAAACTCATACTAACTAAAATTTTACTCACCTTGACTCTCTCAGGTTTACGGAGTTACTCCACTCAAGACTCGTGAGTTTGCCAACCTATGTTCACGAGACAGCGGTCTCCCCATCACGAGGCTGTTCCACGCTACTTCCACGACATTGCATTCATCCTGCACTAGCGTGATCATTATTATTATAGCCCCGGCATTCGTTCCTACCTTCACTGTTCCTCTTGGGCAGCAGTCCTTGTCTGAGGCCCACAACTCTGTTGCTCCGTCGTGAGTTTTCGAAATTGATGCTAATATCATCTAGACATTCTTCGGAATGGGATTTTCCGTGCGGTAGAGAAATAGAAATCCAAGGCCAAGCGTTGTTTTGTGCAGTTGGGGATTAGAACGCGAGCAAGCAACGTACACATAATACGTCCACTTTGTGCCCCATATTTCTCACAGTCTTTCTTAGCTTAATTCTTTAGCTTCCCCACTCTTCCAATTTGCCCTCACTTTCGATTTTTATCTCTATGAATATGATTTCCGATGGAGGCGGAAATGTCGTAGGCCCGTGTGCTCAGATTTGGGTGCACGTTAAAGAACCCCAGGTGGTCAAAATTTCCGGAGTCCTCCACTACGGCGTCTCTCATAATCATATGGTGGTTTTGGGACGTTAAACCCCACAAATCAATCAAATCAATCATCAATCAATCTCTATGAATATGCACTACACTTCGGCGGTGACACCTGCACAGGCCCCCATACCCATCCTTCTTCAATAAACACCTTTGTCAGTAATAAGGTTGCTGACAAAATAATTGATGCTGTCTTTCTTTCGCAGTCTATTCAGCAAGTGAAAACATTCATGTCAGCCATCAAGTTGCCGGACAGTGAAAGATGGAGGAGGACCGGTTTTTGAAATTTGAAATTTATTTTAGGCGAAAATAAAATAAAGTACAACTTCGCCAAGGGGACCAACGAAAAGGCATAAAAGCCTCAAAAGTCACCTGGCCCTTGTATAACCCAAGATCCTACCAAAATGAAGCAATCCTCAGTATAAAACATTGAATAAGGAAATAAGCATAAAGGAATAAAGGTGAATGTAGGTCACGAGTGTATAAGAAAGCAAAAAAACTACCGAATCGCCCCAAGATATGACGTCAATGAGTAGCTCTTGTGACTAAGAAATGAAACGCAGTTTTAAAAACCCATCACAACGTAAATGTGTTTTTATACGACAAAAATCAAGGTTTTTGATACATGAGTTTTCAATTTTCAAGAATTCAAAACAACAAATCTTTTGATTTCACTTTGAAACCCTTCTTTGATAGAATTGTTATACTGCCGTGGTTCTACGTGAATGATAGATAATAGCACATCATATTACCGCAGGTGGTCGAAATTGCCGGAGCCCTCCACTACGGCGTATCTCATAATCATATGATGGTTTTGGGACGTTAAACCTGACATACCAATCAAAATCATCATATTATATTACCAACTGCTTGGCGACAGATTAAATAAGCAGCGGGTATTACATGCCTCGCGAGCAGCGGTGTCCGTTCAGAAAAAACGGCTGCATTACTCTCAGGCAGCGCAAAGTATGGTGAGTTGCATTCACTTCCTAGCTATCCACATGGACACCTTCATTATTTTGAAGCTTCGAGGTGCACAGAAACACACATTGGGTAGAGGAATCACATCCATGCATGACAGTATAAGCGTTTTTTTTTTCCTTCCAGAAATTTGTCGTTTGTTGTGCAGCGTGAGAGCCGTTATCTCATATGTTTTTACCCAAACACCATTTTTTATCGTTCCGTTAGCACAACGAAAACAAAACAAAAAAAACCTCGGCTGCTTTGATGCAATTAGAAAAACATTGTGATCTCGAGAAGCCTTATCAAGGTCGCCGCTGACGCGCGCCGTGCCAAGGTCGCGTGCCACTTATCTCGGCCTGCTCGAATGTGCTAGAAGCATCTGGCCGGTCATCTCGTGCTCCCTACAATCAAACAATAATTCAGCCGTTCTTTTTCGCAGTCATTCATCCACGCAATATTCATAAACAATAATAGAGAGAGTTATCGTTCCCACGCACACGGCGCTTTCTTCAGTCGCCTGAGGCGGCACCAACTCTGCCCAATACATTGACCATACATGAGAGGGGTGCGCTAAGACAAAACTTAACCCCCCCCCCCCCTCCTGATGTGGAACCCTGGGCACGTTTATGTGCGTTACCACGAAGTAATGTAATAACAAAGCTAATAGAACAGTGCGCAGAACACTGCCACTTAAAGTGTGAGCATAGCTGTCACTACACACATGTCGTTGCTGTTGCTTCATCCTTTGCACGAAACTGCAATATTTCTTCGGTTGTTGATGGTATTGCCGTTGTGACCGTCGTTTTAACGTGGTTATCGTGGTTATTCATGTCAGAGCGTGCTTTGGTGTGTTGGTAATACATTTTACTATTTTAGCGCACTCGTCAACAAAACAGAAGGTATAGAAGCGCTATGTCCTGTGTCGGCAGCATTTTATTTTGGAGGTTAAATATCCGTCAGGCATTGCGGCTTGGTAAGGGGGAAGTGCTGTTATACATTGGGTGGAGGCAAGTGCTAGTGCGGTTCGAGGGGCTTCCGCAATATTCTGTAATAATGTCTATGCTTCAGTAATCTTGCGGGAGCTGTAATATTTTTTTTTGTCAGGAAATGCTCCAAAAAAAGTCTTGGTCTTTCTCCTTTATTCATTTTTTCTTTTGTTGTGGATTCCATAGAAACAGTTGAATGCAGTTTATTGGCAGTGCTCTCAAGGGAAGCCATCCTCATGAAAAATAGTCAACGGCCACATTACAGCCCATTATCTTCCCAGACGTTGGTTGGAGGGTAGATCAAGTAGATGAAGTACCTTCATGTGTAGACATGCAGGGTTAGTAACCTGCGCATTGCGAAGAAGTATGAAGTGTTGGAGCTGTCAGCTAAACACAGACGTTAAGGGCACATCATAAAAGAAGGTACGGCGTGCAAACACGGGCACTGCGGCCACAGTCGCACAAACTGCTATTATAAACTAAAAGGATGAATCACAGCTTAGAAGAAAGAAGGCACAAAAGCTTATCTACGCACGCGTGGGTATCGCAGCACCACCTGTCAATCCGCACACGCGGGTAGTCTACGCGGGAAAACTGTTCAGACATTTGATTTCTTCGTTATGTAAATTATTCGAAGGTTGGATCACGCGTGCGCTTCTAGTACTACCGATATGCCAGCCATCAAGCAACAGGCACATTCCTTTATTCTTTAGAACGCTTTGCATTCATAGAATATTTGCATGCATTTACTAGCGCTCTCGATAATGTGAAGAACAATTAGATGGGGAGTCTCTATTTAACGGTATCTGATAGATTTATTGCTCTGATTGATTGATTGCCCTGATTGATTGATTGATTGATTGATTGATTGATTGATTGATGATTGATTGATTGATTGATATGTGAAGGTTTAACGTCCCAAAACCACTATATGATTATGAGAGACGCCGCAGTGGAGGGCTCCGGAAATTTCGACCACCTGGGGTACTTTAACGTGCACCCAAATCATAGCACACGGGCCTACAACATTTCCGCCTCCATCGCAAATGCAGCCGACTTAGCCGGGGTTCGATCCCGCGACCTGCGGGTCAGCAGCCGAGTACCTTAGCCACTAGACCACCGCCTAGGTGCTATTTGACGATCTCTTTAGTTCCATTCGTCTTCAGTTAACACAAGGGTCCGTCTGCAGCGCTGGCTTCAAGGAATCATACATTCTGCAGCAGTTCCGCAGCCAGCACAGCTTGTAATGCATACTCTGGCTGCGTCAGAGCATACAGGACACGCTGCACTGGAAAAGCGCTACCGCAGCTGCACACCAACTCCACGCATTGGAATCTCGACCGTAAACTGTAATAGTTTTAAGCAGTTTTGGGGAGGTAAAGGCTCAGCGTGGACGGTGCCTTGCGCTGCGTGACATGATTCGTGCTACAGACAAAGGAGCAAGGTGAAAGCCTGAAAACATATTTACACCCCCCAGATCCCGACTTGGGAAGGCAGCAGGCAGCCGGTGCTGATACAGCGTCGCGACTTCTATAGGGGGCTAACAACTGCAATATTGCTTGAGCATAGGTGAGCAGAAAATGGCAATCTCGCCGCGATAGCGTCTTCCAGGTAATGTACTCGAAAACGCTGAGCACCCGAGCTAAGCAAATAACTGAAGCGATAGCCGCTAGGTTGCATCGATAGAATGAAAAAAAAAAGGAAGCGATAGAGCGCTAATCGCAGTCCACGTCTATCCCTTAATATAGATTGCAAGGGTTTCGCATCAAGTTATGTCAGATAGTCATTGCGCTTAAGTACGGTTCCTTAGATCTTTCGATTTCCGGTCATGCGGCAGTCACGCTGTCTGATATCAGGGTCATCCGTTGGCGGTGAAAAATCCATCATTACTGCCGGCAAACAAAATACGCGAGAGTACAGTGTAAAGTGCGACACCTGGTGGCACTTTGATTACAATGGTGTATATCTTAGCTTTAGGAGCCTTTAAAATCGTACGCCACAGTCACAGGCAACGTGCTCAGCAGTGTACTCACGACGCGTTCAAGTCATGATTTAGCTTTAGCCTTGCTCCGCTGTCAGCGAAATTATATAGTCCTTGTACGCCACAGAAGAAGGCCTTGCAAGCGCTACTGCGCTATTTGCGATCGACCGGCCTTTCTGAACGGTTGTAGCCAGAACACCCTCCCCGTGTGCCTCTGTTTTCTACAGAGTATACTGTGCGTTTCTCTCTCTCTCTACACCCTCTTTCTTGCCCCTAATTTTCCATGCCCCGTGCTAGGTAGCAAACCGGATGCCAATATCAGGTTTATCTCAGAGCCTTCCTTTTCTCTCTCTCTCCCTCTGAGACAGCCCATAACGAACGATTTCCCGTGCACGTGGGCAAGTCCTAAATAAATATGATTAGTTACGTTTTCATCAGCCTTCAGCGAAGGGGAACAGACCGATATTCCACGAGTCTTGACGCTTCAACCACGTGTTGCGCAGCCCTCACACACTTCCTGGAACCGCCCCCAGAAGGAACTCCACATGCAGCGAAAGTGATAAAGGCAAAATAGAAATACAATCGGCGCACGAGAAGCGCTTGGAAGCATTGACGTGCGAGTATCGATCGGATCCTTTTTTCTCACGTACCACACGCTCGGATTTTTTTTTTTTTTCAGAACGAGCGTTCCTTGCCGCATCAATTTTCACCACCACCGCTTCAGCTTTCCAAACTTGGAAAGCGAAACACTCCGCGTCTGTGGGATGAAAGAGATTCGTGCGAAGACGGATGTTCAACTAGCATGTGTACCGAAGAAGACACGAGGAGAGGAAGGACAGAAGAAAAACTGCCAGCATCTATGGCGCCTTTGGCCAGCAGAACAACAGTCCTCTGATCGAGCATCTGAACACTCGTTCAGATGCTCGATCGTTTAGCGCAAGATTACTGAACTCAGGCTGAACAACTGTCTTTGGCTATACATACAGCAGACTTGGACTATAAAAAGAGTTTAGTACGAACATATACTGAAGGAGGGGCCAAACGGAGCGCAAGTTTCCGACTGTTACAAAAGTACGAACACCGTGTTAAAATCACATGTATGTGCAACGATGTTTGCAGCATGCCACAAAAATTCGTGCAATAGTCCAGTCACAGCCTACTATAAAGAAAAAAAACTACTTTCTGCCAGCTAGAGTAACACGGATGTATCGCTAATACATGACGACCATCAGGTCTTCATGTTAAACGCTTCCAACAATTTTTATGGCTTACAGTGCAATTATTCACAGACTAGTCCGTAAAAAAAAAAAAAAACTCCAAGTCCAGAAACGTGCTCTTGTGACGCACATTTTGAACAACACTTGTCTAGTGCGGCCTATAGATCGGCTGGATCGGCCACTGTTTTTACCAAACGTATGCCGAAACCGCCACCCCTTATGATATCACATAAATTGGCACGTGCGCTACCAAGCAACCAGAGTGTATATGTAATAATGAAATACAAGCATAAACGCAAGCCTGCATACAGTGAGGTGGCAGCTGCGGACGGCGCCAGCGTCCTGCTGGCTGCTCGAATGCACCAGAAAAAATTAATTCAGACCGTTATCGTACAACGCTACACAACTATTCGAAGAGATAGGCTGTGGCAGTTGGGCTTGCATAACGAGATAAGGCAAAGTACATGTTCCATGGCGGAGAAGTAATTAAATGGACATTTTTTTTTGTTGTTGCTGTTGAAAACAATTTAGACGTGAATACACATTTGCTGTTTTTGTCCGCATTTAATCGTTTTTTTAGATATGTTTACTCAGAAAAGTTTGATCATCTTGTTAGAGAAAATAAAAAAAGCATTCTTATTATTTACGCCTTCCTTAATCACCTCATGGGCGAATTATGACCCAAGAAGTACTGGGGATCTCGGTTGAATGTTTGGTTGAACGGACTGACGATATTTGAGTATTTTCGATTGTCTTCAGTGCAGCACTTTAAGTCCTGGATCAATCTTCTATTTGATGGAAAAGTGACCGCACGGGTATACTATCTTCTGTGCTTTATTCAGAGTACCAGTGCAACAAATGACTTTCGTACCCTCTTCTGCACTATATACTACGAGTATTCTTACTTTTAAAAGTGTTAAACAACTGTCAAATAAATGAATGAAATCCTAGGAGAAACAAGTTCTTCGAGATGGCGGAGACACACTGGCTTGATTATTGTACCCTTCCAGGCGGCGTAGTAAAATGACGTTTTATTGCGATAGCAATTATACGGATACTCTCGGCTGGATTTTGCCGCCGGCGTCAGCGTCACCGTCACTCACCGTATATGTATATGTTATCTATGTTATGAAAACGCAAGAACGAAAAATAATCCAGAAAAAGACTCCGGCGCGCAGACTCGAACGTGGAAGCTCTTAAACGTGAGTGTGAGACGTTAACCACTGAGCCACGGAGAGCCACGTCCTTGAAAGTTCAAACGGCAAGCTATTTATATCTACCACATACCGCTGGTGACAGGCATATCGGGGGGGGGGGGGGGGGTCCGACCGTGCTTTCAACATTACCAGCAATATGGCGAAATGAGTGCGCGTCGCCACATCGTCACGACGCGGCGGTGCTCGCTGTCTTCTCCCACGCGTACTTTGCCCTGCGGAGAGGAGGGGTGACACACACTCGCGCACCCTTATCTCGCGGTGGGGATGATCGTACGTTTTGGCTGGATTTGGGCTTTCGACGGAACGATTCTGCTTAACTTACCTGGCAAACAAAGGTCACTACAATCGTTGCACAGTTTCCGTTTGAGAAAAGAGCGCGTTTTTCAGACAGCGAAGTAACAACTAAGACGCTTATTCGCGTTCATCTCTACCTGTGAGTACGTTTCGTGCTCGAGAAACGCGGGGCACGTTTCAATCTGCTTGCCATTCTGCGCGTGACCTTCCAGTTTGTTGCTATCCCGTTCATTGCTTCACCTTCGCGGCAAAGCTGTGACTTTTTATTATGCACTATGTTATACGAATTTGAATGGTCTGGACATTTCAGTGGTTCATCACATCCCAAAAGTCTAAAACCAATAAAAGTTAATACATTAGAAGTTATTTAAGTCTGCAAAGACACAGCTGTCAGTACAGGGGTGATCCATTTACTACGCGAGTGTAAGAAAAAGTCAATGGTTGGAATGAATCATCGCCGACGTAAGAAACGCATGCGTCATCAGAATAGGGCTGATATATTCTTGGTGGATTATGCACCACCCCTCATTTACATATCAGAATGAATATAATTGGTGCGAGTGTATGCACCATCAGTCCATAAAGTGAGCAAAGAAGTAGGCTTCTCGGAAAGACACATAATTTCGCGAGCTAAAAACGTTGTTCCGAAAGTAGACAGACCTCATTTGCATCACACGCAGTGAGTATTCGCTCTCATCGAAAAACGGAAAAAACTGAGTCGGTTAGCTTTTTGCGTCATCGAGTCCTTCCAACAAAAAATATACTGACACCCACTGTCACGGCCGGAAAAACATCCCAATTAAAATTTCTCGCAATGCCTGCCTAAGTTTCCCTCACGTCCTTCTAAAGCCTTTTGGCGTAGCAAGTATTCATTAGCTCTGATGGTTTATTCCTGCATTCTCATCCACCTCTGGAACGGACCTTTGCATGGAGCATGCATATTTCACCGCATCCAGTCACAGCAAAAATTTCGCTGCAAAAGTGAGGTTTCCTCGCTGTAGAGAGAGAGAGAAAATTAGAGGGAAGTTGAGGATAAAACAAGAAGCTTAAACGGGCTACATTTGGTTTGCTAAAAAAAAAGGGGGGGGGGGAATGGGAGGAGAAGTAGGTGAGAGAAACGCACAAACACAACAATGTTCATTGCACACGCGCAATCTATCAAGGAGCTAAGCCGTCTTTAGAAAGTGCAGATAAAAGCTTTTGGTTCAGTGTTTATATGTACTGTGATCTACTTTGTGACGGTGTGAATCCGTACAATATGACATACCACTAAGATAACTAAACGCGTTCCGTGTTATTGTACAGAAGCCCTAAAGCATTTTAAAAAAAAGTACATTTATTCAAAAGTCTAAACTAGTAATTAACAAATAGGTGGGGGAGAACGGAGATCAGTATTAAGAACTGAAAGCTGGGAGTGTATTGCACAGGCTAAAAGGGCTTTTGTACTATAACACGGAACGTGGTTAGCTATCTTAGCGGTATGCCATATTGTATGGATTCACACCGTCACAAAGTAGATCACAGTACATATAAACACTGAACCAAAAGCTTTTATCTACACTTTATAAAGACGGCTTAGCTCCTTGATAGATTGCGCGTGCGCAATGAACGTTGTTGCGTTTGTGGTGGCAGTGACCACTTGAATTACACTGCAGTACCATTGTAACCTACATTGTAAGGCTCTGTAATCAAGCGGCGGCGAACGTACAGAAAAGCCAGAAATATAAACAAGAAAGCAAACAGACTGATTACACAATGAATGCACCGACTTTCAGTGAAACAGCAACGGGACCTCGTCTTGCTTTAAGAAAACTCTAGTTCTAGATTGTTTTTTTGAGATAGTATCTGAGATACTATCTCATGAGAAATGTAGACCAGACCAGACTAATGCACTGGGGTCATTGGTGAATGCCCGCTTCAAGTGTAGAGACCACAGCGTAAGATACGCGCACGTGCAGACATAAAAAGGAGAAGAAACAGGAATGTTTACAACGGGAAAGGTCAAATGTGGGCGAGACTACCGGGAGGGGCTGGGTAAACTGAGGGAGGTGAGGTAATCGAAGGTCACGCGCGGCAGCGCTTTTGTTTATGGAACTGCAAGTAGGGGCGTGTTTTACTCCACGATATCTAGGCGACGCAACGTTACACGAGTACACGTGTGTGAGACGCTTTCGACGACTGTTTACGGTCTCTCAATTTGCTCTACGCGACCATTCACCCATGGAACGCGTACGGAAGTGCAGTGTCTTGTATTCGTTGTAAGATTTCAAGCGAGGGAAAAACCCGAGGTGCAAGCCATAACTGGCACTAGTTTTATCAAGGCGGAACTGTTCAGTTGCCGAATCCGACCAACGCAAAGCTTCGACAACGCTTGCAGAGAGCGTGTTATCAACTCGCCCAGCCGTATACAAAGCCGACAGTCGAAGCAAGACAAGGCCTCGCTTATCATTCCCGAGCGCCGGCGCCGTCTGGACGCTGGACTGGCCCGACGCGAGCTTATCGTCGCGAACGTTATCGTTGTTCCTCGTGGTCCCCTATCTGCCAGTCGCGACTTCACACGTACAAACCACGTGGTTCGCTTTGTCCTCGGACTGTCTCGAAACGAAGTGGCCCCGTCGCGGAGAACCAAATCCAGACAGATAAGGCGTCTTATCTGTCTGGACCGATCGGAAACCAGACAGGCCGATTGCGCCATGTCGCGGCCCGAATCGTTTAAAAAGCGAGGTCGCCGAAGGCTGCGGCATCAGACGACTACTGCTCTCCCTGAGAAAGCATCTCGTCAGCCTTTCTTGCTCCAGTCAACCGAGACTCCTTCCAAGCTTCTGGCATGGCATTCATGATTCCCATCGTCAAGAAGGACTTCGAGCTGTACCTTAGTCACAGCTCATCCTCAAAGTCCTCCTCGGCCAGCAGCACGTCTTCGGGCAGCTCCGGCCACCTGAGCCTGTCAAGCTCGCCTCCAAGCAAGTGTTCGAGCCGCCAGTCCAGCCGCCCGGTCTCCCGTTGTATGGACAATGTTGCCATACCTTCCAGTTCCTCGAAGTTCGGGACCATCCTGAACCAGGCAGCCAGTAAGCGATCGGGCCGCTCAGCCAGATGAGCCCTTGCAACACGTTCATTGTAAGGGCTCTTCTCATGATCTGCACCAGGGTTCCCGAGCTCGGACCCGGGCTGTCCACCAACGGAACGAAGTTGGACGCTACGAATTAGAACGAAGGCAAGAGAACTTCTACTCCACAGCCTTCCCTGACTCCACAAGCTGGATGGCCAACCGAGGGCTCCGCAAGCTCTGCTGCTACTACCACGCTTCGCAAGGCGTCCGTATTCATCGAAAAACTGAGGCCTGCTGACGTCCACCATTGCACTCCACCTGCACCGGACACTGTGGCCACTCTGTATAGCTGTGTAGACCACATAGAGCGACAATGCTTCATACTCAGGCATCCACCACCAAGATGTACTGAATAAACACGCTCTCAAAGAAAGAAACAATGGCCTTCTTTGTTTATTGGTGCTGAACATCCACAAGGTTCCTCAATGGTCGACCCACGATGGTCAACACATAATGGTATAATGCTGCCAGCCACATTAGCCTTTATTGTCGACTTCTTCTTTCCCATCAACTACTTACAAAAACAACACAATTTCGTAATTGCTGTAATCGCGGTAATGGCTGCAAATAGGTGCTCGGTAAATCACAAGTGCAAGCATGCTAAGAATATAAACCGTGAACGACTAACTTAGGGGGCCGGCAACTTGCTCGGTACTAAAGCCACAGTAGCGCAAATGAACGCGGACACAGGATATGAGAGGGCACCACGGGTGCAAAGTGATGACGCAATGTAGCACACTTCTGATGCCACTGTGTAGCACACCTTTACAAAAAAAATAGGAACATAAATTAGAGACCATCATGAGCACAAACTGCAGCAGGCGTTTTCGCTCATTCGCTTAAGTCCGGCGCAGTGTTCGATTTGTGATTCACGACACCTCCGAGGGCTGCGAACCTGTTTGCAAACATTTCCGCAGTAGGTATACAACGCGTGAACTTAGTGATGATTCACAGATGATTCACTGACGACGCGTGCTGATGACCCGTACTACGTAACCGTGTATCACTGCTCCTTTCCTGACTCGCTAAGCTTACGTTTACAGCAGCATACTTTCCGGCGTGTAACCTATAGAGTAAACCAAACGCAGCTTTTTTTTTTCTAAGTTAAGACGCTGGATTTGGAAGTAAGGGCTTAGGCAGAAATGTTTTTCAGGGGGGAGAGGGGTTTCTGCTTTTAGAAATGGTCATTTTTAGCTCGTGTGCCATGGCGAAAAAAATTTAGGTGGGAGAGGGGGTGGGGTGCTACATCGAGGTTGCGCTACTGCTTAGAAATATATGAACATATAGCAGCCATTCCCAAGCCTCCTGGACGTACGTACTGTCGACCTCTTCTTGATTTCTCCCGCTTTTCCCCCCTCTTCTTCGTGTATGCCACTTCTACGTTATTTCGCGAACATAGGCGTGCTTGGGGTTCTCCAATAGAGAAAGAGGGGCGAGGGGGAGGTAAAGCTTTACTGCAGCGCCCCCACTTCTTCGTCTTATTAGCATCATGAGAAGCTTGTATATTATGTCGAAATAACTATGACAATTACATAATTGCAGCAAACGAAGAACTTTAACACGAACGCATATGGTCGCGTATCGATCTATGGATTCGTTAACTTCTTTTTGTTTGCGTATTCTTTGCTGTTGATATTTATTCCTTGTGTACTTCGTGCTTTGTTTCTTTGTTTGATGTGTGCGTACGTACATATGTACGCATATTTTGGGGGAATGGGCAGTTAAGATCTCCTTATCTCTGTGTTCGTATTGCCTTTCCTAAAATAACCTACACTCACACATGTGTGAAAGTATCAAATAGCACTAACTAGCGACGCTGCACGTAAATGCTTCGCGATGTACTATCGATCAACTTAGTCTGATAACAATCTTACCAAAGATGGTTACAACTACATTTGAAAAGTTTACTTGTAGATAATTAAATGTGAGTTCGAACTTCACCAGAACGCACCATATGACGCTCACACATCCAATCAAAGTAAGCAGTATTTGTGCTAAGTACACCACGAATGAACAACACTTTTATAAAAAGTACATCAGTATTTGCTCAATAAGCTTCCTTCATCACCTTGAAAGGGCACCTAATCCAGCAACTTGCCTACAATCACAAGCGTCACATGAAGAGAAAGTGCACACAATAAGTAATAAGAAAAAGCGCGTAACCAAACAACCCCGAACCACAGCTGCCGCAAAAAAAAACGCGCAAGGGCTGTCGGCTGGCGGCATCTTCCGGGAAATACAGGCACTCGCGATTGCGCGCCTGCTCAGTAGCCAAACTTACAGGGGGACAGATGAAGTCGGGCTTTTTCGAGAACTGAGACATGCCGCTAAGTAATTTTTTTTTTAATATCGCGGTGATTTCTCAAGGTCACACGGGCTAGCCAATGTCATTCTGTCTTTTTTGCAGCTTGCATATTCTACTTAGCTGGGAGGAAGTTTTTGTTCTCCGTTGGGTAATTTCGCGTAAATATCAATATCGAGGGGCGTTTATTATTCAAGGCTGCGCAGCAAGCCACGAATGTCGCCATCATAAAGAACTCTCGTATAATTAGAATTATCCTTGGTTTTTTTTTTTTTTACAGCGTAGACGTTTTGGGCAAAACAAACGCGTTGTGGTTTTATGTCTTCGCACGCGCTATAAAGCAATGGTCTCACATTTCATTTGGCTATTCAAACAACTGTTGCTATCTTCTATAATTTTTTTACCACCTGTATTTTGCCTTGAAAACGGCAGACATTTTGAAATTGTTCTCACGGTTCTTTATTTGTTCTTTCTCTCTTTCTTTTCTATTTCTCTTAAGCGTTGAAAATGCGTCAGACATCGAGTACCCCAGCTAAGCAGTCTATGTGCGAGACTCGGGTGCTACAGATTGGTGCTACAAATCGTACGATCAGTTTACTTGTTTCAATAGTGGTAAAAAAATACAATTGGGACCACTTTATTTTTACGAACTGACATAGTACAACTGTAGTATATTTACTTACAAGCCAGTGAGCACGTTTAAAATGCATCTACATAAGTTCTACAGATATAAACTTGACACTTCTAATTCGTTTGTTTTGTTTAACAATTTTTGAATCATTTGTATGCTTCTTTATGCACCCTTTACCCATAATACTACTGCACTGCATGTCCGATATGCAATGCAGTAAAGACACACTGCACAAAGCCAAAAGTAATGTAAAGTTGTCATCGTGCTTTTTAACAGAGTTGTTCATAACAGTCCTAAATATTTTCATTGATTGATTGATATGTGGGGTTTAACGTCCCAAAACCACCATATGATTACGAGAGACGCCATAGTGGAGGGCTCCGGAAATTTCCACCACCTGGGGTTCTTTGACGTGCACCCAAATCTGAGCACACGGGCCTACAACATTTCCGCCTCCATCGTAAATACAGTCGTCGCAACCGGGATTCGATCCTGTGACCTGTGGGTCAGCAGCTGAGTACCTTAGCCACTAGACCACCGCAGCGGGGCCTAAAAAATTTTCTTGCAATATTCTTAATTATAAGGTCATTACTATCAATCTCACTTTTTCGGTCATGGACAACGCTGATTTTTCACTGACAAGCAGCGACGCCAACGCGACACCGGAACTTCCGCAAAACGAGCTCTTTAACACTATCGCCATTATTTGGCATTATTGGAATGACCGAAAGGTCACAGGATCGAATCCCGGTCGCGGCGGCTGCATTTCCATGGATGCAAAAAGCTAAGGGACCGTGTACATGTGTTTAGGAGCATCGCTCATAATTCTACCATAGTTTTCAGACGTAAACCTTCACTGACAATTATTATTATTAGTAGTATTATCCTTACTTCGTCAAAATATCCTTATACTTGACACTGAACTCCATGATAGGAGTAATCAGTAAAGTGAATGAACTATAGGCATTAAATTCCACGAAAGATAGCCGCATAGCGCCAGCACGTTCAATTGCTTTGCCACGAAGTATGATGTCACGCTTTCCCTGCCGGCGCGGTACTTTTCCACCGGTAGGTCGATGTGTGTTTCCCTCACGACCGACTCACGGGACGAAAGCACGACGGCCACCACGAGTCGATACTGCAGAGTCGATGAGAGCGAAACGTTCGCATGCGCTCACGTGCGACAGGCTTTGTGCGTGCTCGGCATCGTTTGAGCCGCCGCCACGCTGCGACCTTGACTGCGTTGTGTCTCTACAGTCGCAATCGATGCAGTAGCGGCAGTAACTTCGGCTTGTCGGTAATCCTTCCTCTTGAATAAAGCAGCCCATGCAAAACAAAAGCTACGACGAAGAGAAAGCAACGTACAACAAGCGTAGACTACAGCTCTTGTTGCTGCCTTCCTCTTCACACTGAAATCGAATGCATGATGTCGAATGCGGCTTATTATTGCCCTGGTATTCCAATTCTTGAATTTTAACCTACTTTATGTTCTTGGTCTGGAATTGCCTTTGTGTATCCTTGTTCGACCCCCCCCCCCCCCTTATGTAATACCCCGTCAGGGGCCCTTGAGGAAAAATAAACGACGATGTTATGAAGATCGTGTGTTAGATGTTATGTGTAATTACTTAAAGTAGTGCGTTTTTCTGCAATAATGAGGACTGAATTTTCCCGTGTATGTAAAGTCATGCAGGATACCTGCCTTGCCGCGTTGGTCTAGTAGTTATGGCGCTCGAGCGACAGCTAACCCGAAGTTCGCAGGATCAAAACCCGGCTGCAGCAGCTGCACTTTCGGTGGAGGCGAAAATGTTGAGCCCCGTACGCTTTGATTTAGGTGCATGTTAAAAAACACCAGGAGATCGAACCTCAGGTGTCCCTCATAATGAAATGATAGTCTTTGTACGTTAAACACCCGATAATACTTTCATACAGAATATCTGAGGTTGAACGTCTACAGATCAAGTTATTTTACCAAATCAAATTTGCGTTCTAGTACTTGTGTACGTAGGTTTCTTGAGCTTTCACGTGGTGTTCGATAGTACTGTATTTGCATATCTTCTATTCGGCTGTATAAGAATTTGTATCCCGTTCTTCTTCTTATTATTATTATTATTATTATTTACGGCATATATTGTCTTCTGTTGTTGCACAATACACCAATAACTTTTTTTTGCAGCGGGTGCCAACCTAGGTACGTCAGCCCAAGCCTAAGTACCCTCTGCGTGAGTTCAACTTAATGAAACTAGCAGATAGTCAAGCCAATAAAATATACCGGCATTATGGCTCATATTTTGACTATAAGTAAATATGACGGAAATATGAAAAAAATCACAGCTTTTTCGCAAAAGCGAAGCAATGAACGCGATAGCAACAAATTGGAAGGTCACGCACAGAATGGAAAGCAGATCAAAATGTGCCCCCCGTTTCTCACACACAAATAACGCATGAATCGTACTCGTAGGTACAGATGAACGGGAATAAGCGTCTCAGTTGTTACCTCAGTGTTTCCGCAAACGGAGACTGCAACTACTGCAGTGACCTTTGTGCGTCTGGTAACTACAACAGAATCGTTCCGGTGAAAGCCAAAGGCCACCCAAGACGTACGATTCTCGCCACCATGAGATAAGAGCGCGCGAGTGAGCGTCCACTCTCACTCCGTGGAGCAAAGTACACGTGTGAATGAGAGAGCGCTGCCACGTCGTGACGATATTCCCACGCGTACTGCTCAGCTACGACACGTAGGTTCAACGTTGACGTAGCTACCGCAAGGGAACCACATGCCCACTTTATAATCCTCTTGTCAGTGTCGCGCGTTTCTGTACCATTGCAAACAAACGCATACAAACACACGCACGTACTTAAAGTCATCACAACGGGACCAATGGCGTTCCGGTGGTAACATCCTGTCTTGACGCTGTACGTAGTGTAACGTATGCTATTGATTTGGTAGAAAAACGTAAATGCAAGACGGAAGGGGGCGAAATTTTGATTAACAGCACCACTGTGACGGCAGAGAATCTGGCGAAGGGTTAGAGACTGTGTATGCGTCCATCAGGGGACAACAAAGGACATATGACGCCCGATGGCTACATGACCTATTTTTCAAAAGCCCCCCCCCCTTTTTTTTTTGAATAACAGCGTGCGCACGAAAAGAAATGCCTAGCCTGCGCAGAAGGCAAAGCACAGTCACATCGAAAGCTAGAAGAGTGGCCTTTCAGAGCACTTTCTGAACACTAATTGGGTAACTGCTGCTAGCACACTTGCTTGATGCCCACTATGGCATCTACGGCGATGTAGGGCAATCTACGGCAATTTTAGGGTAGTGGGCTGGCATTCGCTGCTATTTTTCGCCATTATTCTGAAAAGCGTAGTATCCGCTAAACTATTACGAGGAATTTCGTGCCGATTGTTCATGCAGTGGCTGAAGACGATGAGTAACTATGCCCGAAGTGGGTCTGCGCTACAGTTAACAGCTGAACAAAAACAAACTTTTGTAATGGGTTAGGGCATTGGACGACCCACTCATTATGCTAATCGCATTATGCGATGACTGGTTGTTTTTTCGCTGTTTTAAAACGCTTTATAACTCGTATTAACGTGACTGCTTGCCCGACATCAAGCCTGCCTAAGGCAAGTTTGCCAACAAGTCCCAAGCACCGGCGTGGTTCAGTAGTACAATACTAGACTGGCAACCAGTGAATCCAGATTCAAGCCCCACTTTGTAATTGGTACTAGGTTTTTTTTTCCTGATTTCGCGCGATGTGCTTAGGGACTCCGGCGGTGGTGGCAGTGGCGGCGGCGGTCAACTACGGCGCTGCGCGAGACCCAGCTTTCGCTGTAATATTGTAAGCACGTACAGCTGTGGCTTAAAGATTAATCTTGCATGAACTACCACCTAAACAATGTTCACCACATTAAATCAATTAAGAATGTTCAAATACGCGAGACGGAGTCTGATGCAATAAGCTCTTGTAATTCAACGCTGAGCTAAAGAGAGAAAGTCATCGCCAGCAAACTTTGTATTTGCCACTGGTAAGAAGAGGAATACTTGTGAGCTGAAGAGACATGATAAGAACCTGCCCAGAAGAGCACATAGGTGTATTAGTGGCACTGGGAATGATGTCAGGCTGGCTCTTTCTTGAGTCGGTACAGGATAGAAGGGACTGCGCAGAATCGTCCAGCTAATGTATGCACTCCAGCAGTTCCTATAATAGACGACATGTGAGTCTCGTTGCACAAACCTCCCTGTGCACGTGCCGCTACACGTCTGACAGATGCTTATATATGATTTCTTTTCCAACTTCCTATTCTTATCGTCAACGAAGAATAAGCAGAAATAAAAGCAAGGAAGTGGGCGAAAAAACTGTTGGCGTGCCACTACCGCGGTTGCAGAAGAACATACTTGTGTAAGGACATTCGGTTTGTGCTGCGTGTCCGCCGCCCATACATATATCTATATATGGGAGCTTCGCGCGTGAAACAGCGCTGCCACACGCATTCGGAGACAGCACCTCTCGCATAATTACCTGGCATTTACGAAACACTCGCCTTCTAACCGTTGCATTGTGCATCGAGAAACGTGCGAAATCTGCTGATATTGTTAGCTTTCCGAATGCGTGTCTTGGTGCTGATAGAGTAAACAAAATGAATAAACAATAACATCCCGACTCTGGTCGTTTAGGCACCTTCGTAAGCTTAGTTCATCATTGTCACCTCTCTGTCCTTCCCTTTTTAAGGGCTAAGCTTCTTAAGCCGTTGGTTTGTCCCTCTTATACCTCGTCGTGGTTCGTGACCGCCTAGTTCTGTGACTCGCTCAGCAGGTGCGGACGGGCGAACCGACAGACAGACAGATGGACGGACGGACAGATGGATGCAAGCAAGAACGAACGGATGGACGGAAGCACGGAATTAGGGACGGACTAACGCATGGACGGACACACGGACAAACGGACGCAGGAACGGACGGACAGAAACACGGATGCACGGATGGATGGATGGACGGGTGGACACTTCCTCCCACTCATCATCATTCACTCCGTCGATATGCTGTGATGTTTTCTCCTCCTCCTCTTCTTCATTTGGTCACGAGGGAGCGGCGTAATTCGACCTTGGTGCGTCGTGGATCGGTCAGGTGCCCGGATATATGGACAGGGTATTGCGTTGATGTGTCCTCTTATTGATTTGGGGCCGCATCAAACAACTCATTTTATCGCGTAGCTGCTATGCTCGAGGTCCTAAATAGGAAATGATCATCATAAACCGGCACGTGCTCAATCACCGCCCAAGCACTCGGTGCAGTTGGTTAACAACAGAAGCTGCAACGTACGGCCCTTAATCATTGTTCCCTGCCCGTGTGTTTCCTTGTTGATTTTTAGTGGGCCAGGATGGTGAGTAGTGGCCCTTGCCTAGTTTTTGTGGCACGTGCGCACTAAGGGAATTTTACAGCAGAGATTTTATGGTCGAGGTTGGCCCACAGGCATAAAAAGAAAGACATAGACGTAGAATAAAAAGAAACACAAAAAGATAGAAGAAAGCGAGCAATCGTATATGGTCACGCAGTGTATACCGCCAGCTAAGCTGTGACCCAGAATTGAGAGACTTAGTGCAAGCTGTACTAACTTTTAGTAAGAGTTTTCTGCAACCGAGCTCGTTGCATTTGTTAAAGTTTCACTACACGACCATTCAGACTGCCGTGTAAAACGACTATTGCACTATTGCACTATTGCAGTAGTGCGTTTCTTACCGCACATCATCACTGCGGCTGCACCCTTGTAGATGGACTAGAAGACACCGAAAATAATTCAGTTTGGTTCATTCTTGCTGATAATTCTCGTACTGCCAGTATAACTTCGATAAAAACGTCTCTGTAGCACCCTAACCTTAACCCGATAGAAGAAGGCTCGGCCATGCCACTCATAAAACCCCTGCGAATCAAGAACTTCTCGTTGTACTCGCCACTTTCGCACTTTTCGTCTCGCGATGACCAGAAATTCAACGTCCAAGTGCCGCTCTACCAGGTCAACATGTACTTCCATCTCTATATACGTGAAAAAGACACCGTTAAAAGGGAATCACCTCCCTGCCTACATCACCAGCAACCATAGTCATCACGGGTGCTGGCTTAAATGGTTGATCGCGGGTGGCGTACCTTCTTGATATCAAGTGGGGGTGAAGGAGTAGAATGCGGTAGAGTGTTATTTTGTGCTCCGTAAGAATTTGGGGGTGAGGTGCTATTTCCTGGCCATGACCATGCATCACTAAGGAGTACCATTTTGAATTCGTAACATCACTCCTTTCTGTAACACTGCAATAAACAAATAAACAAGTTCACTGATAAATAAATAAATAAATAAATCACTGCCGTATTCACTACAGTCATCCCCACCACCACCATCCTGGGTGGCACAGCGGTTGGCTTAGAGCCATGACACACTAACACAGTTCCAGCCCCAGCAGCCTCTTTTGGTGCCCAAAAAGAATCCGTTGTGCTGTCAGCCAGTCATTCGCCTAGGAGGAACTCCTGCGTGGGGATAATTGGCTCAGCCCTTTCAAGGCCAAGCACGTTGCCTCTATGATGCCCCTGCGACAGGCGTTTACTTTGACCTAGCGAGAATAACGGCAGAGCGGACATGTGATGCTGTTCCAAGCACTTGTTTTCTTGCCCCTCTATTACTCTCGCAGGAGTACGCGGAAAGAGCCAAGGCCGGTCGATGGCGTCGGCTGAAGGGGGTGGCTGACGATGCCATGTTTTCCAGCTTGCATGAAGGCTATTTTCTTTTTTTCCCCAGTCAAGAAAAGCTCTTGCAAACGCAGCAAAATCAAGCGTGGCTTTGTAGCGGGCATCCGAGATAGTGGAGGTGCTGTGATATCTCGAGAGCAGTTACGTGGCGGCCACTCAACCCCTTCGATAACAGGGCTAACTGTATAGCTCAGGCAAACACGCACATACACACGCACGCACGTACAAAGACGGCAGATATGTAGAGGAATTGCCTGCTTCGCGTAGAGCACCGGATTTCGCAAGTGACCAGCACGAAAACAAACGGCTGTCATAGAAAAGCACGTGGTTTCCGTAAAAACGTATGCTGTTTAGCTTTTTCCGAAGCAGCCCCGCCGCGGTGGTCTAGTGGCTAAGGTACTCGGCTGCTGACCCGCAGGGCGCGGGTTCGAATCCCGGCTGCGGCGGCTGCATTTCCGATGGAGGCGGAAATGTTGTAGGCCCGTGTGCTCAGATTTGGGTGCACGTTAAAGAACCCCAGGTGGTCTAAATTTCCGGAGCCCTCCACTACGGCGTCTCTCATAATCATATAGTGGTTTTGGGACGTTAAACCCCACATATCAATCAATCAATCTTTTTCCGAAGCCGAGGGAGATTTCACGCAGATGCGTGTTGTAGATATTACAATATTTTTTAATCGCACATATATTGTGTGTCATTGTAAGGTTATCTGCACACAAGGCTTCTCAACATTGTCCAAAGAATCGCTTCAGCTAGGCTTCAAACGAGGTTTAATATGTACACACAAACTGTTGCTACATCAGAGCCAGCAATCCAAACACATGGTTGAAACGTCTCCACAGCAAACAAAGCGTTGCTGTTCTGCTGCTCTATGATTTCGTCTCGGCCAGATGTAATCGTTCGCGCAACGCGGTCTGTTTATTCAATTGGCAAGATAGACAGAATTGTGTTATGTAGCATTTGTTATCTCTCATGTCAGTATAGCCAACGACTTTTCGTTAATATTCCTTTCAGTACTGGGAATTTTCAGTACTGGGAATATTTCTCACACAAAATGATACCCCACACCTGATCTATGAATATGGACAGTTAACCAATTGGGCTTCTTAATCGACTGAAGATAGCCGTTGACGCGAGGCGTCTGCTGTCGAGATCATTGCTTTGACCGAATAGCTTTCGAGAGCGTTACTCTGACAGCTTTTGTCAGTGAAATGGTCCCCACAGCAGACGGTTCGCCTCTAGACAGCAAATGTATACCAAGTACAATGGTCCGCATACTTTTGCTCACAGGTGTACACATAAAATGGCACTTGGTACACATACAATGGTACACACACAATAGCGCGCGCGTGTGTGTGTGTGCGTGCGTGTGTGTGTATGTGTGTGCGTGTGTGTGTGTGTGTGTGTGTGCGTGTGTGCGCGTGTGTGTGTGTGTGTGTGTGTGCGCGCGCGTGTGTGTGTGTGTGTGTGTGTGTGTGTGTGTGTGTTTCGTTAATGTCTGGCAAGGAAATGCCGAATATCCCACATAGTGCGCGCGAGCACACAGATGCGCACATTTGTCCTCTGCAAAACCCACCCCTCGGGCAACCTTGAGGCGGTCTTTGACAGTTGGCGCACTTCTGCGCAGTTCGCCAGAGGCCAGCAAACCCTTACGGCCTCTCGCCCACCTATTCCCTTCCCCATCGCTGACAGCGGCGACACGTCAATGGTGGGCGCCAGTGTGCAGCGATATCGAATTGCGCAACTGTCACTGGCAGCAAAACAAACAACGGCTCATGGCCGCCCACTGCCAAGCATTCGAAGGGGTCATGCGACCGATATCACCGGATTAGCGAGAAGCCCAACAGCGCGAACGCACGGGCAGATATTTGGACCACTTATATGAGCTAATAGAGACCGATAATCACGCAAGCCAAACGGATAAGATTTGTCAGATGTTCCTTAGTGCAAGTAGCGTCTTTAGATTTATTGGATAGGCAGTATGAAGCATTGAAAATTACTTTGCTTACCCGGACAATTCATCCAAACGGGATGTAGCAGAAGTGAACGTTTTCAGAAGAGGTCTTGCTTCTGCAAGGCTGTAACTGCCAATCTCAAGGTGTGTATGTTTCTTAGACTATATCACAACCAAAACAAAAGATGTGTTTAAGAATTTTTCATATCATCAAGCTCCTATCTTCCCCTAAACTCCTGCTCTATTTTGATTCGCTTTTCTCGGGAACTTTGGATTACTTTCACATACTTAATTTCAACTTTTGTACAGTAAATTTGCATATCTTGACATATATTGCTGTTGCAAGCTAACACAACCCCTACATTTCTTCGACACAAGTGTGCGTAGATAGGGGTCTGGTACTCCATTAGCCTTTGGTGCATCGCTGTCAGCCAACCGCACACAACAAATGTATACGTATCCTTCGTCTTTGCCTCAGACTATTTCACGAAATTAAAGAACGATTTCGTTACCCACAGCATGTTGAAGTTTTCGACTACATGTAAATACTATAAAGCCAATATTTCTCTACTCGTTCATTTTGTCCACATTCTTTTGTTTACGCCCTTTCAATGAATGTTTCATTTCTCCACGCACAGTATCATGAATACACACACGCCGATGCAAATACTTGTGTTTCGTTAAGCATGACGCCTATCACTGCGTACAAGAGAGAGAATAGCCCGGTTATAAGCCGCAGAACGCTGTGCACTGTAAAGCATTTGTAACCTACCAGAGAGACACTCTATTTGAAAAATAGTTTTTCGCCGGCGTCTATATATCGCTGGCATGCTGCTATGTCTGGGGATGGCGACGCGGGACTAAAAGATTTCATAAGGAAGGGAAGGAAAATATAAAAAAAGGCGTGAATAAGTGAACCTGATAAAACCGTTTACAATTAGGGTATCAAGTAAATGAAAAATTACCTATGTGAGATATTCTATCATTAGAACCTTCCGACAAGGCCAATTTCGGACAAATAGTTGATTATAGACAGTACGATCCGACACTGTTTTGAAGGTCCGCGCACATGGTCTAATACGTTGCGCAACGTTAATTGTTCGTGGCAGATCATGTCTTAGACCTACATACGTTATATTATCATCTTCAACCAAACGTGGCATACACGAACATTTATATGTGCCGCATAGGGCATACCACAAGTCCATGTAGTGATAACTGTGGCAGCATAGAGACAGTGGAGCACATACGACTCGAATGGCCTGTGTGCCGCCACGAGTAACCTGCCAGAACTTGTCACGGCGTGCGTTCCGCCTACCACTAAAATGACGGATTCGCAAGTCATGGATTTCTTTAACTACAAGGTGCCTGGTGGCAGACAGACTTGCTACCGAGATAAATACTTACACGAGTTCCCATTCTCTTATCAAGAACCGGTGAGTTAGTCAAACATCTGTTGTCGCGATGGGCACAACCAATGCGTGGCAGGGATCCCCAAGCAGGAGCTTCTGAGAGGAACCGGGACAAGCCCATATTGCGCCACACCAAATTGTATGAACATGAACGAAGGCAGTTCAATCATTGTTATATACTCTAATTTTAAATAACTACCACAAAGCGGTATCAAGGAAGGCAATAGTCGTCGTAGGATAAATAAAAAAATATGTGAGATAGCGTGCACATAAAAATAAAACCGAAGGGATGCATGCATTGGAAAGAAATGCCGGAGAACGACATTAGCCAAAGGCTGCAATTGTCACTGAATCCGTCCTCACGAATGTACGCGTACAATCCCAGACGCAGATATAGACACAGAACATACGCTAAATACCTCAATATGCATTGATTTAATTAGGCAACTGACCAAGCAAAATAAAAAAATACTAAAACACGGTATTTTGGTAAAAATATTTGACAAACATCTTGTGTATGTTTTCTAACGCTTCCTGGAAAAAAGACAGTTATATATTTGAGATCGTCTAGTTCGGGCCTGGCACTAAAGAAGACAAAAGGAAAAGCAGAAAAACTTGTTTCGGTGAAAGCGTTTTCATTTCTTGCTTTTAAACATTTTATGCATTGTTACTCATACTAATATTATCTAGGGCTTAACGTCCCCAAACTACCATATGGTTATGAGATACGTCGTATACTGGAGGGCTTCGAAAATTTTTACCACCTAGGCTTATTTAACGTGCACCTAAATCTAAGTACACGGGCCTCAAACATTTTCGTCTTCATAGAAAATGCAGCAGCCACGACCGGGATTTGATCCCGTGACATTCCGTTTAGCAGATGAGTGCCATAACCTCTAGACCACCACGGTGAGGCTTTATGCCTTGTTGGAGGCTGAAAAAAAAGTTGCATTCGTAAGAGCCCACGTTCAGCTACTCCGCCGCAGACATGACGTGATAGAAATAAAACACGATGGGGCAAAAGTAAACCAACAGAAATACTATGACACTTGAAGCAGCAAAAAAAAAAAGGAAAGGAAGCAAGAAAATATGGCAATATTTTATAACTTGTTATTACGAGACCAACATGCTGATTAAGGGAACAGTGAGCTCAAACAAGAACGAAGAAAATACGTGGCCGATCCCTCTTTCCAGGAATCGGTATAGCAAGAAAGTGAAATGTGTTTTCACAGAGGTAGTTGAGCGTTTTTTTTTTGTGCATTGTTTCATCATGAGGGCGAAGGAGTGAATGCTATGGAAACAAATTGCAACGTCATGCGAAGAACGTCAACCAGCTGGAAACTTGCAGCGTGCACCTCAAGCAAAAAGCACGCACGAAATTAGCATATACAAAGGACGTGCGCGGACTAACAACTGTCGAATCTGCACATTTAAGTGCGCTGTTTAAACGGTAGGACTCGCGAAACAAACACACAAGTATACGCAAGTCAAGCGCGAACCATCACAATTTTCGCTTCGTGTGTGACAGCGTGTTCATTTCGTACACACGGCCACGGCAGCGAGAAAAGTGACCTTTGTGCTTTCCCGACTCACCAGTCTGAAAAGCGCGAGGGCAGGAGACACCACGCTCCATGGAGGCGGCACTCCTCGAATCGCTAGAGGCGACGACGACCTTGACAGCGTGCCCAACGTGAGGCTGCCACGCCACCTCGCTATTGATAAGAAGGCGCTGAAATTACGGAACTATGAGGAGCGCAAAACGGTACATGATGTATAGAAGTGGCTTGGCGTTAGCAATCTTGACGTGCTATTCTGTTCGTTACATCTGCATGTACTGTTTATGCACTGTATTATTATTGTATGATGTGTAAAAGTAAGTAATAAAAAGCGCGAAAAAGAAACGTTCCGTCGCCTAGTGGTTAGCGTCGCGCGCTGCGGATTGAGAGGTCGCTAGTTTGACACCCCAAAACATAACCTTTTCTTCTCCTTTTTTTTAGCAATCTGTTAGTATATATTACAACTTCACATCTCTTACGGAAATACGTCAGCGGAGGTGTGATGGACCCCGGCATAAAACACTTTCGTGTTAAAAAAAAAGGTATCCTTGAAATTGTCACTTGCTCCGACAATTAAAACAGTATAAAGCAAGGAGACGGGACGAAAGAGTCTTGCTAGAGCGCTTCTTATCACACAGTGACAGAAATAAACAACGCATGTTGTTCCTGTTTCTGTATTGTTTTATTCCCTTTATTTAACGGGTTTCCCAGCTATAGGCGCTGAAGCGTACATTAAAGTACTTTAAATTAAAATTTATTATAACCGCATGAAAGCTGGCGCTCTAACACGAGCATTCGGGCAAGGATACGGGTCAGCACAATAAGCAGTTAATCCAGAAATAAAATTTCGATTTTGTGCAGTGTCGTTATGACCTTCTGTATTCTTCGGAAAGATCTTCCACTGGTACGTGCATTGAAATCGCTCATACATTTTAAGCCTAAGCCTGTGAGGCTACAGAAAAAAAAAGAGTTTCAATTTAAAAATACAATTCATGCCCTCCTGAGAGCACTGACCATCCTCGCCATCGTTTTAATTTTTTCGTCTGACAAGTAAACTTTCCACTTTTTTATGCTATTTGAACTCATTTCTCTGAACACCGATAGATGTATTTACTGGCAACGACATTCTTTTCTTACTTGAACCAACCAGACTTACGATTTGTTACGCGGACAAATAGAACATACACTAACATAAATAGCAATATGTAGCCACCAATACACAGCACAAAGGCCATTTAGTATGTTAGACTTGATGTGCCATAAATTACATGAAAATATTGAAATATGTGTCTCTGCCAGCACGGGATCAAATGATAACAGGCGTGAACAAGTGGGAAAGTGCGTCACATTTATGTTATAACAACGAAAAACTAATAATAATAATAATAATAATAATAATAATAATAATAGTCTCAGCATATCCACGGAGTGATTGATGATGACTGGAGCGGAGCGTCCATCCGTCTGTGCTTGCGTCTAATAGCGTTAGAGAATGCAGACGGCGAGCGGGTAACACCGACGAGACAGGAGCCAAAGAAGCCAAGCGCAAGCGTCAACACGCCCGCTGCTCTGCTTCGTTTATGCCCCACCAACGACCCGCTACGTACGGCGACTATCAAGGAGCCTGAGAGAGGCACTCGTTCTCCGCGTACCCAGGCACAGCCCGCGCAGCAGCTAATCAGAGAGTAGCAGTACAGCGCCATCTAGAATATCGTCACTCAACTGCAGTTTGTACTTGTATGAAACAGCGCCGTCTATTATACTGTTCGGGAGATACTGCCTCCTTTTTTTCTCGTCTCTTCTTCTCTCGGTTACGCATGAGAAGGTCAGACTAAAAAGAGCTTCGTCCCTAATAATAATAATAATAATAATAATAATAATAATAATAATAATAATAATAATAATAATAATAATAATAATAATGTTTGGCTTTAGCATCCCAAAACCAAGGTATGATTACGAGAGATGCCGTAGTGGAGGGCTCCGGAAATTTCACCCCTCTGGGGTTCTTTAACGTACACCAAAATAAGTAGAGCAGCCACTTCTTCGCTTCCATCGCAAACGCGGCCAGGATTCAATCCCGCCACCTGCTGGTCAGCTGTCGGTGAAAAACTATACGGACGAAGCAACGCACATGCATACTGCAGTTGCTTTTCAATGACAACCGTTCAGCAGCGGCCTCGCGTTGCACGTGTTTCACGTAAACAGAAACTTGAATTGCAGTCAAGTGCGGATAAAACATAACACGTATAGATCATGCAAAACGTTGACGTGGCACATCCGTCACTCTCGGTGCACTAGCCGGTATACGTGCGCAGCTCTTGTTGCGAAAACAGAAGCGCTTACCTGTATAAAGGTTACGAAGATTGTGGCACGTGTTTATGCCTGACTGACAACGAGGGGGGGCGCCTAATTCCCGTAAATAAACGCCGACGGACGATCGCATCCTTGCCGCTCAGCCGTGCAACGAGGAAAGGACAAAACATAACATGCAGGATATAAGTATAGCTCTGTCACTCGTTCAAAGCAGGCGCAATGGGGTACGACGGACGTTCGTCTACGGTAAGAGGGACAAAATAAAATAATAAATGGGTTGGTGTGGGAAAATAGAAGGTATTCCTCTCACCCACAGTGCGGGTTCTGATACGAGGTACTTTGATGTATTGTACACAGTTCAAATTACACGATAAGGTGGAAGGCTAATCACACGTCATCGACGCTTATCGGCGTCTGTCTGCCGAGGCTTGCGTGGGCAGGTTCGTACACCGATGACGAGCGTCCACGCGATGAGCGAGGGGTGAGCTGCCCGTCTGGCCGGCCACCAATCGAGAAAGGAGCATGCAGCGATTGAGCATAAAAAGGAAGCTGGGCTGCCCAGCGCGCCATACAAACGACGTTGCCTCGAGCTCGCGAGCCGACGTGGTGGCGTCGAAATCTGATACGCAGTCACAACTGGAACTTGTTATTCCTGCAACTCCTCCTCGGAGTGCCACACAGTATCTTTATCTACGCAGCGGCGCTTGTGGCCTTCCTCATCTGAGTATCACGTGTTCCGATCACACCCCACTCTGTCCACGCACCGATAGAGTGCAAACTCGTGATACCCTCTGGAGCCGCGATCGAGGTCGCGTATCAGACCATCCACGCAGGATCGCGCTTGCACTTGGCACTGAGACCACGACGAGTGGAAAGATTGCCTCCCGGACTTTAGTGAGTGCGTGGCCGACTCCTGCTTGATTGATGTTCCAGCCATCTGTAATCGAGAGCTGAGACTCAACGACAAGCTGCTGCGACTGCTACTGAAAAAATTGAATTCTCGCTTACCAGCAGTTCATCCAAGAACGGCGAGGCAAGCCTTCATCGGATACAGAGACGAAAGGAGGCGACGCTTCCACCGCAGCACGCAACAATGGCGTTTATGATGCCGGTCGTGAAACAAGACTACGACATATACTCCGGGCCTAACAGCCGAAAGAACTCAGTGTGTAGCACGAGTCCCGGCACGAGTCCCGGCACTAACAAGTCTCGCAGCAGCAGCCGCAACAACAGCGTCTCGTACTCGAGCTCGCCGACGCAAGCAGCCATCATCACGCCGGAAGAGGCACGCAAGATTCTGATACGAAGACGAAGTCGCGGCATGTCCGAGTGCCTGCCTGACCTCAGGGAGATCGATGACAGCGAGGAACCACGCCATCAGCGTAGAAGGAGCAGCCTAGGAAAGCTGTCCTGGTCGTCCCTTCACGCCGCTCTGCAGAAGCTGAAGCCGGCTGAGCCGAAGAGCAAGTCGCAGTCGTCTGTCGACGAGGACCAGGAGTCTTGACCGTAGTGCAACTTGCCCGTGCAGCAAACGGTGGTTTATTGTGTAAATATGGCTTTGTACGTAGACATTTTGTGACTGTCAACACTGTCTCGAATCGTGGCAGATCCTTCTTTGTGCATATATGCTTGCGCTGCACGACCAGGGGTTACCCGTGAAATTTTAGTGGCCTGTACTTTGACGGGACATTTAATTTGTCTGTCAGAATAACGTGCCATCACATTTTTCACTAGGGCAGCTCACTCAGATGTCCGTATATCATCGGTAATTCCATAGAAAGATCTGAAAGATGCGTAATGTTTCTTCTTTTGTAAATATTGTCAAGAGACCATTTTTATTGTGTTGTAAATTAGTGCATGACTGAGTCATTTGTACCAGGCGTTACACTGCATTATAGTCATTTACTATGCAGGCCTACACTAGGCCAACCAGCTGGGTAATTATCTCAATTTATCACAATTTCTTATAATGCATCACAACGGTCACTCGTTAACGCATTCTGTAATTTGTTTTCTTGATAGTTTTTTTTTACTAGAGAACCAGGCAAAACTGATTCATCATGAAAAAAAGTTGTGCGACTGGATACCCAAGGTTTCAAATGCGTTTCGTTTTATATCGACTTTGTGGAGGTCATGTTTTCAAACGTGTTGCCGGCTCAAATGTCTTGCTTCTACTTTTCGAATATCTGTTGCATCATCTCGTGCAAAACCAAAGTGTCATGTCATAATATTTTATCTGAAAGTCTGCAACCATATTGTGAATATCGGCCATGATGATGCTGATGAGTGAAATAAAAATGTGGCATCCATTCAGCGTCTCAACGTCTGCGTCAATTATTATTGCCTCGATCCTTCAAACTTGGGCTCGGGAAGGATTCATTACAGAGATGCATAAGAAACTGAGCCTGAGCAACGTTTCCGAAAAAAAAAAGAAATGAAGATATAGCGCATTAGAATGTGACACTATATACTCAAGCTACGGCTAACCCCTATTTACTAACGTCCAATTTGCCTAGCTCGTATACCTTTTGTACTATTGAAGGTGTCACATCCCTAGCTGAAATTGTGACGATATTGGTCCTTCTCATTCTAAACTTTCTTTTGCTGCGCTTGAAGCACCTGTTAAAGTCAATTGTATGGCAATTCTTAAATCATGGTACGAATATACAACTACGTGAGCACTTTTGTTATACCAATTCATCGCACGCGTGCTACTTAAGCGTTTTAAGTGTACCACGTTAGTTTTCAAACCACAGTGGTTCTGGTTACAAGTTGCCCCAACAGCCATCAACAGCGTCTCGAACGCCCTCTTGAGCGTAGTCTCAAACACCTGCCCTGGCCCAGCCACACCTAATAGCTAGAAAATGAGGTCAAATAGTATGCGATTTTTTGCGACGTTAGAGTACCGTAAGGCATTTAACGATAACCCTTTGGCTTCCACAGATATTTTTTTTTCAAATCAAATCATTTATTTCCCAGAAAGAAACAGGTTCTGGAGAGGTTCACTGGCTAAAAGCTGTTTATGGACAGCTTGACGAGGCCAGTGAACCCTATACAAGGCAGGTGGGACAATGACAAAGATGTGTATAACAATAAAGACCATAAGCTAACATTACAATACCAAATACGGTGTAATAAAAACATATATATACATTCCTACGAAACATCCTGATGCAAGCATAGCAGAGAAGATTACATGGACGCGAGCAAAAAAACAAAAAAACAAAGAAAAACAAAAGAAAAATCCAGCAACCATAACACCACTATTGCCAAAAAATAAAATAATAAAAATAAATAAATGATGAAAATATCAGGGAAGATATATACAAATTTGCTCCTTGTGTATGTGCTGCATCATACAATGTACATCACATGTCAGACAAACATGTAACAGGATGCTGCAGTAGAAGCTTACAAATGTTATCTATTTGTTCTCTTACGGCATAACTTAATGCTCCCGAGCACTAAAGCATCGCACATGCATAAGCGTACAGTTAGCAAAGATATCTAATTATCGCCAATAAAATGCGCACAGAGATAAGTCTCGAAATTTCTGCAACACCAGTCGTCCCGAAGCTTTCGATACGGCATATGTTATAATGTCCAGCCGGCCTCGTAGTGTGACGCATTGATAGCATCACCATTGAGAGCATATTATCATTGTGGTTTCAGGCGATTACGTCATACCACGAACAACGCGTTGTCTCTGTCGTTTTGAAAACGAAACAATCGCGCATGCGCAACTTGACAGCGTTCTAGTAACGGCCTTCCATTTATTCACAATAAGGCTTCGGAACAGATGCGGTAATTGTCGCTTATTCGTGCAATATATACCAACCAAAATTGTGGCATATATTCATAAGCAGCATGAAACCACAAAGTTCCATGCTGCCTATAGATGAATGATGTGACTTATGAATAGATGCCACAATTTATGAACGAATGACAAAAAAATATACTTGCGGATTTTTTTAGAGACATAGTTGCGCAGTTTATGAAATATTTTTGCTATTTATTTTCCTCTTCGACGGTTAGCAGAGACTAAAAGCGATCAAATCAGTGTCGACTTTGTGTCCGGAACCAGGATGAATTTCTATTGAACTGGCTCGGTTTCAGTCTCAGAAATCCGCAAGGGTTTTCATGTAATCTGCGCGCTTCAAACATAATCAATTTCTTCCCCTTTTTCATGAACATTGCCCCACGTTGCGGGTTTCTCTAGAACCGACTTTCACTCGCCTAGAAATCCTGCTAGAATAATATTTTCTCCCCCTTTCTTTCTTTATTTCTTTTATGCATTCCTTCTTTTCCTTCCTTCCACGCATTCACTCATGGGTTAGAATTAGGGCGATCTCAGATGCTTCAACAATTTTGAGGCTCAAACAGCTAACTGTGGGAGAGAAAAAACTGTAGCAAGAGAGGAAGACGGGACGGCGGCCAACGTGGTCGTGACGTGCTCCCGCCACTTTATTATCAAAGGCGATTGCCGACGCGGAGCGGCAGCAGCTGCCACGTCCGAATCGCCAGGCCTGGTGCTCGTTCTCCTCCGCTCGCGCCACGAGCTGTCGCATGAGCTGCACGAGAGGCGCAGCGCGGTGGCTAGAAAAATGATGATGACGCTACAAAACTATTATGTCAGGACACTCACGCCCAGCTACTTCTACAGGCATCAGTGGGAACAGTGACAGAAACATTGTGAAAGCGTGGTGTCGTGGTTTCAGTTCGGGCTTCGGAAGCGGTTGGCTGGCTCCTAGAGGGCGTTGTACGAATGTGTATATCAGCCAAGCTTTGTACATAAAGGAGATTTTCCGCCCGGGTCTCGTGTGTGCCACTTTCTCCTCCTTCCCGGCCCACGTTTCGGGCGCCGGGCCTTGCCTTCTCCGTGCGTCGTCTCCAACAGAAAGCACGCAGGCAACGAGCTGATAATTTCTGAAATTCTAGTAATGGATGAAACAGCGACAAAATTGACAGGCTGCAACGTTTTATTGTCTTGTCTTGTTACGAATTACTTACACAAACACACCATGTCACCATAATAACACTTTTATTCAATTTTTCAGAGCTATACTTGTCATCTTCAGAAATATCAGGAGCACAGTGGTTTAAGTGACTAATGTGTTTCTTTATCAGAGTGAGTGCGTACCCGTTATCTCACCTCTGCCAATAAGCGCCTCACAATTGAGCGATAATTCAAGACGCGTGAGGCAGAAATCAGACTGTGCATGGCATCCGGCAACGTTCTTGACGTTTTCGTAACGGTGCCAATGTTTATACACGGCGTCACGCGCCTTTCAGAAGGTGGCAATCGGCTACCAAACAAACAACAGGTGCCGCTATCACACGTGGAGCGGCAGATAAATGTGTGGGAAAGGCTAACACGCACGAGTTCCCCGTCACCTGCCGATAAGCTAAAGAGGAGGACGCACACACAGGACGTCAAAGTGAGGAACCTTCATAGCTAACGCAGCTATTGCAGGTGATACGTCACCGGACACCATTGCAGGTGATAACGGCCATGGTCACGCGGCTTCTGAGAGAAGCGAAGATAAGGCCGGGCCAGCTGAGCTTAAGAGCATATTACGCAATTCTTTGAGGTGAAGAATGCGTTCTGGGGAGAGTGGGTGTACTGAGGAACAGTGGTGACGTAAATGCGTCATCATTATAAAGTACTCATCATTGATGAAATGAGCGACAATTTATAAGCACTAATGTTTAATTAAATCGATTAATCATATTCTGTTGTTTTAAGCACCGTAATCAAGACGCGGCTACGAAAGAATGCTTATGAGAGGGGCTGTAGATTAATTTTGACCCTCTGGAGTTCCTTGACAAACACCTGGACCTAAGCTAGCATACAGATAACAAAAGTACAGACAAATAATACGATAATTGCTGTAACATAAATTCTGTGTTATTGTATGTTTTTATATATCACTGCCCTTTCCCTTGTTTAAAACTTGAAAACCGTTTGCCTGCCGTATTTGTTCTTCCGAATTACGCTTTCCGAATGTACCGCAAGCCATTTAGGTGGTGGAGGTCGCTATAATAACGTTCACAGCGTAAGTGATGTGCCAAGTACATTGGCGTTTACCTCATACGCCAAACGGCTGATTCTGTAGACAATTTTTGTGGCACTGCACATGAACACACTGTTGTGTACAGTGCTTAGAATGCTACAAGCGCTGCCTCGAAGACGCGTATTAGATACCCTACCACAAATCTAAGAAAGGGAAATGTCTGTGTACTAAAATTTCAGCTGCCTGTCAAAGAACGCCGGTTGGTAAGAAAAATCCAAGATTCCCCACAAGGGAGCGCCTCCTGACCATATATCGTGGTTTTGGCATACAAAACCGGATAACATAGACGATGACTACTACACCTGGGATATACGGTATTAGGTCAATTTCACGCTCGGTGGAACCAATCTCTAAGACAGTTATGAAATGTAAGAGAAGTTCCCAAATTAGCGTAATCGACGTTTGAATTGTCTTCTGTGTGGGTGTCCCTGCGCCTATAGTTGCCTTGCGCTGAACGGGCATTAACCAATACACGGTGAAATGCGGTGAGAATGAGTAGTTTTTGTCATTTAATTAACTGTCAAACCACTTCTCGAGAACCTTGTTTCAAGCCCCGTCCAAGTGGTCTAGAGGATACGGTACTCGAATACTGACCAGTAGGTCACGGATCGAATCTCTACTCCGGCGGCCATATTTCGATGAAGGAAAATGTTAGAGGCCCGTGAACTTGGATTGAGGTGTGCCAGAACACCAAATTTTCCGGAGCCTTCCGTTACGGTGTCCTTCATGATCGCGTCGTGGTTCTGGGACGTCAAAATCAACTGTTCAACTTCACACAGATTCCGACACATGCTTAGGATCTGGGTAATGAACCAGTTGCTACGTCACATTCTGCTTCTAAAGGCGCAATCAGAGCTGGGAAGAACCTTTTTGGGGGAAGGGGGGGGGGGGCTGTGTTGTGTTTTGATGGCACCGACAACCTTCTTTTCGAGGTTATCGGTGCAGTGAGCTCTCCGGCCGTAACATTTACCTTCTAGGCGGGCCAAGCTAACCGTTACAGAGCGAGCCGAGATTCCAGCGCCGACGGAGTCGAATGTAGGCTGGGAGAGATTAGATAAACAGGTGCTACAGGAGGTGTGTTACACGCGTGCTTTTCTGCGATACCTCCGACGCGCTAGGAAAGCTAGGCGCAGAAACGTAACAGCGCGTTTTCTATACTGCAATCACATGTAGACGTTCTCAGTCGCCTCGACTGTTAATGGGGCATTCTCTATTCAGTTTCACACTAAACGTAAGCTGAAGCTGCGGTTTGAAGCACTTGAAATCCTGGAAACCGCAGCGTCTGCACAAGGCTCGACTAAGAGCAACGAATGCGCTCAACCCTTGCGACGCGAGACTCGTTTATTCAAGCGTGAACTCGGATACAGAAGGAATCAAAGGTGGCGCCATCTCTTGATTACTGGAGCACACAACTATAAGGTTACCTAGCGCCGACCTTTGACGCTGCAGAAGCCTTTGACATATACAACCTTTATTAGAAATGGTTTGCTTAAGCTTCAAAAGGCACTGAAAGCATTAGAAACTGGCCAGACAATTGTGCTTCTCTGTATAAATCAAACTATCGAATATTTCGAGCTTGAATTAAATGCAGTACACACATCCTCTTGGCTATCTAGGGTGATGTTTTCGCCATTCACCACGCGTAAATCATGCTGTACATGGCCACCGACGACTATACGCATTTCACTCAGCTGAAGAGACACCATAAAAACGGACACAGTCGTCTAAATCTAAGGTAAGCCCCTCATTAGTATTCAGGAGTACATAGAAGCTAACGCTCAGCATTAAATTCGGTAAACTATTGTGCCTATAGAAACTATGGTTAGACGTAGAATCATTGAATGATTCTGGTAGGATAATGGATATTTCCATCGTTAATTACCCTAAACTTTCAGCTTATACCAGCTTGAATACCGATGAGGTGTTCACACCGGATGTGGTTTACTCTCAACACTATGCGACAAGACGTAAAAATCAAATGTCACACATAAAAAAACATGAAAATGTCTCGCTAATTTTTAATATTATAAGTGGAGTTAAACTCCCCCTGCGCCATCTCTATCATTTCACCCTCCCCGCTCTGTGCCAAGTCTTGTGGGAAATCACGACAAAGAGAAAATCACCACACAGCTGGATAATGAGCAAGGCTAAAACTGATTATCCCCGGTAGTTCACTTAAATCTTTCTCAAACATTAGTTGTCTGATTAGGAATTTCAACTGGTGTTTCTCGCCCATGTGTTCCTTTCTTTTTTTGGCAGACCAGTGGAGACTAGAGAGAATAGTGGGACTTAGCCAATTTCTGCAGAACATACACCCTAAGGTAACAATTTAAGTGAGCATCACTACACTACAAATAAGAAAACACAAGCAATGTCCCTTATTCGTTCTTGGCTTAGCTTTCTGTTGTTTCCATCATTTGTGTATAAGAGCCCCTCGAACAGTTGGAGGATTCTCCCTTTTAAAGACGATAGTCTTTCTCGGGGACCTTCTACGCAAAATTTGGGTCTGTCTGTCTGTCTGTCTGTCTGTCTGTCTGTCTGTCTGTCTGTCTGTCTGTCTGTCTGTCTGTCTGTCCACCCTTAACGGTGCCCTAAACGGCACCAGACGTTACTCCAAGCGGCCGACCCCATCCGCAGCGCCCACCAGCACTGCTCAAGGTTCAGCACTCATACGTGTGCGATTATCAATTAAAAAGCAATTATTGCGCATATCTGAGGCACCATCACAACACTTCATTATTCTGTATGTGTGTCTCTTGCCAGAAAAGGCATACATAAGTAATTTTAAGAACCATAGCGTTGATCACGTTGCGCTGACCATGCAACGGTTGCACGAAAAGGCAAGTATTTCCAACGCTTTGCTAAGACACGGTGGTGGCACCTACCCGCCCTGGCGTTCTACACCTTATCACCTCCGAGACAGGCGGACAGGGCCCGCGCGCTTCGTTTTCCAAGATAACTGCCAGATAGCGCTCATGTCTCACGTCTGACGTGACTTGATGCGCTCGTTCGCCTCCGCTGCACGCTCGAGGCACTCTAACGCAGCACCTCCAGGATACCATTCGCCGATTTTCTTGCGCAGAACATCAAATAAACGTTTTGTCCATTCACCAGACGGAAGACTATCGTCTTTTGACGACATTTGCAGTGTAACATGCTCATACGGGACCAATTTTTTACATACGCACGCTAAGAGTTTTAACACTCATGTGACAGACGAGATTTAGATTCGCCGAGACATATAAAGCGTCGCTGCTAAAGAAATTATGTCTGAAACCATGCAGCAAAACTTTCAACGTGCCACACTCAAAATGCACGTATCAAGTTTGTTGTGCACAGAATCCACTGAATTGACTCTACCGGTACATATATTGCCACGACATAGTGCCTGCATTCAAACAACGCGCCCATCACCACGCGCACAGTGACATACATGGACGCCGTCTAGTGTTGCGCAGAGACGATGATGATAGCACGAGAACCCAGCTGGCCCCTGCTAATGTGCGCCACGCGCTTGGGACTCTTCTTGAAGAAGTAGAAGAAGAAGAAGACATCTTGGCGTTCTGCTGTAACGTGCTACGACCATAGTCTTTTTGAGTTGTGGGCACAGGTTCGCCCTTTAATAAATACGTTTTATTATGCCCTGAGTCCTTCAACATCGTTACATTTCTGGTGGAGGTGCTGGGTAATGAATCAAAGCCCTACGAACGCAAGACAGCGTAGCCCCGACCATCAGCCAGTTGATCCCGCGGAGCCGACACCTGTGCATCAGAGGACCAGTCGCCGTCTTCGAGGTGATTCACCAGAATTCAGTATACTCCACTTTACGCCAAGGGGAACTCAGTCAATGGACGCCGCCACCATGACAAGTCATGTAACACCAGCCCAAGTGGTGATAAATCAGCCTCACCAGCCACCAGTATTTCATGGCGACTCGTATGAAGACGTAGAAGATTGGCTGAACCTCTTTGAGATAGTGGCATGTTTGAACGGTTGGGACGAGAGAGAGAAGCTCCACCGCGTATACTTTGCTTTGGAGGACTTCGCAAAGACGTGGTATGAGAACCATGAAACCTCCATTACGACCTGGGATGAATTTCGGCTACAAGCTCTGGCGACTTATGCCAACGCGGATCGCAAAGAAAAGGTGCAGGCTGCGCTCGAATCCAGGAACCAACTCACCAACGAAAGTGTCGCAATGTATATCGAAGACATGATCCGCCTGTTCAAGCGCGCAGATTCCCATATGACCGAAGACACGTATGACCTACGCCACCTCATGCGTGGGGTGAAGCAAGAGCTATTCGCTCTTCTCGTCCGCAACCCACCACGAACAGTTGCGGAGTTTCATACGGAAGCGACAGCCATCGAGAAAACGCTAGAACAGTGGGCTCGACAGTACAATCGAGACATAAACTATGCACCAGCCAATGTCTTCTCTGGACGCCAGCGAAGTGACATGGACGCTCTGCGAGAACTCATCAGGTCGGTGATCAGGGAAGAGCTCAGCAAGTTGCAAGCACCTCACACTACAGCAACACTGTCTGTCGTCGACGTAGTACGAGATGAACTGAGGCAGATGATACGTGAGCCGGAGCGTGCGCCACAGCCGATCCAACGCATACCAACGTACTCTGAAGTACTCAGACAACCCGCGGCGCACACCAATGCAGCAGTTACGATGGCCTCTCCTTGCCCACAAATGGTACGCAGCGCACCTCGTCCACTGAAACCGACGGCTACCTACCTGCCACGAGCCCGTGGTGTAGCTCGCTACGTGGATCAAAGGCCCCGGAAAAGTGACATCTGGCGTGACCATGAGCGCAGGCCTTTGTGCTTCCATTGTGGGGAAGCAGGTCACCTGTATAGGTTCTGCCCTTACCTACAGGCAGGATTAAGGGGCTTTCCGTTGTACGCACCATGCCCTCGAAACGGTGAATGGCCAACGGAGATCTAAGAGTACTTGTCCGTGCGTCAGAGCCTACTCACTCCACGCCAACATCAGCCAAGATCGCCGTCGCCCAGGCGTTACCGATCACCCAGCCCACGTGCTTCTTCCGCACGGTCTGGGCACCGTTCTACAAGCCCACACCAGAAAAACTGAAGCAGGCGACCTGTGGAGGTGAGGCCGCTGATAACGACAGTTTCGAAGATCCTCCATTACGGTTTCAAGGTGACGATGCTATGTTTACAGAGGATAAGCGCAGCAGTGCGAAGATTACTTCAGATTTGCGGTTGAAAATAGACGGATACGAGCTAAATGCCTTAGTTGACACCGGCGCTGATTATTCGGTAATGAGTCACAAATTGGCAAAGAAACTGGAAAGGTTTGTGACGAAATGGAGTGGGGCACAGATACGCACGGCAGGTGGCCACACTATTACACCGCTTGGCAGATGCACCTCAAGGCTCGAAATAAGAGGCTTTACTTACGTTGCTGACTTCATCGTGCTGCCGGACTGTTCAAGGGAGCTTATACTAGGAATGGATTTTCTGCAAGCCAATGGAGCCATAATTAATCTGCGCAGATCCAGTGTAACGTTTTCGACCGAACAAGCTATGTCGGTGGAGGAATCGGAAAAGCGACGTCTTACTGCTCTGCGCGTTGTTGATGATGACGTCACAGTGCCACCAAGCTGTAGTGTAATGGTGCTTGTTGAAAATAAGGCATTTTGTGACCACGAAGGAATAGCGGATGGAAACGTAGAGCTCTTTTTAAACAAAGGAATTTCCGTGGCGAGGGGTGTTGTTCGCTTAACTAATGGCCGCTCAGTTGTCCTCCTTACGAATTTTGGGAATGAATGTCAGCACATCGCGCAAGGTATGGCTATCGCCTATTTCCACGAGTTCTGCATGGCGACTGAACTATGCAGTTTAGCGACAACGCCAACCACTCCACAAGAGACCTGCAACGTCGACGCATCAGTTAACGTCAACCATAGGCTCCCAGAATATCAAAAGAAACGATTGTTCGCCCTTATAAAAGTTTTCGGACTGCTTTTCAACGTTATCTAAGGTGCGACGCACGGCTATTGCAAAACACAGGATTATGACAGAAGAAGCTACGAGACCGATTTACCAACACCCATATCGAGTATTGCAAAAGGAAAGAGACGTCATCAAGAAACAAGTGGAGGAGATGCTTTCAGATGACGTGATCCAGCCTTCCAGCAGTCCATGGGCGTCTCTTGTAGTGCTTGTTAAAAAGAAAGATAACAGCCTTCGATTCTGCGTCGACTATCGGAAACTGAACAGCGTAACGAAACGGGATGTATACCCTCTGCCGCGTATCGATGATACACTCGATCGACTACGGAGTGCGAAATACTTCTCCTCCCTTGATCTCAAGAGCGGATATTGGCAAATTGAGGTGGATGAGCGCGGCCGTGAAAAGACGGCATTCATAACCCCAGACAGACTCTACGAATTTAAAGCGCTTCCATTCGGCCTGTGCACAGCGCCAGCTACGTTTCAGAGAATGATGGACGCTGTCCTCGCGGGACTGAAATGGCAGTCCTGCTTGGTGTACTTGGATGACGTTGTCGGATTTTCCGCTACATTCGACCAACATCTAGAGCGACTCCGCACAGTATTAGGAGCCATTCGTTCAGCAGACTTGACCATCAAACCAGAAAAATGCCACTTCACTTTTGAAGAGCTTCGATTCCTCGGACACGTCGTCAGCTCCGACGGCGTTCGGCCAGATCCCGAAAAGACAGCTGCCATCGCGAAGTTCCCGACACCCAAAGACAAGAAGTCAGTACGTCGCTTCCTGGGTTTATGCGCGTACTATCGGCGATTTGTGGAAAATTTTTCGAACATTGCAGAACCACTTACTATAATCTGACAAAAGACGAGGTGCCCTTTAGGTGGGAAAGTGAACAAGAGGAAGCATTTGATGAGTTAAGAACACGCCTGCAAGCCTCTCCAATCCTCGCCCACTTCGATGATACTGCCGAAACTGAAGTTCACACTGATGCGAGTAACGTCAGCCTCGGAGCCATTCTAGTCCAGCGGCAAAACGGCCAAGAAAAAGTGCTAGCGTATGCCAGCCGCAAGCTTTCGAAAGCTGAGACAAATTACTCTGCAACCGAAAAAGAGTGTCTCGCGGTCATTTGGGCCATAAGTAAACTTCGGCCGTACCTCTACGGTAGACCATTCCGAGCAGTAAGTGACCACCATTGCCTGTGTTGGCTGGCGAATCTTAAGGATCCCTCTGGCCGACTAGCAAGATGGAGCCTTAGGCTACAAGAGTACGATGTTACTGTGGTATACAAATCTGGGAAAAAGCACAGCGATGCCGACTGCCAGTCACGTGCACCAGTGGAGACAAGTGAGCCGGAGGAAGAAGACTTTCCGTTTTTTGGCGTCGTCCAGGCATCAGAAATCGCTGAACAACAACAAAATGACCCCGATTTGCTGCCGCTTATACAGCGTCTCCAAGGACTCAACGTTAAAGTCCCGCGCACTTTATCCAGAGGGCTCCCTTCGTTCTGTCTTCGGGAAGGGGTCCTTTACAAGAGGAACTTCAAGCCTCATGGTGACAAGTTTTTACTCGTTGTACCTGCACCTTTACGAAACGAGATTCTGCACGCATGTCATGATGAGCCAACATATGGGCACATGGGTGTCAGCCGTACATTCGCCAGAATTCACCTAAAATACTACTGGCCAAAACTGTTATCATCAGTTCAGCGCTATGTGAAAACTTGCCGTGAGTGTCAAAGACGCAAAACTCCATCCGTGAAACCTGCAGGCCTCCTCCAGCCAATAGAACCACCACATGCCCCATTCCAACAAGTCGGTATGGATCTCCTAGGCCCGTTTCCGACATCGACTGCACACAAGAAGTGGATAGTCGTAGCCACGGACTCTCCTAGGCCCGTTTCCGACATCGACTGCACACAAGAAGTGGATAGTCGTAGCCACGGACTATCTCACTCGCTACGCTGAGACTGACTCGCTGTACACTGCAACAGCTCTTGAAGTTGCCAAGTTCTTCATCAACAACCTAGTCCTCAGACATGGTGCACCCAGCGTGGTAATTACAGATCGTGGCCCAGCTTTTACTGCAAACCTAATGAAATGTCTGATGTGAATGACCCACACAGACCAGAGAAGAACTACAGCATACCATCCTCAAACAAATGGCCTAACGGAGCGCTTGAACAGAACTCTGACTGATATGCTTTCAATGTATATCGACGTCGAACATAAACTGTGAGATGAAATATTGCCCTAGATCACGTTCGCATATAATACAGCCGTTCAAGAAACAACGCGAGTGACACCATTTGAACTTGTATTCTGCCGAAGAGTCACCACTCCACTGGATGCCATGTTACCACCGAATGATGAAAGCAGCAATCCACCTGGCCTAGACGACTTCCTGCAAAGAGCCGAGGAAGCACGACAGATGGCGAGATACAGAATACGCCGCCAACAGCGCATCGACTCCTATCGGTACAATCAGCGTCGTACCGAAGCGCATTTTCAACCAGGTGACAAAGTATGGATATGGACCCCAGTGCGTCGCCGCGGACTTTTTAAAAAACTTTTTAGCCGCTACTTCGGGCCTTACGAAATACTCCACTGTGTAAGCGATGTAACTTACCAAGACAGATCCGCTATACACGGGAGCTCAAAACGCCGCAACCCTACAGAGGTTGTACATGTAGTCCGGATGAAGCCGTACTATGAAAGATCACCGGAAGACCAGTGACGCCTACCACGAATCTATTCATTGCCTGACGCATCAGGACGATGCGTATGAGGAGGGGGATTATGCCACGACATAGTGCCTGCATTCAAACAAGGCGCCCATCACCACGCGCACAGTGACATACATGGGCGCCGTCTAGTGTTGCGCAGAGACGATGATGATAGCACGAGAACCCAGCTGGCCCCTGCTGATGTGCGCCACGCGCTTGGGACTCTTCTTGAAGAAGTAGAAGAAGAAGAAGACATCTTGGCGTTCTGCTGTAACGTGCTACGACCATAGTCCCTTTGAGTTGTGGGCACAGGTTCGCCCTTTAATAAATACGTTTTATTATGCCCCGAGTCCTTCAACATCGTTACAATATATAAAGAACCTACACCAATTGGAATGTTAGTGGCTACATTCCTTTCAGCTTCTGTTCCCTTTTAGGGGCGAAGCTCCTTAAGCCGTGAGTAGTACATCCCTTGTATGTAGTAGTAGACACATTTTACTTAGTCCTCAGAATATCCGCTGGATAGTGGTACGTATATATGATGAATATATGATGAAAAGATTCAAGATGGCGGTACTCGGAGTGTTCACTAAATGGGCGGACGCCGGACGGACGGACGGACGGACGGACGGACGGACAGACAGACAGACAGACAGACAGACAGACAGACAGACAGACAGACAGACAGACAGACAGACAGACAGACAGACAGACAGATGGACGCTTCGCCCCACTCATCATTCACTGCATGGATATACTGTGATTTTTTTTTCAAGCCTTGTCATACACAGAGAAAGATCGAAGTTACCTAAAAAAGGACGAGGAGTTGGACGTTGTTAGTTGCAATCGGATCCAGCCTCGGAAGATGCCCAGTAATAGTACCGCCCAATCGCCTCCTTTCAGAGTGCGCAGGCGTAATGCACATACTAGGATTCTAACGTCGAAAACTGCCCACAATCATCGTCTTAACATCATCATCTGATTATTACGTCTTGTCGCATAGTGTTCACAGTGGGTGAGAGCCATTCATTTAGGCCATCATCATTATCATCATCATCAGTACAAAGTAGTAATGTGGATCAATGATGGCGGCGGGCCGGATCGCACTTGCCGCAGCAGGCCACTGCGGCCTGCTTTGGGCACTGAGTGTACCGATGTTTGGCCCGGCCCCCGCCACGCCCCAACGGCCGCCGGACCTCGCGGATTGCGGCGTGCCCTACCTCAAAATTCTGCCCACCAGGTAAGCAACCACGCGTGCCCATAGCGTGAACGACCCTTCTTACAGTTTCAATTAGTTTTCTAGGCAAGAGCTAGGTTGTTTCCCTTTTGCGCTCGCGTTCACAGGAAGCGTACGAAACCGAGACCTCAATTATCACCTATCGAGGCGACAAGCACAGGGCCTGCAGCCGTTTCGATGACGTCATGATTGATGGCAAGCAGACACTGGCGGACACCATGCGATAATGACAGGCCAGAATAGCATTGTCTGTATCGTAGACAGTATCATGGACTGTTTCGTGATGATGTTTGATATGTTGCGTTTAATACCCGTGACACACGGGCAAAAGTAAAGTACTTTGAAGTAAACCCCTTTCGTCGCCTAAGGGGACCATTTGCAGAAAGGAGTGGCGCTGATGACACACGGCACCGCACTACTGCTTTAGGCGGTGCCTCAGAAGAACGCTGCAGAAAAAATGGCGCTGTTTGGGGAAGCAGCAAGATTGGAAATATTAAAAAAAATCTGCGCATGTACATCACATTCAGCGACGCCGGAGCATAAAACCATTTTTTTTATTGTCTGGTGGCTTATAATGCGCATACTTGTAATTTTCTTTCGCTTTTTTGCGTTTTTAGCAGCAAGTTAAGTTCGTCTGGCAACTACGAACAGTCGGTGTTTTGCTGTTTTTGTTTTTTGTCGTGCTTTTTACATGGCTGCGTCCAGCCATAGCCTCCTATATTTTTTTGTGCCCGCGCATTAGCGCTAAATACATACGCGCCATCCGTCCCTTATAGTTTTGGCGCTCGCCGCCAGATGCCGCACCGATCCCATAATAACAGCAGACGACGCGGCCTATGCACGCTTGCGTTTATGCGAAGTTCAGAAAAAGTGGGCGGAGAAACTTCACGAGCACAACCTCCAAAAGTTTTTTATGATGTCCCGGGGTCGAGCACTTGAGTTTGTCACGTTTCTGTAGTATTTGCGCGGCGTTGTCAACGGCAGCCTTCAGTGGCTGATTCATCTTTCTCGCTCTTGCGAGGAAAACTTCCGCGTAATTCTTTAGAGAATTTAGAACCATTACGAGCTCAGTTGACGGATACAGGAGTACACCTGGGTGGATATCTCCACATTCAATCAGAACATGCTCCGCCGTTTCCTTATCTTTCCCGCAGCATGTGCATTGTTCTTCTTTACTGAATCTTGCTTTATAACTACGCGTTCTAAGGCAACCCGATCTCGCTTCAAACAGTAAAGCGCTTCCCCTTGAATTATCGTAAAATGCCTCCCTCCTTATTTCATTTTTGCCCTTTCGGTAGTTACTCAAAGCCGGTTTTTTCTCCATAGCTGCCATCCATTCTCTCGTTTTGCGCCTCGGCGCTCCGCCAGGAGCGCTCGCATCCCATAATAGCTCGGGGGACGGCGCTGAGGGACCGACCGCTCGGGCACAAAGTTATAGAGGAGGCTATGGTCCAGCTGGGTCAGTGACGGCGTGCCGCGTTTCATCGTGGTCCTACGATGTCTCAGCGCAGAGACAGAGATAAAGCAACAGTTGAGGTGGGCCTGACTCTTGTCACCCTCGGCTCCATCGAAGATGAGCTAAACGCTGCGAAGGCAAGAGTGATGAGCCTCAAACAAAGACTCGTCATGAACAGCTTCATTTTGACTGCTTGCGCACTGTCCCCATGAGCCATCAACCGCGATGATGATGATGAAAAACATTTATTATAAAAGAGAGAAGTATACGGTGCCAAAGCATGACCCTGCTACATGGTCGGCGTCCTTAGTCCGGGACACCGCATGACGAGGCCCCTACTCGCGCCCGTCTCACCAGAGCCCGTTGAGACTCTAGTGATGAGCAGTTGAGGAGGGCAGTCTCCCATGCCTCTCGGGAAGGGGTAGGGGAAGGGGGTAATCAACCGCGAAAGGTGGGCCTATGTGCGCAACGAACGCTGGTTCGAAGACACATTGCCGTTATTAGGCGACGGCCACTTTAAGCAGTGTTTTCGAGTGAGCCCAGCCACCTTCCGTTTCATTGCGGACAGCCTACGCCCTTCGCTAGAGAGGGTCACAGCTAATATGCGCGAGTGCATTGCGGTGCATTGCAATATGCGCTAGCGCATTGCAACTGCCGCTGCCAACCCTAACATGATCGCGCTAGTGACGTAATGCAGGCGTTGAGAGTATGGACAGACTATAGGCATTCACTTTTCAACAAATCGCACTGCTTCTGAAAATGAAAACATTTTCTCAGCGCAAAAAAAATACTGACAGGGCACCGCAGTGTTGCGACACGTTTTCATCTATTGATAAATTATGCACACTGTATGCGAGAGTACTCCCTTCCTGCCAGAAAAGTAGATGCGGGATCTGCTTTTGCGAAAAGGATCTTTGCCGGAAAGGAGTTACTCCTTTGTCGTGTGTCACTGCGCCCGAACGCCTTTCTGAAAGATGTCCCCTTGTCTAAAGGACTTCAGAGTGCTCGTGTGTCAGGGGCATTATGTCCCAACACCAACACCGTTTCGTGATGACTTTATCATATATCCTAGAGAGCGCAATAACAGAAATTCCGATCACCGACACGTCGCGTATTACGTGACTTATATAATCGCACGTAAATGCTATACGGTCCTATCCTATACGGTTTATCCTATACGGATAAATGCTACACGGTCCTTAGAATGTATGCCATTTCTAGTGAAAAGACACACGTAGAGAATATTGATGTGTTGATATGGTGCCTCAGATATGCGCAATAATTTATTTTCAATTGACAATCGCAGAAGTAGGAATGCTGAATCTTGAGCGATAAGTTGGTGGGCGCTGCAGATGGAATCGGCCGTTTGAGTATCGTTTGACCACTGTAGTGCCGTTTAGGGTACCATTAATGGCGGACAAACAGAGAATGGTAAAGACAAACAGAGAGACAGACCAAAATTTTTGCGTCGAAGCCGTCCCCAAGAAAGACTATCGTCTTGAAAAAAAAAACAAATACACGCATTCTGTTTGTCCGTTAAGCTGACCCACCTGTAGCACTCGGCCGAAGATAGCAGCCCCCGCCGAGCGATGAAAATGCTGGCCTACACTCAAGAGAAACTCGCTTGTCATTAACTCTTTGTGAAATCAAATGTACGCCAGTGGTTCTGGCGACATAACGATACCGAGGCACGAGATCCAGATGAAAAGAACGTTATCGATCCAGATGAAAACAGTGTCCACGGCAGTGTCCACGCTGTGTCCACCCCAGTGTCCGCGGCTCTGAGAAGCTGCACACACCTCTGTAACACGACTGCATTCTGCTTCCTCAGAATTTGCAGTTAGGTTAATTTAATGAGAACTAAACTCGAAGGTAGTGTGTGCAGATCCCGCCGACAGAGAGGGTGATTTTTCATTCATTCCAATTCTTTTCAATTTACGTCAAACTACTTGCACTACAATGAAAAAAAAACCTTGGTGGACGCTTGGTTTCGCCGGTCAAGAGTACAACGTGATAGCGTTATCGGACACCACTTGTATCGCCTGCTAAACTGCTAGCCTCGCTGCGGTTCTAGGTGAATGTTTCAACCGTGCCCTGAGAAAACGAACTACTGTGTGTCATAACATTAGCCGTTTCAAACTATCCTAGAAGGCCTACACTGCAAGAGCAATTGTTGTTAAGTGCCCACTAATCCGTAATCTTTCATCTTACGAATCAGCGAAAGGCCCATTTCGCATCGGTAAAGGAACACGCGAACCTACGCAGCTGTTTACTTCGTTGGTGCACTCGCACCTCATGATGATTAATATGTATGTCTGGACGTTTTGTAATGAGGGGGCCTTTAAAACACTCACTCATTGCGTAATTCACGTGTTTTGACGTCTGGCGTGAACAACAGTACGACCTGACCTTCACATCATTTTTTTTTGCTCTTTTCCCAAACCAGTTTCAAGTATAAGCACAGCACTTTGGTAGAAACCCTGCTTGCCACGCAGACAATCTTTGATACTCAAGCGAACCAAGATATGATTACTTTATTTGCGTCTTTCTCGATTTTTAGGTCATGGACATAATGGTTTTTTGCTTACAACGAACGACGCCGACAGCGGCACCGAAATTTTCGCAAAACGAGCGCTTTAACAATATGGCCTTAGAGAAGCTTGCCTCTGCCTAATTGACTGTCGGTAGTTACCTCTACCAATGCTACTAGCCATTCGAAGAATTCCTCGTCTGTCGGACTTCCAGCCACCTTGAGAGGTGTGTTTGCAATAATTATAAATTGTTGACCGTTTAAACGTGATGTCACAAGTGACGACAAGAACCAATTACTGGCTGATACAAACAAGATTTATTGCTTTCCCACAAATCTGCTTTACTAACAGGTCGACTAGTGCTGTTTACAGTTGCATGGATGGTTCACATACAGAAAGCTTGTCACGTATCACACAGTTGAACTTCGGTTCGTCCTTCCATGTTATTTATAACAGGCGTTACGACCAAAACTTTTTAAAGCTTGCTTGATACCACCACGGCCAATGTCGCACTTATGTCGGTACGATGCAGCTAACACTGCTGCTGAGTGTGTATTGTCATAATTATTATTATCACGGTGTGCTTTCATTTCTGCATTATAGATGCTTCAGCAAACGAAGTGTCACTTTGGCGTGGCCTTCACTGTAAATCTTGCCTGATACCATCCTCTAAAATCTGGACCCGCCACGACGGTCTGGTGACTAAGGCAATCTGTTGCTAACTCGCAGGCCGCGGGATCGAATCCCGGCAGCACCGACCAAATTTTCGGTGGAGACAAAATGCTTAACGCTCGTATGCCCAGATTTAGGTACACGTTAAAAAGCCCCAGGTGGTCGAAAATTCCGGAGCCCTTCACTATGGCGTCTCTCAGAATTACGCACGTTAAACCCCAACAATTATTATTACGTGCTAAATCTATTATATAGTACGCATAAACGTATCGAGCGGCTCTGCACATCATTTTTTCTAAGCAAACCAGTAGTACGTTTCTGACATGCCAGTACTCTGAGTTCGTTTCCGAGATTGTCGCCGTAATGAAGGTGGCTGCAGTGGCATAGCTTTTCATCAAGAACCAAGTTTATAGGCTCAGGGATATCACGCCACGTAAAGTAGAGTTATATAACAGGCAACAAAAAATGTACGCAAATCTAACCTACATAATCCACTCAACTGGCCCAGTAGCTTTGTATTTGCTTAATTGTCATTCATGGGGCAGTTACGCCTTCGTAATGACATTCATCAGCTTATCCGCTTTAACAGATTTCGGACAATGACATGCACTGTATATGGTCAGTGTAGAATAAATAAATAAATTGAAAGAAAGAAAAAAGGAAAGAAAATAGATAGATAGATAGATAGATAGATAGATAGATAGATAGATAGATAGATAGATAGATAGATAGATAGATAGATAGATAGATAGATAGATAGATAGATAGATAGATAGATAGATAGATAGATAGATAGATAGATAGATAGATAGATAGATAGATAGATAGATAGATAGATAGATAGATAGATAGATAGATAGATAGATAGATAGATAGATAGATAGATAGATAGATAGATAGATAGATAGATAGATAGATAGATAGATAGATAGATAGATAGATAGATAGATAGATAGATAGATAGATAGATAGATAGATAGATAGATAGATAGATAGAAAAGAAAGAAAGAACCAAATGCGCATCTTCGCAAAATATATTTCTTAACAGACGACAAGAAGGAATGCAAGAAAGGGAAATATTATCGCTCGATTCGCACAATTGCATGGCGTATCGGAACCCAACTTGTCTGACGCAAGCAAGGCGTCCGTAGTGCGAAATAAGAGGGAAAAGTGTAGCTATACAATATCGCAGAGCTGCGCGGCAGCGGCTTCGAAGAACGCTGTTTCTGAGGTCGCCAGTCCTACGGTTTATCTCGTCTCATGACCTTTGCGCCACCGCGCTTGCTACACATGCACAAAGGTGTAACATACGCAACGCAAACTCGTGATGCAGACTTAGCGCGCTCTTCGGAGAATTTCCGCAAGCTTTCCGCGTAATACAAGCAGCGCTGCCGAGCAGACCTTTCCCGCCGCCGAGAAAAGCTTAACAAGAGGTGCAATGGCTTCGTATGTGTGGCAACATTGTTACTGTTGAAGCACTCAACTTTGTGTGGAATGTTGAAACAATGGTTGATTGTTTCGTGCTACAAGTGAAACAATAAACTTTTTGTCCGAGTGATCACAGTGAATAGATCGGCACTTAATACTCAGTTTCGCGCCGTTATCTTTATCTGATCACTAGTTGCTGCGCGCAACATTACTGAGATACATATTGTATGTTGTCATAATGTTAGATAACATTTTTCGAACGTTCCTCTTGTTATAAACTCTAGCAATACATCACAAGTAAATGCCTTTCTGTGCAAGCGTGTTATGGCAATATTACATGAAAACTTATTGCAAATGCATTCATGCACTAGTACATCCGGCTAGAAAATCTAAAAAGATGTCATCTTCACATGAAAAAAAGAAAGCACAGAATGCCTCTTCATCCTGCGATTTAAAAGTTTCAACTTTCAGCAATTGCGATATAGACAGTTATTCTGTAAGTTATAAGCGACGTGCATTAACAAAGCAGTAAATTACATTCGCTGTAAAGGCTATGTTCTACATCCTTTTATCACCGGCTGTACATTTATCACTGAGACATTCGCCTCTGACATCAAGTTGCATAGATTACGATATAACTGAGCTTAGTAAATCGTTAGCTATTCTAGAAGCGTTGAACTTTGAGAACGTAATTCATAAACCGGGAACTGTGTTTCGGCCGTGTTGGGTTTACGACGCCTCATTATCCCCGCCTTGCTCACAGGGACGAGCAGCTTCACAAGCTGCGCACCACGCTGGAGTTCGACATTCTGGTGCTGGGCGGAGGTGCCATCGCCTGTGGCGTGGCACTTGACGCAGCCACCAGGGGGCTTCGCGTGGCGCTGTGCGACGTCGAGGTACGTTCATCGTTTATCCAATCCCCTTTGAAGCCTTGAATAAGTTCAGAAATGATCATTAACTTACTCGTTATGCACAAATTTGTGCACACTATTGTAAAATATGCACTGAATTTTCAATGAATAACCAAGTAACAAGGTGTCAATCGGATCAAGGAACAGGCATCTTCAGCTGAACCTAGAATGATACGGGCATAGGCTGGGGACAAGAGCAGTGGATATCAAAAAAGAAAGAAAAAAAAAGCTTTTAGATTTTTGAAAGCCATATGGATAGTAATTTAGTTAACTTACATGAACACGTAAACAATCATTTTTCTTCGATTTACCTAAATTGCTTAAAAAACAGGATTGAACAAAAATACCGGAGAAATTGACAATTATGAAAAGCAAGATGAATAGGCTAGACAGCAAAATAAACAATCTTACCAATATAATATAATAGGATAAGTGTGTACCAGAGTTCCACAGCTAAATTTCGCTAGTTGTGTCACGGTGTAGCTTAACCTAATTCCGTATTTTTAATTTGGTCACTTTCTTATTGGCTTCAATATCCTTGACAGGGCGCCTACGCGCTAAAAAAAAAGAAGCAGACAGTGCAAGCACGCTGCCACGTGTAAGACAGGATCTTAAAGAAGCGAGGAACATATTGTCCTCGCTGGCCGATCGCCCCCTGCAGCAGACGGCACAGTATATGGCACCCGAGGGAATCCCGAAATCCTCCGATAGCATTGTCGGCCATTAGGGAAATTGTTTCACTTCCGGAAATTGATCTGCGCGCTCTGGAGTCAAACGTCGCGAACACGTGCCAGTTGCCCGTTCATGACGAGGCCTTGCAGTGGCACTAACACCAAAGGACAGTTATACACAAACAAGCAGTCGAACTAACAAAACAAATTAAAGCCTAGTTTACACGTTTAAGTCAGAGTAAAATAAATGAGATGGCCCAAGCAGGGAGGCTGATCAGTGGACAGGGCTCAGGCTTGCTACCTTGAATGAGGACTGGAAGATACAGTAAAACGCTGCATTCTGGACTATAACACGGTCGACATGCTTGCTGGTAGAAAACACTTTATTGTTAGTGCCGCGCCCGTTGTGCGCAATTTTGTCTGGGGAAGATTTAGAGGGAGAGAAGAAACAGAATGAATGGAATAAAACATAAAAAGATCATAATAGGGCCGCGCTTAACGTGCTCCAAACTTGCTTTGCCGGTCGAATAATAGAATGACGAAATACACAGGAAGAACAGTGGTCGTCTAAGGCGTCTCTAAAAATCATGTAGTTCTTTGTTAATACGCAACAACCCTCAACGATTATTATCAGAGGCAAAAGAAAGGTGGTGGGATGGGGTATAGATGTGCGTAGAGCTCCCTTTCAGGAAGGTGTGGGGTGGCGAATGTTTACTGCAGCAGCTCAACTCCCTATTACCCCCCCCCCCCATATGTGACAAAAGAGAGCACCCCCTCCCCCCTGCACAGGGGCCGATGGGATGCGGATTAGGTCAAGAGTTCTGGCCGGTTGTGTGCGTAAGTTTCGAGATATATATATATATATATATATATATATATATATATATATATATATATATATATATATATATATATATATATATATATATATATATGTAACGTAAGAAGGTAGCGATAGTTAGGAGTTAGTAGTAGAGGCCGAGAAGGAAGAAGTGACAATAGAATAAACATGGAGTATGAGCCAGGCCACGTCGCCAATACATCATAGCGTCACATGAGTCGACAGGATGGAGACCTGCCTGCCCCTTCATCAGTCGCTCAGCATCGACGCCGTTCTACAGAAGACACCCTGCCCATACATTGACTACCGAATCATCGCCTAGAAGGACAACGACCAGCACCATGACAGAACCATCGGCTGACCTCGACATCCCCAAGTACACCGGATCAGCGGACGACGGACCCGTACAGGACTGGTTCAACCTATTCGAGGTCCACGCCGCCGCTGCATCCTGGTCGGAACGGGAGATGGTTACGAACTTCAGCGACTACGTCACTGGTGAGGCATTCAAATTTTACCTGATTCACATTTTCGAGAACGACGAGTCATGGCAAAAAATCAAAGAGGAGATGATTACCCGTTTTAATGATTATGACCAAGACTTACTCATTGGCAACCATCTAGAGACAACTGCACACTATCGTCAATTTTCTAAGCAGTCCTCATGCATTCGAAAGTCCAGCGCGAATCGACAAGTGCCTCAAGACGAAGTGGCCCATGCGTTTACTTACAGAAGGCCATGCGTATATTCGGAAAAACCTAACCGTCAAGCGCGCATCCCTTCTGCGCGAAAGTCAGCATTTTCGAAGTCATCGCTTCAACATACGACACGAGACGTCGCTCACCCTACTGATGCCTTTCATGCTTCGTCTGGCATACATGGTCCACCACCTGGTTTTCTACGACGCAGCTCTTCAAAGGCTCCTAACGGTCACTATTCGTGTCATAAGGACGCCTTGTTCATGGTAGACCAGCTGACACATGAGGAAAATGCCGAACAACGCCATGACGACTCAAAGAGTGAAAATCAGTCTTCACACATTGGATCAGCTTATTTTCCATCCAGCACAATTGGGCTACCTCCTGGTTTTCCGCCACTTGGCTCTTTCGTCGCTCACAACGCCCACCTCACATCTAGCACGCTCACAATGGTCGGGATAGAGCTGTGGAGCTCGGAGAATACTCAGCCAAGCCCTGAACCTACCATCCAGATTCAGACGCAAGAACCACTCGCAGCGAACAGTGAAGAAGCCCCTGATGATGTATCTATCAACTCTGAAGCATTACCTTCATTACCAGAAATGCAGCACAACAGCCTAGAGACTACTACCTGCCCACTCGACACCACATTCAATGGCCCAGAAAGTCAGTGTCATGGTAAAAAAGGGCTGCCACCTCAAGTCCTTTCGCAGCAACATCATCAATTCCAGCAAGTCCAAGAACAACAGAGATTCCAAGGGTTATACCAACAAGGACGACGACGAATGGAATCATCTTCGGAAGAACACACGCGGTTTATGGAAAGCCGTTTACAAACGTGTCAACCAAGCCAACGACATATTCAAGATTTCTCGCTCGAAACAAAGAAAGCATCGAATCCAAGATATTTTCCCAAGGAACGTCGAGTAAGCTTTCTTCAGTCGAGATCAAGACTCAGGCAACACGACATACAACGTCGAGAAAGGCGCCGAACCCTACTCTGTATTCCGCAAGGACGCAGAAATCACCGCACTAGCCTCGGTCAACAAGCACGCAAACGGGTGGCGATGCATTGGAAGACGCTATGATGTATTGGCGACGTGGCCTGGCTCATACTCCATGTTTATTCTATTGTCACTTCTTCCTTCTCGGCCTCTACTACTAACTCCTAACTATCGCTACCTTCTTACGTTACATATATATATATATATATATATATATATATATATATATATATATATATATATATATATATATATATATATATATATATATATATGTATGAGATCTAACAGACAATAATGCCAAGGAAGGTATAGGGGAAGTTATTAAGCCAATTGCAATGTAAATGAGACGAAAGAAAAGTGGGTGAAAAGATAACTTGCCGTGCTATATATATATGTAAGCGTGAATGCGCTTACAATTTTACACGTTGTGAATACATACAGTGACACGAGAAACAAGAAAAATGCATGTAGAAACGGGGCACCTCACGTTCTTATGGCCACGAACCACAATTTTATAGCTCGAAGCGGTGATAAATATATATATATATATATATATATATATATATATATATATATATATATATATATATATATTTCTTGCTAACGGAATGATTGCTAAGCGAGTAATCAACTGCCGAGTTCGTATGTTTACGACTGAAAGCAAGTAACTTGAATTTCTCCGAGTTAAGGCCGGTCATTTGCCAAAATGAACACCATTTGCTGATTCTATCAAAATCCTGCTGTAAGGCAATTTAATCAGTACTAGAGGAAATCTCACGATAAACCACACAGTCATTTACGGATAACATTATGTTGGATGCGATTCCGTCGGGGGGGGGGGGGGGTCATTATTCAACATTAAAACAATGAAGAACCTAAAACACTTCCCTGTGGGACTCCAGATTTAACGTCACTTAACTGGAAGGAATAATTGCCCACGACTGTGAATTACTTGCGAGATTATAGGAAATTTCAAATCCACGATGTAGTTTAGCTATGAGGCGGGTATGGGCTACGCGATCAGAGGCCTTGGATAAATCAATGTATATACTAACAAATTATTCCGTTCAGGGTGAACAGGAACTGATCACTATAGTCGCAATAACGTTGGCTGGTGCCAGACAAACGTTACCGGGACCCGTTGCGCGATCGAGTAGCTTGGGCTGTCGATTCACGGATTTCCTAATCGATGGTTGCGCCACGAGTTACGCGTGTATGAGGCCTGGCCTCAAGCGCTGGTCGTAAAAGGCCGTAAAGGCACCGTTGATGCCCCTCTCCGACCTGTCAGCGTTCTTCTTATAATAGCAGTCAATTTCCTCCCCGTGATCGGCTCGACCTTGCATCGCGTTATCGCGAAAGAAAGCGAGCTGATTTCTCCTCTTCCACGTGCCGAGATCTGCCGGCGCTCGAGGTCAGATCGGTCGTGGTGAGCAGTGAGACACGACAGTCAACTCGGATCGAGAGACAAGCGGGAATTAACGTCGTCCTGTTCGAGCTATAAAACTGTGGCTCATGGCCATATTGAAGAACTAAGGTGCCCCGTTTCTACATGCATTTTTCTTGTTTCTCGTGTCACTGTATGCATTCACAGCGTGTAAAATTGTAAGCGCATTCACGCCAGTCCGCAAAGGCAAGTATACGAACAGTAAACACACACACAAACGCGCGTTATAAGCAGTTATACTTTTTCATTGCCATCGAACTCGTGTGCAGATGGCATATCATGAAGTCGCGTTTGTATTCATGTATTTTAATAGTTCATTATTCTTCTTCACAAAAATAAAATTCAAGTATTATGCATTTCGAGACAAAAAGATTGCTTCCATGGTCAATATCACCTATTTGACATGCCATAAATCTGAGTTGCTTTCCGAGGCTGCCGTCGTAATGAAGGTGGCTTCACTTGCATTGCTTTTCACGAAGAACCTTGTTCCTAAGCCCAGGGATATCACCACACGTAGCTAGAGTTATACAATAGACAATGAACAACATATGCTAATCTAACCCAACATAATCTACTCAACTGACAGAGCCCCTTTGTATTGCTCTAAAGTCATTTGTATGCTAGTTAAAATATTCATCACCTTATGCATTTCAGTACAATTCTGAGAATGTGGCACGTACTGCGTATGATTAGTGTAGAAAAAAAAAGAAAGAAAGAATAGAAAAGGAGAAGAAGAAAGAAGACAATTTTGTCATCAAACAAAGCTTCCAGAAATAGGTCTCATGGTGTGGTCTGTGCATTCTGGCGTCTATATTTCATTTGAATAGTCGTTACATAACAGAAATGACGTAAAAAATGAGCTCCGTAAGTAAGAAAAAAGAAAATAAAATCATGACAAAAAGTAGGAACAGCCCAACACAAGTTAAGGGCTTTTGCCATATTACATATCTATATGTATATTTGATATATATTACATTAAATACATAAGCGATTCTATTCGTTCGAACTAGGCCGGTTAAGTAGGACGAACATGACCATTACATACTGAAAGTAATCAGAGAGAGGGAAAACACCAACTAGGGCGCGAAAAACGGTAAAGCCTTCTCACCGAATGCCATGCACCGTCATCAACATACGAGCGTCGAAAGGGACGATGATCGTTAATTTATTCCTGAGGGATCGTCTGGCTGCCGCACTCGCGAGGCTAGAGCAGTGATTCCCAGAAAGCGGGCTTCCATTTCAGCATTACGGCAATGAGGAAAAGCATTCCGACGTAATTGCGCGCACACGATTCGATCGATGCCTTCGTTACGCGCATAACCAGAGCACCGTCTGATATAACCTAGACAAAATAATTGCGTTCTCTGATATTCTCGACTGTCGAAGAGTGTCCTTGTTTGCATTTGGGTAGATTTCCCGCGTTATTCAACAAATTTTTAGCCTTGGTAAACGGTAATAATATTGATTGCCGAGGTGTTACGTCTAAAAACTACGGTATGAACACGAGGGGCACCGTAAAGAATGGCTCTGAGATTTTGACCAAACGCGAATCTGAATCTTAAGCATACGGGCTCGTTCGGTGATAAGCAACGGCACACTGAGCGCATAGGATATATGAAAATAGTTTTTCCATTAAATATTTTAGCGAATTCTGGCCACTAAATAAGGAAAGTAGGTCCACCACGGTCATACAGTGACGAAGACACTCGGCTGATGACTCGAAAGTCACGGGTTCGGCGCATTTCGATGGAGACGCAGAGCTGGAGGCACGTGCACAGGGATGTCAGTGCACATTATTAAAAAAAAAACTGCAGATAGTGGAAAGTTCCGGAGCCTTCTACTGCGGCGTGCTTCATGATTATGTCACGGCTTCGTACGCAAAACTTGCACATTATAAGAGCTATTCTTATTGTTACAAACAAGTCGAACGAATTTTTTTTTGCTATAAGGATAGTGACTTCTGTGTGACTTCTATAAGGACTGTCTCGCTCTGTTTTCTACAACGTTAAAAAACATAAGCATCGCATAGATGTAGCGCGGACCAACGTCATGGAAGTTGAAATTATGTTCTCCTAGGCACTGTGAGGGCGATTCTACATTCAAATGGTACAAAAAGAAACAACTTGCGTTGATCTGTGGTGATTCGCTTCCTCATTGTTTTAACTCATCGTATCTGTATTATTTGATGCCGCTACAGCGTAAAACAGTAAATAAAGATGACGCTTTTCCTTTACCACACCTATATGTTTGTATTGAAACAACATGATGTGTACGGGCACGTGGCTTCCGCCCCGCCGGCTGTTAACACTTTGTGTTTGTGTTTGTGTGTGTGCGTGTGTGTGTGTGTGTGTGCGCGCGCGTGTGTGTGTGTGTGTGTGCGTGTGTGTGTGTGTGCGCGCGTGTGTGTGTGCGTGCGTGCGTGCGTGCGTGTATGTTCATTTGTCGATTAAGGCAAAAAGCTTCGTAGTATGGGGCTCACTGCTATGCTGCCTTTTTCGCTGTCCCTCTGTTTTCTAACAAAAGAATACATACAGACGATGGAACAATCTGCGCTGAAGGCATTGCGAATGCATAAACACGCAGGACTTCGGCGCCGGTGCCAGCACGCGTGGCAGCAAGCTCCTGCCAGCGACTGCACGTGGTTACAGTGAGCCGCTGGTGCCGTTCCACTTGAAGTTGTTCAAGGGCAACCATCAGGTAGGAGACGGATGGTGACCCGTACGAATATTTCGACGACCAAACAGCGCTGTTAATAAAAAATAGCGTTTTCTAAAGTGTGTTGGCTGTTCCTTAAAAAATGAGAACGACTTCATTTGGATAGTATTTATTACGCACATATACGTTTGGGAGGGACTCGAGGAAGCATACGAATAATTATGCAAATCGTACTGGTCCATTTTCATAATGCGCAAGTGTGCTTCCCTGCGCAGCGTATAACGGCGGCGCCTATCGTGCTTCAAGTGGAGACGAGGTTCCTTGTTGCGCGTGCTGAGACTTGTCTTTTGTGCATGCGTGTTTATACGATGAGAGATGGGCAAACGTTCGGGGCGTCATCGTGTAATCAGACTGCGCTGTTTCCAGTGGCTGTTGCAGCCTTTCGTCTGGCTAACTGCATCACCCCAAAGCTAGCCTTACAATTCTGAAACAAGGATCTATTAACTTTGCAAGCGGAAGAGCTTGACCATTCACCACAAGCGAAGGCTCCAAAGCATATCGTATTAGCGCAAGCGTCACCTGTAGGAGCATTTCCGCGCCCTATACATAAAGAGCGCATGCAGCACCGGAGTTTTCAGTTGCAGTTGGGAAGATCACGCGGCCTCAGGAAAACGTCACTTATGACGTCACTCGAAGAGCGGCTCGTCGCTGTCTAGCCCTGTTCTGGCAGTAGTGATCCAGTAGTGATCCTGGCAAAATGGAACTGCATAGCGGAACGATTTAGGTTGGAGGCCCCAATGACACGGGCCAACCACTGATAGTGACAAAATAGCGATGCTTATGCAGCGCCAGGCAGAAGGTTTCCATTGAGTTCAAATTTTTTTTATGACGTAGTATGATGTCCATCGCGACGCTTCTGTTGTGGTCACGAGATTTCCACATGTGCGGAGACCCGAAACGCCACTGTTCCGCTCTTTTATGGTCGAAAACACACAGCAGGTGGCCTCCCAGTTTTCTCGGTCTAGCACACTTCGAAACCTTTGTGTACCACTCATGGAGGTGAGCAGTATGGGCTTGCGTACAGCGGAGCATATTTTTTTTAATTTTTTATTTATACTTATACCTACAGCGCCCTCTGGGGGCATTGTTGTAGGGGGGTTTACAAATTCAAAGTACATTTAAATCAGTGGGGACAAGTTGAATTGCACGGCACTCAAAAAATAAAAACAAATCAAAAATACCTAAATCACAGCATACAATATCATTGTGTGACCACATACTCCTTTAAAAGCGAAGGAAACGCTGTGGAAACGCTACATATATGCTTGTGCACATATGCGGAGAAACCTGAAGTGTCGATGCTTGGCTCTTACAGGGTATACACACCGCTGGTGGAGTCACTGTTTTCTTGGTCTAGCACATTGCCCCACCTCCTTTTCCCCTGCGCCCTGCGGGCGAGCACAAAGTTCACCGCATACCATTCATCAGTCGGACCTGACAAGCCTGTTATGGTAAAGCAGGTTTTTAACCTTAATGGCTTGGGAAGGACTCCAACGCTTTGTTCCAATAGCGGTCTACATCCCATCTTTACCCCCGGAAAACCAGGAACCAAAGGCAGCTAGGCAATTGTGAGAAGCAGACCATCACTATACCTTATTTTTGGTTTTTTCACCCATTGTAAAGTATGACTTTTGAAATCGACAAACAAACGAAGGGTGGGAGGGGGGGCGGAATTGAAACACTGCCCCAGCCCCCACTAACTGAGAACACTTTATGTACCTATGGTAAACATTTTTAACCCTGGAACCATGTCAATGGTATTTAACATGTCGGTTGTGATCGTACCCGCATAATTATTCTAGTATAATAGTACAGCATATGCGGTATATATGCTGCCTTTCAGGCCATAGAAGAACGCTTGGCTATCTACAACTCTGCGCCTCATCTGTGTCACTCGGTGCCTGTGGTGATGCCGCTCTACGATTGGCGCAAGGCCCTCTCGGTTTGGTTTTACTTCAAAACTCACTGGTACGTCTTCAGCAAACTGAGCCTCAACGAGACTTACTGGCTCAGCAGCGTCAAGGTAAGCGGCTCGTACACCAATGCCGTAATGTTCTTACTTTGTTCTTCGCTCAGAGTACGCCCCACGTTGCTCAGGAAAGTGTGTCCTCTTTAGTGTAAAACATTTTTGTCAACTATCCCACCGACCCATGCCTATAGGCCGCCTACTATGTCTGTTCAACCTTCCCGCCGCTGCTGCAATGTCAATCAGTTTCATGCAGTAACTTTAGCCTATCCCGTGACTGCTCTCCTACTAGACTGCGGGCTCTAGGTTACTATTTGTTTGAACAACTAAATGTATTATACTAGGAAAATTAATTTAACGAATCATATGTTTCAGGTTTTACGCCTCAAAATCGTAAATTCAGTCCATCTGCCGTTCTTCAACCTTCACCTGAATCTAAGTAAACGGTTCTCTTGCATTTAGTCTTCATCGAAATGCGGGCGAGCCCAGCGCATCGGAGAGCCCCCCACGCCAGTTGTCACGTGATCATAGATGGCGGTTGCAAGCCTTCAGCTGGGCGGACTCCGCGTTTTAGTATGTCGGCGGCGCCTACCGCTGTTTACAAACATGAAATAGGTCTACGTTTGCGCGCTCATAGCTTCACTGTTCTCGTGGCGTGAAACTGTCTTCAGTGAGTAAATAACCAGTCTATCAATCAGACGCAGGAGTTGCTGCCGCTTCTGCGCAAGGACAAGCTCGTAGGCTCCGTGGTTTTCCACGAAGCCACCATCGACGACATTCGCATGAATGTGGCACTGGCGCTGACTGCCGCACGTTACGGCGTTGTAATAGCGAACCATGTGGGATGCTACCGTTTTCTCAAGGACAAAGCCGGCCGCCTGCGCGGTGTGGTTCTCCACAATACGCTGACCGGAGAGAAGTGGCCTGTGCGCGCCAAGTGTGTGATCAACGCAACGGGACAAAGTGCCGACTACCTCCGGCAGGTGAGAAGAGAGTTACCTCACAAAGGTTCACACAATAGAGCGTATGAATGTTTTAAACGGTATATTAATTGCTGGCCGAGTTCGAAGTGAGCATCTTGTCGTTCATGATGCAATGCGAGTGACATTTTCACATGCCACTCGGACGCATTATTCGAACGTTGCAGGTGCACTGCCTGGCGGCAGCAAGTTATCTTTTGGTCCACTCTTGTTTCTTGAAATTCACATTACAATCACTAATACTATCCCCTATACTTTCGTTGGCATCATTGCCTGTACATCTCATTCATACTCTAACAAAGAAAACGAACCCTTTGAATGTACACTTCTCTTCTATGTTCACAATAGGCCGAATGAAATCATCTCGTATAGAAGTTTTATCTAAGGCATTCACAATTATTTGAGCGATAACACTTAGAAACTTCTTTAATTTCCGACTGGAGTGTAACGTTCCAAAACCACTATACAATTACTATAGAGACGCCGTAGTAAAGGGTTCCGGAAATATTGGCTACCCATAGGGACACCACAACCACTGGACCATGTGCTCGGCTGCCTTTGCTCCATTTATTCCTGCAAATACAGGTGCACAAAAATTTGTTCGCGAAAAATGCTCGTGCGTTTTGGAACCTCTATTCAGGGTAGATGTGAGAACTGACCTTATAATATGTATTTTTTTTTCATTTATATTTGGCAGAAAAAGGAAAGGTGGGCTACGCTAGAGCCGGCTAGCGTAGCCTATCTTCGTTGGATCTATTGATGTGGTTTGAGACCAGAGGTCCTCTGTGAGCACTCTTGCAATGAATATCTGTAGGCACTGTTTTTATGTTTGACACGAAATTCTACGTCTATGTCAGATTTAATGTCTACCCGCCGCGGTGATGTAGTGCTGCTCGGCTGCTAATTAGGAGGGGCCGGAATCCTATTCCGGCCGTCGTGGCCGCATTTTTGATGAAGGGGAGAATGCTTCAGGCTCGTGCGCATAGGCTTAGACAAACGTCGAAAACTCCTAGCTGGTCGAAAATTTCGTAGCCCTCCACTGCGGTGTCCTTCGTAATTGTGTTGTTTTTGTTTGGAACGTTAAACCCCAGCAAGTTATCATCAGATTCAATGGCTCGAACACACACTGTTATTCTCTATTCCTTCTCCAGGCAGACAATCAGGCGTGCAACGCGATCGGAAACCCAGTGGTGAGCACATACATGGTCCTTCCGTGGCACTTTGGCAACAAGACGACCGCCATCCTGACGACGAGTGACGATGAGACAAGGATCGCCATGCCTTACCAGGGCCAGTGCCTCGTCTCGGGCTCGCACAAGAAGCTCGACTTCACTTACACGGGGAAACCGACGCACGAGGCTGTCAGCAAGCTTCTGCGCGAATGGAACGAGCAGCTGGACATGCACACGGTGTCCGCGAGGCTGAACGAGGTGCGCGCACTATCTCTGTCACCGTGGCGCCCTTTGGTAGGCGATGTTTAAATGTTTTCTCCAAGATGCTAGAGTCGCGAGTAGGACGTGGAACGCCTTCATGGAGTATGCCAGCAGCTTGTAAAATTACATGCTAAAGCCCACAGAAATAAAACAAAGAAAAGGTCTAGGCAGTTCCACGCCGTAAAAAACGTGAGACAACGAAGCTGTTCTACATTTACTTGGTTCTTTCAAGTTTCATCGTCCGTTCGCCCAGTTACTTCCAAGAAACTTGTTGTTTTTTTCTTAGTCAGATCTTCACTTCCAGTACATGGCTTTGGTTAGCGTGTATTACTATAGGCTCCTCTTTCTGCTACATCTCTTCCTTCCACCTCCAGCCTACGTTCTGCCATTTCAAGAGCAACAGCTCCACTCTCTATCCGCAGTTTGAATCACCCGCTCTGCGTAAGTTTCATCGTGTGATCTCTTTTGGCCTCTCCTCTCGCAAGGCCTCCTTTCGGCCCTAGCCAAGTGACACTATCTAGCGTGACCACACCGACTGTGTCGATGGTACAGAGTCCGCATAAGCTGCTTCACTAATATTCAGCAAGGACGTTGGCGTCGACCTGTAGGGACCATATTTGTAACGCACAAGCTTTAGCGTTCAGTGCGGGACGAGAGGAAGGCACTAAGGAAGGGTTAAAACTTAGGCCACATGAAAATAACTCATTCTGAAATGCCTATTTCGACATGGCTCTGATGGTCGCATTCCACTAGTACAAACTTCAATACTTCCTGCAAATGCGGTAAAGTCGGCCTGGTGGCTCAAATAGTGCTATACCGACGTAAAAAACACTGCGTATCATCACTATATCCCCAACACACACACACACACACACACACACACACACACACACACGCACGCACACGCACACGCACACGCACACACACACGCACACACACACACACGCACGCACGCACACACACACACACACCACACACACACACAAAAGCGGGGAAGATTTCAGGTTTGTAACATTTTCTTTTTCACTATAATTCGTGGACAAATGTTTATTGTGTTGTCGTTGAACAAAAGCCTCACAATTTCAATACTGACTACGTAATTGGGACAGTAAACTGCCATAAAAAAAAGTAAAACTGCGGTATGGAATTTTATATCTTTAAACATACAAACACACACTCTACCTCTGGTCTGACACCTATATACGCTAAAAATGTCCTTTTGAGAAGAAGACCGAATACACTCTTTTTCGATTGCTTATTGAATGTTTCTGCAATTTAAGGGCAGGCAGAGTGGCACGTTTGGCGATGCCGTCCACGATGCTTTTGTTAGATCAAGAAGATTTCGACTGCAAACTCGGGGCCCGTATTCCAGAAAAAGAGCTTGTACGCAACAATACCTGAGAAAGCTTTTCAGCTAACCCCGAGATCAGAGATACTACTTGCAAAAACATCTGAACATTTGCGAAAACAACTGAAGAGAGATAGCGTGAAGCCTTTGATTCGATCCCAGAATTTACGGTTGCTATTTGCTTAAACAAAAATATTTCCCGCTGACTGGGTCTTTGTATTATATTATTCCTTGATTTCCATAGCCTATCCATATATCCCAGCTTCTTATTTTAAATTGGTATAGTAAAAACTATAATATTGTGACAATTGACTCAGTTTTCCGTCACTGCATAAACTACTTCGTATTCAGCCAATACCGAGAGTGGGTACATATCATTTTCAGCGGAGGCGGAAATGCTGTAGGCCCGTGTGCTCAGATTTGGGTGCACGTTAAAGAACCCCAGGTGGTCAAAATTTCCTGACCCTTTCACTACAGCGTCTCTCAGCATAATCATATGGTTTGGGACTTTAAACCCCACACATAATTTATCAATGAATCGTTACTGTATGGGAAAAAGAAAAATCACAGCATATCCACGGAGTGAATGATGATGAGTGGGGCGAAACGGCTGGCTGGCTGGCTGGCTGGCTGGCTGGCTGGCGACGAGCAGGAGCCACCGCACCTAGTGAGATACGTTTACGCCTGACGCAGAACAAGGTTAGACTAACCCCCGTATTCTAGAACGTCCCTTGACTCAACGCTTCACCTTCACTTGAGAAAGCCGATGGTAGCGCCATCTCTAGGCAGGGCAAGTTACTGCATATCAGCGATAATCTGCTGCGATTCTTGAGTAGCGCAGCGTCATCTTCAGTCGAGCGGTGACGCAGTGCTAAACTCTGTCAAGTGAATGCTGAAAATCGAGTCGAGGAGCGTTTGTGCATACAGGGGTAAGAAAAGCTTCGCCCCTAAAAGAAAAACAATAAAAACAGCCAGGCATGCGCGCACCGCACAGCGCAGTCACAACGAAAGCTGGAAGAGCTGCATTTATGGTTTTTTTTTAACAGCCTTCGGGCAAATACAACAAGCACACTAGCATGGTACCCACTACGTCATAAATCATAGTTTTTGTGTAGTCGGGAGGCATCCACTATGCCATTATGTGACACTCTTTGGAAAGGCGTGGTACCCGCTACACACTTGTAAGCCATCATGTGCACTTTGTTGATGCTGTAGCTGAAGATGAGGAATTATGCCGGAGGTTTTTGCAACGGGTTAGATCATTCAATGTACAAATCCATTGGGCTTGTATTGAACATTGGCGATTAAGCTAAAAGACGAAGACGATGAGCCTTAGCAGAGCATGCCACGAGCCTTCAAGCTCGAGGCCACCAGGAGGAGAACATCATCATCATGATTATGACCACCACCACCCCAGCATATCCGGTGTAGTGCATGTATACGCAGCGCGTGGTAGCTTTCGAAAACGGCGTCCAGTTAACGCCTCCTTCAACTAAAATCCAGTCGGCCGTGAAGGCATAAGTGTGTTGTCCTCTCGACGTTAGCGTGGAGCGTGTTGGACGGCATCGGAAGCCCGAGAGAAAGGTAACTCTGCGGTGTTGCAGCGAAGACTGCGAGGCGTTCATAAGCGTCGAGTTAAGGATATTGCTAAGCCTTGTCACCACTTTTACTTTCCTGCAAGTATATATTTGCCCCCCTTAAGGTGACGGTCACGAAGTGTGCGATCCGAATATGCAACCACTACGATGCCCTGTAGTAACCTCAAAGCGCCGCGAGGTTTGGGGAACAGACATTAGGGAGTTTGTGATTAGAAACCCCAAAAGTTTTAGGCCCCAAAGCTCTTTGCGTATGCACGCTTTGAGTCGAGCAGTATAGCGAAGTGTTTTATTAAAGAATATATGGTCTGTGCCGCCTTGGGCATTCACCCAATTTTTGGTCACTTAAGTCTTGGCCGAGATGCGTCTCTTTGGTGGGTGCTGTCACGTTTGTCTCGCGCAAAGCTTTTGGGGCTGAATTTGGGGCTGCCGCCATATTAAAAAAATATCGTCCCCAACGCGAAGCCCAAACGTTCTTTGGGTTCATGCGCAGTGGTCTCAACGCTATTTCACTGATTTGAAAGCTGCTCATTATCTGCAGCTGAAGTTTTCATCCGAGCATGTTCTGGAAAGTATAGCTCAGACCGCTGCTGTTTTGGAAGCAGGCTATGCTGTTGCTTTGTTCAGCAGGTAGAAACACCCCTGAGCGCCCTTATAGTGCAAACGCAACGCCCTGTGAATATGTTTAGCTATTTAGCTACTGCATTTCTACTCTGTGAGATGCGTATAACTTGTAAATGCATTACCTTTTATTACTGATGTTGCCGCATGATATGTAACACCTGTTTCCAAGAGAAACGGGTAACAGTGGCTTTCTGTAGGGAAATGCAGAATGTTCTAGCCACCGCATATATGACAGCCCGACATGCATGAACGCAGGTTCTGTCCACGTGGACTTCGGTTGTTTCAGTGCAAGAGAGCGCGACGGGTCGTGAGAAGCCGGTAGTCGAAGTGAGCCAGAGCGGCATGGTCTCTTGCACGGGTGGAGCCTGGACTTGGTACCGGCTCCTGGCCGAGCGCGTCGTCGACACGGCGTTGGCAAACTGCGAGGAGCTGCAGCCCTCTCTGCCGTGTTCCACCAAGACCATCAAGTTGGAAGGGGCCGCCAATTGGTCGCCAGCGCTGTACGTCAAGCTTCTGCAGAAGTACCGCCTCGAAGTGGACGTGGCCAAGCACCTGGTGGACTACTACGGCGACCAGGCGCAGCTACTGGCGCGCATGGCAGCGAATTCGCGCAAAAGTTCACGCTCGGTCAATCCAGGAAACAGGCTGCTACCTCGACTGTCTTTCATTGAGGCCGAGGTATGCACGCGCGACGTATATGTATGACTCAATTTAAGTACGCTGTATACTGAAACCATAATTATAACGACACAATGTATGCCATGTCTATGGTGCTATACCAGGCGGTCCCCAGAATCACTTCCCCTTCACCCCCTACCCGAGAAAACTGGAAGGCTGCCTTACTCGGCTGCTCGGCCTTGGAGGGTCAAAAAGCTCTCGTGGCCAGGGCAGGTGCCGCTGCGGAAGCCACAAGGGTCCTCGACTAGGGACGACCATGTATAAACCCTAGGAGGTGTCCCTAGTCGAGGACACCTCCTAGGGTTTATACAGGGTCATCCCTTAAGGCGGCCCCTGTCTATCACTTGTAAATAGTTCAATAAATTTTCTTCACCACCATCGTTGCTGCCTGTGAGGTCCCTGGTTAAGTTCCAGTCTCCGCGGCAACAAGTTCGGAATACGAAAGAGGTCATGTAACGCGCGTTGGGTGTACGTCGGAGAGCCTTATGCGGTTAAAATTAACCCAGAGCTTGATCCTGCTATGGCGCATCTGGTATAATGACTCCACAACGTTATAACGGCTACACCCAATACACCTCTCAGTCACCCGATTACATTACCAAGGTATGGCTGCACGGTCCACAGACATATTGCCACGCGCACTGCTATTTTCGTTGAGCGCGACGCGTGACTGGTGTAACCACTGCCTTGAGCTCGCCGCACTGGCATGTCTAACATTCCAGTCTGTTTTATACTGTTCTGATAAGTCATGCACAGCAAGCTCCTCGCACAGTACAGTTGATTCTAGAATTAACGTGGCCAGCACCGATAGGGCTGGAGTCTTCGATATCACGTGTATAAACGCTGACTCGCCTTCGCGCTGATCAGATTGCACCGACGGCCGACGACTAAGGTAGCTGCAATCAGTGTGCAGCGTTATTTGCTTATACTTTGACCTTTGATTTTTCCGGGCACAACTTTCCTCAAATAAATAGTACCGTATGCCCGCGTCCCGCTGGAAGTTTCTTTATTGCAATGGCCACACGACGGCAGGGGCGGCAACATGACTTTCACAAGTTCTCGAGCTTTGGTCGAGGTATACATACGAAGCATCAACGAGGTAGACACATGAAGAGATTAATAAAAAATGTGTTTTGTTCCAAAGATAGGGGAGCCTACTTGAGATGATTCGCCATATATATGGGTGTTAGTCTAACGGGCTATTCCTGGAACGAACAGGAAAACCTGACGGGCAGGTGCGCGCTTCTCAGGTACGGCACGCTGTGCGCCAAGAGTACGCGTGCACGGCGGTTGATGTGCTTGCTCGGCGTTTGGGCGTGACGTACGCGGACGCCTACGCGGCGGAGTGCATGCTGCCGCGCGTCCTGGACATCATGGCGGCTGAGCTGGGCTGGACACCGGCGGAGCGCGAGCGCCAGATGCAGCAGGCGACGCACTTCCTGGAAGAAGACATGGGTCTAGACCTGTGCCGACCACACAGGCACGCGCCCGAGCTCCGGCTGGACCCCAACGAGTTTGCGCGACTCGTGCGCCTCTTCCAGTACCTCGACCAGGCACAGGTCTTGTCACGTAATTCTACGTCGCTCCAAAGTGACGACATTCGACGTTGATCTACATTCACAGTGTCGGTGCCATGCTGGAGGTCACAGGCTTGGTGCAGGAAAGAATTATTTTTGCTTTGTATGCAGAGCATAGTATTTTTATAGGCGGCTGCGGAGTTGGCTGGATTGAAATGATAGTCTCTAGCTTAGAGTTTCCTAATATACACTATAGAGGGAACTCTGGCGCTAGTGTCTATAAGAGAGGCGACGCACGGTGCTTCAGCGAGCATGGGAATGATGGGCAGTACACCGATTTGTCTAACCTTCGTACTTCTGGCCTGCTTCTGGTTCCATGTGTGTTCGTGTGGCTTGGAGGTGTTTTCTCAAACGAAAATCAACCAATGTTCAGCGGTTGAGCTTCACCACCTTATTCTTTTAGGCTTACAATTTCTAATCAGATCAAGGAATTAAAAAATCGTTCTTTTCTTCAAAGCGAAACCGAAACCAGCAATAAATGACGCCGCAAGGACGATTCTTCCCCCGCCAGTACGAAGACTAGGCAAATCTGTGTACTACCCATCATTCCCATAATCGCTGAAGATCGCAGCGCCAGAGTCCCCTCTAGTTATTTTGAGAAACTTCACGGTCTCTAGACGATTAGTGTGATCGGCGCGTCATTTCATTGTTCGTAGGAAACGCACAGAACACTGCAGGACCGGGGGGATGCTTTCCATAAGAAAAAGGCCTCTTTACTGCGATTTCGTCAAAGAACACCTGTATCGGCTACTGTATGCAGCCATATCGTACAACGCAGGTCTTCGCTCGCGTCATGCTCCGAATAATGAAAGGTGGAAGTATTCTTGTAAAGGAGACCGTATAAGACTCACGAGTCCATCCCCAGATAAGATGTTGATGCGGCATATATTACTGTGCAGAGTCGCCCACGAGGCAACTGCATGGAGGTTGTGAGTGTCTTTGCTATCACATTTGTCATCTAGTGTATCATGCTACATGGTCTAGCACAAACGTATAAAAACAAAGAAAGCATATATTGTACAAGAAAGACATTGGGAATCGACTCGAAATGACGGCGGTTCAGGCCCCCGAAGTCATTGCGACAGTAATTCATTATAGAGTCTTCGGTGTAAGCATGCATATATATATATATATATATATATATATATATATATATATATATATATATATATATATATATATATATATATATATATATATATATAATATCAAGTGACGAATGCGCACTCCGGTTCTGCCCGATGATCGCCGCAGAATGGCGCGGTGTCGCTGCGGCGCCTGCGACCACACATCCTGAAGGAGCAGTTCCGGCACGAGTCGTGGCTTCGCGTTATGTCGCGCCGAATAGTGGACATCGCCATCGCCCCCGACTCTGAGGCCTACCTCCACAACGACTACTACGTGCCGCCGCTGTACAGGCCCTCGGTCGACAGTGGATCCACCAGGGGCACCGAGGCCTTTACTGAGAAGGTATCTCAATCAAGCGGCCGGCAACCTTTTCTTTCCGGTCCGCGGTGAATTATTGAAACTCTTCGACCCATATTTTTTATTGACTCAGCAACTGTTTGTGTTACTGCAACACAGTGCCCGCATCATCTTCTCGCCTATCATGATTATTAAGCCTTTTTTAGGGTAAGCTAAACAAGTGTGACTAGTCTTGAATATTTTTTAGGCGCGAAGCTCCTCTCAGTCTAACGTTGTCATGCATCGCGCGCAACCGAGAGAAGAGACGAGAAGAAAAACAAGGCAGTATCCCCGAAAAGCATAATAGACAGTGCGGTCTCATAGAAGTACATACTAACTGCAGTTGAGTGAGGATATTCTTGATGGCGCTGTACCGCTACTCTGCGATTGGCTGCTGCACGCGCTTTGCCTGAGTGCGCGGAGAACGCCTCTCAGTGTCCTGCATTGGCGCCGTACCTGGCGGATCGTTGGTGGGGCATGGACGAAACAGAGCGGCGGACGCGTTGAAGACGCTTGCGCTCTGCTTTCTTGGGTTGCGTCTCGTCGGTGTTACCCGCTCGCCATCAGCATTCTCGAACGCGATCGGACGTATGGACGCATGCACGGACGGATGGACACACGGATATACGGACGCTTCACCCCACTCATCATTCACACCGTGGATACGCTGTGATTTTTTTTCGTAAGGCACGTAATGAAGTCACCCTCTGTTGTAACATAACCGCGAATGAAAAACTCTGTACATCAGGATCGGCGTGCAGATATTGGTCATTTTGAAGATCGGTATCGATATGTTTCATGCAGGAGTACGGACCCATATATTATGTTGTGACCGATGCCAGAGCTGGCGAGGAAGCGGCGCTCTATTAATCCTCAAACAAGTAGCCGACCGGCCGGCGGCCTATGCCATTGAGGTATTGTCCCTCCTAGCCGGAGGGTGGGACGTCGTGTCGTCACGACACCGTAAGCCGTTCGAGAGAAGACAACAAATACAGCATATTCCTTGGAAGAGACTGCGGCAGCCGCTGCAAATCGCCCCGGCTATTAAGCAAACAGATCGACGGACCCTTTGATGTATGCTGTCATGAGCTTGGGACCTCTCGACTAGCGGCACACACACGACGAGGAAGAGCCCCGCTGGCGCCCCTTTAGAGTGCAGTGATCGCGCCTCAATATTACACGTTCTAGGGGGCCGTGCATGCTCATCCCCCTTGCCAGTTGTGTGTGATCTGTGATTGGAAAGTACCATCTGCACGTGTTCCCTGATCTAGGGATCTGGGGAGAACATACCCTTTATAATGAGCCAAACGGCTCATTCGAAAGAGCGCCATGTAGAGGAACACCAGATTCGAGAGCTCGCTATGTAAGAAAGAGCTCGTCATGTATGAGAGCTCACCATGTATATAATGTAAATAAACCCTCAAGTATCTCTTCCTCCTGCCTCGACAACTTCATCCCGGACCTCCGGTGCCTGCAAACCCCGCTCGTAACTATTCGGACAGCTTACATCAGTTGGCATCAGCTGATATACAGTGCATAACCTGACATACGTCCGTGGTCCCAAGTCAACATTTGGCCGGCATGTATTGTTGCAACGCCGTCAGAAACTCTTAATATCGCTTTCAATGTTTTTCGGTTTGAGCTACCATTTAATTAACAAGTCGATAAATTTGACTCTAGAGTAGCTCGTTCGCTGTACGTAGGATAAGTAGTGCATCCTTCTGCCTCCCAATTCGTAAGGCACGTAATGCAGTATATATATATATATATATATATATATATATATATATATATATATATATATATATATATATATATATATATATATATATATATATATATACACATGGGGGGGTGTGTGTGTTTTCATGCGGTCGGATAGATATTACCAGCAGAATTTTCTGGAGAATCACGTGTGTCGTACTCTGGCTAGGTTTCTGCTCGCGGAACAAACGCGGATGTCGGTAGTATATACGTATCGATTTTGACTATAGGGCTGTATATATATCGAGAGTTAACCCTCGTTCGCCTCTGCTGCCCCAGGTGGAGGCACTGTCTAAGGCGTTGCAGCTGAACCAACAAACGCTGTCCGAGATCCTGGACGAAATGGAGAGCGCGACGAGCGGCAGCATGGAGCTGGGCGACTTCCTGCTCTTCATGAACAACCTCAAGAAGTGCCTGCACGCCCAGCTCAGGGCCTCCAAGAAGGACCCGAACATCCCCGAGCTCGTAGAGCTGCGCGGCAGCGATGTCTACACGTCGCTGCCCAACGCCCCGAAAGTCTACACCATGTAGGGAAGACGGCGGTGCCCCACTCGTGCGGTTCGTACGGGTACGGCGATGGCGCCACCAGCGGTACCGCGGCGCAACTCGGTCGCCGCATTTGTTCCGTGGCGCTCGCATCGCGCGTGCGGACGACGCGTCCACACTGCATCACCGAGAGGCTGCTAGACGTGCGCTTCAAAATCTTTTGTTTGGCTTATTTTACGATAAACATGTTTCGGAATTTGTACACCTGCAATGTTTATTTTGTAACTGCTGCGCTCGTTCACTCAACCAGCGTTGTAATTTGTCGAATGTCAGTGAATAATCAAGTTAACAAGCGAGAAGATAGAGTTCGTAACGAAATAATTGGATGCGCAAACCAACGGGACACAAGAGAAGAGACAAAAAAGCGCAGACTGAAACTCAGTTTGTTCAGAGAAGAAATTATATACCAGAAAAATGAGAAAGGGAAAAAACTGGGGAGAAGGTTCCACCATGATCAGGTATCGTCCAGAAACGAGATTTCACAATCTAGCAGTGATATAGACGGTGGACTAACACAACTATCACTATTATTTTTTAATAAAAAGGGCATCCGCAATCTCTCTAGTTTTCATGCCATGATGGCTGTACAAGACAAATGTGCGCGAAAATACAGGTACGCAGCCACACTTTTTGCAATGGGCGGACAAACGTAAACCCGGGGCTGATTTCAGCGCATTGTAGTGTTCTCGCAGGCGAACATTAAAGCAGCGCCCAGTCTGCCCAATGTATAACCTGCCGCAAGACAGTGGAATACAATAAACGACATTAGATCGACAATTGGTGAAAGAATTGACATGCTTGACACCACAACCTTTCTTCAGAACACCTGCCTTCATTCTGCTTTGTAATTAAATTCTAGAACACATTTGCTGAAAAAAAAAGTTCAACCTCGACGTTGTGTTTTTTCGCAAGGGGAAAACTGCAGCAAATTCGTTCAAGCGTTCACGAACAATAAAGCATGATAATTATAGGCATGACATGGATTTGCCTAGTCTTCGTACTTTACGTTTGTTCTGTCTTCGCGTGGCTTGAAGATGCTTTGTCAAGAAAACGAAATCGGCAAATGTTCGGCAGTTACGCTTCACCACCTTAATTTTTAGGCTTACCACTTCAAATCGGATCACGAAGTGAAAAATAGTTTGTTCTTTTCTTCGAAACAAAACCAAAACACAGTGATGAACGAAGCCACAAGTGTGATTCGCCAACCGCAAGCACGAAGAGTATAGGCAAATCCACGTCATATCTATAATTCCAATGGTCGCTGAATGACCGCAATGCCAGTGTTTCGTCTAGTTAATTTTAGAAAACTCTATGATGTGCGGAACCATTCCCTACAAAGGGAATCGGTCGCGACCTCATTAACTATGACATTTCTTGGAGAAATACCTGACACTATTTACGTCAACAGCTCAAGGTCGCATACTGACGGCATTTTGATCAACGCAACACTTAAAATTGCCTTCCGTGTGCACTCGTTGAGTACGCATGTGACAACCGCTACGCTATTATTAGACCTCGTCTACATGGACATTACCAAGACGCCACGCCGTCGCCCAGTGGACACGTCAACGTTTCTTTTTCATTAACTTTTGATATTTTTTTCCTGCTTCGGAACGATAATTATCGTCCAGGAGGACCGACCTCCATCGCAGCCGCGCTGTAATTTAGCGCGTCGACTTTCCCCTTTCCGTTATAGGCGCTGAAGGCAATGGAAAAATTTCACGACTGGTTATGCTTGGCGCTACAAGGAATAGAGATTTTTCAGAAATTACACATTGATAAACATGGCTTATTGTTCGTGAACGTATGGAAGAAAGAAATACCACATACGCGTAAACAAATTGGTTGACAACTCAATCATTCGAATGGGACTTAATGGTGGCAATGCCCCGTTACAACAGGGGATGCCGAGTATTATCCAATACTTTCCATGATTAACTATAGTTCATACCTTATCAAAATATTAGCCTAGATACGAACGCCGCACAAGATGACGAAGGAACAAGTGCTCAGTCGAATTTCAGCAAAACGAAAGGTTTTGTCCCGGTAACGTTAAAAGAAGGTTTTGCTGAAAGGTAGTCCGGTGTGGTTTCTGCCAGAAGCTGATCAGTGCTTGTATAGCGTGTGAGTAAGTATACGATATTTGAATACCGTCCAAAATATTCGTTACAGAAAGGCAGTACCGTCACTTACACTGCAATGCACCCATAGACTTTACTATAAATGGACTAGCGGAGATTCTGGCGCTAGCTTCTACGGGAGCTGCAACGCACGTCGCTTCAGTCAGCATGGGAACCATTTTACACGGATTTGTCTAATCATCGTTATTTAGTCCCCGTTTGGCTCCACGTGGCGTGAATCCGCTTTGCCGCTAGGCGAAGTTCAGTAAAGGTTAAGTGTATTGTTACGCTTCATCACTTTAGGCTCACTCATTCAAATCGGCCACGAAGTTCACAACGGTCCTTTATTTTATCCGAAACAAAACCCAAACACAACAATAAACAGTCCCACAAGAGCGTTCCAAACCCACAAGCACGAAGACTGCGCTCATTTGTGTAATGATTTGTGGGGTTTAACGTCCCAAAACCACCATTTGATTATGAGAGACGCCGTAGTGGAGGGCTCCGGAAATTTTGACCACCTGGGGTTCTTTAACGTGCACCCAAACCTGAGTACACGGGCCTACAACATTTCCGCCTCCATCGGAAATGCAGCCGCCGCAGCCGGGAATCGAACCCGCGTCCTGCGGGTCACGCTCATTTGTGTACTATCCAAGATTCCCATGGTGGCTGAACGATCGCAGCGCCAGTCTCTCCTATGAAGGCACCTACTCTTGTAAAACGAAATAGCTAGCAATCTATACACTCCATTTTTTTAATGCTTCGGACTTTCAATGTTCAATCATATCAGCTCCAAAGAGATGTACGACCTTTCAGAGCAGCTCCTTACGTAATTATTGTCCTAACAGTCTACTTCGTCGCTGATATGCTTCATTGTACTATCGCTGTTGTTGCCGCTCTCTCATTGTCACCGGTGAAAGTCTTGCTCCTTCCCAACTACACTCTTTTCGATATACATAAACTCTTCTTTTTCGTTGCACCCCGAGCGGCGAGCCTCGATCTCTGCGAGGGCTGCACAGCATGCGTCGCTTCCTTACTATGTTCATACACATCCCCTATGTCGCTGTCCGTACTACCGCGCGTATAAGAACCAAATATTTCCGATTCCGACGTATTTCTCTCTGTTGTACGCCCCCTTCGTAGCAGCAAGGTGTGGCATAAAGCGCGTGAATCTGATTCTCGTAAGTGATATGCGGCGCCTGGAATCTTGCTGCCCCTCCCTTACTTAAGCGACGCTCCACGTGTACGCGTAAAGGCTCTCGAGGAATTTATTGCGACGCACGGCCACCCGACGATGTAACGGCCGCCTATCGGACGCCATAAAAGAGTACGAGAAAAACGACTCGTGCAGCGCGAGTGGCGCCTGGCTGAGGACTGCCGACATGCGTTATTGAAAAACCTCGCGAGACAACTTCACCGAAAGGAGGCACGCACCACATGACGGCATGCCTAATCGCTTTGAGACGTACCGCTTGTTTGAAAACACTAGCACGCGGCGCGTGCCAGCGCGTACACTTTGGAGGTCGCCTCTCGCCGTTATCGCGGCATCGCCCGGAGGCGCGTGACCGTAATCGCACGCCCCCCCCCCCCCCCCCCTTCATCTTGCAATGTCAACACAACCCCGCACAGAGCCTCGGTGTGCGCGCGCCAGCTATCACAGGTCTGAGACCGAAAGCGAAACGCCATCGTAAAACGAATGGATTGCAAGCGGCATTCTATGCTGGCGCCAGAATGTCGCGCCAAAGTACGCGTGCATCGTTTCGCTGTCTCGCCGCAAGGAGCGCGGCGCGTCTCTCCTTCTTTCTCTTCTTTTATGACGTTGCTAGCGCGCCAGCCAATGGCGGCCGCGCGCCAGAACGGCGCCTCGGCCATCTGCCGCGCGAAGCCGGATGCGGCGCAGTTTGCGTCCGAGCACGTGACCCTACGCTTCGAGAGGAAAGTCGTCAGCGCGCGTCTCCGCACACCCCTCATTCATTCTCGGACCGTTGCTCAGTTCACTCGTGCTGCCGACTCGTGCGTACACCTTCTCAATAACCATGGCCTTCATGATGCCCGTTGTGAAGAATGACTACATGATCTACCAGCAGAACGGCGGTAGCTCCAAGTCCCGGCGCAGTTCATCGTGCAGTATGAGCAGCCGTGCTTCCCGTGGTGTCGCATCGGGCCAGACCAGTCTATCCTGCTCGCCGGGCAGCGACGTGGAGGAGCGGTTACGTGCCGTTGAGTCCGAGCGGGGCACCCGGAGGACTTCGCGTATCATGGACGTGCCCGTGGCGCCGAGATCGGCCTCGCAGTCCTCCCTCTACAAGAAGTTCCACAGCAGGGTCGTGGACAAACTGAGGAAGACCCTTCGTTCTAAAGACGACTCCGTCGTCAGCACCGAGGACACGTCTGTTGTGCAGAAGAACAGCCTGGCGTCTTCGTGATGTTGGCTTTTCCCGTCCTAGCCGTTCCACTGCACCCATAGACTTGTGACTGTACCGCGGCGCCCGTTAGCACCTTTCGTTACGCGCGAACTTTCTTTTTCGTGGGACCACCGCCTGGTGCTCTCGCGCGGCACCGCGTTCCTTCGGTTCATAAGCCGCTGTGTACATATGTAGAGAGCTTTGGATTCCACGCCACGTGCCCTGCGGCGCAGGTAAGGGAGCATGCCAAGCAAGAGGCCATTGTGATGTATGCTCGCCCGTGGCTCTAACCCAACGGTGCTTGCCTGCTGTCAAACATCTGCGCTGCATTCGTCCGGCCGGCCCAACGCGATCCGAAACACCGCCGCGCCAATGGTGCTGCTCATTCCGCGGGCCTTTAGTTATCATTATATAACGAACGCCGAAAATGCAATTGTGTGTATATACCGTATCATGTACGTGCCGTAATCGCGAACTATCTGACATTTGTGCTACCGATCAACTGCACGAAGAACGCAAGTTTCAATAAACGGCGCGGTAGATCTTGAGCCCTGTTTCAGGGCGAGTCTACCGGCCTTACCGAGAACACTGTGCAAGTTTTCTATTTGCATGTAACCACGTCGCACTCTCGCGGGATGCGATGTTGCATGCTACAGCGTTCGCGGCTTGTTTCACTTTCAGATAAAAGTGTCCGGAAAAGACGCCGATTCTCGCCAATCTTATCAGTTGGCGGATATGGGTGCGGCTCTGGTCGCATGAATGGAGCGGCGCTCCGTCGATCACAGGAAGTGGCGCACCGCCACTCCGTTCCGGCCGCGCCGAGTGGAAAATTTCCAGCGCTTGGCGCCTCTCTTCCCATTGGTCGGCAGCCGCCGCACCCCCGCCGCGGCTCGCTGGATTGGGACGGCGTTGGCGGCGTGGCGTAAAAGAAAAAAAATCGCAACGTGTCTTTTTTTTTTTTTTTTTGCCTGCACGCATGAACGCTGAAATCCTCTCGCTCTCTGCGTTTTCCCTCCTCACTGTTCGATCCGTTCTTCCCGCCACGCGATTTGGAATGCGTGGCTGCCCGTAAGCGGGTCATTGCTTTTCTTTTTGATTCTCACCCTTTGCTGCTTAACTACTCAAGCTTGTCTGAGAAGTTAAAGACGCTGCAGCAGCCTGCACGCGTCTATTAATGAGCTTCGTTCATCGCATACAGAAGAACAAACGACTCAGATTTTATCATCCGCCTAAGTTCACTTACTGAGCACACACATTCCCGAAAGCTGACGTTAGGCATGGTACCGTGCCGGCCAAGACGCGCTGAGTGCACGCATGAATGAGTCCTGAAGATAACGTTTGGATTTAAGGCCAAACCCCGTGACACAATGTGCGTGACTATGACGAGTCGGATATCGCCTTCACGCGAACAGTCGCTTGTTTAGGCAAACCTCATTCACGCGACGGCTTCGGCGAGTGAACTCCACTGTTGCTGTATAGTGCCTAGAATATATTCTAGGCACTATAGTTGCTGGCATGAGGTTGTCTACCCGTACCAAAAATGCCGCGTACGTAGAGATATGCAAAGTAAAAATAAAATGTGTTGTGGCATAATGCAACGGAGGGTGTTTATTATTGTCTTGCGGGGTTTTTTTCTCTGTGCCGTCATAAACATAGCGTTATTTTTTTTTTTGTTAAGCACGTGTGACTCTAGCGGAGAGGAGATTGTTGTTTCGTGGCACGTGGAGAGAACCGGCAGTACGTCAGTCTTGTACTACGTCCTTGTTCCGGCGCTTTGAGCACAGCACTTTCGAGCGATAGGCGATGTTTTCCAAGTCTGAAAAATCGAGCGATCGCGCGAAAATGAATAGGCGACACCTTGCGCAAAGGTCCTCTTGTGTCGCTCATATATAGCATCGCTGTCACGTGCATTTCGCGCTTATGGTGTTTGGCCTTTAAAGATTTATCATTTTCATTTTGTGCACTCTTAAATAAAAAGCTCAACAATAAAGAAATTCGAAGGATAGAAAATATGCATTTGCGGGTATTACTATAGCACTCACTTTATATACGCGAACAGACTCTACTGAATGAGACACACAGGGCTATGCCCAGCGTGCTGCTGATTTGTTTTGGTAGGCAATTAAACGGCGGCTTGGCTATTGCTCTAGAATGCATTTTATCGTCTGTGGTATCTGTCGTGAAACATGCAATTCATAAACCTCGCACTATGTTTCGTGGAAACTCGCCAACGTAGGTCTTGTCACTGTTAGATAATATTACGAAGCTGCTTAACAGCGTACGCAGCACTAACCGTAACCATTTCTTTCCATGTCTGTGCAGTCATCCATCTCCTGTACATGCCGGGAGTTTCACAGTGGCGCTTATTTTGCATAGTAAGATTTACTAGCGATTCAGAAGGGTTTCTTTTTTTATCTATTTCACTAACAATTCGATCCTCCTTAAAACGATTATAATTGGCAAATCCATTGAAACAAAAATTTTGGTTTCAGTTCGCTAGAAATGCCATGTTATCAAAAAATGAGGATGAATTAAGATCTTCGTTTTTCAGTACCGCCGTATCTGGTAAAATGGCAGGGCACGCAGAAACATTAATTTATTAGCGCACCAAATGACAAAATATACAGTAATGCTGGTTGAACAACTTTCAATCTTCATTGATTGATTGATATGTGGTGTTTAATGTCCCAAAACCACTATATGATTATGAGAGACGCCGTAGTGGAGGGCTCCGGAAATTTCGACCACCTGGGGTTCTTTAACGTGCACCCAAATCGGAGTACACGGGCCTACAGCATTTCCGCCTCCATCGGAAATGCAGCCGCCGCAGCCGGGAATCGAACCCGCGACCTGCGGGTCAGCAGCCGAGTACCTTAGCCACTAGACCGCCGCGGCGGGGCACTTTCAATCTTCAGAGCGATACATGCTGAATCGTGCCGTCGCTGCAGCGACGACTACCGCCAAGATAAAACGGTGCCACTGGATGCGAAGCCACCAGCTCTGAACTCCGTGGTAACATTCCGAGCAGGAAATTGCTCGTCCCCGTCCCACTCAGCATCTCAATCCGCGCTGGCGCATACCATCTATTCGTATTCAAATGAACGCTACAGATGAACAACTGATGCTATATGTTCCATTCGTTATTATCATTCTAATGATGCCGTATTTTCTGCAGCGGTTTCGCATTAGGTTTGTTTCACCACACGTGTGCTGCACTTACGTTTGGTATTAGGTTTTTCGTATCACGTACTTGACTGTTTATGTAATTTTTTTTTCTCGCCAGCTTGTCTCTCTCGAGACCTGCAGTATTCAGAAATAACTACATTATAGAACAGTCATGCCTACAAATCGTTCCATCAGTTCCAGTTTATGTCAAGTTGAACCGAATTAATTATTTACCACTACGCGACTTATTTCGCACCCTGATGTCGCTTACCTAGGGATAAATATCTCCGAACTTAATTATTCGTCTCGCAGGAGCTATATATATATATATATATATATATATATATATATATATATATATATATATATATATATATATATTCACTGTTTGCTATCTCTATTTGCTTATTAATTTCTCTTTTTTTTTCTTTCGTGTACTGCTTGCCCTTGCTATAAACTTTATGCTGGAGCTTTCAAGTTTATATCACTTTAGTGTTGAACGCAGCGCGCAGCTCTTCGTATAATAAGGCACGCTATATCGGCCGCTTAATCAGTCTATAGTGTCACGGGAATGGGCTTTCCAGAATCTGAACATGGCCACTTCCTCTCAAGATTTGAATTTCACGAATTTTCCCCCTTAAAAGCCCGTTCTTTCCGGAGAACAGCCATCGATAAAAACTGACGTACCGCTCGCAATTTCCGCCGTCGGATCAGCAAACTTGGCAAGCGGCACCTGCTTTTATAGGCCACGTTAAAATCTTGCTAGTCACTAGGAATTAGTTGCGATCGATAACATCGGATTTACACAACTTGCGCGTTAAGGGCCGTGTCAGTCCACGCCTACACACTGCATGCCTGAGCTTGCCGGGAGGCATACGGTTTGACCTTTACGCCTTGAAAGTCGCAAAGAGTGGAGAAGTGCGCCTCCTCTCTCCGTCTTTCCTTATGTTTGTGCGCTTGACGATACCCTTTCCGGCTGCCTTAGAATAAGGAAGGGCCGGCAGGCAGTCAAGGTCGTTTGTGATGGAAGCAGGCTGCGGCGAGTCGGTATTGGAGAGTAAATAAAACGCTTGCCCTTGCTTAAGGAGTGGCGTCCATATATAGTCAGCAAAGGTCGAGAGAATGTCGCCTTTCGACCATGCATGGAACATGATGATGTACAGGGGCGCGCGATCAACTAAACACATACAGACACGCACCCTTGCTTTTTTGTCATAAAAGGAACGGTCCATCGCCCAAACAGCATCCTCTTCCGCAGGATCAAATTTGGCCCCAACTAGGTCCAAGGCTTTCCAGCTGCTGCGTTCCTATGGCCAGTGTTGACCTTTACTTCGCTCGATACCTTTAACACCCTTCCCCTGTTCGTATTTCTGTTTTCTCCCTTGATAGACGGTCACCGTGCATGCTAAGCCCCATGTCCTCTTTTTTACGTGAATCGATTCACTGTTCGAACTAAGCGATCAACTGAACGTTCTGCAGCAGCGTGTTTGAAAGACGCTCAAGCGTAAAGGTTAATCATTTCACAACTTTGAGTGAGCCGTATACATGTCTTGCTTAAAGCAAAAGCAGCAAATGTTTCGTGTGCAATTGAGTTTAGAGTGTACTCACATACACGCGCACAAAAAAAGAAAACGGTTCTACGCTTGATTTGGTCGAGAAAACTTCAAGTAATGCGTATGCTGAAGACATGGTTAGCGAGTACAGCCGGCCAGTCTGAAAGATCGCTTACGAAAAGATAAGTTTTCTGAATACACTCTCTGAACTTCACCAATCGAGCGTCTGAAGGTTACGTACTGTGATCGAGAAAAACTATATTCTCTAAGCTTCGAATAAGACTAGTTTTGGAGCTACATCAAAATCTTGCTTATATCAATACCTACATGTTTGTCATGCGTTTGCCTTGAATGATACGTATTTTCTAAAAAAAAAGCAGACACCCTAAAATTTATCTATCTCAATTTTGTTTTGACTATTTTCACGGTAACGTGTTTTATCTTGTGTGGTGAGTTTCGTCAGCGCTCCTACCATTTAAACACGGCTTCCTGTCGAATCCCTCGCATTGAGGAAACAACGCAAACGTGTAAAGTGTCCGGTGCTGAGTGGCTGCGAAAGCCCCGAAGCATAAGCGCGTAAAGATATTAAGTGATTCTGTACCATATAGACAGCTACGCCATGTACTTACTCTGCTTTCTATTGTTGTTTTCTTCTGACGTAGAAATTGACTACGAACGCAATCCGCTAAGACTATTTCCGTCGCCTGAAGTAGACGGAGTAAACTCCTGCACTCGCCCGCTGCATATACCACGCCTCAACGGAACCATTTTATTTCGAATACCTTGAGTGAGCGTTATCAACTCTCAACGGCTAAGGACACCACGTAGGGTTCGCACATAATTAATAACGAGAGTCAATTCGGATGTAAAACGACCAGAAAACAGTGTCTAACCGCGGCAAAAGACTAGCTTTCTTTCTTTTTGCTGCCCAATAGTCACTTTGCACAAGTGCACTGCCACCGGGAAGATGTAAATAGGAACATGTTGACACTGCTTAGACAACAAAGGGTACGCCCACTTATTGACATGATCGATTTTTTTTCTGGCGAGCTATGCAATACACAAACGCACGCATATATGCATGGTCCCTCTTTCACTCCGCACACAAATAAATGAATATAATAGATAAATGTTTGAATTTTGTTGATCATAACTGGAGTAGTTATATGTAGTAGTCCAGTAGGTCGCTCATCCACGGGAATTCTGACTGAATGCGTGACCTATCGGCCTGGCTTTTGTCCCTTGCCTGCTTTCGCGGTTTGCGCTTATTCAACCATGGTTGTATATAACCGTTCCTCTTGTAAAGCTTTGTGAACTTAATAAAACTCCGTCATAAATATTTTATTCGTAACCGTCTTTTTCCATTGGCTTGGACTTCTGTCCTCCGCCTTTACCGAGACTCGCACTTATGCCACACATGCAGGTATACAGTCGCCCTTCCCTTTTCAATAATTGCGGGCAACTCTCAGAGCCAGCGAAAAAAATTTATCTCCACAGTGCGAGCTACTGAGTCAGTTAGTATGGGCTCGTTTTGCAATATTTTTTAATCAGCGAAGCGTCCTCCATGGGACGATTTCCGATTAGCTTGAAGGAAAGCGAATAGAAAACGAAGTAGATTAACCGTTGAGTGGCGCCTTTTTCGTATTCCATTGCTGCAAAGAAAAAAAAATCGTATCATATTTACGGAGTGAGTGATGACGAGTGGGACGAAGCATCCGTCCGTCCGTTCTTTTCTGCTTCCGGCCATCCGTGCGTCAGTTCATCCGTCCGTGCGTGCGTCCGTCCATGCATCCCTCCGCGCGCCCTTCCATCCGTACGTCTGCTTGTGTGCTTGTCCGTTCATCCGTCCGTCTAGTGAACACTCCAAGTACCACCATGCATCTCGCATCTTTTCACCATATATTCATTATATACAAGTCCATCCAGCGGACATTCCAAGGACTACTACAAACAGGAGACGCACGACCCAAGCCATAAGGAGGTTCGCCCCTACAAAAACTCATGCTCCTCATTAACGTGATAATTGTGAAACTTCTCCACAGCAGCGCCCGCTTTGTCTCTGCATTTATCTCTTGAATTCACTGCCCGCCTGTTTGCACTAGTAAAGCTCAGAGCCCCAAACGAATAGACTGAGTGCTGGCATGTATGCCATGCGTGTGGACCCGTATTGCAGAACGGCCCCTACATCGTACCAAATGCATCTTGCGCATTTCGCAATGTTACGAAAGGAGGCCAAGGGAAACGAGCCTTTAGAAACTTGACCTGCCAGATCCTTGGCCGCTTTCTTGCTCGCGAAGGTGTGAAAATGTAGAACAAATGACCTCAGTCAAACATCAACACGCGAGCACTGTTGAATGAAACACCCCGACCCAAAGCGGCGTACCCCAAACCGTGACTTAAGTGCCCCTAGCTTCTTGTGTTTTGCTGCGTTCTAGGAAAACTTCAATCGGAGAATGGCTATCATCAGTGCTCATTTTTAGTACCAGAAGGTAGGCCCGCACATGAAAACAACGACCAGCCTGTCGGGGGAAAATGATTTTTACCCTCAGTCTTCCCCCTCTTATCATACACTTTAATACCATCTTTCAGCCTTTACCGTCGTTTTACACGCTGCTTCTGTAATATGATTTCCGACCACGCTAAAGGCAATCAAGTTGTCGAAAGTAACTTTGGCGAACCCGGGTCCTGCATCAACACCAGGCGAATAGTCGGTGGAGAGGAAAAGGAAAAGTTATGTAATATTAAGGTAAAATTAAAGAGAAACAAGGTATTGATTGATTGATTCATTGATTGATTGATTGATTGATTGATTGCACGGCTAATCAAAGGCGTACTGTTCTGGAAAGGCTACACAAGGTTGAAGTCCGGGTTGAAGAACCGCTGAGTAAATGCAAGGGTGGCGCAAAGGCCAGTGGTGAACAATTAAATTGCCCATTTATAAAAATGTCCCTATTGTGTGCTCACGCACATTAGTGAATTTCCCAAGAAATAACTACGCTTTGAATTTCACAATCTCGATTCACGGGTATCGACAAAAGTAAGAAAAGTGAGTCAATCTTTTCCTGGTAATTTGCCCTCGACCTTATGTTGAAACATGTGTGTGTACGTGCTGCTGAGGCCCCGTACCCTACAAGAGGTTCACTTCTTTACAGTGCACACAAGCGCGGAAAGTTATCGTGGTAAGCCAGTGGCTTTGGCTATCCAGCGTCGCACAATAGGCGTTGGCTGCGCCGCAATACGACGCCGAATCCTGCGTGCAACCGTCCATTTAAACGGGCCTGTCTCAACACCTTTCGGACGAACAATGCTCTGAGAAGCAAGCTTTACGTGCCATACATAACCTTGCGCAAGTATATAGGCAGCGTTGCTCATTCACCGCGAGCACACATAGGGTGCAAAACACTCACGTTACGTCATGGTTATATATTCTACAAACGTCCTATGCCTACAAGAATTGGCGCTTTTGTAGTGAAGAAGCCTCCCTTGTAAAAAGCAATGCTGTAGTTTCATTAGCTTAGCGTTCATTGCAACGAATATGTCCGAGAGAACCGGGTTCTGCAGCTCGCATTCACGATCACGTTTCACCGTTTGATTTGAATTGTCTTCTCAGAGCATATCGGGGCTCCGAAACTGCTGTATACTATATGTACTTTTCTTTCGGGCTTTACATCACACAAGTAGCTTCGAGGAATGGACTGGACGGAGTTTTTATCTGGAATTTAATTATAATATAGAACGGAGACAGTCCAAACTGTTATCCGAGACCAGGTAGGAGCGTAGGCCTAGCTATCAAAATCAGCGAGACTCCGGGCCGAGCGTCTCGTGCTTAGCACTGACAATGTGTGTGCCGAGATTTGCATGACCCACTACAATCATCATTACAGCTGGTCTTACTCAATACGAAACTGCAACGCCGTTTTAGATATTCCCTTAAGGGTAAAGTGCGCAGAGAACAGAGCTTCGCTCGCAATTCTGTTCTGCTCAGAATTATTGAGAATTCGCAACGTTCTCTGTAATCTTTTTAGGGCCCCTTGATAATGGCTTTGAAACATCACGGAACGTGCCGCAGATTTAGCGACTATGCAGTAACAACCATATTGGTTGAACCGAGATTGCCTTTTGAATTTCACGGCTCTCGATCCGTGGCGAAACTGCAAGTCCTGATAGAGTGAATGTGTCTTTTTAAAGAGAATTACATGAGATGGAAGTCAGGATTCGCAGCAAAGCGAGGACTTCTTTTGTTTATTAGCGTAAGTATAAGAACAGTACGCAGAAAGAAGCAAGACAAATGCCTTGCTTCTTTTTTCGTGTCTCGTCTCGGCACGCAGTTTGACCGTTATCAACTCTTACCAACTTTCCCAACTTCCCACGCTGCTAACTCTATACTTAAGGTCATGCACATCCATAAGCGTTCAACATGCCAATTGAATCACAAAGTATTTTCCTAGTAATTAATTTATTACTGCTAGTTAGCACAACAAAAATATTTTAAAATGTACATAAACATTTTCGCTACCTCTACGGGTGACATCCTAAGTACACACCGGCATCAAATGAGGTCGTCCAGTCCACTGCTAGTCATGCGACCATATAAGTGTGCGGTATAGGGCCGTGGTTGTTAGTGCACGCCAATTTGTCGTGACGTTTACAAGGGCATGTGTTAGTCGTTTCTTGTTATTTCTTTCGGACATTTGTTAGCAGTATAGTAGTAGTCTATGGGCGACTTCCGTTCATTTGGTGCCATAAAAATTCCGCTCGATGGGGGATTAACGTCAAATTTAGTCCTGAAATCGTGTCGTTAGTTCACAAAAAGACCAAGTGCGGTGAAGAGCGTGTCATGTGCAAATTTAGGAGGACTAAAGAGAGGACGAACGGCTCACATGCTCCCTCGGGTAGGAGCTGAAGTAATGGAAAAGCGCTTTTCTACAACCCTTGTGGTGTGGACGGGTCAGCAGCCTTTCAAAGCTCTGGATCTCGGTCAGGTGTGCCCCATTTTTCTGAAATTTACCCTTCTACTTTTTCGGGGTGGTGGTAGCGTGGGGCGGGGGACTGGGAGGTGAAGAGTGTGGCGAATGCATGTTCAGGGGATCAGTGAACTGATGACAAGGCTTCTCAGCCCACTTACAGTTACGGCGAAGAAAATAACGCGAGAAAAGAATAATTTGTCGGGGAAGAACACTGCGCCGACCATTATAAGGATTTGAAACGTAGTTCGATCAACTTCACCATATTTACTAGCGGTGACAATCGTGCAAGTCTGACGGAGATTTGAGCGCGTATAGTGTGTATCCATCCGCGCCGGACTTCTTCGGAATCACTTGCAGTCACTCTTGTCACTCGTGGTAATTTTTTTTTTTTGCTCTGGTTCCGTGGGAGGCGAGTGACGCTTCACAGGCTATCAACGTCACTGTGAAAAACTTACTTCGTCGCATGTGCTGGAATTGTGGACGCGCGTGTATTTATGTTTCTGTGGAACGGCTGTTCAATGTACTGAACACCGCAACTTTCCTGTGAAAAATAGACACCTCAGCTTACATGCAGGGCTCCTTCGCGGCTTTTTTTCTGCAAAGCTTCAGGAACGGACGCCGTCACCTTGAAGTGTGATCATCATTTTTTGGATGAACTGCCTCTGGAAATCACGTGCGGCTGTTAACAAGCTTTTCATTTTCTTCGCCTTGGCACACTGCATAATAAATAGTGTGAAAGCTGAAAAATCACTGTGCACGGCATGTTTTAGCATGTTTTATGAGCTTGTGACTGTGTAATTATTGAGGCTTAGGCAATTAGGGCGCGATCTTCTAGCTAGTTTATTTTCATAAGAATTTTTTGTTCCATTTCTCGCAGGTGGGATGGGACATCAGCCGACGGCGGACACGGCTGGGGCGCATGACGCACTGTTTGTGGAAAATAAATATTTCTAGCTTTGAATTGGTCTCCACAATTTTTTTTTTTCATTCCAACACACAGTTCTGAGTAAGGCGCAGCTGTCGTGAGCTATCATGTCAGTTTGGGGATGATGGCCAGGTGAATGTATAGTGCACTAATCATTAGTCTCTCAGAAAACTGTTCAAATGGATCAACAGTATATCCCAAAGGAGTAACATTCACTCTCCCAGGGATGATTTCTCGAGATCAACAGTTAGTAGTTACGAGAGCAACATTTGCTCTGTTAGGAATCATTTCCGAAAATCAGCTGTTAGTCCTTACAGAAGTAACCACTAGTCCTCTTGCAGTCAATCCTTCAAGGGCTAACTGTTTATCATCTTGCAGTTAGTCCCCAAAAATACGAATAGTTCTTGCAAATCAGTTGATCCCTGACAGGACTAACATCCCTTCCCTTTTAAGGCCTTTTTTTATTATAGTGCCGCCCGTAGACGCGGTGAAATGTATACGTAATCTTGTCATATTTCTGTTGTGTTAAGTAGGAGTACATTATTATAGAATCGATAACTTGCCGCGCTTTTCGAGCATTTTCGCAAATTCTCGCGAAACGCATTGATAGAATTCAGTAAAAATGTACAGTAAAGCTGCGTTCATAATGGCGTATGCGCTTTAACAAAACTACATCTGGCTTTAACGTATTATAGTAAGGCTCACGTGGTCCCGCTTCCATATAAACTGCGAGTCTACAACGATGTATAGATGCTTGGTTTGTTGCTCACCAAAGAATGAGCGAGAAATTGAGTCATGTTAATGGATTTGTTCCAGAATGGGAACAATGTGAGAGGTGCCTACGAGGTGATTTTTCGATCACGTCCAATATTCACATCCTAAATATACTATCTATCTCGTGGTCTACATTAAGCAGGAAGAGAAATGAAGAGAGACGAGTTCGTATAAAGACGTTGTTCTTAAGCAAGCCGTCTGCAAGACATCCGGTGGACGTGTTAAAACGAAACATTATTCATGGCAAAACGTTCACAGGGCGCCCCATCTGACGACGAGGGCAAAACATCTACTTCGCTTTTTAATTTTATTTTGCCGCAGAAATGCGCTGCATCCGCAATCTGCAGTGCAACAAAACTGTCTGAGTGCGCGATCGCCTCTTGAATGCTGATATCGCTAGTGTGGCAGCTGCCGCAGTTGACACGCACCACCCTGCGGGTGAATGCGCAATTAGAATACGCACTCTGTAAAAGACTCGCAGGAATTCGTCCTTCGCCCTAGCGATGGGTTTTTCAAGGTCAGCATGTTGCATTCGGTAGCACACGTTAATCAAAACAAGAGCTTTCTGTTATTTTTAATTGTCAAGCACGTGTGACTTGCAACAGAAATAAAAACAAATACAAAAATGGTGACGAAATGATGGGACGCCGAGACACGTTTTCTTCGTGAGCGCCCATTTCGAAACTTGCCTTGTGATTTTCGATTAGTGTGTAAGGAATTAACAGCGGTGGACTTTCATCTCACCGTTGTGGTGCTTTAATTGAGGCAAAAAAAAAATGTCTTCAGATAACGAAGTATACTGAACAACGCAGCTTAAACATACATTCGCAACACTTTTGTGAACCTCGAAAGCGAAACATTTAATTTTAAACTCGGATCTTCTCATGTATACACTAAATAACATAACTGCTCACGCGAGCGGTATAATAAATCAATGTCCCAAGAATAATTTGGGACTTACCTCATATTGAACACTAACGCAATACATATAGTTTTCGTCATTTCTCTCTTTACTTGTATATATTGGTAAGTTTGATTGCTATGATTATCACCTTCCTTTTCGTCTTAGTTGTACTTTACGTAGATATTCACATATGTATTTTGGTAATTTCATTCGTGTGCTTACTTAATAAGCTGTCTTCGCGATTTCACCTCTGGACCTTCTTTTTAAATTGCATTATCCTAACACATGGATTCTGTATCAGCGTTAAGAAACTTGAAGCACCTCACATGACACATCATGACTACATGATGTGCCATGTAGTCATGGTCCATTCTGAACGGGTGTGCGCCACTATAAATTGGTTAAATATGGATCGTTACCGGTCTGCTAAAAATGAAGCTGACAACCAACGACATTCGTAGAGCTAAAATACCCTTCCCTTTATTCCGTAGGGATCCGAAATAGTGCATTTAGGCAAGAAGAAAATGAACAACCTTAGGTTAGGCTGCAGTCCGACCTATAGTCTTCCGTCGGCGTTAGTGGAGTGGAAATACCCACCCATACATGACCGCTTTCAGGCTTGGCACCACTAGTGTCTCGTCATATAAATCTCTCCTAAATATTGCATGCCCGTACCCATGGAGATTTCACGTTAGCGGAGCTGTAACATCTTCCCGACATCATTTTCACCATTCTCCAGCTTTTGCGTTTTTGTTTTCTTTAACGTGGCACTCTCTTCGGTTTCACGACAGAAATGGTTGCCGAAATACAAAAAAAAAGATGCATGTCATCAAGGTAGCAATTAAGATCGACAAAACATCGAAGGGCGTCTTTTTGTGCTTTGTCTTGAGTTCTTCCTTCGGTTTACGAGTTTCTCTTTTTTTGTATTTAGGTACTGATGTATCTACCAACTAGCCCAACAACACGACGCGCGAACGAAAGAAGGGGAATCTGAAGAGCTCGTGTTTATCTGTTAAGCACGGCATTCCTGTTAGCGGTAAGTTATTTAATCTTCCCCTTTACTTTCTTCCCATTTACACCATAAGTGAAAATAAAATCATCAATACTTTTCTTGGCGTTCTTGTCTTTTGGTTTTCATTAATGAAATCACATGTGCATATCATGGTAACACGGGGCCGTTCACACGAAAGTAGCCCGCAAGGAGTGTTCATGCGGGAAAATGAACGCCGTGTATTACGCAGACTTTCAAATGCAAGCGAACGAATTAAGGCCTCATGTGGCGAGTGAAAACATGAAACACGTCAAGCTAGGCGTTGCGTTTCAGCCTCGAGGACGACTCGTCTGAGCTTCATATCGGCCGACCGAGGCGTGGCACTCGGTGCAGCCGAAAAGTTCACAGGCGGCCGAGGCATCCTGCCAGCGAAGGATTGCATCGGCGACCACCTGTTCGTGTTAAAGGAAAAGGTCGTGTTATGGTTACGCAAGAACGGCGCCAACACATCCGCACAGTGCGTGAAAAGCGAGGCGCTTGAAGCTCTCTGCGTGGTGTTGTGATCGGCCCCCATGTCTGGGCGCCGCTTGGACGCGTGGAATGGTTCCGGCTTCGCAGCGCGTCCTGAGACGTCCAGAATCGGCAACAACACAGCAGTAGTACTGCGAATTCCTTAGAGTCGTCGGCTCGTCTTGCCAAAAAGCCCTTTGGGCACGCACGACCGACGGATTACCGAGGGGGGGCTGTTCGCTGTCTGGGCTGCCTAGAAGGAGTGGTCATTGCTTGGGTCGTCAACATTCAGCGGACAATGAGCCGAGCGCTTTGTATCCATCTTCGGGGACATTCCTCACGTTCCATGGCGCCTTTCCCGAGCGATGTCTCCTCGAAGAGTCATCTCGGCGCGTACGACTCCCCGTTCTCGCACTGTGCCAGTGGTGTCGTGTATTGTGTGTGTTACACCCTCGCCGGGCAGAGAACTGGGCGGGCCTCTCCTCCCTTCCTGGGTTGGAAAGGAGGCGGTGTGACTTTCTCCCTTCGGGGGCATAAAAACGCGAGCGCAAGACGCTCGGAGGGAGAGCTTCCTTCCATCATCTAGTATGATGCTTACTCCATGTAACACGCTACCTTCAACATCATGTAATATAGTGTAAATAAATCGTTCAAGTTATCAGCTCCGGCTCCTCGGCCCGTCTTCGCCCTGACCCTTGGATGGCTCCGGGCCCGACAAATTCCCCCAGTCACGACAGTGGATGGCAGCGGTGGGATGATCTGCGCAGGAATTCGACTCCGGCTTGGTGAGTGCACGACCTTTTCTCCTTGAGAGTTGCCAGGCTTAAATTAGTTCTTCCTGGTAACAAGAGTGTTGGAAGCCTGTTCACGGGAACCTTGCTTCAACGCTTTCCCTTGAGAAACTTGTCGGCAGAAAAGTAGCGGCCATGGCTTGGAGAAAGTTGCACAGATCGGACCTAGACGTGATATGCGGGGAATTCGGGATTGATTGCGGGAAACATCTTAAAAAGGCGGAAGTCATCAGGGCTATGGAGGCAAGCAGAGATGACGAGGAGATCGTGGAGTTGTGGGAGGATATAAAAAAAAAAAGGGAAGATCAGGAGCGCGAGCGCGAGCGCCAAAGGGAAGAGCGCCATAAAGAAGAGCAGGAACGCGAGCGCGAGCGCAAGCACGAACTGGAGAAAAAGCGCCTAGACTTAGAAATAGCTCGGGCAACTACCTCAGGAGGCGCAACACTCAATGCTCCAGTAAGTAAGGCACCAAAAATAAAAGACCTCCTGAATCCTTTTAAGATGGGAGAGGATATCGGGTTATTTTTGGTCAATTTTGAGAGAAGTTGCGAAGGCAAGTTTGAGCGTGAGTTATGGGCACAAATGCTCTTGACCGTGCTTCCATGCGAGGCAGCGGATGTACTGGCTCGTTTACCGCGAGAGGAGGCGAATGACTACGATATTGTAAAGCGTGCGCTACTAAAGAGGTATCGACTGTCTGCTGAAGCTTTCCGACGACGTTTCAGAAATAGTAGCAAACGTAGCAGTGAATCATTTGCCGATTTTGCATACAGTCTGAGGTGCAATCTCACTGAGTGGCTTAAGGGCGAGGGAGCTTTTGGAGACCATGACAAGGTAGTCGAGTTGATTTGCACGGAGCAATTCCTGAACGTTCTAAGTGACGAAGCACGCTTATGGGTATTAGATCAGCCCGGGGAAAAGAATTTGGAGCGCACCGCAGAACTGGCTGAAGAGTACACCATGAGGCGTGAGGAAATAAGAGAGCGCAACAAACCCACAAAGAAACCGTACCGTGAGAATTTTAAGCAGTCTGAGCGCAACAGTTATGCCCCTATTGCACCAGGAGGGACGAATGAAAAAGACACGCACGGGGAATCGACCATGAGTGGACGCGCTGGCAAAGAGAAAGAACAGGATAAGAATCGCGACAGAGCATTTGAGGCAAAGAAACCCATTGTGTGCTATCGATGTAATGAACCGGGGCACTTAGCAGTGGGTTGCCGTAAGGAAAAACTCGTTTTCTCCCTTTTTAACCATACTGATGAGAACATGAGGTTACTTGAACCGTACTTAAGAGAGATGACTGTCAATGGGCAAAATTGCCGGGTTCTACGCGATTCCGCGGCCACTATGGATGTAATACACCCATCTTACGTGCCCGCGGATGGGTTCACCGGAGACTGCGCGTGGATCAGACAGGTAGCGCAGGAAGACAGTGTGTGTCTGCCAGTGGCCAAAGTCCTCATCAAGGGTCCCTTCGGAGAACTGGAAACAGAGGCTGCCGTGTCACAAAGTTTGCCGAAGCAGTACGGTTACCTTTTTTCTAACCACTCGGAGGACCTGTTAAGAAAGAAAGGTCTGAGCTTTGGAGAACACACTGTACATGCTCTAACGCGGTCTAAGGCAAAGGAGATCGCAAAGGAGCTCGGCAGTTCCCAAAATAGAGAGGCACAGGGCCCCGACGAAACAAGGGCAGACGCGAATCAGGAGAACGTCCCGAGCGATGGCGAAAGCAGCTTTAAGAGTTCCAGTGAGGCCAGCGAGGAAGTTAACCTTCTTTCCGTGCCACCTTGCATGGGCGGGTTCTTGGAGCTATCGAAAGTAAGCCCGGAGGTTATCGCTGCGGAACAGGCCGAGGATAAAACGCTGCAAAAGTTGAGCGATATGGTGGAGGAGGGGTTGGCGCGGAAGAACGTCTTTTTGCACCGCCGCGCCGGAATTTTGTACCGTCAGTACAAAGACTCGAAGGGGGTGCACTATGATCAATTAGTGGTTCCACAGAAATATCGAGCCAAAGTACTGGAGCTGTGTCACGGTGGCGGGTGGTCGGGCCATCTTGGCAAAAAGAAAACGAAGACTCGTCTACTTAGGGAGTTTTATTGGCCCAATTGTTTCAAGGATACCGAGAGGTATGTGCAATCCTGCGATGTGTGCCAAAGAATAGGCAAAGCACACGACCAGCAGAAAGCGCCCTTAAAGTTGGTGCCACTCATTAGTGAACCTTTCCGCCGCCTTGTCGTGGACGTTGTGGGCCCCCTGCCTGTGACAAAGTCAGGGTACCGCTACATCTTAACCTTGATATGTCCTGCCACAAAATTCCCGGAGGCGGTTCCCTTGAAGGAGCAGTCATCTGTAGAAATAGTGGATGCTTTGCTTTCAGTGTTTTCGAGAGTAGGCTTCCCGTCAGAGTTACAGAGCGACCAGGGCAGTGTGTTTACTAGCGCACTAACTACCACATTCTTGGAGAGGTGTGGCATTAGGATAATACACAGTTCCGTCAGACACCCTCAGAGCAATTCAGTAGAAGCATGGCACTCGGTTCTCAAGAGGGTCTTACGGGCATTGTGCTACGAGAATCGGAAAGATTGGGAAGCATGCTTGCCAGCCACCATGTTTGCCCTGAGGTCTGTGCCGCACGAGGCCACCGGCTTTAGTCCCGCTGAGCTAGTATATGGGAGATCTCTAAGGACCCCACTTCGCATGCTGCGAGAATCTTGGGAAGGGAGAGGTGAGGATCCCACTGTGATCGAGTATGTGTTGGGCTTACTCGGGCGACTTCAGACCTGCAGAGAACTCGTTGAGGCGAACATGACAATAGCGCAGCTTAAAGCAAAACGTCTGTACGATAAGAACGCACGTCAACGTTCGTTTTCAGAAGGAGATCAGGTGATGCTTTTAGCATCATCTAAAGCGAACAAGCTCGCGGTTCAGTGGGAGGGCCCTGCGAAGGTTATGCAGAAGTTGTCGGACACCAATTATGTGGTCAAACTACCGGGAAGGCGGAAAGAGGTAAAGATTTACCATTCAAACTTGATGAAACCTTACCACCAGCGGTCAGCAGTAGTTCAACTCGCGCTTAACGTTCCGGAAGAATTAGAGACAGATTTTCCTTTTCCCGGGCAGGCTTCTAATTCTCAGTCCCTCGACATCTTGCTAGACACGGTCACCAGTAACTCGAATTTGAATGCAGAACAGAAAAGAGAACTGGAGAACCTACTGCGCGAGTTTGAGGGAGCTTTCGTCGACAGGCCAGGAAGAACCGATTTAGTTGAGCACGACATTGAACTAACTTCTAGGGAACCCATTCTTTCACGGCCTTATCGCGTGTCACCCAGGCAAAGGGAAATTCTCGCACGCGAGATTCAAAGAATGTTGGAAATTGGTGTCATCGTCCCGTCGGAGAGTGAGTACACCTCCCCTCTAATACTGGTGGAAGCACCCGGGAAGGAACCGAGACCCTGCATCGATTATCGGAAACTGAATGCTGTCACGCGAGACCAGCTGTACCCTATTCCCAACGTAGAGGAGAGAGTGGAAACTGTCAGCAGGGCTCAGTACGTCTCCACGCTAGACCTCACACGCGGCTACTGGCAGGTGCCTATGACCGAACGAGCCAGTAAATACGCAGCGTTTATCTCCCCCTTGGGCACTTTCCGACCCCTGGTCATGAGTTTTGGGCTCAAAAACGCGCCCTTTTGCTTTTCACGGCTCATGGATCGTGTGCTGGCGGGAGCAGAGAACTACGCTGTTCCTTATCTAGATGACATTGCAGTGTTTTCGGACAGCTGGGAAAAACACCTGAGCCACTTGCGGGACGTCTTGACGCGCTTAAGGAACGCGGGCCTCACTGTTAAAGCAGAAAAGTGTCAATTGGGACAGGCGGAAGTAGAGTATCTAGGGCACATTGTTGGGCGAGGATGCCGGCGGCCCCACGAGGTAAAACTTGCCGCCATCGAGAACTATCCCCGACCTGTCACTAAAACTGATATCAGGGCCTTTCTAGGCCTCACTGGATATTACCAACACTATATCCCCAACTATTCACAGATCGCCAGTCCTCTGACCGATAGTTTAAGGAAGGGAGAGCCCGTTAAGGTCCAGTGGGACGAGTTAAGGGAAAGTTCGTTCCAGGCTTTGAAAGCAGCACTGACGTCTCAACCGATTTTACGAGCTCCGGATTATAACCGACCTTTTGTACTTCAGTGCGACGCTAGTGAAAGGGGTCTTGGGGCTGTTCTGAGTCAGCGAGATGAAAGTAGAGAGGAGCACCCCGTGCTTTTCATTAGTCGTAAGCTTTCAACACGTGAGGAGGCTTATAGCACCTCAGAGAAAGAGTGTGCATGCTTAGTATGGGCTATTCACAAGCTTCGGTGCTACTTGGCCGGCTCGCCCTTTCTTGTCGAGACAGATCACTGTCCCTTGTCATGGCTTCGGAATATGTCGCCTAAAAATGGCCGCCTACTGAGATGGAGTTTGGCACTGCAAGAACATAATTTTGAGATCCGCTACAAAAAGGGGCGGGATAATGGAAATGCCGATGCTCTCAGCCGAGGCTTCCTGTGATAAGGAGCAAGCGCATTCCGATTGAGTTACGACAGCCAGTGTTTTTATTTTGTTATGTCATTCCGTGTATCTTTTCGTTTTTCGTTTTGGATTTTTTTTTTTTAACCTTTACTGCATGGTGAACCTGTTACTTAGTCTGCCTGCCAAGGCCAGACGTTGAGAAAGGGATATAATTTGTTAGTTGAGTTTCCCGACCTTCTCACTTCTCACTCGCCATTTGCCTCAAAGCTATGCGACTTGCGGCTTGAGTGCAATTTATTTAAGGTAAATTCTTCAAAACTTTAGGAGCGTTGCCATATTGCTTTGTTTAGGGACGTTCCGAGCAACGTTCTAGTGTGGCTGCTTTTATGCCGACAACGGGCTAAGAGTTCAGTAGCCTGGCATATCTCGGGAGGGGTGGTGTACCGCCTTGTCGCTGCTTGGGTACTGTGCGGATTTGATCACTAATGTCAGTCCCAGCCTTCGACCTGCGGGGGCCCCTTCGACGGAGAAGCACTACTTACGGACCTGCTGACCCCACTTGAGCGAGAGAGAAAACCTGAGCCGCAGCCGTTCCAGAGCTGCTGCGCTGCCAGGCCTCTTCAAGGTGCAGCGTTGGGCTGCCCATCTACGAGTCCTTTTCCCGGCGGCGGACGAGCTGTTGTGATCGGCCCCCATGTCTGGGCGCCGCTTGGACGCGTGGAATGGTTCCGGCTTCGCAGCGCGTCCTGAGACGTCCAGAATCGGCAACAACACAGCAGTAGTACTGCGAATTCCTTAGAGTCGTCGGCTCGTCTTGCCAAAAAGCCCTTTGGGCACGCACGACCGACGGATTACCGAGGGGGGGCTGTTCGCTGTCTGGGCTGCCTAGAAGGAGTGGTCATTGCTTGGGTCGTCAACATTCAGCGGACAATGAGCCGAGCGCTTTGTATCCATCTTCGGGGACATTCCTCACGTTCCATGGCGCCTTTCCCGAGCGATGTCTCCTCGAAGAGTCATCTCGGCGCGTACGACTCCCCGTTCTCGCACTGTGCCAGTGGTGTCGTGTATTGTGTGTGTTACACCCTCGCCGGGCAGAGAACTGGGCGGGCCTCTCCTCCCTTCCTGGGTTGGAAAGGAGGCGGTGTGACTTTCTCCCTTCGGGGGCATAAAAACGCGAGCGCAAGACGCTCGGAGGGAGAGCTTCCTTCCATCATCTAGTATGATGCTTACTCCATGTAACACGCTACCTTCAACATCATGTAATATAGTGTAAATAAATCGTTCAAGTTATCAGCTCCGGCTCCTCGGCCCGTCTTCGCCCTGACCCTTGGATGGCTCCGGGCCCGACAAATTCCCCCAGTCACGACAGTGGCATATTTGGCGCCTCGGACGACCCCATTCCTGCATTTGCGAAAGGCTGCCCCAAATTCTCCGGCGTAATCGCAGGAGCCCCAAATGAACCCCTAAACGAAGCCGAAGAGGTGCCGGGGCGCGTCTAAAAATAACGGAATGGCGAACAGCCGAGGCGGCGCAGCGCCAACACGGGGAACCAAAGATGCGTGCATTCCTCTTCGTGCACAGCACGATGGTAGAGGGAGAGGGAGAAAGGTGCATACGGCTGCATCTTCCTTCCTCTCCTGGTCCCTGAAAAACAGTGGGCGTCATTCGAAAGCGAAAAAAGCATGACAGAACGAAAAGAGATGCGTTGAGGAAGACGCGCGCTGGCGAGGGAGGGGAGAACGAGAGCGACGGCGCCGACAGAGTTGCAACAGCACCGGCGCCGCATCGTCATCACGATCAATGAACTGAATGACGTTACAAGTAGCCGTCGCCATGGAGACGGCTCTCGCTCGACCCGCCAGCTACGCTCTAGAGTCGGGGTGGCGGCAGCCTGCCGCCACCTCCAGCTCGTGAAAATACAGACGACCTTCTCCTCCCCGCAGCCTCCTCGCCCCTGCACTGGCGTAACCGGCGGCCGGCGTGGCGGTATGCAGCCGATGTAAACACACCTTCACCCTCGCCTCGACGGCCTTGCCGACCCAGTGGTGTGTGCATGGACGGCCAGCTATACACACACGCACCCTCCTCTCCCAAAGATTCGGCGACTGCGAAGCGCTGGTATCACTGCGAACGGAAAACAGGAAGATCGCAGTGTGTCACATTGTTACACAAAAGCTAATAGCTTCCGCTTGCACACCTGTTGCATTGGCAGAGCAGAAAACAGCGGGCACGTGGACTCGTTAACGGAGCGTTGTACCTTCATTGAACATGGTATGCATAATGCAAGCCTTCCTGTTGGTTGCCGGTGGTTGGCATTCGACGCAGTTCTAACTACATTTGCATTTGCTAACATCGGAGTTAGCAATGGTCAAGCCGGAGTATATCAGGTTAGTGAAGAAGTCACACTCTTAGCACCAGTTTCATACGTATAAGGTTACTGACAATATACTTACACTGAGTCCCCACCCTCGACCAGAGCAGCGACCGAACAGCAAGTAGAACCAGTTCATTTGCTTCTCGTCTTCCTTCGAGTTACCCAGAGGCGCCTTATTTATTGAGTCTGTTTCGTTTCAATACGTCAATACATTTTTACACGTCAGTACATCAACACGTCAGTACATCAATACACATATAAGAATTCGCAGCTAGTGTTATCTGAAATGTAATTTTTCACAAGGCGTAACATCCGCCGATACTATAGCTCCATAACTATATATACAACGACACGAGATATGGTCTGACTGAAGGATCTACAGCAGATCCACAGTCACCATTTACAGTGCATTCACAGTCACCATAGTTCTTCATAAAGAAAGTGACAGAATCCCCAAAAAGAAGAGCATAAGGCAAGAAGACTCGATCTCTCCAATGCTACTCACCGAGTGTTTTCAGACAGAAGGTTCTCAGGGATCCAGGTTTGAAAGAATTAGGGATGAGAGTTAATAGAGAGTTTCTTTGCAACCTGTGATTCGCTCATGACATTGCCTTGATGAGTAACTGACGGGTTGAATTACAGCTCGTGATTACAGAACTGGACATTGAAAGCAGAAAAGTATGTCTTCAAATTAACATGAACGAAACTAAAGTAATGTGCAAATCTCGGCAGAAAACAACACTTTGCGATAGGTGGAGAGATGCTGGAAGTTGAAGAGGAATATGTCTACCTAGAATAGGTAGTAACCAGGGAGCCGATCCATGAGAGTGAAATAACTAGAAGAATAAGAAGGGGGTCGATCACATTCGGAAAGTGTCTCAAATCACGAATGGTAATGCGCCACTATCCCTCAAGAGGAAGGTATTTAAATGCTGCATCTTGCCGGTACTTACCTACGGAGCAGAAACCTCGAGGCTTACAAAGAAGGTTAAGCTTAAATTGAGGACGACGCAGCGACCGATAGAAAGTAGAGAGTAGAGTTCGTCAGCTAGCAAACTGGAGTTAAGGATATCATAGTTTAAATAAAGGAGAAGTGGATATGGGCTGGGCACGTAGCACATAGGCAGGATAACCACTGTCCATTAAGTGTATGCCTGGCTAGATTCCCAAAGAAGGCAAACCCACGAAAGGGAGACAGAAAGTTAGGTGGGCTGGGAGAGATTAAAACGTTCGGAGGCACAACGAGGTAGCAGAAAGCACGAAACCGGGTTGATTGGCGGATCATGGGAGGTGTTTGTCCTGCAGTGGGCGTAGTCAGCTTGATGATGATGATTGTGAAAAAAAATTGCAGCATATCCATGATGTGAATGATGACGAGTTGGCGAAGCTCTGGGGAATCATTAACCCCTGTACATTGTCCACTCGCTCATTGTAACACGTGCCAAGACGTGTGTACTGTATATTCAAAGTTGTTGATTAACCACGAAGCGCGTATGGTGTTGATGTCTACATGGATATTCATATGGACATCGATATGTGTATCCATAGCCATATGGATACTTATGTTCATATGTCTATGGATATCCACATGAGTATGGATATCGATATGGACATACATATGGATATCCATACCGTACGAGTGTCCATATCCATATGGATATAGATATCCGTATGCATATGGATACCATATTAACATCCATATGAATATCCATATCAGTATCGATATGGATATTCATATATATCCTTACGGGCGCCCATTAGGATATCCATATGTATATGGGTATCCATAGCGTTGTTTAGTCCATAGCTCTGTTTAGTAGTACACTTGGTAAATTGCTGGGTCGCTTCGTCTGTTAACACAGGGCCGCTTGCAGGTGCTACTTCAACCATCGTGGGTTTCGGAAGTTTTGTTTTCCTCTTACGTTATGTATAGATTAGAATAGTTTAGGTTATGTATAGTTTAGAGTAGTTTAGAACGCTGTTTTGTTTTCACGTGTACACATGCCTTTACGATCATTTTACACGGGCATAAATAACACTCTCGGTCAAAAAAAGCCCTTCTACAAACCGCGTTGAGTTCTGCGGCTCCAACAGTATACATGCGATGCAATGAACATTATTTTGTTAAAATAATAAACTGATATATTTAATAATTACATTTATTTGTAAAATGTCAAGGGTGAAAACTTTCACACGACTTTGAATCCTTGGACCTGTGACAGCTTCTCATCCCTTGCTTGCAGAGTTTTATGCCAGTGCACATAAGAGCCCGGTATACAACAGGTAAACGCGTCGTTCAACTGGCCTGGACGCTTTCCGGGAAATTCTCGTAGCGCTCGCGCGGCCACCACCCTCTCCCTCACACAGTGGCCTCTCGGGAGGTGCGACCCAGTTCCTGAGCGTCTGGGAATGCAGACTCGAGTGAATGCGGAAGAGAGTCGCCGGGACGTCCTGATGGGCCGTGTTGGAGCGGAACCGATGGCGATACCAGCGGGTGCCTTAGCAACCCTGTGGCATCTGCCTGGCCTCTGCCGTACGAGAGTATATACAGCCCATTAAAGGAGCACGCAAAGCTAGCAGAGATATTGAAAAGCAGTAATCATGCCACTGCTGCGAACACACACACACACACACACACACACACACACACACACACACACACACTCACACACACACACACAAAACCCGAGAGCGAAATATACCTGCTGCAGAAGAGCGTGTTGTTGGCCGGGGCGCAACCAGGAAGTTTTCTCAGGGGGTTGTTCAACCATTACTCTAGTTATGTTCGTGTTCGCGTTGATAACTGTGCGAGTATGAAATTGAAAATCTTCCGGGAAGGTTTACCCCTCCCCCCCTCGATGACCCCTCCAGTAGCTGGAGAAGTTGTGGGTGTTCGCAAACGCCCTTACACTATAACGCTGAAACACACTCACGAATTGAGAAACATTCGAAAAAAGAATGGAAAGGCGCTTTACCATACTCTTCTGTGTTTATTTTATGTGTTTGCTTCAGCGCTCCAGTATGTCTGTTAGCGAGAGCAAATCGGCGACATGCCTATGTAATCATCATCATCATCATCATCATCATCAGCCTGACTACGTCCACTGCAGGACAAAGGCCTCTCCCATGTTCCGCCAGTTAACCCGGTCCTGTGCTTGCTTCTGCCAATTTATACCCGCAAACTTCTTAATCTCATCTGCCCACCTAACCTTCTGTCTCCCCCTAACCTGTTTCCCTTCTCTGGGAATCCAGTTAGTTACCCTTAATGACCAGGGTGCACGTTAAAGAACCCCAGGTGGTCAAAATTTCCGGAGCCCTCCACTACGGCGTCTCTCATAATCAAATAGTGGTTTTGGGACGTTAAACCCCACAAATCAAACCCTCAATGACCAGCGGTTATCCTGTCTACGCGTTACATGCCCGGCCCATGTCCATTTCCTCTTCTTTATTTCAACTATGATATCCTTAACCCCCGTTTGTCCCCTAATCCACTCTGCTCTCTTCTTGTCTCTTAAGGTTACACCTACCATTTTTTTTCCATTGCTCGCTGCGTCGTCCTCAATTTAAGCTGAACCCTCTTTGTAAGTCTTCAGGTTTCTGCTCCGTAGCTAAGTACCGGCACGATACAGCTGTTATATACCTTCCTCTTGAGGGATAGTGGCAATCTACCTGTCATAATTTGAGAGTGCTTGCCGAATGTGCTCCACCCCATTCTTATTCTTCTAGTTACTTCAATATCGTGGTTAGGCTCTGCGGTTATTACCTTCCCTAAGTAGACATAGTCTTTTACAACTTCAAGTGCTCTATTGCCTATCTCGAAGCGCTGCTCCTTTCCGAGGTTGTTGTACATTACTTTCGTTTTCTGCAGATTAATTTTAAGACCCACCTTTCTGCTCTCCTTGCCTAACTCCGTGATCATGAGTTGCAATTCGTCCCCTGAGTTACTCAGCAATGCAATGTCATCGGCGAAGCGCAGGTTACTAAGGTATTCTCCATTAACTCTTATCCCTAACAGTTCCCATTATAGGCTTCTGAAAACCTCCTGTAAGCACGCGGTAAATAGCATTGGGGAGATTGTGTCCCCCTGCCTTACACCCTTCTTGATTGGTATATTCTGTTGCTTTCTTTATGAAGCACTATGGTAGCAGTTGATCCCCTGTAGATTTGTTCCAGAATGTTTATATATACTTCATTTATGCCCTGATTCCGCAGTGTCTGCATGACGGCTGATATTTCTACTGAATCAAACGCCTTCTCGTAATCTATGAAGGCTATGTATAGTGGTTGGTTATACTCTGAGCATTTCTCTATTACCTGGTTGATAGTATGAATGTGGTCAATTGTTGAGTAGCCTGTTCGAAATCCTGCTTGTTCCTTTTGTTGATTGAATTCTAATGTTTTCTTTACTATGTTAGCAATTACCTTTGTAAATAGCTTGTATACTACAGAGAGCAAGCTGATCGGCCTGTAATTCTTCAAGTCCTTGTCATCTCCTTTCTTATGTATTAAGATGATGTTAGCGTTCTTCCAAGACTCTGGTACTTTTCCCGTCAGGAGACACCTCGTAAATAGAGTGGCTAGTTTTCCTAACACAATCTGTCCTCCATCTTTCAGCAGATCTGATGTTACCTGATCCTCACCAGCAGCTTTGCCTCTTTGCATGCTCTCCAAAGCTTTTCTGACTTCTTCTATCATTACTGGTGGGGTGTCATCTGGGTTACTGCTAGTTCTTATAGTATTAAGGTCGTGGTTGTCTCGGCTACTGTACAGATCTCTGTAAAACTCTTCCGCTATTTTAACTATCCTATCCATATTGGTAGTTATTTTGCCTTTGTCCCTTAGTGCATACATCCGACTTATGCCTATCCCAAGTTTCCTCTTCACTGCTTTGACGCTTCCTCCGTTTTTCAGAGCGTGTTCAATTCTCTCCATGTTATACCTTCTTACATCGCATACTTTACGTCTATTAATCAACTTCGAAAGCTCTGCCAATTCTATTTTGTCTGTCTACATGCCTATGTAGTTGCTCATTATACCGTAAGTTTATGTAGCGCACTTTTTAACATTAACAACAGGCACAAGGAGGGCACGACACTCGCTACACCCGCAACTAAATTTATTTGAGAAAGAATTACTTCATATATATGCACGCACGCTGACTTTGAGAGACTCAGGAATGAAATAACAGGCACTCAAAGCTTATCCAATATGAAATTTTGTACTCTTAATGATAAAATAATTACGGCGCGCGTAGAAAATAACTTAACATTTCATGCACTATTATCCATGAAGTATAATTTTGCGCACACACAAGCGATAACAAAATTAGCAGATCCCACGTACAGTGGGAATTGATGATATGCGAAGCACAAATAAAGAAGGTTGATATGTCATTTTAAAATCACCACAACGTTCAAATCATGAGGTTAATGACATACATATGATTTTTTCGTTACGACTAGTCAATCATGGTCATCATACAGTCATGATATGGCACACCAATTTTGGTATCAATAGCATTATTGAAACAGCCAGGAGAGCTAGAAGTCGATACGCTCAAAGTCGCCGAAGTTCGCAAAGAAATGCTTCGCATTTGAAAATTAGGAGACCCTAAAGCTTCGCATTTGTGAGTTGACTGCATCCGATAGCGATCTGCTGTTCCTAGTGCGCACTTCAAACATATAGTGCATGAGACCTTTTCGAACTTGTTATGCACCCACTACGTGGCCTTAAGGAAACTGACGCAGTATCGTGTGTGCCTTTTGTAGTGGGCTACTGGCTTTAAACCATGAATCCATTTTGCTAGGCGCATGTTTTGACGCCTGCTAGCAATGGGCGGTTGTACCAAGCATGCTTGCTGCCATATTTAATATTGTGAAGCAACTAGACGCGTCTGTCTGTAAAGCATCTGTCACTTTCACTGCGTTTCCAGGCAGAGGAAGTTATTTTCAATGTATTCACAAGCAGACACGTGGTCAGGTGGTAGCTCATCCGCTTGCTACGCAAACGACCCGCGTTCGATCCCCACTGTGACCCAGAATTTTTTTAATTACTTTATTTACATCGTTCTCGATTTTTCTGTCAAGATTATTTTTCGCTCACAACCAACGACGCCGAAATCTGCTCTCTAACGCTATCGCGTTAAAAACGGAACATGTGCAGCTTATCCGCTTCAAAAAAAAAAAAAAACGTAAACCAAAGAAAACCTTACAGTATAATGATTAGTCACTAACTAGCCCAGCTCTCAACCTTGTAATGATAAAGGTTCGTTTTGTTTAGTTTTTTTGAAATAATGATTGGGAGCGTGATCGGTCCCAACAAACGACGAAGCTGCTTGCTGGTTTATGAACAACACTTTATCAAAACATGAATGATGAGCACACACACGCGTACAAAACAAACAGATCAAACACAGCAAACCGAGAGAGATAATTAGAAAAAGTTTCCGAATAGCAAAGCGCTCTTATAGTCTACCTCAGCCGATCACCCTCTGAACAGTCGGAAACGCCTGGCGACGCGAATAGACGAGAGACGCGGAATGGCTCCAAAGCGGTTGGCGACGGCTTGTAAAGAGTTCGTCGACGCCTTGTATGAGGTGACGAAGAACGCCATGCCGAAGGGAAGCGTCGGAGCCGGGAGAAGTCAGTGGCCTCGTTAAGCCTACAGCTACAACTCGTGAGCCATGGCCTAGAGCTTCGGAGCTCGGGCCCGAACATCTCGGCGGATGGACGTTCACCCTTCAGAGAGTTGGACGCGGCGGGCGAAGAGACGAGAGACGCGGGATGGCTCCAAAACGGTTGGCGACAGTTTCTAAAGAGTTCGGCAGTGCATGGCATACTATGGGGGGAAGAGGAACGCCTTGCCGCAGGTAAGCGTCGGAGGCGGAGGAAGTAAGCGTGCAGGTGAAGCCCGTAGCTCCAACTCGTGGATCGCGTCCCAGAGCGTCGACACTCGGGCCCGGTCACCCGACTGCATCGAACGCCCAGCTCCGTCTGATCTTGGCACTCTCTTTCTCCTTTCACCTCACGGGCTCGCAGGGTTGGCGCACTTTTGCCCGAGCACCGGCGTTCTCGCAGTCGGGGGTGAGATATTGGAGATAATAACCAGTGGCGGATCAAGGACTTGATTCAGAAGATCTGCCCCTTTTCCAATAGATCTTATTCGTCACCACCCTGACAAGGACTTATGTGGTCCCCCCACTCCCACTTCTTGAGATGCACCACCCTGTCCCTTAGGTTCGCAGAGAAATTTTAAATCCACCCATGGAAATACCGCGTTCCCGTGCTTTAGACCGGCAAATAAGTTCTTTTGAAGCCTGCAAGCTGGACGAAGGTTTAGCGAAGAGGGGGAAAAAAAGCTAGAAAGAAAGGTAAACTGCTCGTTTGTAGCATATGAGGCTAGGAGGAAATTTGCATTAATTTGCACTCCAGAAAAGCTTTCCAGTTGACGGAAAGTTCATCCTCAATGATACAAATTGGTTAACCATAGTGTTCCTTGTTGATGATTTGATACCATGCAGAAGACTCCTCTCCCGACCAGTCTCTCCAATGACTGTTTCCTCACTTCCTGCATCCATACTGAGCGCGTACAATGTGGTAGACAAGAAATTTTATAGAAAACAGACGCACAGAGACCGAGATTACATAATAATTTCATAAGAGTAATTATATTCCTATATTTACTCTTCTGGAATTTCTTGCAAGCTAAACTTGGCCACAACTAATGACGTTTTTGGAGGTAGTACCAAATCATAGGTCGCGGGATCGAATCACAGTGGCGCGGTGATCGTATTTCGATAGCGGCAAAATGCTGAAGGCTCGTGTGCTTAGGCTGAGGTCACCAGATGGGAGAAATTTCCGGAGAATTCCGTTGCAGCATCTCATAATATTACCGTGGTTTTGAGGAATTATGTCCCGGCAATTATTATTATTACCTATGAAGATAAATAAAATTGTTTCCAAATTGCATTAACAAGAGTTGAGCATTCGTAGCCTAACTCATCTAGCATCTCTAGGCCTCGGAGATTTTCGTTGCATCTCAGAAGCAGATGCTCATTGCCACGATTGAGTTGTGGCACCCATATTATGTTGCCTTTATTGTTTTATACTTCCTTGCCCTTTTTTCTATGCTTTAAGGCGAATATACATGCTATAATTTAACCAAAAGTACCTACAAAAGTAGCGAGTAATTCTCTTGAGGTTACTCGTTTAAATCAACTAATTTTATCACTAAATGACCAGCCCAAGAAACCTATTCGTTACTTTACTCATTACTGCAAAATTTAATTTCAATACTGCTAAGTCCTCTGTGCGTGTTCGTTCTGTATACCTGTGGCCCCATTGACTGCCTCGTATCCACGCCTAATAATGTAGCCTTACAAACGATCTCGGACACAGACCATAGACTGCTGTATACCTGCCCGCAACACACGCTTGCCCATTGTGTAGCCGCAACATTATGTAATGAGATGAACCCGGCCAGCGAAGCATTAACGTTAAGGGTTCTCGAAATAAAATTACGTAAGGCGTTCAAGCCTGGAAGACATCCGACACTGCCCTGTGTTCCCGCAAAAACCAAGCACACAAAGACACACATGTAGCGAAGCTGTGTACGTCTACCTGTTGCGTGTCAAAGTACAAGCTATTGTGCTTGTTCGTCGGTAGGAACTATCAAGTTTCAGGATGCGAATGCTAATTGCGAGACAAGAGCCGTTCAAGAGAGACGGCAACAGCCGTGAGCCAAATCACCCGAATGATGAACTCAATATAAGCTACTTCGTGCCGATTCCATGAATCACTATTTTTCTCTGAATGAAACGGGTCCTTATCTATCAGAGTGTTTTATTAGGCTGTTTTATATATATATAGATAGACTGTTTTACTTGACCATGCTGCATGGTGTTGTGACCGGCGCCGGAGCTGAAGAGGGAGCGGCGCTCCTTTAATCTTCAAACAAGTAACCGAACGACCGGCTGCCTACTGTTAGGACCGGCGCCAGGTCTGACAATGGATCGGCGTTCCTTTTGATGTTCCTTTTTAGTCGCCAAACGGGTTGGCGGCCTGTGTCCGCCATGTATTGTTCCCCCCTGGCCGGAGGGTGCGGCGTCTTGCCGCCACGACACCGTGAGCAGTTCGGGAGACCACAAGTGCAGCTTCTTCTTTGGAAGATGACGGCGGCGGCGGCGGCCGGAAATCGTCCCGCTAATTGAACGAGTCGTTCGGCGACCATTTGAAGCTTGTTTACGGCGGCCCTTTCGATGGATGCAGTCATCAACTTCAGACCCCTCGCCCAGCGACACCCCTTGACGAGGAGGAGCCACGTTCGTGCCACATGGCCGTGCAGTGACCACGCTTCAATTTTGAACGTTCACGTGGACCGTGCGTGCTCGTCACCCTCGCGGGTAATGTGTGATCCGTGGTTGGACGGTGCCCTCTGTACGCGGTCCCCGATCTAGGGATCTGGGGAGGACAGACCCTTTATAATGAGCCCCCACGGCTCATTCGGTGTGCTTTTTTTTCGAGAAGAGAACCAGGCAGAACAGAGCAGAACCGAGCAGAACCATGTAGAACCAAGCACCATGGAGCGCTATGTTAGGAGTCATGTAGAGGCCTGCCACGTTTGAGGGCTCACCGTGTAGGGAGTTCGCAATGTATATATTGTAAATAAACCCTCTTCAAGTCTCTCTTCCTCCTGCCTCGACAACTTAATCCCGGACCTACGGTGTCTGGAAACCGGCGGACGCAACAACTGGTGGCAGCGGTGGGATACGAGTCTGCGACGGAGAGCGACATGTACCGGAGGCCAGCCGAAAGCCCTGGAACTCGGCGGGATCGAAGCAGCGTACCACCACCGCACGTAATGGGGTGAGTGCCTGGCTTTGTGCTTGAGATATATCGAGTCTTTTAGCCTAGATTCGTTAAAAGATAGATATAACCAACAACTGCCTGGCCACTGTGGTTGTTATCTCAGCACAAGGCAGCACTGGATGATTATCTGAGCAAGTACGCTAAAGCAGGAAAGCTTAGATGATTCAATAGGAACAAGTGGTAATGTTTCAAAATTTCTAAGGGTACGTTGCGGGTTAAATTTTAGGATGTTGTAAAAAGCAGGAGTGAAAAATTAACAAGAAAAAGTAGAGAGGGATGTTGGCCACGTAGTGCTACTTGGGTGCTTAAGCTTGTGGTCTCCGCTGTGAGATTTGCCAGGCTTCAATTTCTCTAGACCCAGAATTGAAACGCTGGTGGGTTTGTGTTTTGTCACAGCTGAGCCAAAGCAAAGTAGTCGCCATGGATCTTACGAGATTGACGAGAGAGAACCTGCTGAACCTGTGTTGGGATCTGGAGCTAGATTTTAATGATGATATGCCTGCTTCTAAACTCCGCGAAGTGATTCTCGAAAGCAATAGTGACAATGAGGAAATCGAGCACTTCGGGAATATGTACTTATTGGACCAGGAGGAGGAAGTACAAAGGGCGCAAAGAAAGGAAAGATGGCGCCAGGAGGAATTGGAAGCTGAGCGCAGGCATGAAGAACATATAAAAAGGATGCAGGAATTAGATGAAGAGATAGAAAGGCTTAATTGTGAATTGGTGGCATTGCAGCAGAGTGGTCAATCCATAGATGTAGCGCACGAACGGTGCGATGTAGCGGCGGTGCCATTTAAGACCGAAGCGAAGGCTACAGGTCAGACATCTGTAGATGAAGTGCACGAACGGTGCGACGTAGCGGCGGTGCCGATTAAGGCCGAAGAGAGGGCTACAGGTCAGAAATTTGCAGATGTACCGCACGAACGGTGCGTTTCAGCAGCGGTGCCGTTTAGGGCCGAAGAGAGTGCTGCGGGTCTGATATCTGTAGATATAGCGGCGGTGCCGTTTGAGGCCAAAGAGAAGGCTAGTGCCTGTAAGGGAATGGAACAGGTTTTAACCCATTCTGAGGGAAAAGAGCTCGCGGTCACAGCAGGGTGTGAGGGTTCCGTGGTGGTGGAAACGAAGTTAAGATTAACAGAGTGTTCCATCGAACCTTGCAGCCCTGTAGACCATGTTGATGAGCGTCAGAGGCGGACGAAAGGCTCCAGGTTTGGCACCAAGGAATGTGCCAAACGGAGAAAGCGTCCGAAAAACAGAAGCGCGGCAAGGCTCGCGATCAGCGCGGCGCGTTTGACGAGGACCTTCAAACGGCGTGGCGGATTTGCGAGAAAAGGCCCGTTGTCTTCTCTGACTGGCTTAAATCGCATGCGTCTGAGCGGCCGGAGAGTAAGGAACAGAAGTGCGCAATCTACGCGGCCGCGGTCTAACGATGAACTGATAGGCAATCATCAGGACTGGGCGCGCGAGATGGCGGAGGAGCATATCGGTGATGAAGAACGTCAGAGTAGGACGAAAGGCTCCCAGGTCCGCACAAAGAAGCGTGCACAGGGGAGAAAGCGTCCGAAGGGCAACAAAAAGGCAAAGCTCGAGATGAGCACAACGCGTTTGAGTAAGGGTTTCAAACGGCGTGGTAAAATCGCGAGAAAAGTGCCGTTGTCATCTCTGACGGGTCTGTATCGTATGCGTCCGAACCGCCGGAAAAGAAAAGCGCATCGTACGCGGCAGTGTTTGAAGGATAGATTGCTAGGCAATTATCCAGACAGTCCGCGCGAAAAATCAGATGAGCATGTGGGTGCTGGTGAGCATCAGAGATGGGCGAAAGGCTCCGTAGACGGCACCAAGAGACGTGCAAAACGGAGAAAGCGCCGTAAAAACAGGCAGGCAAAAATCGCGACGCGTTTGAGGAATGTATTCAAATGGCGGAGCGAAATTTCAAGAAAGTTGCCGTATCGCAAGCGTCCAAGCGGCCAGAGAACAAAGAAAAGAGAAGCGCATTGTGTGCATAAGTGGTCGAGGGGCAAGAGACCCTTCCGTTGTTCTCGCGGTGCATTGGACGGGGTGCGGGGCAAAAGAGTCGGTGGTTTTCGAGGGGCAGGAAGCGACAGCAAGTCGGCTTCGAGGAACGTCGCGGGGTTCGGTAGCAGGGCGATTGACGCGTGTTGTAGACCCCGCTTCTCGAGAAAATCGTTCCGGGCGCGACCACCGCGAGTTCGACTCAGAGTTGTTGCGAACAGCTGTTAGCCTCTCGGAAAACGTCGACTCGGGACTGTTGAAAGGAACATTTTGTTTGTTTTTGTGATTTTGTAAATAACTCGTTTGTACTTTGTTTTCGTTAGCGCTCTATCATTTTGGTAGCCTATATGCGTTGTATAGATCTATTGGAAGGATAGTGACACGCATTAGAGCGTACAGAATTAGGCGTTTGTCATCGGCACCAGAGTTGGTTTGTATGCGTCCGAGCCGCCGGACAAAACGAAAAAAAAAAAAAAGCACGTTGGGTAGAAAGGCAGACCCTTTCGTCGCTCTATCGACGGCATGTTTGATGGACTGCGGGAGTGCGAGGTACTCAGCGAGAGTAAGAACGCAGGTTGTCAGCGCAGAGCTTTGCGGGGGTCGGAGGCGAAGCGAGGGGGTTTTGCCATTGTTCCATTTCCCGTTCGCCTAGAAAGACCCACAGGACGCGACACCGCGCGTTAGTCCCAAAAAGGAGTAGACATCCGTGAGCTTTTGACGATGGTCATTAGTGGATTTATTTTGTTTTGAAATTTGCTTTTGACTGTTTAAGTTGTTTTGGATTTTAATGTGTTTTTTAAGAATCTCGTCTACCAAATAGTGTTTAGGTAACACATTTTTTGGTTTTGTTCATTTCTTGGGCGTTGTACGTTTAGCTAAGGTAAGCGTTGTGCGATTGCATAAACGACACGCATAGGAGCCTGCGTCATGGTAGATACGTGTAAATGAGCAGGAGCAACGTTATGAACTAATTATGACTGAGCGTAGAGACGCAAAGTTATTGCTTGCGAGATTTTTCAGGATTCATGCGAAACTTTTTTTGTTGTTCATTTAATGTTTTGTTCGCATGTGTCCGGTGTGTAAGAAAAGCTAGCTCGTGAGTTTATATGTATGCTTTGTGAAAGTGGCAACAGCAAGGGAACGGTTAGGTGGTATCTCCTCCAGGCAGGCGCACTGTGATGTGCGTTTGCGGATGTATAATAAAGATGTTCCTAATGCAGGTGCAGCACGGCAGTTATGCTTTCGTCTTCTCAAAAGGAATTGACGACTGGCTTTGGCGGCACTAAATTTCGGGAACTAAAAGATAGCGTGAAGTAAAATGCTTCATTTTATGAGTATGATACCTGGTGGGTTACGGCGGATTACTCACGCAGGCACTCGGGTATGCCACGGTGAGCGCATCACTTGACAATTAGTTTTCTTGAAAGCAGTTTGATGGGAAGATTATTATCGGATCGGGATTAGGAGTTTTGGTGAAACCTCAGAGAAACGTCCCGATTGCTGCTTTGTGTTTGGTAATACTGCTTAAGTAAGGTTGCTTTTGGATAATTTGTCGGACTCGACGTGTCTCAGTGCGGGCAGGGTGCTCTCCCGTGCCTGTGGTGGTGTGTATGAATGCTTTTCCCAGAGGGGAGCCACAAGGAACGAGAGGGAAAGAGTCCTTGGCTGAGCGTCATCAGCAGTGGCCTGGAAGACAGCACTACACAGCGACACTTCGAGCAACCTGTGCAGCTGGTCACCCTCAGGTCGCTTCTCCCGCCGGCGGACGAGCTGTTGTGACCGGCGCCGGAGCTGAAGAGGGAGCGGCGCTCCTTTAATCTTCAAACAAGTAACCGAACGACCGGCTGCCTACTGTTAGGACCGGCGCCAGGTCTGACAATGGATCGGCGTTCCTTTTGATGTTCCTTTTTAGTCGCCAAACGGGTTGGCGGCCTGTGTCCGCCATGTATTGTTCCCCCCTGGCCGGAGGGTGCGGCGTCTTGCCGCCACGACACCGTGAGCAGTTCGGGAGACCACAAGTGCAGCTTCTTCTTTGGAAGATGACGGCGGCGGCGGCGGCCGGAAATCGTCCCGCTAATTGAACGAGTCGTTCGGCGACCATTTGAAGCTTGTTTACGGCGGCCCTTTCGATGGATGCAGTCATCAACTTCAGACCCCTCGCCCAGCGACACCCCTTGACGAGGAGGAGCCACGTTCGTGCCACATGGCCGTGCAGTGACCACGCTTCAATTTTGAACGTTCACGTGGACCGTGCGTGCTCGTCACCCTCGCGGGTAATGTGTGATCCGTGGTTGGACGGTGCCCTCTGTACGCGGTCCCCGATCTAGGGATCTGGGGAGGACAGACCCTTTATAATGAGCCCCCACGGCTCATTCGGTGTGCTTTTTTTCGAGAAGAGAACCAGGCAGAACAGAGCAGAACCGAGCAGAACCATGTAGAACCAAGCACCATGGAGCGCTATGTTAGGAGTCATGTAGAGGCCTGCCACGTTTGAGGGCTCACCGTGTAGGGAGTTCGCAATGTATATATTGTAAATAAACCCTCTTCAAGTCTCTCTTCCTCCTGCCTCGACAACTTCATCCCGGACCTCCGGTGTCTGGAAACCCCGGTCGCAACAATGGGCAGGGAGAAAGAAAAGAAAGCCTCTGAGAGGCGCATTAGCGATTCTAGACATTATTCCTGTAGATATTGAAATTATCGGTAACGCTGAATTCGCTTTCAGACGCAGCTTCGAGAATCGCCACAAAAGCTGTCGCAAGAACAGCGCAGAGAGAGCAGGTTCAGAAAACCTATTTTGGCAATGAACAAAAGCGACAGACTGTCAGCGCGTTCTCATGCATTCTTGCGTGCAGAAAAGAAAGACTTCGGGGATATTTCGTGAACTTGGCTTTCAACCGTCTCATTGAATAGATTAAAATGATCTCAAAGATTTGGCACCTCTAACAAGTACGTGTTAGAAGAAAATGACACACAGGTGTTTATTAAGTGTTCTTTTGTGTTGCGCCTTCTGCTTCAGAACCTAGCTTGGTATGGGGGCCTCCCTTCCCTCAAAAGAAAGCCTTTGTAGTTAAAGAACTTGAATGCCTTTTCTGAACGTATCTATGCGCACTTTGCGGAGTTTGAACCATAACAATTGCGTGACACTATAAACCTTTGACAGCAAGTCACTTAGGATAGCAGATTTACGCAAACAATACGCGAAAAAGGTCCCTTTTCAAACAAAATACTCGTACGTGCGTGCCACGCAATACATATATGAAAAGACGTCTTCCTCGAATTTCCGTAGCCTCGAAGGATAAAGGCTTTGAGATAGCATTCGTGGCTTTTGATTTTTCATCTATAGGTGAGCATAATAGCCGAGGCAGAACAATGTCGACACACAAGGCACGTGATCCCGATAAAGCCGTCGAACGAGTAGCTTGAACGTCTTCACTATTATAGAAGCTTTTTTTTTTTCGCAGTGACGCCTACACGAAACAAAGTGCTCGCATGGGACCTTTTTCGAAGTGTCAACCACCTGAAGCCGTTTATTAGACGTAATATAACAGAAAATTGTAGTAGAGGTCACGATAGTTCGTACTTAGCTTGGCTCGTTGCGCAATTTTCACTAAGGTGCATGGAAATCTTAGCCAGTTGGTGACTGTTAAAATACTAACCATTTACTGTAAACAGCTCGTTCCCTCATGCTGAAGCCTTGCAATCACATGCGTATCGAGCTATACAGGAAGAAGGCACCACATACATAAGATCCTCAGCTACCCGGACCTTTAAAAAAACTGGGATAGAGAAGCTAAGACAACATGAGTATCATATATTCAGCAAGATTCACTACTTTTTTGCTCACTCTGTGCCTAACTGCCCGGCCTGCCTGACCAGCCTGGCCTGCCTGTCTGTCTGGCCTACCTGACCTGCCTGCCAGCCACACGCAAAGAGACGGCAAAACACTGCCCTGAACTAGCCCCTTATATGATAAGTTGCCTCAACGCAACTGTTGAGGCAACTTGTGTGAAACATATCTTCATTTTCACGTAAAATAAGAACGACGACATTGGTAGACACAAACTAGATCGAACGTGAAATTCCTTGGCAAAAGTGACATGAACAAACAAAACGCGCGTACTGACCATTCAGGGGTTGTTTGCGTATTCGTGTAAACCATTCGAAGAATATCTGAAGGACATAATCAATAAAGAACACGCACAGAGAGAGAAAGAGAGAGGAGGACCTTTATTAGGGGGCCAATGCGTGGATGTGGGAGGGTCCCCTCTAATCTGGACCACCTGCCGGGCCCGCACGACGAGTTGGCGCTGGTCTACCAGGTCCGGCTTGGAGATCGCAGCCTCCCAGGCTTGGGTCTGCATTTAATGTTTCTGCTTGTGTGGCTGGGTTGCTGCTTTTGCACTGCAGTATCAGGTGGGCTAAGGTGTCTGCCACATTACAGTGCGGGAAGATGTTGTCATATGACGTTGGTTTGAGGTGATGCATTAGAACGCCATGCGTAAAGTTATAGCTTTGAAGGCGCCTGCAGTAGTCCGTGTCTTCATTTCTTGAAAGTTGTGGACGTGGGGGGGGGGAGAGGGTAGAACCTGCGTTGTAGCCGATAGTGTTGCAGCAGTTCGTGATAGATTAAATGCACTTCTTCAATAAAGAACAGAATCTCAATATTGGCTGTGGGACTCCCAATACCACGATATTAGATGCGAAGCAGCTCTTTCACTCACGTGTGCAGCACCGTACGTACATGCATCCGTATGAACGCGCGCCAACGCGTTCCCCTCGCGGCAGGTGTTGGAGCGGTGCCAAGTGAGTCACGCCACAGCTGCACTACAGTGTACTAGAATCTATTCTAGTACACTGTAGCTGCACGTCGACGTCAAGCTCCCCTCGCACGCTTTTCTCGTAGGTGGGCGCAGAAGTCGCTCTCTCCCTCAGCCGCAGCACGCTCGCCACAGCGCCCGCAGCTGAGAGAGAGAGAGAGAGAGAGGTTGAGGAAAGCAAAAGACGCAACTTCTGCAACCCTTATTGGGAGCACAGCTCAGCACCTGTAAGGGTCGGGTGAGGAAGTGTGGCGGCTGAACTCTCTGTTTTGTGCATGCGTGTCACTGACTTTATGCAGCAATATCAAAACAATGTTGAACGAAAAATATAAATGAACTGTCCTTGCGTCCATTCATCCACCCACCCACTGGTGCGTTCATCTGAGCGTCTAAACAATTGCGTCGGCCCTTCCTTACATACCACTTGCGAAAAAGTTGCGTCTTCTGCCACATATTGTCTATAACACCGGAAAATCTGATTGCGAAAGGCAGCGGCATTGTGGCCTCTAACTTCCCCGTACTGCACCAGGAACCGATTGAGCCGTCTTCCTGCGATAGCGGCTTGTTTAGCGGCTTGTTTCTCCGCGAGAAATAGAATGAAGAGGGAAAGCCCCTGGCACAGTTTCATTCGTCAGCTGCAGCGAAATCACACTGAAAAGTAACTGTAACACCCTCCCTCCCATATCATTCATTTCTCCATTTTCTCTGTCTCTGTAGTACATACAAAATGTTTGTGTTTCTTGACTGACTCAACTTCTCCCGGGGAAACGTTAAATTATGCGCTTGCAATCATCGTTTAGTTAACCTCAGAAAAAAACCATGCATTTCGTGGCGCACCACTGGGCTCATATAGACGCCCCTTCTTTTTTTCCTTACTACTTAGCTGCCTATATCACTGCTGCAGCTCGATAATGTCTCCAAACCGTACATGTTACTGTAAAACTACACAAGTAAAAATGAAGGTCGAGGCTTAGTTATTTTACAGTCTCACCGAAACCTCTGCAGCCATCTAGAAACTTGACATCACAGCTGCATTTTTACTATCAAATGACCAGCGTTTCTTTTTTGTGTCCACTTAAGGCCACCCAAAAACGTTATATCGTTCTGGGAGATCGCGTTGTGGAGGACAGAAAGAGACATAACAAACGTCTTTATTCGATAGTATTCAGGCATTTTCTTGAGGGTCGTCTCCCTTCCAGAAAATCGTATACGGTCCGAGGACTCTTCTATAGAAACCAGAGGATCAGCCACGGAACACGCAGTATGGAGTCGAACTTGCAACCTCGCGTGCTCACTATCAGAATGCCATATACCTAAAATACTCAGCGTCTCTTCGATCCGAGCGTGATCCCACTGGTGCAGCAGGCGTATATTTGGATATCGAAGCACTAAAGTGAGCGAGCGTGCTTAGGGATGCAGCCTTTCAAGGGATCACCAGCTGCACGCAGTACATACGCCCACAGCACGCACTGTGTCTCCACTTTGTGGAACCAAGGGGCGGCGATTTCAGACTTCCACCCCCTTATTCGATTGCCCGTTTCCGCCCACCATGCGCTGAACACGGCTTCTCGTAGACGGCACCACAGACGCGCAGTTGATTACATGACTATTTGGTACTGGCATGGGGACACGACAAACTCGACTGCACTTGCGCTGCGTATACGTTACGCATGTTTGCTTCTCCAAATAAACCGGCGTCAAACCGGCGTCTCTAGTTGCTCTTCGAGGCGTTTATAGAACGCTGGGAATTCGTAAAGATCACGTACCGTCGGCGCAGCGCGTGCCGTTCGGCAATGAAGTCCCTCAAGTTCCGATTCTTTTCCTTATATTTCAATCTTCTTCCTGGTCGGTATGCACCTGCGGCGCGCGCGCAAATGGCGAAATACCGAAACCTGACGACACCCGCAGCTATAAACTGCCTCGGACGATATTTGTGTTTGCTCGAGTGCGTGCTCCTGCGTTTCCGGTCTCCGTGCTGGGCTCGGAAAAACAGGCGAAATATTCATGAGCCGTTGCGGCACGCAGCAACGGAAGGCATACGTATTTCGAAAAGCAGCTCTGCACCACGCTAAATATATACATATGCGCAGGCTATCGTTGCGCCGTCTAAGGTTTCGCCTGCCTGCAGGAGCGTAAGTACGTGGGAGAAAAAGGAAACACGAATACCTATGCAATGAGCTGATGTGCGTCACGATCGAATAAACAAGAAGAACTGAGGTACTGCATTAATTTCACACGTCGGCGATCAGTTGGAGAACTAGAAATGAGGAATTGCGCGTGCCTGGCATCCTTTTGTTCTTGCGAAGCCCGACAAATCGTAGGTACCGAAATAAGACTGAACGTGACATGAAAGCGCAGAGATTGCATATTCGCGAATGCCAAGTTAACAGAGGCACGGCAGCATTTGTTGGGGCTTCGCAGGGTACCACTGCGAGTCGGATAACGAGAATAAAAGAATCGATAGTTTCCAGTTTTCGATCGTTTTCAGAAAGAACCAATTAGAAGTACCCGTTGAACAAACCCAATCGGGTGACACGCATTCAAACACGGACACCCAATCGCGGGTGGTCCTCACCAAGATCAAACTCAATGACAGTCGTCTGTCAAAAGAATAATGGTCTGAACTAAAGTAAACCACGAAGAAAACTACCGCGGCATCCGTTAGCCTTCCACCGGGCAGTTTACATCACATATATAGCCTAAGGAGTAGCGGATGCAGAGCCGTCTGTGCCCCCCAAAATGGAAAAAAAAAGTATTTTGCCGGAAGAATGACAACACTGCACCACAACGAAGCCGGCGAAGAGCTCAAGTACATTACCACAAACCCTGCTTTTGGTCAGCCCCTCGACAAGGAAGGGGCCAACCATTCGAAAAAAATAGCTGGTCAACGTTTACGCGACAATATTCTGAATTTTGAACTGATATTTTTTATTGCACTGTTCCGTGGTCATTTGAATTATTGTAATCCTTGTAATCACAGATTAAAAGAGACTTACTTGATACCATCTGATCTATTAGTTACGAAATATCAGCTTAGAGAAGCTTTATTATCAAAACCGAAGGATAAATTTTGGGCAAATTCACGTTTTCTCATGCTTTCTATTTTTGTTCCTAAACCAAAGTAACAGTGCACGCAGACACTTCTATGCTAGGAGGTTTTAAAATTGTGCAATATAATCCCACTGTGGCCAACACACTACGCAAAATAAAAAGAGAGAGAGAGCGAGAGACAGAGTGCGAAAGAAACTACGAAGCAAGCTCCACGCCGGTGAAATATGAGTAAACAGTGGAGCTGGCAAGTCAGTGCCACCACATGGCGAACGCAGATTGATTTCTTCCTTAATCGACGTCTTTCTTCTATCTTTCATGCGTCTTTCTTTTTTTAATCTCTTTCTGCGTATTCATATTTTTTTTCCTTACAACTTTCTCTATCTCTTTCTATGTTGCCCTCTATCCACCTTCCCAGGCGACACTGCTGCCAGCAGCACCGAAGACGACGATTCCCGTTTAATACAACTCAACTGAGTCCCAGCGCACGCAGGAAACCCGGGGAACGAAGCCACCCACAGACAAGCTCGAAGGACTCGTACGCCGAGCGCTGGGCCAGACTTTCGAACCACGATATCGAAGCGACCGAACCACTCATCACCTTTCACAACATCACGCAGTATTACAAGCTATCAAGGCAAACCTGACTACCCCCACACCCGTAACTAAACAAGGCTCAACAAATCACTTGGTGGCGGCTTCAAGCCAACTCATTCCCTTCTCATGGATGGTACATGTACAGACACATATACCCAGCCTTATTCACATCTACGTGCACCATTTGTGAGAGACAGACCCCGACATTGGACCACGTCATCTGGAGATGCACCAAGGACCCTCGCCCACCAAACCTCCTAGGACACTCACCTTCAAGTGAGGCCTGGAAGAGAATCCGCACGGCCACAAGCCTGGACACCCAGCTCCGGGCCATCAAACGCGCTGACGAGGTGGTGACCAGGCATGGTCTAACAGCCCGCGCCACTTACGAAACATCAGCTGCCTTATTGTAGTTGTTTACTACTACTACTACTAATAACCCCCTAAACTTCACATCCCTCTTTCTCACCCCTTACTACGCTGTAGTGTTATGTCTATGTCGTGGTTTACCACCTGACCTTCTGTCATCGTACTTTTCCTCCTCCTCAACCTATCACTACTCCTCACACTCACTTTTATTTCCAATCCCCTTGCTACGCTAGACTATACGAGGCTATGCCATGCTTTACCTCCTCTTCTTTCATCCCCTCTCATCTTCACATATTGAATTTAATTGAGTTTATTTCGCTACAAGTTTGCGGGCAGACCAGGCGGTAAAGCTGCATTGAGCAGCTTGAGGGGAACCTGGTCACCTCCCACACGGAGCGGTTACAGCGGTTGAAAGCATCTCATGTACATAATACTAGAACAGAACCGCAACGCAAAAACAGTAAAAGAACACGGTACGAAATAATGAACTCGGGTATAGTGTAAACATTTGAAAAAGCAAGAGAAAAAAATACCCGTAGTGATGAAGACATCGTTATATATATATATATATATATATATATATATATATATATATATATAGATATATATATATATATATATATATATATATATATATATATATATATATATATATATATATATATATATATATTATCCTGACTTTCCTTTACCACCTTCTTGCTATACTACAATATGCATAGCTGTGCTATGTTAGGAGCAGCTTGGCTCGTACCCGCTTTCAGTAATGCATACCAGCCCAGTTTTTCCATCCCAAACTGGACAAACCCCAAGCTCCAACTCACTCGTCAATGAATGGCGATTTTATTTGTCTGCGATCCTCCAGCGATATAGTCATGTCACCTCTCACTGGCTCTCAGCTCCCAGGTTTATATATTTGAGATACTAGTTCATTCTCGATGTTTATAGTTTATACTTTCTTTTATTTTACATAAAAGCCACGTGGACAACAATCTGGTAAAAGAAAGCAGAAGAACAAAGATTTCGAACACAGGATGAAACTCGAACTGTCGTGCGTCAAGCACCGACACGTGGAGACGTAACAGGGTGAAAAGATTAAACAGCTAGAAAATGTCAGAGGTCGTTACAGACCAAACTGCACGCGTCACAACAGTGTACACGTTTGCCGGCCAACTAAGAAAGCTCGCAATATTATCCCGCAGTGTTGTTTTTCAGTGGACGCGAGTTTACCGCTACAGCTGCGCGTTGTTCGACCCACGCAATGCGTCGACTTGACATCCCGTTGTTCAACGTCAATGTCAGACAATGTCAAATCATTGTGCTAGACATGGGCGAAAGAAGCTTTCAAGGCGTTAAATTGATTACTGTTTCAATCACTTCGTTTAATGGCTTATTGTTTACTTAATCAGGTGTTCACATGATACACTCAAATTATAATACCTTTATGGCACATCATTGCTTCAACTTCAACTGATGGAGTGCATTGCTTCAATGCACTCCATCTGCCACCCCTCTTCCACAAGTCTTTCTCGTCTTTCTCTTATCCATCCCAAAGTATCGGCACTGAAAAAGAAGTAAGCGGTTTGGGTAGATATTGAAGGACGTATTACACACACACACACACACACACACACACACACACACACACACACACACACACACACACACACACACACACACACACACACACACACAACAAATATCCACGCTATCACGTGTCTTCTCAGACATACAAACTGGAGTGTTTACTAAGCGGTGCAGTGACACTGCCGAGAGAAGTGGTTTGACATTTATCAACACAGTACCAACCGACGAGCGTTGCCGAAAGTTGCGAACTTACACGCAATTGGAAACAAAGCTGCACGATGGTTGCGACCAGAAATAGATGTAGAATAGAACCGTTGTAACCCCTGCAGCCGGATGTCCTGGATGCGTGTCGCATGATTTCCCGGATGGCCAAAAAGGAAAAAAAAGAAAGAAAAAGATAGTCGCCACGCTCTCTGCAGCTTATCGGACTGCACCCACACACAAGCTCGGAATCCCGGGAGAGGGGAGCATGGCAGAGAGATCGAGCCGCATGTGCCACCATTCTGTTTCCGTTTGGAGTGCGCCTCGTGTGCTTTCTTCCTGCGCACTTTTTCAGTATTCGATTCAACGCACTTTCCCCCTTGTCGCTGGCTTCCGCCGCGTTCATTCAGTCTACGCGCGAGAGCGACACATTATTATCGCGGTTGCTTTCCATAGATCGTCGTACGTGCGTAGGGTCACGGCAGTTTGTTGACAACGGTGTCGATGCATGTGACAGGCATATCACAAGCGACTCGTTGCGTGCGACGGGGCTCCGTACGGCGCAAACACAGCCAGCGCGAAAACACGGCTGCCGGAGCAGAGGGTGACAACCAGGCGTCGGGCGACTTCGTATCCTGGTAATGAATCTCAAAACAAACAACAATGCACAGTCACGTCTCGTTCTATACAAAAAATAATTAATAAAACGCCTTCGTGGACGACAAGGACGTCGCAACAGCGGCAGCAGATGATTATTCACGACTCCGACAGGTACACCTATCATGGCGGGCGCCGGCCGTCGCCTACACCGTTCACACGCGAGCTCGTTAACGATCGTTTTAGATCGGCCGCAGCTTTTTCTCTGGGCCGTGTCCGTCCCTCGGCGACCGTCCACTGCCCCACTGTACCTGCACCAACTCTCCCCCTCTCCTCATGTGAGTGCAAGGAGTTTAGAAGAGGTGATAGAGCGCTGCCTCCGCTTCGTTCTTCCGCTCTCCGCCACGGCTGTGCGCTCATATATAATGCTGCGCGCCCTCGCTCCGTTGCACATTCCTGCCGGCGCTGGGCACATACATGATAATATCAGTAATACTCACAAATGGGAGGGGGGAACGTAAGTGGTGCACGCCTTACACACAACTCCACACAGAAATGAAACATTCACGGAAACATACAAGCCCCGCCGCGGTGGTCTAGTGGCTAAGGTACTCGGCTGCTGACCCGCAGGTCGCGGGTTTGATTCCCGGCTGCGGCGGCTGCATTTTCGATGGAGGCGGAAATGTTGTGGGCCCGCGTACTCAGATTTGGGTGCACGTTAAAGAACTCCAGGTGGTCAAAATTTCCGGAGCCCTCCACTACGGCGTCTCTCATAATCAAATGATGGTTTTGGGACGTTAAACCCCGCAAATCAATCACGGAAACATACAAATGGAAACAACAAATGAAAACAACAAATTGAAACACGTGTGAACACCAGCGCTGCTTCGCGTCCCCGACATGGTTCCCCTTAGTGGGAGATGGCGTAATTTTTTTTCTTGCCCCTTTCCGTGTACTGAAGTTTCATTGCGGATATTCAAAACAGAAAGCACAGGTTCCTCGCTTCCCTTTATCAGTGAAGACATCGTGGCGTGCCCATGAATGAACAAAGGAACATTGGGCCTCGATCGATTCTAGACAATGGCCCATTACACGACTTCAACGAAAGCGCTGCTCGTCTCTGAAGGGGACACTATATCCCGACTGCAGTGCGCTTGTTTGTCCAGAGATCTGGTTAGTACTTCCTCTGACGCGAGATCGCGGCCGCGTGGGCGGTCTCATTCGCAGTGTCCCGAGTGGCCACCGCGCCCACGCATCCTATTGCGCGACACGGCGCTGGATGGGCTATTTGCTGGTCGGAGAACAGGACTCGCTAAAAGAGGCAGCCGCTATTTATTTCACGTTGTCACGGGAGACGCGCGTCCGCTGTGTCCATGGCGAGCTCAATCGCCAAGTGCTCGTATATACATTGTCACCCACTTCATAATGCGTAAGCGCAGGCTCCTTAATAATATTACTATTTTCTATTTCGGGATCCCGCGATATATATGGTTCCCGCCTACGGGACACGAAAGGTCTTTGGTTTACATGAATAAAGCATTGTATTTTTTTCTTCATCAGTTTTTGTTGAATATAAGGAACAAAAAGGGGGCGCATCGTAATCGAGTTAATGCCACCATTATCATCAATATCCAATGGTATGGTGTGAAAAAACTTTATTTAGGTCCGTCGATGCGTGAACAAGAACGTAGCGGGCTGCTAACACGTCGGGACAGATAGGCCTAACCTCTCCGCCATGTCGTGGGCGCGTTGGGCTGCCCATACTTGTGTCATTAAATCCGGACTGCTTGGACAGCATTCCACTTGGACGATGTAACGTCTTCAACCCGCAACGCAGGGAATTATTCATTGTCCAATTAAAGTGAAATTACAGTACATGGGCTCCTTTCCGATGCCCTTATCCTTTAATCTACCAGCATACGCTTGTTAGTAAACGCTCAGTAACCGTGTCCCAAGTAAAACATGTAATTAATACACTAAAGGCAAAAATGTTTTTTTTCAGTATTAGCAAATTACTCTTTCACAATAACAGTATCGCCTCCCTTGCCACGAAAAGACACTTAGTAAGCCAGAAAACCCGCAACAAATAAAATGAGGGGTTGGGGATGGGGGGAGGCCATTGAAATTTCTGAACCACACGTATGACGTCACAAGTTTTGACGGCGTGTACTTAGACCGTAGTACAGAATCGGTAACAATGAGATATGCATTGTCTTATACGAAGGCCAGATAATTATCATACCAAGTCTCAGGAAACCTGTTTGAGACAACGTTGGCCGAATTTAAAAAGTATACACAGAAATCTGTGACATCATGCTTGGAAATTCTATCGAGGCATTTAAGCAGGAAACTCTGACCTTGCTTTTTTCTTTATGAATCAACCACAGGTGAATAAATTAGCGTAAGTACGTTTTGCAGATTAGGCATATAATTTAGCAACCCAAACCAATTCCTTGTTTTACTAGTACTCTTTAGGTTGCTGCTAACACGGTTCGGCAATACATTAAGTTTGAAACCTAAACCACTTCCCATCTTATCATTAAATTTATTTTGTAGGTTTGAGGCATTGCATCGGGTGCCGACGAGCCGACGAACGCAGCCTAGCGAAGGAAAAAGCGAAACGAGGAAACACGTGGAATTCAACTATAGCGTTCACTGCAGACTCGTACACGACTGGAACGTCACATTACATTTCTGCCTTTGAGTGCTTTGCGGACCCTTTAGGATTGCAAAGCGTGCGCTGTCAGATTTCGGTGCTCCGCGCCGGCGAGGCAGGCTTCGAAACGCAAGCTCGACGTAGGAGGCGCGAGCGCTCCCTCGAAAAGAGCCACGTGTAGGGAACGTGCTTTTGTCTAAAAACGCACATGTACGGCGCCCGCCCGCTCGCTCGCTCTGCAGCAACTCCGCAAAGCGCGACTCTGGCACCTGACAGAACAACGCCGTCATCGTCGCCGTCACGTCCATTGACGCACTTCCCTGAGCGCCAGAAGGGCGCCGGCCGGATGACACAGGTGCGGTCGGGACGCGAGCCAATCAGATGAGGCCACGTCGCCGAAACACCTCCGCTGACGTGGGCATATCGCTGTGCATACGCACGCGAGCGATTGCGGCCGCCAGCTGCGCTCAACTTTGAGAGCCAGATGTCAGGCCAAATGTTTTTTACGCCTATACTCTCAGTGACACGATCCTCCATCCTTCAAACTCAGCCCGTGAAAACTGCAGGGAAGGCAACTGCGTCCTGTCTGCGGCAATGTGCAGCTTTCGGAGCTCGGGAAAAAGAAATTGCTTTGCGAAAACCAATTTTACCGCATACCGTTAGCCAAGCACTATTGTCATAGTTTTACGCCACCGTTTTCTTATTTGTTTTCATATTACGACCCTTGTTCCAGTTAAAGAGGAATTATTCTAGGGGCCGTGTGTAGGCTCAATGAATGAATACTATTGCGATCGAGGTATAGCATGCAAATGTCGCGAAACTTTACAGAAGGCTAACCAGAACGCACCTGTGGTCAGAATAGCAGCAACAAATACAAACGTTGCTAATCGTCCCCGAATGTCAATAAACCAGTCGTTTGATAAAAACAAAACTCGAAAGATCTGGAATTTCCTTTTTGTTTGCAGGTCCTGCTCGTACGAAATAACAAGGCAGTCGCTTATGCGATAAACACACTGAACAAAATGCAACATGACTCAATTGATATATGATGTTAATGACCGGTCACAGATGTTTGAGTAATGTACAAACTATCATTCGTTGTTAAAGCAACGGCCCCATGACCTTTCAAACGCCGTGTCGCAGGCCCGTTATTTCGAATATGTGCGCACCATTGAGAACACCGAGCTTCATCATGATTTTCTTTCTACTGTAACTTTAATCAAGCTTTTACCAACATTTCTCAGCAATGGCCAATCTGCATATTCAATCAGCAGACAACACGACGTAATTGTTCGAGTGGTTTTCTAACTACACGCCTTAGTAGGTACGCACCTACAGGTCACAAATGTAGAAGTTACAGTTGCCTTTACCTGCAGTCGTTATGTAAGTTTCGATGTCTGTATAGTATCGCGACTCAAACAACTTCTCAACAAACATCCAGCCCGAAAAACCAAACGGAAGAAGCATTTCCATTTCCTCATGACAGAGTGAATTGATATATTTTCGAATCATGCGCAAAACAGATGGAAGTCGTTAACTGCATTCTTACTCTTTGTTGTATTTTCCAAGCTGCTACAGCAATTGTGTTTACAGCCGGTCGCGGGAGCAGCAAAACTTAATCGAAGTCAGCTCCATTATTGCATTGACCTGTTTTTTTTATTATTATACGATTGTTCAGTACATAACTTCTGCGCTAAACTAACTCTTCATATCACATACATCCGTTGATGGACGTATTCATAACAGAAGAGTTTGACATTGAGTTGGCAGCAGCTGTTGTGGTGGCAATACAATTTGTCTCAGTCGTATAGCTGTTGAAGGTCACTCACTGAGTTTCTGTTTGCACACAACAGAGACTTGGTTTGGCGCACGTACGACGCACTTCCTCTTACCCCGATTTCCCGTTCATGCGTTACCTTTTGAACTATTGTTTCACAAAAGGCGTTTCGCACACAAGCCGAGTGCTGTGCTTCGAGTCCGATCGAGCGACTGCGCCGCAGCAGCTGCGCGAACAACGCCAGCTGTGCTCGATACGCGACGACACTCTCGATCACGCATCCTGTCACCCAGTCTTAAGGCGTCGAGACAAAAAAATAATAATAAGAGTTTTCTTCTGCTTGCTATCTAAAAGTTGGCCTCTTGAGGGTTATTATTATTGCACAGGACCTTTTCATAATTCACAACAGAGAAAGAAACTCCCCTTTTTAGCTATCTTATTAGTTCTTTTGTACTAATCAACTACATGAAGTTGTAGTTTTCTTATTGTCGCACTAACCTGTTTTCCAGACTTATTCAGAAAACAGCCGAATAATGGTACCTGCCCGCCCTTGTAACCACTATTTCCGGTACTTCTGCACCCAAATCTATCATCGATAATTAATAATACCACGTAGAGCTATTCGTATTCACTCACCACTCCCTTCTTATAAAATCTTTGAACCTCAAATGTGCCCGGTCATATAGTTGAGAGGGAACTATATTGAGCACTTGAGAACATAAGTTGTTTTCCAGCAGTTGCCACTTTGTTCTGCTGAGTAAGTTCATTATATTTCGGGCCGGTCTTGTAGCCCTGAGCCTTTCTTCCGGTACTAACGCTATATGCTAAATAAATAATCAACTATTTAACCACAAGTACAACGTAATCTTCCTCAAGCTATGCTCAATTATTTCTAATTTTCCAAAAAATCATACTTCAACTAAATTTAAGGTTCTCAAAAGTGTGTGGAAAAAAATTATCCATCACATGACCAGACTGTCGTCTGCAGTGCGCGTACTGATCGTTTGATGTAATTAACTGTAATCTCTGTTACTCCTCTTCATTTCTTTACACTCTTCATTTAGGTCCTATGCAAGCAGCAGTAGCAGTGCGACTATGGAGGGTCAGCTCAAAACCGGTAAAAGCTGGAGACTCCTCAAGCTCCATCATGGCAACACTAATCGGGATAAAACGTGGGCAAAAGCAGTTCATTTAGCCACCGACTCGACTCCACATGAGGCGATCACGGAACAGATCATACACAAGTACCTGGCCGCCACGGACGATTAGGTTCCCCCTCAGTTTTCAGACTGGGTTCAATTAACGTGCCATCGATGGACGAAACTTCACCATGGTTGAGGTGAAACGGGTTCTCGCATCTCTCAACGGGAAGTCAAGCCCTGAACCCGACGAGATAACCAAAAAAAATGCAGCTCGAGGATGACTCCATCGAATTTCTCACGGACAAAATCAACGAAATCTGGCGCAGTGGTATCATTCCTATAAGCACTGGAAAGCGGCCTGCACAGTACTGATACCCAAGTCGGGTAAGGTGCCAGGCATCTAGAATCTCAGGTCAATCTCACTGATGTCGTGCGTCGGGAAACTGGCTGAGCACGCCTTGATTGCTCAACCGCCTCACTGAGCACCTCGAGTCTAACGAATGCTACACGTACGCCATGATTGGATTTTGGTCGGGGCTCTCGACTCAGGACGCCTTGAAGCTGATCAAGCTCCAGGTCATTGACTCCGGCTCCACCCACCCCAAGCAAGGACTTGGAAAATGCTTTTGGCAATGTATCGCATACTTTTATTCTGAAGAGCTTGGCCGAGTTTCACGTCGGCAAGTGGGAATACTATTTCGTGCGCTCCTTCCTTTCTTCGAGGTCCACGAGACTGAAGATTGAGGGATTTTTGGCAAGAGGATTCACAACTAGAAGTTTTATTGACGGGCAATAAAGCTTCCAGCTGTGAGCAAGCGCTTGTGATGTTCACTTTCTTGTCCCGCTCCTTCTTTGCCGAAACGTGAGCGCGGAGACATTAGAAGTGAGCAACTAGAGGCTGATCGAGGACGTTCCGTCGAAACCGTGGTTCGACCACAGCTTCATTTAATTCGGTCTGTTTTTACCCTGTCTTATTGGCGAAAGACTGGTTGTAGGCTAAGAATCGTTTTTTCATCGTATATTGTCAGGCTGCATACAGCGAAGTGCAACGTTCGCTGTCATACACTAACTTCGTGCGTGCTGGTTTTCAATGCATGACACGAGCATCAGCACACAATCACTTCATCCCTTTCATTACCTGACAAAGTCGCTCCCTGAAAAACCACCAGTGTGACCTGAATGTCGCGGGACCGGGCCACGGCGACCGCATTTCGACGGAGGTGTGCTTATATTTATGAGCATGTTAAAGCACATACATAGACAGTCGAAATTTCCGGAGCCCTCCACTATGACTTCCCTCAATAATATCGTGGTTTTGGGGCGTAAAAACCCAACAATATTTTTTTACTTTTATTTTATGAATTTTCTATGAAACCTGCATGTAAAGACCACACGCTCATTCCTCAAAACTCGACTCAAATAGTTTTTTCATGCAACCCTTCAGCGGGCGAACTTTCGAATTTGGGGGTATTTCCCACAAGCAACGCAATCTTACATTGTCTCATTTTAATAATTGAGTGTCATTGATGACAACTTTAAAGAATTGTTAATCTATCGATCAAGGTGCCAACAATAGAGTAAAGTTAAGAAGTTAACTTTGATTAATCCCTCAACCGCCCTCCGTCAGTCGCCCAAATGTTAGGATGTTGTTGTTCAGCACATAATCACATGTTCGGTTATCGACAAAGTGTATATGCGCTGTTGTAAAGACATTCAGGTGCACCTTACAGAACCACAGCACGTCTGGATTGAAGGCCGCAAGCTTGGTCTATGGCATACTTTCATGTCGTATATATAGTAGTCTCAGAACATGAAACTCTCTAAGTTAAAGCTGAACAATGTGTGGCATGTCTACTGCAGTGTGCCATTTGATTTCATTATTTTCTCAAACCTGCATCTACACGCACCGTTCCTTCACACTCAGCCTTCTAGAAGCAGCGACTATATAACCTACTATTAATGAATATTAACTAGTATTCCGACCTGTAAACAATATATGACAAATGGGCCTCTGTCCGGTACAAGCGCAATAATACTGAATGTATAGTCTCAATGTATTTAAAAAAAACAGAACAAAGGTACTAGTGCGGCAGTTGTCGCTACTGTGTTTTCCACATGGTCACTGCAATGTTCGTGAAAAAGCTGTAGTTCGTGCAGCTGCAGTATAAAGTATCGAGATAATGATAATACATCATGTATCCCTACTTTAGCGAACGATAGCCGCCTGCTGCTGAAACCGGCTTGGTTTAGCATGCTCTATGCCCATTACATCAATGGCATATATTTTCGTTTTCTTGGCAACTTTTGCTGATAATTTCACAGAGACAGCTTTTGTGCTGCTTGTAAGCAATATATGTTCAGTCAACGCCTGAAATCTTATTAGGCATCGCCAAACCGGACTGCTTTACGCAATAAATTTTGTGTACTGTCATTCAGCATTGCTGCAGAGGTCAAGTGGAGGAGTTTGTCCACCATGCCTTTCTCGTCATGCTTGATGATGTTGGACTGAAACTCAAGGACGTGTTAGGAACACACCAGACCACCCATTAAGTATTAGGAAAACAATTTATGGTCGAAACTGGTGGTTTCCTAAACTATAGTGAAATATATGAAATTGATAAACAAACCAGGACCCCTATTCATGATTTAGTTTATATGTACTAAGTTATTGGCGAAGCAAAAGGGAGGAGTGGGAGGTTCTACCTCCCCCCTTCTCTCATCAAAATTTTTCAGTTTTGCATGACCGGAAAGAATTGGAGCTCTGCGCTTAGGAGCTCGGAACCTTTACATCGACTCAGAGTTTTCCAGAGGGCCCACGACGCGGCGATTAGGCTCAACCTACCCGACCCGACGTGGGAGCGGCCCGCTGCTCTACCGCCTTGAGCTGTAGGGCTCCTCATGACCTTATTAAAGGTTTGTGTCAGTCTGTCCGCATGTACACTCACGCATGCAAACACAGTCAGGAACATACACATAAATAAAGAGTGCTTTACACCCCCCCTGCCCCATCATCCACCGAAAGAAATTTCTGGATACGCCTCTGTGCTAAATAATATCGTTAATCCCACTACCAAGCAATCTTGACGCAAGGAAGTGAAGGCCAATGGCGAAAAGCATGTGTGAACAAAAAAGATTCGTGAACCATCTTGCGTGTCATTGTAACATAATTTTTTTTCTCTGTCTACCTCACGAGAAGATAAACGGTTGTAGAAGTTCCAATTAAACGGACTTAAGTTACGATCGATGTGGCCCACAAGCAACACAAAGCTTGCAAGTATATACATATATACACAAAGCTGAAATATTGCGGGGGGGGGGGGCAACATCCTTCCCCCTACCTTATTCTCCCTTGCTACACCAGTGCTGAATGAGGACTCCTCACAAAAGACAATGCCCTAGACAAGCCCACGTCACGCGTTGCAAGGAAGACGTCAGTACACAGTGCGCTTGGTTGTGTCAGCAACAACGTCTGTTGCCTTTCTCGGACGCTCACGGTCACAATAACAACCCTGCACGAGCCCCGCGGGAGCCTTTTCGGCCGAGCAAAACACTGCGCTGCCTTTCACGGGCTTGACGTCAAAGCTGAGTGGTCACTTACCGACGCTTTGACCTTCCTCCTTTTCAACGTGGTGGAAAGTTTCGTTTCTTTTTTTATTGTTATCTGTCTGCACCTTGTACCCTTGCTAATCGAATTAAGAGCTGGAGCGCGTGACGTTGAATCGGAGGAGTAATCCCTTCGCCTATTCAGGGATTTGTGGTCACGAAGACGCCTTCTTTAACCCTGCAATACGCTAGCACAGTTCCACATTGAGGAAGAAAACTGTAGCCTATCATTTTCCTGCATTTATGTAGGTACATTTCTGTAGGCAAAACAAAAAGACAGAAACAATAATTGTTCGGGTTTTACGTCCCAAAAATTATGTATACGATAAATCGTGTAGTTCTCATAATCATGAGAAACGCTGCAGGAGAAGGCTCCGCTACTCTCGACCTGCTTTAGGGTTCTACTTAGGTTTGAACCGGCGACCTTCGTGTCGGCAGTCGAACACTATAACCGTGGTGGGTTAAACAGTCATGTGATATTTCAGGTGAAGGTGCATAGTAGTCGGTGATTTGTTGAACTACCCAAACCTGAAACCACTCTCCAGTGTGCCAAAAACTTGAATTCTCGATAAGTCAACCAGTACAGTGGACGAACACACAATAAACACGCAATGGTCCTGCGTGTACGTGTTTGTTATGTGTTCGTCTGTTGTGCTGATTAAATTGGCGAGATATCGCACCAACTCGTTCAGATCAAACCATCCTTTGTGGGAAGTTTCCCGTCGTCAAATCGGTATCTCGATGCATATAACTGAAGTGTGGCATATATGTTACATTGGGCATTGCAGGAATAACTGTAAAAGGCGAAACAATGCCGCTAGTCTGCCGCCACTACTTTGCTATTTGTATGTTCGAAACATGCGTTGCTAAATTTTTCACTTGATATCAGACTTTCACAAAGGCAAGTCTGACACAAACACCGCAATACTTCCTTACAATGTAGGCACTTTGTAGAACACTACAAGAAGACAGAGAACAGACGCAGTGAGAGTGTTGGCCAATACCGCATTGAACCAACTTCAAATGGGAGAAGAAAACCATTAAAAACGCATTTGTTGCATTATGGAGGCAAGAATGAAAGAAACCGTTAAAAAACCACTACATTAAAGTTGCACGGCCCATCACTTGTAAGGGTGTGCGAGTATTCAAACTTTACGAATAATGACCGAATCTGGTAGGGGCAAGGCCCCTGAATGAAAATTCATCTAATTTCCATGGTAGTGGCCTCTTGAGATTGGTCTTCCAGTAGAATAACCACATTTCATAAACCAGAACACTTTTCAGGTAGTTTGAGAACATATGAAAGTGTTTCATTCTTTGAAGAGTTCTGTGCACACCAAGAAACTTATGTGTTCTTATAAGGCTTTATTTGTGATTTTAATGAGAAGTTTTGAACGGCAGAATTTGACAAACATTTTATACAAATTGTAAAAACGGGGTTCTCTATTCGAAAAGCATTCGATGATTGTTTCTCTTCTAGCACCACTTGCTTTGTATTCGGCTCAGTCTCAAAACTTATCATTACCGCACTCGACACACCTTTTTAAAACTAACACGAAATTTAGTATCAAAACTGGAGAGGCATACATTTCGCCGTAACTGAACAGTGGTTTATATCGCCTTGTCAAGGTTTTTCACGAGACGGGCACACATCGAAACTGGCTTAAAGCCACGATAAACACAGCGGGACTTGACTTATTCAAAGGCTTTGGTATATTGGACGCAAAAATCAGATGTGTGCCATCTTTTTGTTATAAATAAATTTCTGCGCAGTAGTTAAGGGTATAAAATAGTACCAGCTACCCCACTTCGCCCCGTTCTTCAGAGAAACCATTTAAATAATCAAAAAAGAAAGCACAAAGCTGTTTAAGCATAATTTTTGATAAATATGAAAATGATGTTTCAGCTTCTACTAAATAGCGTAATCTTGAAGTCAATTCTTGTAGAAATTGTCTTGTTCCTTTGTTCTCCCTAATTTAATGCATTTTTCTTTTTTTCATTTCCTCGTACTGTGTGATGAAACCAAAGGGTATACCTCTGACTAACTGTCGGGCAATCCTCATCAACAGAGGCCCGTGTTATACAGATGTGGCATCTTTCACTCTCAAAAATGAAAGTTCAGATTGTGCATGAACACTAGATCTGTACTTACACTGCTGTACTGACAGCTTAAATGGCATCATTACTCGTCTTACTGAACTTCATTCACATCTTTTACAGCTCGCCTTTACATCGAACGAGTTCCACACCCGACGCTATTAAAGCTCGATCGTTTATTCAACTGAGCGCATACAATTTTATGACGAGCCAGGGTGATGACACTGTTCATTATGACCCTAGACGCATAGACAACACTGGGAACTCAAACCCTACAGACAGATGCGACACAAAATGCGGCGAATACCACTTTTGAGTGCGACTGTCCTGTGCAAACGGCTCTGGCGGCGCTGCAACGCACGCGTGGAACCAACCACAGCACCGCAGACAATTGCAACGCAAGGCAGCGAAAGCCCTCTTTAGGCCCAATGACTGGCCTGTGCAAACTGCTTTGGCTGGCATTGCAATGCACACGCCACTTGCAAGTCGCACGCTTGCTTCTCTCCCCCTCCTTCCGATTCCTTCATTGCGCTGCTTTCCCAGCCCCACCATTCTGTAGCCAACCAAATGAGTTTATAGTGACCGTCCATGTGCTCTCACTATTTCATTTTCCTGCCCGATTTCTTATCCTTCAAGAATTCTTCGGTATAGCACGTGCACTCCGCCACAGAATCTAGCAAACTCAAATGTAAATGACCTCTAAGGCAGACATGCCTTCGTAGGCTTCGCCGAGGAACCGGCGCCCCGCCTGAATTGCGGCTCGCCTTCCGCTATTATTGCGAAACGAACAGGATTCCAGACTGGGATGACTTAGTAATGCACGCCGGGCAGACGGATGAAAGGGCCGTCTTAAAATCTTTTACTTCGGTGTAATGCGGCCGGCAGTAAGACCCTTCTGGCGCACAGGGAGCTTCAACCGCAACCTTTAATGAAATTTTCCAGCCAATGACCGCCATAAAAAAGCGTAGTTGACTTTCCGGTAGAGGTTCTTGGCCGCACTTTGCTGAACCGGCGCATGTCACTGTTCCCGGATGGACATCGTAGGTACTTTTGCACAGTGCTCTATTTTTTTAATTGACATGATTTACATAAGTTCCTGCAGCGAGATTTCGCCCTAGCTGTTTGCACGGATCTCACACGCAGTTAAATTTCGTCCAGCCAGGAACAACTTGCCATCAAGGTAATGGAAAAAATTCAAAAGATGTTGCGTTATTTCGTTCTCACGACTCGTACCAGCCCTCCAGGATTTGCAGTGGAATTTTCCGCACTCACATCGTTCAAAAGTTTAGCTACAAAATCAAGACAAAAGAGCACATGTTTGCACTTGCACTTCAAAGCCTTACACAGACTGCTTCATCAGGCTGCATGCGCGTGACTTGAATGTGACGTCACTGCTTCGTCTCAGAGACCACACGCACGTCACACCCGACACCTGCGAACTCCTTTTCATTTGCACCTGTTCTCTGCGCTGTTATTATAGAATGAATAGAGCAACAAACAGGTCACGAAGAATAAAAATATCGACAATGAACATGTTCTTCGTCTTCGATCGCCCACCTCTTTCAAGCTTTCGATGCGCCCAACAATACGATATGACAACAGTGTGCGTGCAACAGGTTCATCTGACACGGGTTATGCCATACCAGAGTCCTTCAAAGCATTGAAGGACTCTGGCCATACACTGTCTCAAGGAAACGCGCGCTATACTTGGTGCTAATGTCCCGAAGCGTTAGACACATCGTGCACAGTCTTCACGCACAGAGAGCAAAGTACACAAATAACAAATTATTTTCCCCGAGCACGCTGAACTTCTTTCCGAACCTCTTAATCAGAGGAACATGTGGAATGTCGCCTCCCTAAACCATTTATCAGTAAATAACTAAAGCATTTGTGATACAATACAGTTATAGACGATCACCAAAACACCAAAGCGCACGCAGGCGGTTTTGCGAAGTCGGACCGGCGGTATGTTGTAAGTTGTCCCCCTGATTGATCACACCATAAAAATACACTTAAAAGTGGCAGCTGACACAAATTACCCGATAATCGCGTTCAGCGACAGCAAACGAGCAACAAGTTTGCAAATCACCGCAATCAAAGTGTGCATCGAATGAGTGAAGGTGCATCCTGAGGCACATCAACATTGTGCTTTTTTTTTAACACAGACACTTCGTTACTTCTCAAAGGTCGTTCTTGTCCGGTTGAGGGGCATAAAGGCTCTTTCACACGACTATAGCACCAGTTGCGCGATCAAGTGAGTCGCAAATGGCGCCACTCTGGTCGCAAGGCGATTGCTTTGGCCCAGCCTCTCGCCGCTCCATTTTTCACTCTCACGATTGCATTCACATACCTCTGAACCAGTCAAAGAGAAAGAGAGAGAGAGAGAAAGCAAGACTTTATTAGAAAGAAAGTATATACTTTTTTTCTATATATATACCACTAGCATGGCTTGAAGCTGCTTTGTCACAAGATGGCAATCGGCAAATGTTCAGTATAGTTTCATTTCACCACTTTAACCTTTTAGGCTTACCAGTTTAAATCGGGTAACAAAGTTCACAACAGTCCATTTTTTATATGAAACAAAACCAAAACACAACATTAAACAAAGACACCAATACATTCGAAGCTCGCAAGTACGAAGACAAGGCAAACTAGTGTACTACCCATCATTTCCATGGTCCCCGAACGGTCGCAGCACTGCAGAGTCCCCTCTGTATAGTTAATGCTTTAGGAAACTCTATAGGCGGCTGTGAGCTTGCATATGTGCTTGGTTCTGCGAGGCGTGGCTTAGGCTGGAACTGCAGACTGATGAAACGGGCACGATCACGCGTGCTATCTCATAAATATCAGGAGACGGCTCGTTCCTTTGTACGTGATGTGTTTTCACCGCTTACTTAGCTCTGAAGCGATAGACAACATGGAAACCGCTTCTCTAACTGAAGCGAACGTATTTCTTTAAAGTCAGCGTTTGTAGTTATAACAGATTGGATCCTAAAGCAGTTATATGCTAGCATTATTTTGTATGGCATTGAAATTTTTAACACAGTGCTGCTTCGCTGTTGCGGTGAAACTGTGGCTTTACTTTCTTCCTGCAAATCGCTACGCTAAATTAATCGCTCAAGGCACGCGTTCTTGCATTGCGTAAGAATTTACCGAGATAAATCTGACGACTCGATACCGTTACGCTTGTTGTCTAACCGAAAGACGGCCCTGCTCATAGTAAACGACGTACGCTAACGGAAGTTCCTGCTTTTTTGTTTTCGTGCTACAAAGTATTCGTGAAATCTGTGGGTCATGAAACGGCGGAATACGTGTGCCCACGCCTCGACCGCCATGCAACAAAAACCAAAAAAAGAAACGTGAGAAAAGAATTTATTCAAAAGCATATCGCAACGCTGTGTGAACTATGAATGAGCGGAGCGAGAGAGCCCGCGAAGTCGTGTCAATGACCGTTTCAGAAGAGTTCGGCGGAAGTGGGAGTGGGAACATTGGATGCATTGCAGGCGTACGCATAACATACTTGCTCTCGCGAGAAAATTAGCGTTACGCCAGCGCGAACAACGACAGGCAGTGGTCAAGCCTGCCTAGTTGCTTGTCCTTTTTTTTTCGGCAAAAAATCTTCTTTTGTTCTTATATTATCCGACAGCACCCAGAATGTCCTTGAAGTGCTCCAGCATACATGCAAGCACCACTGTATAACTAGACTTCAAGCATCACCGTAAGCACCAATGTATAAGGACGCATAAGTTATTTTTGCATCAGAGATGCAACGAATCATGACGGCATCATCGTTCTGTACTTTGGGCATCGTACGATGCATATAGTACAGCAGGTTGTCTATTGTGTAAGTAATGGTCACAGCATCTTCACTTACGCAATTACCTGTTTTGTATTGTTTTTCTTCCACCGTAAGACGATAAATGCAGTCAAAGGCAACTCCGCATACTCTGCTTTAGTCGGCCACCCGAAATTGTCGATTGATGGTCGATTTATCGGACACGGTACGCACAGGGCACCACAGGTCAATACATCATTCGTCTTTATATAGAGAAGCCATGACAACATGTCCTTTGCTCCGTGAAATATTATTGAACAAGGCAGCCGTAATTTGTTGAACTCGTGCGCATCGCATGCGGCTACCGAACTATTTATTCTTATTTTTGTTGAAGAGCCCCTTGCCTAACTCCCGTTAGTATTATAGCACTCGTTCTAGGCACCAAGGATTGCGTATTAGTAAGAGCTACCTCGAAGTCATGTTTAAAAATGGAGTTTTTTTTTTTAGGAAAAGCTATACGATTGGACAAAGGGTATTATGTGTTACAACTGGCCAGCACAACTTCTCATGTAAAGTCCTTACCGAAGAAAGCTTTTTCAGTGCATGACTGTGGAGAGGAGTGACCAACAAGTGAACAACACTGACAAGCGTGGCAAGTTTGGCAGGTAGGTAAACTTTATTGGTGACTCAATAAATAGTTCTAAAGATGATGCTATGTCGTCTTATTTACATACAGCACAGCGCAAAGACAGCAAATTATTTTCGTGCCTTGGTGCAACGTTTTCTTACTTTGTCTGCTTCATGTGCAATCTGGAGAGTAGGTGGCAGACAAAAAAATATTAATTATATCTCTTGGGTGTCGTCATTCCGCAAGGGGAACGGGGCTTGCTTAAGTTAGCTGTCTGACGCATGCCGTTGTGCAAAAAGTCCCAAAATTTAACAGCGCTTATACAGTTGCACATTTTGTCAGTTATTCAAAGCAGTGACTCCGTAAGCGCGATTAATAGTGTGTAGAGTGTGTGTTTTCAAGATGGCAGCCACAAATCATTTATCTGCCAAAAGCTAAAGGGTTCTGTGCGAGCCGAATCTGACATCGTGCACCACTCCAGCATCGCCCATTTCAAAGAAGCCATCGAACAAATCATCTGTTTGTGAACTGTCTACCTCCGCATGTAACACCCCTTGACTGGGGCCCTTGAGGTATTATAAATAAATAAATAAATAAATAAATAAATAAATAAATAAATAAATAAGGTCGGCAAGAGTTACGATTTAGGACACACGCACTGCATACGGCGCATAAATTTTCGTCAGACACTCCTCGTTCGTGTTCTACGTGACTTGGGGCACTATGGCGCAAAACAGCGAACATTACCAGGATCACACCACGTTAACCTCGATGACCTGGCGCTCCCCCATCTGTACTGAGCATTCGCTCACCCGTTCGTTAAAAGGCATACGCAGCCAAACATTACAAAGCCATGGGTGCGTGTGTCGACCTAAATCGGGCTACAGGAACGATCCAGAATTGACCGCAGTAACGTCCGCAAAGGTTCGAGGAGGTAATTTTAGCAACACTGGGCGCAACATTACCAAAGCAACAAAGTAGCTTATTGCGGAGAGGGCAGCGCCGTCGACAAGGGCATCGCCGCGGTATATACCGCACGTATTCTCGTAGAGGGTGAACAATATAGGTGTTCTGTGGTGCAACCCATTAGGCCCGTCGGCGCCCAGTGCGAGGTCAGCAAAACAAGCGACGGCCCGCATGGTGTAAAGCAGAACACACGCTCTTCACGTGCGTGGTGCGTGAACACGGGCGCAATTAAGGGAGGGCCCCGGGAAAGGAGTGTCGTGTTTCTATTTGCGGTCGCTTCCCGCATCGTGGCCGGCGTATGCGACTCCCCTGGCGCGGCCCTGTGATCGTCCTTGGCCGGCAGAGAGGAAGGGAACACTGGGATTACTCTGGTGGAGCCGCCGCGCGGCCACGGATCGCAGGGGCCAGCGCCACAATACCGAGCCTTACCGCCAAGGTGCCGGTTGTTTCCTTTGCCAACTGAACTGGTTTATTTACTGTATATATACGTTCATGTTTCACCTTCTTGGTTGCGCTCTCTCGAAAGACACTTAGCTCCACTGATTTGAGTTCCTCGCATCAGGTGTCTCTTGAAAGTCGAGAAAATGGATGTAATACAATGCGGCAATGATGATGTAGGTTTAAGAGAAGAATAAGTAACAGTTGTCATCGTTATTCTGATGATGGTGATCAACGACGATGGTGACAGTCGGGTGTTCGTCTCGGGATTTGCACAACAGTTGGAGATAGAAATCAAGTCTTCTTTTAAACGATATAGGCCCATAAGCTGTTATACATTTACTGTGCGGGGTCAGGCATATGACAATATATTATGGCAATCGTCAAATTGCGGAGTGTTTTACATCGCTCTTTCACAATAAGCCCTCATATTTCTCTCTAAACATAAGAGATTCTGCTGTTTCTGCGGACCCCACCTCTATTTCCGAGGAAACGGTTCAAATAAGTCGCACCTTAGTTGATGAATGACACAACTGGAAAGGAGAATGCAGACAAAACTAAAACAAATACCAGCAAACTTGCTAAACACGGGCGAAGTGACGCTCTTGCGAGTCACGACACATTGTAAACTTTAACACGTCCCGGAGGTATAGTATTTATGGAACTCTACTGGTGAACCGAAGGTTGCGGTTTCGAATCCTAGTCGCTGCGGCCGCGTTTCAAAGGAGGCGAAATACTAAAGTATCATGTGCTTATATTTAGGTGCACACTAAAACCTCATGAGGTCGAAAATTCTTTCAGAGTCCTCCATTACGGTGTCTGATAATCATATCGTGGTTTTAGAACACGAACCTCAAAAAGTTATCATTAATTAACAAAACTCAATCGAAGACAGAATACCTTGTGAATCTTGTTATCAAGTCGCTAAATGCGTGGCGGGAGCGAGACTAAAAAAAAGCTAAACATCAATAACAACACCTTAATAGATTTCTGGAGCGAGAGAGATGTAGTTTGGGGGACTTGCGCAACAATTTTGCATCCTCCATTAGGTATCCTTTCGAAGTAAAGCGAGCGCTGGGAGAATAAAAAAAAAAGTGTCAACTTCTCTCACTTCCGAAAACGATTCTTTTTAATGTTTCAGTTTTGCTCCGTGACCACGCTCAAGCAGAGCCCGACATACAACGCCGCTTGTGCCACGCACCGGTTCCAAAACGTCAGCTTTCCTTCCCTGACCTGGCCCGTCACCCGCCAACGCTAGCGCACACACAAGCAGAGCCTTTCCTTGTTCACCGCTCATAGCTGAGGAAGCATGTCATAAAGACGCGCCAAGCCCTAAACGGGACCGCCGCGCGACTTGTCATCGGGACCTTGCCAGCACCTGCGACGCCTTGACCCCAGAGCCGCTGAGGGCCGCTTGCCAAAATGCCCGAACCTAAAGCCCCTTAATATAGATACCAGAACCACCGCACAAGCGACTCAAGTCGAGTGGGAGCCAGACGGGCGCTAGTTTCAAAAATAGGGCGTGCCTCGGATCTTTTATATCGGGGATGGTCGTCGTTGTTTTGTGCATTCGCGTCGCATCTTTTTTATCTCGCGATCGCGTCGTCCCCACCTCCGGTCTGCGTTCACATTCGCTCTGTGTTTTCCTCGCGCGGCCAGCCGAGTAAACACCGCACATCGTGTGCCGGATGCTCCAACTGCGCGCGCCGTTTGGGCATGCTTTCCTTTGGCCGTGTGCGCAAACGACGACGACGAGACGGTCTCATGACGTGGACACGAGACGATGCACTTTTTTTCCCTCGCGTCACCTTGACCATCAGTTTGTATGTTTGGCCTTCCGCTTGTCTCGCGTAAATACTCGTCGCGAGACAAAACCCTTTCGTTCTCGGCGTACGCAGCCGCGCCGTCGTGTCTGGATCTTGCATAGCCTCGCTGCTTATCACCCGGAGCAGTGGCGTCGCTTGTCACTACAGGGGGCAATGATGCGTAAGGCTGCCTAAGTAGGCTCACCTATAAAGAGTGGAACCTGGTTGAGTTGTGCTGAATAAACTTTATTCGGCCAACGATTATAACTGTTAGGGATCTGCCGTTCGAGGAACACCTCCCGAGGCTCACGGTGACGGCTCTGGCCAACACCACCTAGACTTTTTTCAGGCCTCCGCAAGCCTACGTGACGTCATCAGTGTGAGATCTGCCTGGAAGCTGGCTTCACTCAAATAACCGGCACACGTTCGCGTTTTGTCGTTCCGCGGCCCAGTTGCACTCGTAGCATTTTTTTTTATTCAGAGGTTTACACCTAGAAGCACTTACCACAGTGTACTTTGTAGGCGCAAAATCCTTGCGAGGAATCGCTCGCGTCCATGCGGTTCTTTGGTCGGCGTCCATCGGAAACCGATAGACGCGCGCTTTAGGTCCATGAGCATAGTTAGAGTTGCACCCCGGCGCACAGCAGCATCCAGGCATATTGCGTAGTTTACTTAACCATGCTCACACAGCACAAGAGAAAGAAAAAACAGCGTGAGCGGTAACAAAATGCAACTAGCCTACAACCACAACAGCCAGCAGAGCGAGCGAGCTGGCTCGCTCGCTCGCTCGCATCGGTTTCCGATGGACGCCGACCAAAGAACCGCATGGACGCGAGCGATCCCTCGCAAGGATTTTGCGCCCACAAAGTACACTGTGGTAAGTGCTTCTAGGTGTAAACCTCTGAGTAAAAAAATTCCGCCATATCCACGAAGTGAATGATGATGAGTGGGCGAAGCTCCGGAAGTAAACCTGGTAAACCATGAATCCTCTGTGCATTTTGCCCACTCGATTTTATTACATCGCTCCCCCTAGCGTACGTCGCTGCACTAAATTGAACGATTGCCTTCAACCAATGACAAGCGCCATATGTGACATCATTCCTATTTTATGAGATCTCGCGTCTTTCATCAACTACAAGTACCGCTTTCTAGTTTATAACATCTTGCATCTTTTCATCATCAGCTACAAGTACCACCATCTAGTAAACACTACAAGAACTAAACGAGAGGTGGCTACATACAGGAGACGGTACCGCCATCTAGTGAACACTGCAAGAATTAAACTAGAGGTGGCTAGATAGAGGGGACGATACCGCCATCTAGTGAACACTGCAAGAACTAAACTAGAGGTGGCTACATACAGGCTACAGGGGACGCACAGCCCACGCCCTAAGGAGCTTCGCCCCTAAAAAATGCTACGAGTGCAACTGGGCCGCGGAACGACAAAACGCGAACGTGTGCCGGTCATTTGAGTGAAGCCAGCTTCCAGGCAGATCTCACACTGATGACGTCACGTAGGCTTGCGGAGGCCTGAAAAAAAGTCTAGGTGGTGTTGCTCTGGCCCGCTTGAGGGCCCAATCGCGGCCTTTCGGGGCCTCGCTGAGGAGGGCGGCTGGACATCGTTAAGCAAGGCTTCAGGGAATCCTTCAGTTGCCGTCGTCCTTTCTCGTGGTCTATCGTCGTTTCAAACCTGGTCAATACTCGTATAATAAAGCAGCGACGAAGTATCTCGATGAAGACATAAGGCTCAGACGGGGATGTGGCACTGGCAACCGCAGCACCCGCGATGCGCAGCTTTGCCGATCGAATGCATGTAAGTTGCAGAATTTTCGCTTCTGATTTTTCGCTTCCTCACAAAAATCCGAGTGGCAACACAGGCGACAAAAAAAATCACAATTCAGTGGGGTGGCGCTGTGCTATACCAACCCGGATGTGTGGGCCTCTCTGCGCTGATGACTGGACGGCGCGCACCATGCTGTTTTGAATGCTTGTGGCCCGCGCTCCGCTGTTCGGCTTGAATTTGACGCTAATAGTACGTGATCGATGATGACAGGTGTTTAAAGACGATGTTAGAGCAGATCAACAGAAGGCTCCAAGGAAGTCAGTTCAGTGACAGCTCACAAAACCGGTATCACTCTATGAAAAAGCTGATGAAAAAAAAAAAGTGAAAGACTCGGCTCCCCACTTGACAGTGCTCCCCTCGAGAACTAGAACGAGTTAACGACACTCCTCGTGGGCAACGTGCACATTTTGAAACGACTCGCCAGGATGTGTTGCCGAGTTGCATAACTACTAACAGCCAGTCGAGGAGCGTGTATGAAAAACTGCGGCTTCGAAGTGACCCCGAAAAAGTGGGCAGTGGCGACGGTCCACATGAATTAAAGAGCGCCAATTGAATAGCCGTCCGCAAAGCAGGCGCAAAAGCAACAAAGTCGTTTTCAAAATAACAATGTTAGCGCACTAGATAAAAGAACCCGCAATATTGGCCACGGCCGCGCTGGATGGAACGCTCTTTTTCCATCGAGCGCGGTCGTGCATTGTCGGACGAAGGAACCGGAGCGCAGACAGTCGGCCTCAGACATCGCTTACCCAACCTTCTTGTATGATTTTGGTTGCTGAACACAACTATATACATACATCTCTTGGCACTCTGTTTTTTTGTCTCTCTCTTCTTGCCCTCTCTTTATCCCCATCCTATTCGGTCTTTATTTCAGCGCATCATCTCCCAAAGCTAATCGTTCAACCGGAATACCACGTGGTTAACGTCTCAACATACATTTAGTTCTGTTTTTTGTGCATTTCTTTGCCTGACCCCACGCAACTTTCCAGGAAGGCCTTCCAGGCAATCAGGAGCTGACAGATTGATCTATCCGAGCGTAATTTGCACGGTCGGATTGAGGGCACGGTGACAACAGCAGCGTGAAAATGGATCGAATCACACTGACGCAAGCACGCGGAGTACACGGCAGCCAGACGGGCCTTCTCTTTCCATATCAAAGCAAGACCAGGGGAGTGGGGTAAACGCAAGCGTATGCCGTGCAAATAACGACACTAGCATTATCCCATCTTCCCGACGCCTCCCACTCACTCATGAGTGCATGTGTCTAAACGTAGTCTGACTCAGATGGCTCGAATCAGCTTGAGTTGCTCAAGCCGAGACGGTCAAAGGAACCGCTGAGACGTGCGGTTGGTGATCGATCACACATGCACTTTCATTTCGATTCCGCTATAATGTTTCTAGATAATGCAGCGATTGCTTATGAAGCCTATACGGCAGATTTTGCGCCATATGTCTGTTTGAAACTCAGCGCTCGCAAAATGTGGACGGCCAATGACAAACTGCTCTTATTAGATTAGCGCGCTGTAAAGTGATGCTTCTAGGTTGTTGGACTTGATGCTATGCGCCTCGACTGTTTACCTAAATACTTAAAGATAGTATATGCTGCAGACTAGCGCGCTTGACACGGGCAGTTCTGAGGGCGCTGCGCTACAAGGAAGACCGCCGTAAACACAGGCGACGACAGAGACGTTCTCAAGAAGTGCGCACTCATTCACCGTGTACAGAGTACCACAACAAACGTTGACACCTCGCTAACATTCAAGCCGGTAAAACTAGAACATTTAAGGCACTTCACGAAGAAAACGCGCTCTTCTGTCTAATCATGGCGTCGATGTAAACAATATCTTTTTTAATTGTGTACTTTAATTGTGTAACATGAGCGTCTCTGAGGTCTTGACTACTAATTAGGTGTTCACCTTAGATGTTACGACGTTGTAAATAATACCACTTAATTGTACATATAACTATAGAACATGAGCCTGCACATATTACATGCGACTGAAAGGCAACTATATTATTGCTCGTGCGAACGAACCACCCGCAACTCCCTCGCATATGTGCCAATGGGACTTGTGTGCTTGCTAAGGCTACACATGGGCGAAGTCACGTATCGAGAAGCTGAGGACGCGCCCAGGATGAACTTGAACTGTCTCGCGTGTCAAAGCGCGACCAGAGACAGCCAGCTGCGGGCTCCCACTCGATGCGACAGGCTGCATGCGGCAGACCGACGCCACCATAGCAGAAAGGCTTCTCAGTACAATAAGCATTCTCCACCGTAAAGACACCTATAGCATGATCCCGGTAAGTAATCAATCTTCCATTGTGTGCGTGGCATGGCGCAATTTCGTTTTCTTTCTCGATGTCGCCACGTGTGCCTATAGGCCCGAGGTACGAGCAAAAAAGTTCATCTTTCCATTCTCGCAGGACATGAAATTCAATAGGACAGGAAGAGCGCAGAAAAATGGGAACACATCTGGCCTATTTAAAGCCGATGAATTTTCATTTTATTTAGCTTTTATTCATCGCAATTTACAGATTATTTAGGCACTCGACATGATTTCGAGCTCCCGTTGTTCATTTTTTTTGTTCGTTGATGTCATTATATATATATATATATATATATATATATATATATATATATATATATATATATATATATATATATATATATATATATATATATATTTCTCTTTCTCCTCAGGCTTATACAAGACTTTACATCTGGGCATTGTGTTCTTGACCTATAGGGAATCCCGTACAGAGTTTTGATTGCAACTATGTGATCATGGAAGTCTGTCATACCAATGCGCATGCAGTGGCACATTCCCAACCGACGGAAAAATGTAGCGTGTTCATTTTAAGGCTGGGTCCCCTTTATATGCAGGCTGAGCGGTTGTTCCAAGCAATGCGGTATTGGCTGTGGTCCAACATGCCGTACACAAGCTGCGCACAGTCCATGCCGTGGGTGGCCCTGCCACGGTGGTCCAGTGGCTAAGGTACTCGGCTGCTTACCCGCAGGTCGCGGGATCGAATCTCGACTGCGGCGGCGGCTGCATTTTCGATGCATGCAGGCGAAAACCCTGTAGGCCCGTTTGCTCAGACTTGGGTGCCTGCTAAATAACTCCAGGTGTTTGGAATTTCCGGAGCCCTCCACTACGGTGTCTATCATAATCAAATCGTGGTTTCGGTAAATTAAACTCCACATATCAATCATGCCGTGAGTGAGCTATACGCAGCTCCATTTCTGACGACATCCCTGGTGCGCGTCAAATCCGTGGTGCATGGCAGAATTATGAAATGGACGTACACGCAGAAATTTCGGGAACCTGCTACATCAAAGAAGTACTTCCGAAAGGGCGGGACGAATGAAGAGCATGATAGCAAATCGCTTCCGGCCACACAATCCGAACATTAAGGAAAAGTGAATTATAGGAATGCACGGAGTCTTTCGTCACCAAACCACGATATAATCATGATGCACGCCGTAATGGAGGACCTCGGCCATTTAGACCATCTGGAGTTCTTCAACGTGCCCCGAAGCCGCGCAGTATACCGGCCTCCGCCGAAATGTGACCGTCGGGGCCGGGATCAAGCCCGCGGATTTGGTGTCAGATGCCGAGCGTAAATTCACAGCTTATTATTACATAGTAGCACTGAATTGGGGGCATTATAATGGTAGCTGATGGCAGAACAGAGTTTTACAGAAAGCATTCTTAATAAGTATCATAGGGAAGACAAGATGCTGTTAGACGCTGTAATGGGCAAGACAACTTCACTTCCACGCTTTGTTCAGCGCGAGAGGGGCCATTTACCCGCAGAACATGCGCGATCGCTGCAAGTGCGTATACGTGTAGACAAAGCATCTCCACAAATATACGTTTCTCTCTGCCTACCGCTGTGTTCAAAAACTTTTCTCAGAGAAGAGAATATCTGCAGTGTCAGCAGTGGTTTACAATTGCCCTGGACTCAAGCGTTCACGGTATTGCGCACTCTGTAACAATGCTACGAAGTTGCTATATATACAGTGGAGGACTATTTGGCATATAGATTCGAGACATCGCAAACGAACAAACACAGAGGACCAAAACACAAGCGGACGTCTTTGTCCGTGTGTTTGAACTCACCTACTATTGATTTCTATAGGACTTTCTATTGTACGTTTGCTTTTTTTTCTTCTTTTAACCACGGTTCATTTCATTACTTGGTCATAAGAATTAATGCGAGTGGGAACAGCATTGTGTGATTTTCTGGGAAAGCGCGTTTCGTTAACCGGAATGTCACTGCGGTCAAGGTCACCACCTATTTATTTATTTAGTTAGTTATTTATTCATTTATTAAATATTCCTTTAAATCCCCAAAGCATATAATGGAGTGAAAAACAAAACAGTACGCGCTGACCCAACGCACGAAAAAGAAGAAAGAAATGTTACCAGGTATTTCATAACTCGGACATTCTTTGTGCTAGAAATAAGCGGGATAGTGTTTCCAGGAATAACATAAAGACATTGCGAAGTTTTGTGCGACAAGATGGTAGGATCCGTCCTCCCTTAGCTATTCACAACGCGAAACATGAACCTACTTTCGTACTTATCTAGAAGGAGTGCAAGTACGTACAAGTATAAATTTGATTGCTAATTGTGTCTCTATACGAATGGTTCCTGACGTTGAGAACCTTATTATAACTTTATCGTCTAAGTCAATTCCCTTGCTACGTTTTCTATTCTGGCTCTAAATTGTGCATGACGCTATTCACGCTTAATGAATTATCCAACAAAACAAATCAATGAGTTTACCCATCCTTATCAGACACCATATACTACATCGTTCGCGATAAAAATCGAAACATAGTTGTGGACCCTGATTTTTTTAATTGTATCACATACTCGCATTAAAACAGTCTTCTTTTTTTCTGTTGCAAACAAAGCAAACTTTTTACGCAAGACATACGATGAATACGAGAAATTTTTCAAGCAGGAAAATAGTCAAAACCGCCTTTGATAGCTGACCGGCTAGTTTAGGGGTTACATAAGAAGCTTTAGCAGAGTTATTATTATTATTATTATTATTATTATTATTATTATTATTATTATTATTATTATTATTATTATTATTATTATTATTATTATTATTATTATTATTATTATTATTATTATTATTGCCCCTGGACTACGCCCATGACTATAGAGATGCCACATTGAAGACGGAGATAGCGTAGTACGTGCGCTTTTTTCTTTTCACAAACATCACTTATTATTACTTCGCTTCCCCGTACACTGCGGTGTAGTAGCAAGTCACGGCAAGCCATAGTTATGAGTGACTATCGCCTATGATGTTTTCATTTTCTCCTTTTTTTTTTTGTAGCGAAATTTCTTACTCTGTCTGCCTGCCTACTCAAGTCTTTCTCCACTGGGTCTTGTCACCTTTAATTGTTCTCTGGAGTGAGTGGCCGTCTTTTAGGCCTCAAGCTTGCCTCAAACCTGCTTTGAGGCATCAAACCTGCCTCGTGTGTCTTCGTGTGTACGCGCTGTATGATGATGAAGCTGTATACCCTAATCACTACGCTACTGATTCCAGCCTACTGGGCTTCTTCGTGGCAACGTCTTCAACAACGTCTACAAGTGTCTACCAGTTTCGATTAGTGGTCTACATCAGCGATCGAAAGTGGTTCAGCGTTGCGCTTCGCTGTCCCTTCTTTTGCATCAGCGTCACTCGACCAAAGAGCACGGCGCAGGAATCCGGGCGGCGTGCAGGCAGTGTTTCGTATCCGCGTGCTCGCAGCGCGTGCCGTGCGCAAGGGCAAGCAACCGGAGACGGTAATGCGAGAGACCCGCGGCCACCCGACCGCCTCGCCGCCGGCCTGACTCACGCTCCACTGACTGACTTCCTCTGGAAAGTTTCCGCGCACTGTTGGACGCCCTCGCATTCCCCGACTGCGTGCACGCTCCGAGCCGGCAGCCGCGACCTGGACGAGCGCTGTTTGTTTCTCTCGACGGGTGTGTCGCCTTCGTCGTTACACTGACCTGACGCTGAACTGAAGCTTCCAGGTCGGGAGGGCGAAATAAACAATCGGGGAGATGGGTGGGATAGACCGAGCCTGTCTCCTATCAGCTGTCCCGTAATGAGGAAGAGCACTGAAGACAATCGGGAGCAATGAAGCGAAAGTAAGGGACGTAGGAACTGTACTTGAAGCGATCAGTCAGGGTTCTTGGCAAAAGAAAGTAGCTTGCATGCACGGGTACAAGAAAAGAGAAGGGCTTTTGTGTATATCTCTCCTGCTGGATCAATGCGGATGGTGCCAGATGAATGTACAGCATAAATGTGCAGTCAGGTAGTAAGGATTGCAAAAAGTATGGGAAACAGCTCAAAATTTGGAGGAGCATAAGACGAAGAACGAACGACAACGGTCGTTGTCGTCCCTTTCTCGTCTTTAGTCGAATCAAATCTTGCACTTCACTGTGCCCCTCCCCCACCACTCCCTCGTTCCACCCTCAATGAAAATTGAGAGCCAACCTTGGTGGTTAATTCGGGTGAGTGAATTAAATAACGCGTTGATGCGCCCAGAAAAAGTGTACTTGACGTACGAGCTATGCAATAGAGAAGTAAAAAAGTGCATTCTTCGTAATAATTTATAACTCTATCTCCAAGCTCCATGACCACTGAGTTGTCTTTCATTTGAATGATCACTTCCATTGTCAACAGCATAAGCGTGCCCAAGGTTTCCCTTCAGAGAGGGCGAAAGGTCATCGTCCCACTTTGCTTCACCCTCCCCCTCTGAGGTCACTTTGGAAAGGGGCACACCTTGCAGTACTAGTGCACACGTCTATGGTCAACAGCCTTCGATAATCGCCTAAAATGTTGTATACGCCTGGACTTTGCATATATGCATCTTATTCATTGCATGATTCGGAGAATTGGCGAGTCCGATGCACCGAGTGTTGTGCTATCTTGTCTCAACAGATGTGTTTCTGGCACTCTGACGTTCGTGCAGCGTGACATAATTAACCGGCCGTAAACTAATAACCAGCGCTCTCGTAACCAGAAAAACTGCAGCGTCACGACGAAGCGCCGACGTCAGGACGAATTTGGATACACTTTTCCGCAAACGTACACACCGCTTTCATGCGTGAGCACGACTGAAGGTCATCGACAAAACTTCCCGCAGCGAACACGGAACTGTGCACCGAAGCAGGAAAACACGGCAACCACGCCTGATCCGTACGAGAAAGAACAAAGTTTCTGTGAGCAGTCAGAATGTTTTTCGCAAATGCGAATAGTTAGCCCTTCCATTGGTGTAATTAAGCTTGGTTGTCGATACGAGAGCTCGTGTACGTGATTAGGATGTGTCAGCTGGCGTACCAAACTTGGGTTGCTTCAGCTGATTACGGCGAATAAGTTGATTGATTGCACACGGCCAAATACAACACATTGTTCGCTGGTGTTAAGTAAACACTGTATAATCACTTAGTGTATATAGTTAAAAATAGTGTCTTACAAATGCTACGTTAGGTCCTGGTTCATTACTGTAACTGTTATGATCGACAGGAATGTAGCCCAGTCTGATTGTACAATAAGAAAAAATACGCCATACCATCTTTTTGTTTCTCTTATTGTGTGAAAAAAAAAAACTAATTACGGTGCATGTAATTCCACCCGCGGATTTGGTAACATGCCAACATGTGGCATGTCATAATAAGGATACTTTTTATCTGGACAAGGTTGTGAACCTCCGGTGACGTGAGAGGCTATAACACTATGTCGATTGTCGCCTGAAACTTAGCTATACTTTCCCGCCGTGACTGTGCTCTGGCCACGGCATTTGCAACAGGTAAGCACGGTACATTCACTGGCACGATGACAATCAATGCAATAGCACGACCTGTGTTTATATTAGGGGCGCTGACTCGCGCTTTCTTTCTTTCTGCGTGAAGTCGTGAGTGAGGGAATAAACCTTTATTGAGTCCAGCAAAACGTCATAAATCGCGCACCTGGCTAATCCCACAACGGGACCGGCAGGTTATACCTGCCGGTCCCGTCGTGGGATTAGCCAGGTGCGCGGTCACGGGTACGCTGGACGGCGGCGCTTGTGTCGTCGGCTGGCGTGGTCGGCTCCAGCGCCTGAATTCAGGAGACGGCGATAGCTGGCGTTGGGCGCAAAAAGGAACGTCGAAACTCGCTGCAGCAGCGACGCCAGGCGCTCAAAAATAGCGCTGGCGCGCGCGCGCTTGACACGCGAGATTTTGGTCATGGGACTTGGCGGTGCGCAGCTGAGTCCGCGTCGCGACACAGAGGCGCCGCCGGCAGGAGGACGTGGACCACGGCACGCGCGCGCCTCTCCTCGAGGGGCGACTGCCGCGTCGCCTGGTGTCCACCGAACACACTGGAACGTTCGCGAACTTGGCGAGCACGAGGTCGCGTCTGAGACGCGGTAGCGCGACCGCGTGTGCTGTGTTGTTTTTCGTTGCTCGATGATCATGATCAAAACTTTATCCCCCACACACAAAAAAAAGGGGGGGAGGGACCGGCCCAGAGGTCGCATTACGCTGCTTAGAGGAGGTCAGCCGGGATACCTTGAGACACCGCGGCCTCGAATGATGCGCGTGAGATTACCCGGCTTTGATGTGCCGAGTCGGTGGTAAGGGACTCCAACGTATCTTCTGTGCATGAAGCGTCAGCGTACTGTGGGCACGAGTACAACTCGCGCTTTCACTGAAATAGAGCGAGGATCCAGAAAGCCCAAATTACTCCGTATACATATGTACAGCGCGGAGTCAAAAGCCAGCGACGATTCGGTGGTCATGCAACAAAGTGACCAGGAAATTACGGAGCCATTCACGAAGTCAAGGTAGTAATTAAGCACGGCGTCATTTCGTGGCCGTTATGAGTTTCTTCGTCGCTTGATTTTCGCTATGACCAGCCGTGGCACACCATTGAAGGAAAAAGGCAGGCGTGCTCAGAAGGCCGGGGGGGGGGGGGGGGTAGGGAGGTTAGTTGCAGCAACTCCTCTCCGTATTATGTCAAGGTATTGGAATGAATCTGCCCCCTCCCCCCTCCTCTTCGTGTGAATATTAAGATTTCATTTCTTCTTAATTCTAATACTTTGCTGCCCTTCCCCTTTCTGCAATGTAATCAATCGAATATTTTTTTTTAATTTTAATCATTTGCTCCCCTTTCCGCCATGCTGGGTGGACAACCGCATGGACTCGGGCGGTTAGGTTAGGTTGAGCTACACACATTTCATTACTTCCTCTCTATCTCTGATTGTCGTTATTTTTTATGTATATATCAACTATAAGTTCACTACAACCTCAACTCTCCAGACGCTCTCTTCGGACAGCGATCACCCTGCATGCCACCGGAAATGACTGCACTTGACATCAAAAAGAGACATCGTTGTCACTTGACTCACAATAAATCAACCTGTAAAACCCCGTAGTATCATTGGGCTCTAGCGAGTCTGGCCACACAGATAAAGACACATTGAGATGCACTCAATAGTCAGGAAAGATAACGGCACATTTGACTCAGACCCAGTTCGGCCTTATCGTGGGCACGCGACGCTGACTTCCACTCTTGCGATTAAACTGGGATGTCCAATTTCAGAATCACTCGCACGCGAGTGTGAGTAAGTCCGTGGGCGACTCAAGATTACGCACGGATGTGAAACTGGCGCGCCCATCGTATTTGTTTTGGCACGGAACGCACACCACACACATTCTAGCGTGTACACGCGATGCGGAACCACTTGTGTCAAAACAAAAAACTGTCTCAGAAATAGGCAGCTGTACATTATTCCGAGGATAAAGGACAGAGAGAGAGAGAGCACGCGAAACTGGTTTCAACCGGTTTGCACAGCCCCGCTTTGCGCAAAGTCATTTTGTGCCTTTCATGCGAGTTCAGGTGCAGCTGTGTTTTAGAGGACGCACATGTGTACACTAGCCCCGATTGCATGCAGCGCGGCTTAGCGGGAAGCAAAACATTGGAAATACGATGGCCTGTTTACCAACCTTTCTACTCTGCGACGCAAACGCCACGAAAAACATTAAAGCAACTTTGCATGGCCTATGCAGTTTTGATTGTACGCTATACCACAGTCGTAAAACAGAATATCATAATTGGAGTGAATAAGCAAGCCATAATCAATGAGCAGGTTTTTCATCGTTTAAGTAGACTTTGTATATTCTTCATTTAATCTTCGTTTAATAAGGCACTTGGGCGCTGGGTTCCGACCATCTGCTCTGCACCGATCGGTGGCCGCAAAAGTTCATTTTGTCGATTCATTTTATATTTTAAAGATACTTCAGTGTCTAGTTAACGTGTATAGCTTTCCTACCGGCAGTCTGCAGATGCACGAAGCTTCATATATTGCCATCTGCATGTAGTTGTTGACAGACGACTACAATATTTTAAAAAAAGCACCTCGTCAGGAAAAGCACGCGCCCATACCCGGCAGAAAATACGTTTGCGAACTACTATATGTATGTATGTAATGATGATGATGATGATATGTGGGGTTTAACGTCCCAAAACCACCATTTGATTATGAGAGACGCCGTAGTGGAGGGCTCCGGAAATTTCTTTAACGTGCACCCAAATCTGAGCACACGGGCCTACAACATTTCCGCCTCCATCGGAAATGCAGCCATATGTATGTATGTATGTATGTATGTATGTATGTATGTATGTATGTATGTATGTATGTATGTATGTATGTATGTATGTATGTATGTATGTATAAACTTGCAAAGATCCGGGGAGGAGGGGGTTTTCGAACCCCCTTTGCCCCAGAGTCGCTTCTGGTCACGCTTACGCTGCATACGTTACGATACCGGCAAAAAAAAAAAAGGACGCATCTGCAAGAAGCCAAGGATTGTCTAGTCTACTCGAAGAAGACGTATAGAAAGTAATTAAGCTTGTTCTTGTAATAGAGCTCTGCGACGTTCATACTCCGCCATATGTCACCTTGTGACCCGCACGTTTGGTCCCTGCAGGCGACGAGTTGCGTTTTCTTCCACTTTACTTTCTTTGCATCTATGTCACAATTACAAAAACAAAAAAGTTGAAACGGTATACAATTAACATCCTTGATACATTTCTTTACTTCATCATCTACAGGTCTTCATAAAGGCTGTGGCCTACTGATGGGTGACAGCGCCACTCGCCAAACACAAATGTAGTGAATATCGGCGAGGTCATGTTTGCAGGCGCATACGTCCTCCTCGCTCCTTCATTATCATTTGGCTGCTCGCAACGAACAGTAGGCTATTCGCGTCTCGGAGCGGAAGCTTGGCCAACTGAGCGATTGCTTAATGTCCCCACATTTGTTCACTGCACTGGCGTGAAAAAAAAAAAAACAACAATTGTGCAAGAGAGACATTGTGATAGCCGCGAGACTAAATATAAAACGGGAGCGCATATATTGCGTACCGCGTTTTCGCATGCCTTCTCCGAGTATTGTAGCGTTATAGTCACAATAAATGCTCCCTATTGCAAGGACGAAAACCATCATGTAACGGAAGCACGCCAACGTTGCACAAGAGACAAAAAGTAACAAACTCAAAGGAAATTCATTCTCTGAATTAAAGCCAAAGCACTCCTGTACCTAGCGTAACTGTGTGTGCTAATAGCCTGTCCGTTAGTGGTGAACGTTCAAATGCAGTTTGTCGCTTATAGTGTTGAGTTATGACAGCTGTCAACTCTCTCTCTTTAGAGGTCATATACGGAGTGATCACTCAAGTATTTTTACATTTGCGGTATTTGTCCCGCATTGTTTGGTTTCAGTATAGCAGCTGTTTATCAGCAGCTGTATAGCAGCTGTTTATTCGCGATTTCTCATTTCGTTGGTGCAATTGCCTCCTCTTCGAGGCCAACCTCATCCGAATCAGGCTATGTGGAGTGGGTATGTACCTGCGCAGCAAGCACGTCAGCGTATACCTGATGTGTGCGAGCTGCTGTTTTCGAAACCATATCCAAGACTAATCGAACATTACCTGACGCGTATCGGATAACAAATTCTTTTCAATTTCTTTTCTATTAATTAGCACCTACTTTCGTCGTAACAGTAAGAGAATGTTTATATTATAGCGTTAGCACGTCACCGCCGATACATTACACGCTGTGAAGCCTTGTTTACTGAAAGTCCTAATAGAGCAGCAGGGACAGGTAGGGTGCGCACTCAGGGGAAATCCGGAGGACGCGAATGATTGCGGTTTATTCAACCAAGCGTGACTGCGTGCTCCGCTGTGCCTGACTTGTTGTGCTTCACGCAATTACACATGGCTCAGAGAATGAAATTTATTGTAATTTTGCTCCATTCTTATATTTCATCAAGCAGAGCAGACAATTTTGAAATACGCGAGAACACGGTGTCTACGTAGTTCATATATAAATACACATGCTAACATGAATATACACGGAATAATATTGTTTACACGGCTTTGAAGATCTGCCAATCTCGAAAGCATACATAATCATATTGAGTCCACTCGTAAACGGAAACAAATGAATGTGCTATGATGCATGCACCTCCTACGCCATTGATGCATGGTCTCTAAGCACCCCACTCAAACAAACCAGACCCGGACTTGGGATTCAAAAGTAAGTTTTTCTCTCGGTCCCAACGAAATGCATAAATGCTTATTCGGTGCACTAGTACCTATTAGAATAATCACTTCATATGTTATGTTAGGTGCGCTGCTCAAAAAAGATTTGAAATGCGTACCCCCCCCCCCCCCCCACACACACACGACTAACCACAATTGTCCACTTTGGTTAACCCATCCCCGCAATTCATGCAGTCTTGAATTGATGAGCTAACGGTTTTTCGAAGCTTTCCACCTTCACTCGTTTCATCGTAGTGCTATCTGCCTCCCCAGTTTCGCCCCCCCCCCCCATACGTGTGTCAAGCCAAAACAGTGCCTGCACTCATCTCGAAACCTTTTTCTGGGTCGGGATGCGAGACGAATCTGTGTCGACGTGCGATCTTTGGTGACACTGATCTATTATCCTCGTGTTATTTTCCTACTTCACCTGTGCTGGTTGTCTCCCGTCATTTACAAGTCAAGCACTCCTCTTGAGAATATCTTTGAAGGATAAGGAGACTCCGGCGCCCTATTTGTGCACCAGCATCTTCTCAAACTCTGTCAATAAAAAAAGAAAAACATGCTTTCCTCGTACTCATGAACGAATCAACGCTTATTGCATGGTGTGATGTTTTAACGGTGCTTCCATGGTGTAATTTATTAAGGCGAAAGCCTTATAGGCCCCCCGTCCAATACAAAAAGTGACCGAGGGCGTCTGCAGGAGTGCCGCAAAGAAATCGTCATTTTCGAAATTTTGTGACGTCATCTTGGTCTCATCAGGACGTTACCACCACGACGTTGAAACATGGCTCGTGCCTTGGTCAATTGGGGGCAAAGCATGGAGGCGTTGCAAAAAGAAGAGAGAGGTGCAGAAAGCTTTCTATAGTTCCCCAATCCGGGAGTGCGTGCTAAATCACGTTGAATGCGGGAATCTCTCGGGCGGTATCAATACAGTCAACTGAGAATAAAAACAAAGTAACTTTTACCTTCCAGATGTCTTTAAGCAAATGTGCAAGGTACCCTGTAACTTAATTTTACTCAATAACACAGGGTGGTACCTGTTACGATGAACAAAGATTTATTTCTCTTGCAGTTAGAGAGGTAAATGTAACTGATTGCTGAAACACCTACAAAGGCTGAAGTGTGGTGCACAGTTACCTGCACAATACTGCAAAAAAAAAAAAAAACAGACGCGAAGGAAGTCACGGCGTACTCTGTCGAGCGGAAATTTGCGTCCGGTGCCCCCCATCAGCACGCTTTCCGTATAGACTTATCTTTCATCCCGCCCTACTAGAATGTTATGGGTGTGCCAGCGCACTGAATTTTTTTTATTACGCTCGTAACAGGTGTCATCAAACGTTTTATCACACGCACCGTAATTTAACGAGAAAGGCCGCGTGCCTTTTGATCAACTATTTAGCTCACATTTTTTCCCCGTTCATTTGCCCGTTCGCTTATTCGTTATTTTGTGTCTTTCCATGTTGAAGCTTGTAAATTATTCTGCTAGTGAGTTATTCAGTCAGCGCGCGAGTTCAGTTAACGCCTCGCTATCTGCCAGCCAAATTAAAGATTAATTCACCGCAGCCTACACAAAGCAAAGAAAATCGTGAGCTCAACCCATGGAACATTTAGAAATGAGTCATGGCCATCATTCATAATAACCGACCTTGACGTTGAATGAAGAACATGTAAGAAGTTTGGAATTCAGAAAAGCAAATGCTTCAACTCATGACCAAGTGCGGCTTGCGCCCAGTGAGCCATTCGTGACAATAGGCCTTTTTCAGGAGACTAGCCTGCGCGTGCGCAATGACGTCACGCGCCCCACGCTTTTTGGTGGTCACTGGGCGGCGACATTTGCAAGTTATCACACGAAAAATACCTGGCCTCCGAGATTTTCTACTGACAACTTCAGAGGCCACTGACCCTCAGTTTAGATTTCGGCGATCTCTACTGGAGGCGCTGTCCGGACACATGTCCCACATGTCACCGCCCCGTTATAAACGAGACGCCCATAGCATCCATCCATTCAAAGGCCCATTACCTGCCTGATGTTTGTCTTTTTTTTTGTGGTTCCTTCGGGAGGGAAGCGAGAAGTTTATGCATGATGTTTTGATTATGTCTCCAGGAAGACGGGAAGGGGGCAAGGGGGCCGCCGCTGTTTTTTTTTTTTTTTCCCCTCCTACTGCTTCTCAGTCGAACTGTCGTCCCCACTGCCAACGTGCGTAAGTAACCGAGTGCCGACAGTCGGAAGCCACTGACGCCTTGAAAGCGACGCTGATTTCCCCTTTGGACGGGTGTTACGTAGTAGGGCGCGTAGGGGCACCGCCCTAGACCATTTGCCAAGACACGCCGCCTCGGTATCGAACGGTTTGCACCACTCCAGCGAGAGATGGCGCCACTGAACAATACGGACTGGAGCTGCGCCGCGAATGTGAGCATGGATGGATGCTATGAGCGTCCCCTTTATAACGGGGTGGTGACAAGTATGCCACCAGGCTCGACAAAAAAAAACTTTTTTTCTTTTTTGATGTTGGCCTAATGCCTCTACTTCGATAAATTCTATCTTAATGGAAAAAAAGGTAAATTTTCAGCTTAAGTTCTCTGCCATTTACGGCACACTGTCCATATTTTATTTTTCCAATATTTATTTTTGTCCTTTCTCTCTAATTTTCTGCCACCAATACTCTAACCGTCTCTTACTTATTTCAATCGCGGGTGTGTTCAGCTTTCCATTGTTGTCCCTAAAACCCAAGGCTTCCTGTAGGCTCGTGCCCAAACGTACACCTGGGTGGATATCTCCACATTCAATCAGAACATGCTCCGCCGTTTCCTTATCTTTCCCGCAGCATGTGCATTGTTCTTCTTCTTTACTAAATCTTGCTTTATAACTACGCGTTCTAAGGCAACCCGATCTCGCTTCAAACAGTAAAGCGCTTCCCCTTGAATTATCGTAAAATGCCTCCCTCCTTATTTCATTTTTGCCCTTTCGGTAGTTACTCAAGGCCGGTTTTTTCTCCATAGCTGTCATCCAGTAAATCCTCTCCGCCTCCCTGACTTTTCCCTTAACGCTCTTTGTTGACATATGGCTTACAATACCAGCCGTATATTTACTAGTGAGTCTTCTAGTTCTTTTTCTCCACTGTGTGTCCACGCTCTTCCTATACAAATAACGGAACACCTTCTCTGCCCATCTACTCTCCTTCATATTTCTTAGCCTTTCTTCGAACCTTATTTTGCTCTGCGCTTCCCTCGCCTCAAAACCTGCCCACCCCATATCGCCCTTTACAGCCTCGTTTGTCGTCTTAAGACGTTTGTCGTCTTAAGTAAGCAGCCTCGCGTTCAGGGGCGACATCTTCCGCAGCCGGCGTCCAACTTTTCCAGCGAGAGAACATTGCCTGCGCGGCTCGCAATGCAACGTGGTAGCGGCGGGCGGTATCGGCAAGAGAGGGTAGCGGTCGATGCGCTTGGCTGCCGTGGCCACTTCCTTGTCTGACAATGCTTCCGCCGCGGAGCGGCCTTGAAGAGGTAGCTTCCCCATCGAGCGGTCCGAACCCGGGAGCGCAAAACTGCGCAGTAACGTCATCTCTAGAAAAGCACGGGCAGTGGGGGAGGGAGAAGCGGGCGTGGATCACCTCATTTATTGTGCGTAAGATTTTCCTCATTGCGTCTAAAAAAACGTAGATGGTAAAAAGCTCGCAGGATATGCTGTCATATCAAAACGTGGGAAAGCGGCCTGAGAAATTTGACACCATTGTACCTGTTTACTACTTCCTCCTGCTCGAAAGAGAGGACATATTTTGGTATTTCTCTTTTTCAAAAAGCACGCTACTTCCAGACGCGGCTTATAATAAATAAATAAACAAACAAATAAATAAATAAATAAATAAATAAATAAATAAATAAATAAATACGAATACCTAAGGATCTAAATATAGGGGCAGGGAGGGATGAGTCGTCACTGAAAACACCTGATGCGCAAAAGCGACAGCGTGCGTGAGGCGCCCGTCAAATTAGCACACTCTTAGATTAGTAGTACAGTGCACAGACCAAGTAAGGATGCTTGGCAGAGTGTCACACCGGTGGCCGTCAAAACAAAGGGGCACGATGGAGGTCGCGCCGCGGCAGCTTCGCAAAGGATCGCGGACGTCAAACGAGTGAAGGGACATAATGCTTAGTTCTGCGAGACAGTAACAATCTTCTCTGCGTTCACCAGCGATTATCTCGCTTCCCGTCGTACTTCCTTGTTGCAGAGCCCCAATATGTTCTTCCGCTCGTGTAGCTTTATTCTCCACAAGTCATTTGTTTTAAGCGAGTACACTAACACGAGTTTGAGGAACCCCAAAAGGACATATTTTGTTTTTCATGGTGTGCACTCTCTTCAAGCACCGGAGCCAAACACGTATAAAACCTCGTACTGTGTAAAGTTTTCGCCATCTGCAAAACCAGCCTCGCCGTAACGGAAATTATCCCGACAGGTCAACGCACTTCGTTGGCTTTGCGAAATCCCCCTGCATGCAACTCGAATCACTGACAGAATTTCAAGGCGACTAATCACTCGTCGTTTCTCACGTGAACCACGTGCAACTGACAGAAAACTGACAGCTGTTGCTAGTATGTCCCGAGTTGCAGTCTTCACGTGACGTCACATTTGTGTTGACACGTGACTGAGCAGCTGCCCCCTCGATAGCCAAACCAAAATGGCTGCTTTAATTTAGCAGAATCAGGAATATGTTGAATGCATTATCAAGCACTACGACACTCTTTCTAGGACTCTCGACACTGTTGTTTTTATTTAGAGCAACAACCCGAAACTATTTAACATCCGTGGCAGTGCTTAAAGCACAACGCAAAACCAGGCTTCCTGACCGGTTGCTGCATGCACTATTTGAACTACAGAAAAGCATCAATAATAATAATAATAATAATAATAATAATAATAATAATAATAATAATAATAATAATAAATCACCATGGCACCGCTTACAATGCCGGTAATCGCGTTTATCAGTGCACTCCTTTTCTATTATGTTTACCATGTCCTGCTTCCTACCTCGCAAGTGTGAATTGAGTATAGGTAGGCCTCCTAGCTTTGGCTTGCTTACTTTATATGGCCTCTCCATTGCTTTATTTAGTAGAGAAGTGTGAACCCTCTCCCTCTTTCTCTGTACGTAGCACGTATGCTCACTGGATATGCTTTGCTAAGTTGTCTTACTATCGACTTGCTTTCAAAGGGTACTAACACAAATATTTTCCGGCGTATTTAGAGTCAAATGAAAGTCAAAGCTCTCAAGAGTCTAGAGAACATGCTGGTAAGCGTGAGAGCAGACTAAAAGAGTAGAGACAGTATGTTTTTTAAAAGATAGCTTCGGTTCTTCTGTATCCAACACGGTATGAACTTTCTGTCACGTCTTCGCGCAAGATAATTCCGCGACGTCGCCTCGGGCGCTCTGCTCCATGGCTGCATTAATGACGCACAAGAAGCCATGTTTTGATTGGATTCCTGACGCCATCACAACTGTCAATACTGGAGCGTGAAGCCATAAAAAGTGACATTGTAATCGGACGCCACGGCAGTGTCGATATCGGTAGATGCGAAATGCAATAATGTACTTCAATGTCAAAATAAAATATCAGCCTTTACTGAGCTGCACACCTGGTCACAGCCGTCACATTATGCGGTATAGTTGTACGGCATAGTAGCCTCTTTCTAAAACTGGTGTCAGCCTAACGCTTACTCTTGTACTGCGCAGAGAAAACGTTATGTGCAGTCTTAGCGCAGAAGGAAGTGCAGTATCACGTGCACTGGAGCGTGCTACATACGTAACACGCAGCAGACATGGCGCCCACCAATCACTCATCGCTTCAGCTCCGAGAGTTGACTGACCTTCGGAAGCGCGTGGTGGTGATCCTGTGGCTTAGGTATGGAGATGAAAAAATATTAATAAGCAGAAAAAAAATGGCAACTTGAACGCCGACGCGAGCGGGTAAAAATAAAGCTGGGTCCGAAAACAGGTCTCTGAGTCACGCGACGAAGCGGCGCACAAAAATTTCAGTTTCCAAAAGAGAAACACAAACAAATAAAAGAGAAAGGTGGGGTGGCATTAGGCACATGAGTTACGGAGGTGATATAAAAGAGAAAAGAAGAAATGAAGGCAAGTGTGAGGTGAAGACGTCTGCGCAGGTTAGACAAGGCAAGCATGTGAGAAAACCAAGGATGAAATTGAAAGAAAACGGCTAGTCTGCGTCATTTAAAAATAAGCTACAGCTTGCGGTGCCCAGTTACGGCCGAGAAGGTTTTTCCTGTATACACGATGGACACACGTAAACAAGCAACCTCCTCCACTAGTTATGCCCCAAGGTAGCTTTCACGTGCAAGTCTTTCAGTCTGCGGAATTACGATAAAAGTGTGACGAGTACGTACTCGTCATACCTTCACAAGGTTACTGCACAGACACACAAATGACTTGTGCAGGATTCCAACAGGCAGACGTGGACATCTGGACTTCCATAAGGTCCTTGAACAAACTAGCATTGCGCAAACATATGCATGTAAGACAGCTAGACGCACCGTAATCATGAATCAAAACCATCATCGTCATTACTTTATGATGGCCCTTTTTGATGTCCCCCATAATTTTAATTTGTCGAATTCACATCTGTTATTAAATCTATAGGTGTTGCTAGTACACCGCGGAGCTGCACTGCACCATGCTATATCACTACTGCGACAAACCTGCAAGGACGCATCAATTTTCGTTTGAGTAACATAAATTGTCTCGTGGGGGTTTGATTTATTACTCCCAGCGAGGTGCGTAATACTCAAGCCACTTTTTCGGTAGGTATCACTGTAGTTTGCCATTAAAATTTAATGAATATGGTGTATGAACTAGCACCATACATTATATTGTTACGGTCGTGGCGTTAACGTACTAGTTTCTCCATGAGAAAACGACGATAAGTGAACAACCTTGCAATGAAGACACCAACCACGAAATTCACGGCGAAAAACAATAACGGAAAAATATAGAGAGGGCGTCACGTGCAAAAGCAAGGCCAGCAGGAACCTTGGCTTCATATGAGCAGTGCACAAGGGTACATGCGAGTGGGGGCGCCGAGTAGAGTAGATAAAAACAGAAGTAAAAGAGGCACAACATCGCACGCCACTCTTGGAGACCTTGCTGGATCTATCATTGCCGCTAATAGGCTTCAATTCCCTCACTGACTGCTTCTAAGACTCGTGCAGTTTTGCAAGGTTCGCCAGTTCAATTGCCATTCTGCAGAGGAAGCGCGGAAGCTGTAAATAATAAAAATATATAAGCACATTTACATATGAAAGAGCCTTGTTTCCTTCCGTCACGTTTTGTTTCAGGCGCGCTATCAATGCATTTACTAACTAACGCTGGACAGCACAGTTCAAAAAGCCTCAATTATTTTTTAATAGTATCTTCGGTTTCGACCGGTTATGGTCACCCACGCTAAAGTCCAGCCATTTTCTAGAGTATATCTTCTTTTTCATAACCTCCTTTAGTCAACCTTTTCCTCGTGATCATTACGTGCAGTGGCGAAGATATATCTACCGTCACGCGTGCTCATCATTCATCACATCGAGTATTGCATGCACTGGTGCCACACGAAGACTGCGACTAACGGTACTTAGAAAAATACGCTGTCTGCGAGATCGCATGAAATTTTTGCCACTTGTGAAGTAAATACAGCTTCCACATTTTCCCTGCCTAATATCATTCTATCATGGAGGGCTAAAGCTGTTCGCTCTAAGCACATTGTTCTTATTTGCAAATTTGTGATCGGCGAGTTTCATTCGAACTTCTAATCTGTACCGAAGCATAAGCTTGTAGTATTTGCTGCGTGTTAATGGAATATCACCGTCTGTGTAAAAGTGTAGATGAGAAGAAACGAATAGAGAAACAACTGATTATATTGAGGTCGCTTATAAGATAGTGGTGCGAATGTTCAACAACAAATGTCCACAATGGAACAGCAAACGTAACAATTAACGACCTCGAGAGACGCCTCGTTCCGGTTTTCTGAACAACTTCAAATGGATTATGCGCGCGCGCTACCTATAGACGCTCCGAAGAAAGAGAAATGAAGCAGCCGTGGCGGGCATTTTAAATCAAGCGCCCCAGTCAAGCCTTTGCTGAGGTGTTATTCTTTTGCCCAGTAATGTGAAACACTCTTAGGCCGGAAAAAACATCTGTTTTTCTAATAAAGAGTGCCGCTTTCTCTCGAGTAACTCTTGGTTCTCTTGGGTCAAGCCAGCGATCTCGATCACTCCTGACAGCTACTGCGAGTACCGCGTTAAAGCTAATCTCTATTAGCTATAGTTCGATAGCATAATGTCGTAGTCTGGAGGCGTCAGCAAGACAAAAAATCATGTTTTAGAAGTCGAAATTATGAGCATGTCTGTAATAGTCAAGGCCCTTACTCGATTAAATACGGATGAGGAGATCAAGTGTTCAGTTCGTGGTTCTTTTTGCTGCCTGATTCCATTCTTTCCTGCACGCATAGTTTGAGTATTGTCTTCATTTTAGACGGGTGATGGCTTGGCCGTCTTTTCTTTTATTAAAACTTGCTTAAATCTATTGCCATTCTAGCAAATATTGCATTTTAGTGTTGTGCTTAATCGTGCTGAACTGCTGCAATGTAAAAGCAATAGAGTTGCACGTAAATTACTTTAATGGTACAGAGCCGATACAAATGAACGTATACGTAGAAGTCCGGAATTAATAGTATCGGCTCTCGTGTAGTAGCAGTCCTGTGTGACGTATTCCTAATTTATTTTGATAGGGCTTTGAAAGCAGCACTGAGCGGCCTCGTAATTAATGTCTTCAGGTATGTGGACGATTACCTTGTGCGCCGTTCATTCAGCTTTCTTGGAACAAAACCGGGATAATATTATAGAAACCTTAGACTAAAAAGGGAATGCATTGCGTTTCGCGCACGAGGTCCCCCAAGATAATATATTGCAGTTTCTCGATCTTGAATTATCTTTTCAGGCATATCACCTATGCTGTTCTTTTACTCTCCCCGTTCAAAGAAACCCATCCTATAGCTACTCTTCTTTGCATTCTAAAGTAGTGAAATCGGGTATTGCGATTAACCCTCTTAATTCTGCTGTAATGAAATCTTGCTACCACAAAATTACTGGTTTTTTTTCAAATCAAATATTTAGGTTGCAAGAGGCACGCTTTCCGCCTAATGCTCTCAATTTCGCCGCTCAGAAGGTATTGCGCATGAAGTAAGGAAAGCGATGCCCCATGAAAGATGCGGATAAACGAAATCCCGTATGTGCATGAGTTCTCACATAAGATTTACAAAAAAAATTTGCAGAAAATTTTAACATTTACGTTGTATTTTCCGCCAGTGGAAAATTACAGAAAATGTGTTATAGAATTGAGTTAAAAAACATAACGAAAGGAGGCCTCGTGAATAAAAGTTGCGGTGTTAAGCACACTAATTGTTTCACCGATTGTCGGTCAAACGTCGTTTATTGTATTGTCTTGTGGCAAGTTATATATTGGGCAGACCGCGCGTTTCGCCTGCGAGAATACTGCAATGCGCTGAAGTCGGCCCCGGGTTTACATTTGTTCGCCGATTGCACAAAGAGTGGCTGCGTACCTCAAATTTCGCACACATATGTATTATACACCCATCGTGGCACAGAAACAAGAGAGATTGCGAAAGCTTTTTTTTTTTCATAAAAAAAAGAATACTGATAGTTGTGTCAGCTCACCATCTATGTGAATGTTAGATTGTGAAATCTCGTTTCTGGACAGCACTTGATCACAGTGGAACCTTCTCACTTGTGTTTTCCTTTCCTTTCTTGTCTTTCTGGTATATATTATCTTAGTTGAAAAAACCAAGTTTCAGTCTGCACTCGTTTGTCTCCTAGCTTATGTCCCGTTAGTTTGAGCTCCCAATATTTCATTATAAAATATATACCCACTAGCCCCCCCCCCCCCCCGTCAACCCTTGTACATCTGTCCAATGTTCGCAAAAACTCTTATCGCGTATGCGACCCAGAAAAAAAACAAATTACTCGCCACTGCGCGGCAAAAACCAATCAAGGTTTGTGGACAGACGTAGTCAATAATTTAAAACAAATAACTGATGTGTTGGGAATAATCCCAGTGATAAAAACCGGGTCTGCACGTTTCAGCATCTCTGGTTAAAAATGCCCTATAGTACAGTGCCCCTGATGTACGCATTGCGTTTTCACGAGCTGACACGAACGACCTGCCTCGCTGCATGATGCGCAGCTACACACTTCAGCACTGGACCAAACCGGAATGGCAACACGGGCGACTTCACAAATGGGACCCGGAAATGCGATTCTGCATGCCTCCTAAATTGAAGCGGCACATCGCAAGTACGATCCACCGCATTCGTCTTGGTGTGGCGTACACAAGACGATACGCACATATCATCGGCCGCAATGACACCAGTCCCAATTGTGAACACTGTGATGTGCCAGAAACACTTGAGCACATATTTTGTGTCTGCCCAGCATAGGCACGTGAACAGCAAACACTGATTTCTTCTACTGAACGATTTCGCAGCAGGTCATTAAATGATGAGACCGTGCTGAGCCCTTGGCCTGACACCAACCCTGCGATCCGATAAGAGCGGTTCTAGCCTTTTTAAAAGTAACTGGACTACACATACGCAGCTATAACATCTTTCTCAGCTGGAAAGGATTGTATATATTCACTTCTCAATCTCACCACCGTCATCCATCACACTTTCTCTTTCCCTCCCCCAGTGTAGAGCTGCAGGCTAACGTTCAGGCTGATCTCTCTGCCTTTCTGTAAATAAACCTGTCTCTTTAGCTCTCTCTCGTTAAACATCTCAACGAAATGCTGGAGGATTGATTGTTTTCATTATCATAAAATGTAGAGCAGGGAGAAGTGAAGTTGGTGGTTGACGCGGCCGTTCTAACCGTTCTAATTCTGACGCGGCCGTTCTAGAGCATCATCATCATCATCATCATCAGCCTGTCTACGTCCACTGCAGGACAAAGGCCTCTCTTATGTTCCGCCAGTTAACCCGGTCCTGTGCTTGCTGTTGCCAATTTATACCCGCAAACTTCTTAATCTCATCTGCCCACCTAACCTTCTGTCTCCCCCTACCCCGCTTCCCTTCTCTGGGAATCCAGTTGGTGACCCTTAATGACCAGCGGTTATCCTGTCTACGTGCTACATGCCCGGCCCATGTCCATTTCCTCTTCTTTATTGCAGCTATGATATCCTTAACTCCAGTTTGTCCCCTAATCCACTCTGCTCTCTTCTTGTCTCTTAAGGTTACACCTACCATTTTTCTTTCCATTGCTCGCTGCGTCGTCCTCAATTTAAGTTGAACCCCCTTTGTGAGTCTCCAAGTTTCTGCTCCGTAGCTAAGTACCGGCAAGATACAGCTGTTATATACCTTCCTCTTGAGGGACAGTGGCAATCTACTTGTCATAATTTGAGAGTGCCTGCCGAATGTGCTCCACCCCATTCTTATTCTTCTAGTTACTTCAATCTCGTGGTTAGGCTCTGCGGTTATTACCTGCCCTAAGTAGACATAGTCTTTTACAACTTCAAGTGCACTATTACCTATCGCAAAGCGCTGCTCCTTTCCGAGGTTGTTGTACATTACTTTCGTTTTCTGCAGATTAATTTTAAGACCCACCTTTCTGCTCTCCTTGTCTAACTCCGTAATCATGAGTTGCAATTCGTCCCCTGAGTTACTCAGCAATGCAATGTCATCGGCGAAGCGCAGGTTACTGAGGTACTCTCCATTAACTCTTATCCCTAACTGTTCCCATTCTAGGCTTCTGAAAACGTCCTGTAAGCACGCAGTGAATAGCATTGGGGAGATTGTGTCCCCCTGCCTTACACCCTTCTTTATTGGTATTCTGTTGCTTTTTTTATGAAGCACTATGGTAGCAGTTGATCCCCTGTAGATTTCTTCCAGAATGTTTATATATATTTCATCTACGCCCTGATTCCGCAGTGTCTGCATGACAGCTGATATTTCTACTGAATCAAACGCCTTCTCGTAATCTATGAAGGCTATGTATAGTGGTTGGTTATACTCTGAGCATTTCTCTATTACCTGATTGATAGTATGAATGTGGTCAATTGTTGAGTAGCCTGTTCTAAATCCTGCTTGTTCCTTTGGTTGATTGAATTGTAATGTTTTCTTTACTCTGCTAGCTATTACCTTTGTAAATAGCTTGTATACTACAGAGAGCAAGCTGATCGGCCTGTAATTCTTCAAGTCCTTGTCATCTCCTTTCTTATGTATTAAGATGATGTTAGCGTTCTTCCAAGACTCTGGTACTTTTCCCGTCAGGAGACACCTCGTAAATAGAGTGGCTAGTTTTTCTAACACAATCTGTCCTCCATCTTTCAGCAGATCTGATGTTACTTGATCCTCACCAGCAGCTTTGCCTCTGTGCATGCTCTCCAAAGCTTTTCTGACTTCTTCTATCATTACCGGTGGGGTGTCGTCTGGGTTACTGCTAATTCTTATAGTATTAAGGTCGTGGTTGTCTCGGCTACTGTACAGATCTCTGTAAAACTCCTCCGCTATTTTAACTATCCTATTTATATTGGTAGTTAATTTGCCTTCTTTGTCCCTTAGTGCATACATCCGCCTTTTGCCTATCCCAAGTTTCCTCTTCACTGCTTTGACGCTTCCTCCGTTTTTCAGAGCGTGCTCAATTCTCTCCATGTTATACCTTCTTACATCACATACTTTACGTCTATTAATCAGCTTCGAAAGCTCTGCCAGTTCTATTTTGTCTGTTGTACTTGACACTTTCATGATTTGACGCTTCTTAATTAGGTTCTTCGTTTCCTGGGAAAGCTTGCCGGTGTCCTGTCTAGCTACCCTGCCTCCAACTTCCACTGCACACTCCGTGATGATACTCGTCAGATTATCATTCATTGTATCTACGATAAGGTTGGTTTCCTCGCTAAGAGCAGAGTACCTGTTCTGCAGTGACACTCTGAATTCCTGTACTTTCCCTCTCAGTGCTAGCTCATTGATTGGCTTCTTGCGTATCAGTTTCTGTCGTTCCTTCTTCAAGTCTAGGCGGATTCGAGCCCGTACCATTCTATGGTCACTGCATCTTACCTTGCCAACCACTTCCACATCCTGCACGACTCCTGGGTGTGCAGTCATTATAAAGTCTATTTCGTTCTTATTTACGCCATTAGGGCTCCTCCATGTCCACTTGCGGTTTTCTCGTTTTCGGTAGAAGGTATTCAAAATACGCAGATTATTGCGTTCTGCGAATTCTACTAGTAGCTCTCCTCTGGCGTTTCTAGTGCCGATGCCATAATCTCCTACTGCCTGGTCTCCAGCCTGCTTCTTCCCTACCTTTGCATTAAAGTCGCCCATTACTATAGTATACTGTGTTTTCACCTTACTCATTGCCGATTCCACGTCTTCATAGAAGCTTTCAACTGAAGCGTTCTAGAGCAACAACGTTCTAACCAGCTCGCACCATCGCGAGCCATGAGGCGCTCTTCTTTTTCTCTGGTGGACTGGACGAGAGTGGCGCGGCGCTACAATATCATTGCGTCAGTTGATGTTAATTATAAATTACGCCGAACAAGAAATACTCGACGACACAGTTATCTTCACGAAAGCACTTTTCTTCATCAGGGAAGCAACTGTTTTCTATATCAGCCGTTTTTGCGAGCTCTCTCCCGCCTTCAATATAGGAGGAAAGCAAGCTTCTTCTACTCCTCGTCACCCATTGAGTGAACGTATGTGCCATTCCGACACAGCTTTCCTAGCGGGCTGCAGAAATTAGGCGCCTTCTAACCACAACCACCACCAACCGTCCAGGGTTACACTGGAATTTTCCACTCGACCACACACTGCAATCGCCTGTACGAAAAAAAAAAATACACTGTTATCAGCGAGCGCAGGTAGTGTTTATCGCTGCTGCGCTGACGTCGTTTTTTTTTCTTTTTTTTTGCCAATCACACTAGCAACCGGTGGCGCCACCTTTCAAACCTAAACGTCAGCTGCTTGCTGCCAATGTGCGGATAATGAGGAGCGGTTGACTGAGTATGTGAACCGCTCCTCATTATCCGCACATTATCCGCAACAAAATGTGAGCGGTTCACATTTTGTTAGCAACGCAAGAGGTATCTTTATCGACGACGCATACTTAGCAATCACGTCACTCTTTTGTTCAGAAATCTGCCAGTGCCAATTAAGCCAGGTTCTTATGCAGTGCGTGAGAGAAGCGGCGCAGTTTTTTTTTTTTTTTTGCCATGGGCACCGTGGGCATGGCGAGATGAATTGCAGACGAATCATGAACGATGCCACAAAACGGTTTAGTCATCCCGGTGTGCCGTGTTTTTACTCTCCTCGCTAATCTTAATCTCACACCTGAGATGCAGGGTTCACTCTTGAGTATGCAATAAAATATGTGCACCTCACACAATGCATGACTGGCTTGAAGTTCGAAGATTCGCTTCGCATGACCAGCCCGGTTGATGCAGCCTACGGCAGGCCCATACCAGTGAGAACGACGAGGCCGTAGCAACACTCTATATATATCGCCGTGCGAAAGAGAATCTCATTGAAATGCAATCGTAAACCAGCTGGCCCAGAGCACTGTAGACATGCCGAGAATTGGCGTAGCGCAGCCAATGACAATCTTCGAAGGGACAGGTGAGGAACAACACTCAGATGTTCGAGGTGTGTGAAATCAGTGGATATCTTTTCTGTGTTTTGTACAGCGGAGTGCCTATGAACATGACCTCAAGGACAATAATCTATCACTGTGGTGGTATATATTTTTTTCCTCTCTGTTCTGCAACGTAACGGACTCTCACTAGATGTGTAACCATCGCGTTGCTCCCCTGTTTTGTGATTGTAACATCATAACATAACCGATTGATTGCTGCAGCTGTTTGACGAGAAGAGCTGGACCTACACGTATCTACTGGCTGACCTGAACTCGAAGGAAGCACTTCTGATCGACCCAGTACTGGAGCAGGTGGAGAGAGATGCCAAACTGATCAACGAACTCGAAGTTCGCCTTGTTTACGCAGGTATCCGTACAATATACATGCAAGACATCGAACACCGATGTAGGGTACATTTCCGACTAATAAATTATCGTAATTAAAAATGATAGGCGTCCTACATGTGCCCATAGGAGGAGTTTAAGCATCAGGAAGGGGGGGGGGGTGGTAAAAGTCTGCCTTATCCTGCTATAGTTTAAAGTGAAAGGTTATGACCATGCATGTTAGTATATTCTTTACTGTACTGCAAGATAAAGCCAATGTGCGATAGGGCGATAGGTGGACAGTTGAGATTAAGAAGTTTGCGGGTATAACGTTGTAGCAGCAAACACAGGTCCGGCAATATTTGAACACGACACGTGCGTTTGTTTTTGAGTCACTTAGCGCTAAATATTTACCAACGTCTTACCAACAAGGCCGAATTTCTCCCCTTCACAGGACTGGGTTGATTGGGGGAACATGGGAGAGGCCTTCGCCCTGTTCTCTATGGGTGCAGTCAGGCTGATGATATTTTTTTACGTTAATGCTGGCCGGAGAGAGCTTGTTTGCTTCCCACCTTTACCGCTCAGGAAGCCGGGGACCTAGAGCAGGCCGTTGTGAGACGCACGTCACCGCTTCATTCCCACTCTTGCCTCCATTGCAAAGCTTGCACCCCTTTGGACTCAACCACGCCTGTGATATCCGTAACATGGATAGAAGAGAGCAGAGTGAACGGAGATAGCCGTAGACACTTCGCAGATCGAGAACGGACTAGAACGGACTTCCCGTAGACACTTCAGCAGATCGCGTGATGCGAAAGGTAGGCCCCAATAGTCTGTTAATTTCGGAGCGACAATTGCGCATTTTTTCGGACGGACAAAGTAGTCAAAATGGCTGATTGGCTGATTTGGTCAATCAGGATACTCGAAATGATATCAGAAGATAAGCATTTGCCCTCGTCTTCTTAAGTCCCGGTTCAAGTCACGCGCTCGTATTTCAAGTAGCACAAAGTAGATCTGTCATGGTTGGGTCTGGGGGCGTAGCCAGAAACTTTTTTCGGGACCGGGTATCCTGGAACTACCCTTCATAGGCGGTCGAACCATATAGGTTATAGAATTGTAGGTAGAAATGTCTGCTAGAACCGCCCTTCATGGGTGGTTGCAGGTTCATGCGAGGGTTTGTATGTGTTCGTGTATGTTTTCGACTTTGAATACGCATGCAATGTTAAACATTTTCAATGGTTGGGGCGTTGACAATCTCCGAACCGTCCCCGTCCCCCCCGACCCCTTGCTAAGCCGGTGGTTGTAGCCGAAATTTGAAACATTGTTTACGTAAGATTCGTACGAGTAGTCTAATATATGTCGAATACAAAGTTATGCCCGTAATTCTGACTGCTACGCTACCTCCCCCCCCCCCCCCCAGGCAGCCTCTAAGTGCCCTACCCCTTTCCTCGTAAGTAGCTCCTTACACATCGAAACATTCAGGTGGTGCGCCGTGCTCCCTACCGGGCTGCAGAATTTAGGCGCCTATTTCATCTTCCAACTACTACCAGCACCTCATCGAACACAAAGATCGATGGTATATACACATAGACGAGTATTGGCGGACACGCTTTCCCCACCTCACTCGTCTTAAATGAAACTTTGTTTACCCCTTCCCCCTTGCTATGATCTCGTAAATGAAAGCAGCGAGAAACAGTGCAACCTGCCTATACCAAGCTATCTCATATTATCTTTAGCACCATAAAACTGTATAAATCTCATGTTTCATAAATTTTACATGAAGCGAACAAGCTAAAAGATACAAATACAAAATTAGATAAGAAAAAAAAAACTGACGTCAATCGTGAGTGATTGAATGAAATAACTTCATTTCGTAAATATTTTACTCGGTGCATTTGTGTAAGTAAGATCGACGTAAAGAAGGTAGTGTAGGTACCTCACAGTAAGGCGCTGATGGCTCAGAATAAATCTAGCTTGATAGAGTATGTTGGTCTTATAATAAATAAATAAATAAATAATAAATAAATAAATAAATAAATAAATAAATAAATAAATAAATATGCCGGGTATAAACTGCCAGAAAAAAAAGAAGGCGCGATAAATTGAGGTATATATAGAAGGAAGAGAAACATATGACAAGAAGTGGCATCACATCTTCCTGGTGGCACGCAATTGTTCTTGTTTTGTTTTTTTTGTTTTCGTGGACAAAATTTTTCGTTAAGGCTGCGACAGGAGTTCACATCGTCGACAAGAAACGATCTAGAGGAGCTGCACGACTGCGATTTGCGAATTCACGCAGAACGCACAATGTTACGATGCACGAAGATTAAAGAACGAAACACGCACGCACGACGTCCAGTATGCGCATAAAAATACACGTAAAGTAAGCGCAATGACGTAATCACCAAGACCCCCCCCCCCCTCTTCATTTCCTAGCCGCGGCATTACAGCGTTTACAAAAACCAATTCACAGGCATACAAACCAATCACGGAAGAATAACTGAGACGAACGCAACTCTGCATGGCACGCAAAGCCTAAAAACACCCCTTCCAATCTCAAAGACTACAAAATGTGATTGCAGATTGTAAGTTTAAAGCGCGAACCATCGCTCACCGGTACAAAGATGGCGACATGGTGACCGAAGCGGGCGGACGACCGTCGGCCGGATCGCTGCCTCGACCACACGAACGAAACAGCCACGGCTTGACCACCTTGGTCCTGCCGCGTCTTGCACAATGAAGTCGTCCACTCGTTGTCGTCGAAGTAGAGCACAGAACACGATGACGCATAGTAGTAAAACTGACGAAAATGAAAGAGTACGTGGCGTTTGCAATACAAACAAAAAGGCGGGAAGCCACGTTGTTCAATGCCACCAGGACTAACGTTATCGAACTTATCTCGGTCAAAGTATAGCAGGCGCGCCACCTCACATACGACGCTGCGTCATTCACGCTTTGCGTTTGAAACATGAATATCATCTCTGTTTGACATGCTAAATAATGTTACTAGTGCCTGATTGATAAAACTGAGCGAAATAAAACAACATTCGCCACCCTCGCTTGACTACTAGCGACTGACGCCCCGGTGCCCGGCCGTAACGGCCAAAGTCCCCAGACCAACTGCCTTCGTCCCCTTTTGTTTCTTGAAGAAAGCGTTAATCTAGGGAATTTTCGTTTTCTTTTGGGTAACTGTTACGTTTATCTCAATGCATGGCGCGGTTGCCCCCCCCCCCCTTTTCGATAGCCCCTGTTTTTATTTTAAGTTATCGCTGCGCTTAGGTAGGTGAATAAGAATGTTTGACTTTAACTTGGTTTACCGCCTGGCTTGTTAGGCCAGGTGTCGAGTGATGATATCATATGCACACAAATGAATGACATGCAATGGGGATAGTCACACTTGAACGCGGAACATAGTGACTGTGAGCAATACTGGCTGAGAGTTTGAGGGGTTTCGTTTGAAACTTACGCCTTCACTATAGTTATAGCTGGAGAACAGAATGATGACACAGAGACAAGAAGGACACGAGCGGTCGTGTCCTTCTTGTCTCTGTGTCGTCGTTCTGTTCTCGCGCTTTAACTATCGTCATACCATACCAACTAGCCCAAGCTTCCACACTTCTAAGTTACGCCTTCAAATGCGTGCTGACGAAACAACACACTCAATGAAAAGACTGCACGCGAAAGTCGACGAGTGTGCATTCGGCTGTTTTCACACGATGACGTTAAATCTTGAAGCGAAATGTTTCGTGCTGGAATGGAGGCTTGCTCTACACGCAAGTTTTCTGGGACGTGTTACGTGCAGTTTGAAGTCTATACGGGAGCATATTAAGCGCGTATATTGTACACATGTTCTTTTTGCTGTCGGATGCATATATCTGTGTGTTGGCATCGAGAGAACATAATGGCTAATGAAAGGGTACATTGGTGATAGCTGCGTACACCTGTCACTGTTCCAGTTGGCGTGCTGCAGAGTGACTTCAGCCAGGGGGGTAGCAAGAAATTTCTTTCGAATGAGGGGGTCTGGGCTGGGGTGAGGTTAGCCACTCTCTTTTTATGTAGGTTCGTGTGTACGTTTGAATGCATTCACACGCACACACGCACCTACATAAAGAGAGGGTGGCTAACCTCACCCCACCCCCTCGTCCGAAAAACAATTCTTCGTATGTATGCATAACCAGCGACACAATAGTGAGCAAGTTAAAACTCCCTAAAATCATCCTTAAATTCTGCGTGCATGCATTCAAAATTGCAAAAAAAAATCACAAAGAAATGGCAGCATATCCACGGAGTGAATGATGGAGAAGGGGCGAAGCATTCGTCCGTCCATGCGTCCGTCTGTGTGACCGTCCATGTGTCTGTTCGTGCGCCCGTCCCTGCGTTCGTTCATGCATCCGCCCCTGCGTCCGTTAATGCGTCCATCCATGCATCTGTCTGTGTGTCCGTTCGTCCATCTATTCAACACTCCAAGTCCCACCATCTCGCATCTTTTTATCATATATTCCCCATATAGAAGCACCGCCATTCAGTGGACATTCCAAGGACTAAACGAAAGGTGGCACACGCACACTTTCTCACGGCTTGCGCTTCGGGTCTACTTCCCACCTTCAACCACCTTGAGTTCATGTTATATACTAGTTCACTGTATTCATGGCACTGCGGCCAAATGTTCGCTAAACCTTTCTAAAACCAAGGAGATTACGCCCAGCGAGTATAACGTAGCAACCTTTTCCTGTCAGATAGTGCTCAATGTACATGCCAGTGGCTGCTAATGTGAAATGAGAGACAGGAGGATTCAGCTTTTAATTTCTTACGGCTTGCGCTTCGTATCTGCTTCCCCCCTTTAACCACCTCGAATTCACTCATGGTATATACTAGTTCATTGTATTCATGGCCCTGCGGCTCAACGCTCGCTAAACCTTTCTAAAACTAAGGAGGTTACACCCAGCGAGTATAATGTAGCAACCCTTTCTTGTCCGATAGTGCTCAATGTACATGCCAATGGCAGCTAATGGGGATTGCAGCGTGCGCGTTGACTAATAGCCGAATGCTCCTGTCTCTCATTCCCCATTAACAGCCATTGGCATGTACATTGAGCACTATTTTTTTATTGTTAAACAACGCACAGAAGAAATCTCTCACCGGCACCACCTTGGAGGTCAAATGTTATACCTATTTTGGGTATGTGCCACTGGTGGTTACGTACTGGTGGTTACTACGAGGGACCACAGGTGGTTACTACGAGGGACGCCCAAGCCACGCCATAAGGAGCTTCGCCCCTAAAAGGAGCCCCCTCCCCCCTACGGCTACGCCCGGTTACAACTCTTACACGTCACACCCGAGAGCTCCCGTCGAGATGTATTAAATTGGGAGCGATAAGGTGTCCCGACTTCCAATGATCTGAACCCACCTCCCTGAGGAAAAACATGCATCCCCACCTGTACGTGGTCACCACGATGTCAGGCTTCATTGCGCATTACCATGTCATGGTCATTAATTCTGTTCATCGCTTTTAAGGTGTTAGTCGTCCCTATGAAAGTAAGGGCACTATTTAGATGTCTACAAACAGGTCATGCGTTCCTTGTACATGTAGTATTATTGAACTGATCTCTATGACATTGGTATGAAAATAAGAGTACAATATAAACGAAGAGGTCTAAGCTGTAGACATGGCGCATGTCGCCCAATTATGTTTCGCAGTGAATACCCATGTGCACGCTGACCACATTATTGGCTCCGGGAAGCTGAAAGGGATCATCAAAGATTGTCGCAGTGTCATTTCAACCACGTCAGGAGCAAGGGCAGACAAACTTATCAACCATAGAGACGTGTTTGGATTTGGCTGCGTTCAGCTGGAAGCCAGGGCAACTCCGGGTCACACAAAAGGTACGTGGGCATTTCTCTGATTGCAGCTTTTTTGGGCTGGTTGGTTCGATACGTTAGTATCATGAAGACCTTGTCTGTGATGCAGACTATTCGATCAGTGCATTCTGGTCAACTGTTTGTTCATTCGCGAACAAGATGGCTGATGCGACTAACCAATCCGATTGGTTAGTCGCATACAACATACAACAATAAGCACACATAGTACAAGCTTGTGGCACAAGCTTGTACTGTGTGTGTTTATTGTTGTATGCATCTGTTGTTTCTCTCGTAAGCCTGATTGTCCATTTTTTTTAGGTTGCATGACGTACGTCTGGCATGATCGAAGAAAAGCATTCACTGGTGATGCACTGCTTATCCGTGGCTGTGGACGAACGGACCTTCAAGAAGGTACACTTAAACATCACGTTAACATTGCATGCGCACGCAATCACTGCAGCAAAATGTAACTTAAAGAACCGCAAGATCTTTCTCGCAGATTTCCTCTATTTTCATTATGGCATTTCCTTTGATCAACGTTCTCACTGTTCCGAATAAAATGAATGAGCTCACTGAAGATGAAATCATTCAAGCTCATTTCTTTAGAACAATCGTATATATGTGTAAACAGACCTTTATGCGTGACTTTTGGAACATTTGGCAGTACATGGTTCAGTATATATGTAAACAGACGCGACGCTCAGTGAGCCCCGTAGCTTTGCTGTGCTCATCTTTTCGCCTGTAAGCTCGGGAGTGTTCGCAACGAGCATATTAAAAAAAAACAAGGTGGCTCCACATTAATAGTGCGAAGCCTGACGTTTCAGCAGAGTTGTTACAACTGAGAAAAAAAGTACTAAGGTCGTTATTAGATATATCTTAATTAGTATTGTTATAATTAACATGACATATGCTTTTAGCTGGCATGCTCTGTGTCAGGCGATGCAAGATGCCATGTAATGTGAAAGACATTCAAGATTATGATAGCACTTTGATCATGCGAAACGACATAACGAAAAGCTTAATAGCTCCGCTGTAAAAAAATAATGAACTTACCATGCTGACGCAACAATGTCAACAAAATACGCCAAGAACTTTTAAGTGCTTACAGAAAAAGCGTATTGTACTTAGGCGCAGTTTTGAAGTCTATAATTATGTTTAACCCATATAGAGACTACCCATTATTCTACGCTATAGATGTATGCAGAAGATCTTGGCACAAAACGAAATTTCCTTAAGTTTGTTTTGTGCATCTATACCACCATAAAGTATTGTAAGTCATAAAGTGGTTCATTGTGTGTGTCGATGTACACTACTGCATGTCATGGTATCTTTTCTTTTGCAGGCGACCCACTGCAGCTTTATGACTCTGTGCATTCCCAGATACTCAGTCTGCCAATTGAGTATAGTTTGTATCCTGCTCATGACTACAAAGGTATGCCCCAATTACTCCTTACGGCACCTGTCGAAGCTGTGTCTCCCTTTGTCACCCTTTGCGTTTTGCTCAGCGGGAAAGGGGGAGAGCTCTTCCCAAGTGCACTGTTGATCGTGCATGTTAGAAATTTGGCCCTTTGTGAACGGTGACCCCACTTTCACCTACCTCTTTTTCGCTATTGTTAATCTGCTCTCAATAAAACAGCTCGAATAACATGGGGAAAGAGGTAACTTGTATAGCTATTGCTGATCACCAGGCAAAGGTTACCACTCCCCCAGTTGACTTTTAGCCTTGTTTAGCACACTATACGCAGTTTAAAAATTGTGAAACAAAAAAGAACTTTAGCGGTATAGGTACGTTTTAAAAAGAATTTCCCCTAGTGTTTACAGCGGCCCAAAATGCTCGTAATTCGCGCAGGAGAAAATTAAAAATTTGAATGATGCTTCTTCTGTGCATGTTTACTTCAGCTTGAGTACATTGAAACTTCGTCAGAAAACTCTTGGGTGGAAGTAACGTGGCTTTACCTATTTAATTAGTTACTCAGACAAGCCAGCCAATCGGCTTTTGCAAGTCACTGATTCAGCACAGTAATTTTACGTTACGATGTGCACCAAATAACTTTTTTATTTTGTGACGTGAAACATTGTTGGTTTAATTATTTATCATGCAGGTATAACCGTTACTACAGTAGCAGAAGAGCTCAAGTACAATCCTCGGCTGACTAAGACGAAGGTGGAGTTTGTGGAAATAATGAGAACCCTCAGCATGAGCTATCCCAATATGATGGGTTCGTCCGATTTTATATATCTCCCCGAGTTTTATAGCGCGCACACGAAGTTTATGTTGCGGAGTTCATTGCCTAGAATGACGAGAAGAAACTTTGGAAAACGACTGCTTCTTTTGTATTTACTAGCATGCACATTCAAGAGACCTATTTCGTCCTGATTAATCGAGACATTCCAGTGCTGCGTCCCTCGTAGCGTTTTGTGTGGTTGTTTGGTACCCGAAACCTTGGTAGCGAGTCGGGAACTCCTTTAGGAGGGTGGGGTGGGGGGTGGGGATATTGCAAGTTGCAACACCGTGCTTGAGTTCAAAGTACACTTCACAATGAATGACAAAAAAAAAATGAATGAAGCTTTGACGTGCTTCTCACATGGGCTTACATTTGGTATGCGACTTTCCAGGGGACAAGGTGGCAAGTAAAAGCTCTGGGTATTGTATGCATGCATGAGTAGCCATACAATGTCCACTCATTGCCCCTTATAACGCAAATTGAGTGACATAAAGTAACATGAAGGTGCATGAAGTGACATATGACGTAAAGTGACATGAAGTGACAAAGAGTCGATTACAAAGCTACTTCCCAAGGCCCAGAATGTCTATGTTGAAATCGACGACTAGAATAAATTAAGAATTTGTGCTTGTATGTTCATCATTATTGTCAACACTCTTCAAACAGCTATGGCACAGGTCCGACTCAGTAGCAATATGGAGCAGACTTTACACGTGCCATACTGAAATTAGCAGGGGGGGGGGGGGGAGGGTGAGAAAGCGCGTCTTCTATCCGCCTGCCCCCTGTTCACGCCTGTGCACGAACTCCGATGAATCACGAATTCATCAGTGTCGCGAAGCTGTGCCCAATACAACATAGTGCTGCCACAAATAGCGAACCTGCATGCTTTGAATTCCTACCAACCGCTCCTCGTATACCTTGCAATTAGAAGCACCTTGGCAGCACCTAAACCTGTGTCGGCAAATGAAAAGTGCTGCTTAGGGGGTCAGTTCCATTCTTTTTTTTGTGTGTGTGTGCTTTTCGCCACCATTTGCCGCCTGCGATCGGTCGAAGCTCACCCCATGATGCGCTTTTACCAATAGCATACGACTAATGGCGGCGAAAGGCATAGAAAAAATGGAATCATCCCGCGATTACACCCCAGGCAGAATCCGTCGAAACTTCACTGCGTATATTATGCCGTAGTCGAGGGCCCTTTGACCACAATATTTTCATTTATTATTGAAGCGAAAGTTTTGTTTGTATCATAAGATGCGGAATGGGACCATCCGACGGCTTCGAAAGCGCGTGAGGCACAAAAAAAAAAAAAACACACAAATCGCAGTATTATTAACAACGGCATTGGCTTTGAAAAGGTGGCGTGACATGAAAACTAACGTAAACTCCTTAGCTCCGATGGGGATGATACAGAGAAAAAGTTGAAGCACCGGGGCGAAATTGGAATAGTATATAGCTTGTTAGAGACATACATAGGTTACAAATTAAGTGTGTTCCGATATGAGGTCTAAAATGCCAAGCCGGCCTTCAGATAGGAAGCGAGAGGGGGTAAGTCGTGCCGGGGGCCGCATTCGCAGGCCACTGGTTCCCGACCCCTCGTTTAAACCAAGGTATTGGCCTCACAGGTTTTTGCCGATTTTTACTGCCACAAAGCCACGGACAAAAGGGCAGCCCATTGTAAAAAAACAAATCATCACCTTAATTTCTTCATCTGTTGTGAAGCGTGTTGTCTACCATACTCGAGCGACATGGCAGGGGGCTGTGATGAAACATTTTGCCCCTCCTGATGGGAAACCCTGCGCACGCCTGTGGTTGTGACCGCCATCCAAACGTGTTCTCTCTTTCGCGACCGATTAAGATCGCAATTAAGTCGTACTTTCTCTATAACCACCTGAGCTGTTTTTTTACTGATTTCTCTAATTTGATATCTTAAGTCATGTTTGCAATTTGCAATGGAAGGAGAAATCATAATATATATATATATATATATATATATATATATATATATATATATATATATATATATATATATATATATATATATATATATATATAAGGGAAAGAAGTGTGTACCTAAGAGCTCGTTTTTCCCTGTTTTGACACAATATTAATCAGATCTAACAGACAGTAATGCCAAGGAATTGTACAGGGGAAGTTATTAGAACCAATGGTATGTAAACAAGAAGAAAGAAAAGTGGGTTCACGTGCTACGTGACGCCAAACATGCGCATAAAAGAGTGTTTCACACTTGTCGCTTGACTTATAGATGGCGGTGACTGACACTCCTACTTCTAAATTCACATATAAACCCAAAAAAGTGGACGGTGGGAAGGCCGCTGTGATAGCTCAGTGGTTAGAGCATCGAACGCCTTATTGGAAGGTCGTAGGTTCGATTCCTGCTCACGGCTGGTTGTTTTTGCCACCCACTTTTCTTTTTTCTTATTTACATTCCATTGGTTCTAATGATTTCCCTTGTACAATTCCTTGGCATTAGTCTGTTAGATCTCATTATATATATATATTTATTTATTTATTTATTCAGTTGTGATTCATATTCTAATCACTTAGTTCGTATGATGCCTATTATTACCACCACCTTGTTATTATTGTCTGTTTCCAGATAAAGCAGTTCCAGCCAACCTGATATGCGGACTGCATGATGATTTCTTTGATGACTGAGCCCACCTTGCATACCCCAAGAAGTTTCAAATCAATATTTCACAAAATAATTATATGCCTACTTGTTGCAGTTCAAAGTTGCATTTGCCTCCATAAAATTGCGCACATTTTCGCATACGTGAGTTCAAGTTCGATTATGTTGTGCCTCTGGCATATGTATCTGCAAATCTACAAGCCATCTTTCCCGTACTCCTCCAAAAACGAACGCAAGAATATAGTGTACTAGAATATGGGGTAGTGTATTCAGGCACGCTCTCTCGCCATGCATCGCGTGAAGCGGCGCACGTGGACAAATAACCGATTCTCAAGGCGGCGCTGCCGTAGCATGGGCTGGCAGGATTGTCAGCTCCGCCACAGAACACCTACCCTGCAGGCTCCGCGAGGTGTTCTGTGGCACCGCTCTGCCTTCAGTGGTGCTGTTCAGTGACCTGTTGCTTGTGCTCGCGTCCACTTAGCGAAAGTTTTTCTGGCAATGTTTTTGCTGGCCACGCGACAGTGAGGCAATGCCGAGTCATCGGCTGCAACAACACTGCCTCGCACCTAGGTGCGAAACAGGGTATACCATTGGAAAAAAGTGAGCAGCCTTCGCTTTTCGCTGCACCCAAAGACGAATCACGGAGGAAGGTTTGGGAACAGAATTTACATCGAAAGGATGGGACCTTGAACGACAGCTGCTCTATATGTGAGCTACACTTCGAGCCTTCATGTGTTCTTGGAGACTACGTGCACGTTGTAAACGGCGAAGAAGTTCGCGTACCACGTATGAGACCAGAGCTAACGCCGGACGCCGTGCCGATTTTACTGCCCAACGCTCCAAGCTACTTATCGAAGAAAGCGCCGCATCCAAAAACTCCGAGAAAGCGGAACTACTCGGCGGTCCAATCTATCATCTCAAAAAAAAAAAAAAAATGCTGCAGCACCCTGCGTTGATGGTGAAGCCACTGATTCAGGTTCATCCATGGACCTTCCTGCTGACTACGAACCCGAGTTGGCGAACACTACGGGGACTGCGCGGCTTCGCTGGAACGCTTACTGAAGCTTTGTTTACCTTCAATATATATGAGCTCGATCGCGCCGCATCTCGTTTCAAAGAGCGGGTTACGTGCTGTCATGATTCCATTTTTTTCTTGAAGGGTATCAACCAGTCTCGAAAGGCAAAACGAAGAAAAAAAAAAGCTGCACGCGAAAATTAGTCGGTGTTCATAAAGGTGCCACCATGAAGAAGTGATCGTGAACTCATAATTCCACGGAATGGCGACGAATTTGATCGGTGTTACTGCTCACGGCAGTATGCGCGTTCGTAAATAAAAAGTTTCTTCTTACAGTCTAACAGTGGTGCCAAGTGATGTTTCCCTTTGACTGTACAGTGCAATATCACAGCCACAGTATTTCGGCGGGAGCGTAATCGTTTAAGGACCCAAGATTGTCAAAATAATTCCCAAGTCTTCAGCTAAGGCGTGCCTCTCGATCAAATGGCAGTTTTCTCACCTTAGCCACATAATTACAATCGCATGATGCAACTATCGACAAGATGAACGGTGCCGCGCACGTAACGAAGTAAGTCGAAGCTGTCGCATTGTGCAGACTACGACTCGATATGGCATCATTCACCAACGGAGCTTTAAAAACTGCAGGCAGTTTTCCCAGGGATGACTGCTTCGCCATCGTTTGTTAATACCTGCATTCAGACCATGAGTAGCAGCTTTGACATTTCGTTTTGTTTTTAATGCAGTACGAACACACCCATACAGGAAGCTTTTCGTGGACGTGTCAGCAATTGAACACAAGACAATATATTAGGCTCGACGTATGCGAGCGCATGTTACGGGATCGAATCTCGGCCGTGGCGGCTGCATTTTTGGCGGAGGCGCAAATACTGAGGTGAATGTACATAGATTTAGGAGCACGTTAAAGCACCCCGGGAGGTCGAATTTCCAGAACACTCCTCTACGGCGTCTCTCATAATTATGTGGTGGTTTTGGGACGTTAAACTCCTGGTATTACTAATATCAAAGCACGCAAGTGCATAAAAGGCAATACGTGAGGTGACGGCCCATGCTAAGGTGACGCCATCTCGCGGCTGTCGTTTCCAACTGTGGTAGCCACGGCTCCTCTCTGAACACACTACTTCATATTCTAGTACACCATAGCAAGAACGACCATGATGTTTTTTTTGTTTTTTTTTCAACACCCTCGTAGTGGTCGCACCACGGAGTGGGTCGCACCAAGGAGGATTAAAGAAAAAATTGCTGGAGTGGAAGCTCCCGCAACGCCTTGCCGGCAGAAGTGAAGCCAGCTTTTGCCTCTGCCAAGATGGCGGAAACATGCTTTTTTTTTCTCATAGTGCTTACTTAAAGATCAAGTGGTTTTGATATGTTATGTATATGCTACGTCAGTTCTATATTAAAAGATGGTTGTTCCCGACGAAATTACACACAGAAACGAGTATGGATGACTGAATCTTTAAAAAACTTTGCCTCCAATTAGAGGCTCACTAATGAAAACTAGTAACTGTAAGACGCACTTGGAGCTTTATGTGACCCAGAAAAGTTTCCACATTAAACTCGTTGGGCGTTCGAGGGAAACGCTTCGTTTTTAATCGCCATCTTGCCAGAGGAACGGCTTCACTTCTGCGCAATCATTTCCACTCCAGCATTTTTTTTAATCCTCCTTGGGTCGCACCCACTTCCTCCGTGGGTCGCACCCCTCGTAGTGCGTCACAATGGAACTGGTGGCTCCATCTCGAAAGCATTCGACAAAAGCGCGCCGACGTTTCTCCAAGATAAAAAACCAGAAAATGCAAGACGGGCGATGTCATTGAGATCTTTAGAGAAACTTCGACAGGTAGTTGCACAAGCGTCCACTCTTCGACCGTCCTTCTCTGGAAACACGCGTGCGAAGGCAACCGTCTCTCTCGTGATCGGAAAGCATCGATTCGTACGACTGCTCTCGGCAAGCTCAAGTATGAAAAGCGACGTCCTGTTTAGGCAGGTGAGTTCGTCGTGTTTATTTAACATAGTGGCATGTGCGCTTTGATAGTACACGGCATCGCGCCTTTTCTTTCGACTGTTTAGTGTTGCCCATCGGGCAATCTACCGGCAGTGGTACAGAGGGGCCGAGGGGATGGAGCCACGTTGTCCGGCTTTCGTGGGTTTTCCCAGATTCCGATGTGCGCTTCGCCTGGCGCTTGCGCGGTCAGCTGTTCCCGGTCTTGGTGCGCGGGCGTCGCTGCATTTGAATGCGAAAGTGAATATTATCACGTTGCTTTATCGTGACGATCTTTACTTCGGCATATCAACAGTGTGGGCTTGATAGCGTTGTCCGGCATTAACGGCGCACTTTATCATTGCCTCCCTTGTGGCAGTACGTAGGTGTTCTGTGGTAACACGGTAACACGCACAACGTTTCCGTTTTCCTCATATTATTAGGCAGCAGTAATGTAGGCGTCCGAAAAGTTTCTTTTTTTCGGCTGCTGCTGCTGCTGCTGCTGTCTGATTAAAATTTTGAAAATACGAATTGAATGACCAATCAATATGAAGTTACAAAATAAGAAAAGGCGGTACTTTTTGAAAGTGTCATTTGCGAAAAGCGTAATCGTTCTGCACCATGTGCTACAGCTGAACAACTAACCGCCCAATTGTCCAATTCGCCCGGTTGGTGCCTCCCTTTCCTTGTTCAAAGTTTCGGTACTCTATATTCAGCACTATTGCTCAATCAGCGCGCCGCTTTTGCACTGCGCGCCTCGTTTCGCCTTGGCACGAACATTAATGGTTTCGTGTGTCCTTGAAGCTGTTTGACCAGAAGAGCTGCACCTACAGCTACCTCTTGGCCGACAACAACACGAAGGAAGCCATCCTGATCGACCCGGTACTTGAGCAAGTGGACAGAGACGCGAAGCTGATCAACGAACTCGGTCTTCGCCTTGCCTATGCAGGTGGGGGCACATAGATGACAGGTTTCGAAGAAGCATAAACAAATTTGCGATTTGTGATCCATGATTCGCGTAGTGCATGCAACACAACGTCATAATATGAGTGAGGATGTCCTGTATGCCCGTGAAGCAGATTGTAAATGATCGGGAATGACAAGATAGGAGAAAAACGTGAAATGTGAGGGCGCTGTCTCAATGTGCTAGAAATGTAGGTGATTTGAGTGATGGTATATGTTGCACTAGTCACTTATTAGAGAAACAAAAAATGCGATTTCATAGAAAGGGAAAGAGGAAACTTCACTTTCATGTGTAATTCTAGTGTGCTCTTCTGCATATTAATCAATATCAAAGTAATTTTTTTGTATGCAACCTGCCTATTTATGGTATACATATTAGGAAATATTCCTTCGAAAGATTATATTGAATTATACAATTGAATTGAATAGTATACAGTAATAATAGGATACTTGGAATAATTGCTGCTTATTGGCTGCCAGCAAGACCATACATGTAGCCTTCTCTTGCAGTGAATACTCATGTCCATGCAGACCACATAACCGGGTCTGGAAAATTAAAAGAAATAATTCAGAACTGCCGCAGTGTCATCTCTGCTGCATCCAAGGCAAAAGCCGATGATCACCTTAATCCTGGAGACATATTTGGAGTCGGTTGCATTAAGCTGGAAGCCAGGGCCACTCCTGGCCATACCAATGGTATGTATGTCTTTGCATATGCTATGAGTCTGTGAAAGGTACAGACTTTACTGCCTTAATATCAACAAGATGTAAGGATAATGAAGTGAAAAGCATCACTAGGTATACATTATGAATAGGTCACAATCAGTGCACAAGATTTTTCTGCCTGTAAAAAAACAGACACTTAGCAAGTATGTATAAATTCTTAGCCTTTTCTCATTTGAATGGCAAATGCTAAATGTAAACTAGGCAAGACAGTTTAATAATGTTACCTGTAGATGGCAGTCATAGTAAGTGTTTGCTGAAAAAAGAATGAGCATTGCAAATTATTGGAATATGTCGAGTCTCTGAATGCTAGATAATATAGAGTTCAACTTTTCAGTTTGTGTCCACTGCCAAACCAGTCATCTGTATGACAGAGACTTGGTGAGGCACTAGAGACCCTACATGTAATTTCCCTTTTATCTTTTTTCTCTTTCACTGCTTGTGTAGGCTTACAGTCTACCTTAAGCAGAGAGCACAGCAGTTTTGCTATGGCGTGAATATGTTTACGGCTCAATGGCTTAAACCAGAAAATGCTGACTCAGTAAACATGAAATAATTAGAAACTGAAAACATCTTAAGTGTAGAGATTTTAAAATTGTTATCCTGGACCGCCTTTTATCCTGGTCTTACCCACACTCCTGCGCTGTGATTATTGTGAGAATAAGCCACGGAGTGTGATAGATTGCAAGAGTTTGTGCAGAACTCAGCCTGGCCCTGGTAGACTATGTCATTCATTCTATTCAGTATGGCTTAGTCAATTCACTATTATGCATCAAGTCAGAAGTGCATTGAGCAGTAAACAACTTATTCATCCATTCAAAAGTAGGAATAGTTGGAGCAGACGTTTTGGTATAACAAAAAAGAACACTACAGCAGCTACGTAATGTACAGCACATATGAAATTGATGGGCCTTTATGAATATTCTAGAGAATCTTCACAAAGCAAGTCACGTCTCTTCACCTTCTTATCTTTTTTGGGATTGAAAAATAAGAAAGAGCATGTCAGCGAAGTACCGCAAGGCACAGAAATCATCCAGATGCCGTTTTTAGTTTTGGAGCCCGTTATATTTCCTTTGCTTACGTTGAACAATGCAATGTGCACAGCTGATCTTGCACCAACTCTTCTCAATTGAAGAACCACGATGCACACGTTGCTACTGCGTAGAAGCATTTACGCCATACAATTATCTGCTCACCATCAGGAAACAGTCACATGAACGTGTCTAACTTACACTGTATGTGCCTGTGTTTGTCATTCTGTACGTGCCATTTGCAGTTTTTTCTCATGCATAACCTCCTTTTTTCAAATTCTTGTCATGCCAGAACTTGGAAAAGTTTTGTGAAAGAAATGAGAAATGTGAAAGAAGTGTGACTGAACAGTATGAGCATTTGTTAAAGAACATGACAATTTACTTATTGATGGTGGCTAAGAAAGTAAACAATGAAAGTGAATTTCAGAATAAATGTATGAGACCTCAACAATGTGTATAAACATACTTTTCAGTTATTTGCAAAACATATTTATTAATGGTTCATTAGTTTGGTGCCCTAGCTTGTCTTTCACATGCGCAAGTGACCTCACCACATGCTTTAACAAGAAAAAAGAATTTCACTGTTCCAAGTTAGTGTTGCAGACGACACCATGAAAGCATGTGATGTTTATTATCTCACATGAATTCATCTTTTTAGGCTGCATGACGTATGTGTGGCATGAGCAAAAGAAAGCCTTCACGGGTGATGCGCTGCTCATTCGTGGCTGTGGAAGAACAGACTTTCAAGAAGGTGTGTGTTCAGTGAACTTCTAAATTTTACTTAACATGACGCAAGCAAACATTACTAACGGAACCTGAGGCAACTTTGTTCTGGTTAGCTGACTACTGAGTGGGAAGCAAGCATTCGACAATGTGTATCAAGTAAGGTAGAAACTGGAAAAGTTTTTTTTTTTTTTTTTCAGGTGTTCCTCAAGTGTACTGGAAATTTTTTTTATTGCTTTTAGAAAACACTCAACCCTCTGTAGCTTAATTTGGAAGCAAAGTTAGAATTAGGTTTGGCTTGATTGGCCAAAATTGAAGAGCACCAGCAGGAGCTTTGGTAGAGATTTTAATGCAGTAATGTTAAACATTGCAGTCTTAATATCTTGATCAAATTACTTATCCTGACTGGTACGATTGAGAACTGGTAGTGTGTCCCAAACAAAAACTGCCTTTTTTCAGGAACATAATAACTTATGTAACACGTCTTATGTACAACAGTACTTCAGTCTGATTAAGTTTAGTGAACACTTATAGCGTATAGTCAAAAATATTGCTACTTTTGGTTGTTTCAACACTGTTGACACAATACAGAAAACGATAAGCATGAAATTACTATAAAAGTGGACAAGTCATGCATGACATGACATGCGTTGTGCATGACATAGTGCACAGTACTTGTCTAAAGATAGTTGCAAGTGTCCTGGAGTTGTCTGTACTGAATCTCTGTTGGTCTACAGAACAGTCCCAAGACTGCAGGTGTGCTTTCTATATGACAACACATTAAAACAAACACAGGCTTCACTACATTCTTTTAATGTCATTAATAGTTTTGTCTACTAGTACAAGTTGTTGCTGGGAGATATATGGTCGACAGCACTGTGCTATTAAATTTGCCTAGATAAAAAAGGTTTCCTCTTTGACAGGAAACCCTGAGTGCCTTTATGACTCGGTACACTCACAGATTCTCAGCTTGCCATATGACTACAACTTGTACCCCGCCCATGACTACAAAGGTAAGTACTCAAACTCTTTTTTTCCATTTTGAAGGGGTACTGACACAAAATTTTGCATCTGAGATAACCTACGAGAGCGATTCGCATGAACATGGGTATATCAACAGCGAATGTAGCTTGAAAGGTATTTTTAAATTATTTTGAAGTTGGCTTGAGCGATTGACTCCATTGCACTATTGACAACCTCAAAGGGGACTCTACCCCCTTCTTCCCTCACATGGCCACGCTGTAGCAAGTCATGACGACGTCATAGCTGCCAATTTTCTTTGGTCGTGTTTGCTCCAGCAGAGTATTACTCGGCAGCTGCTTGCGAGTCTGTGGCCTTGGCACACGAGCTGAAAGTTTTGTGTTTGACGACATTGCTGTCCCGCTTCCTATTAAAGAAAATTGGCCCGAATCTACATGTTACACTGTAAATGTCATCGAAAGACGATAGTCTTGCGCCTGGAGAGAGTGAACATAACGTTTATTTGATGTTCTGCGCAAGAAAATCGGTGAATGGTATTCTGAAGGCTCTGCGTTAGAGTGCCTCGAGCGTGTAATGGAGGCAAACAAGCGCATCTAGGCACATTATACACGAGTGCCATCAGGAAGTTATCTTCGAAAATCTAGGCGTGCGCGACCGTGGAGAAAGATACGCGCCAGCCACAGAGGTGATAAGGTGTAGAATGCAAAGCGACGGGCAGGTGCCACCATCGTGCTGTCGAAGCATAGCGTTGGAAACACCTTCTTGAAGCATAGCGTTGCACTGTCAGCGCAGCACGTTAATCGCTACAGTCCTTAGAGTTACTTGTGTGTGCCTCTTCTAGTATAAAGGCACACATACAAAACATAGACATGTTGTTATGACACCTCAGATATGCGCAATATTTGCTTTTTTAATTGACAATGGCACAACTATGAACGCTAAACCTTGAGCAACATTGGTGGGCGCTGGGGATGGTGTTGGCCGTTTGATGCCGTTTAAGGCATCGTTAGGGCGTACAAACGGACAAATGTACAGACAGACAGACAGACCAAAATTTTTTTGTCGAAAATCCCCAAGAAAGACTATCGTCCTTAAAAACTTCTTAATGTGAACCGCACATAAGTCCGTCACAGTTCTGTGTGCTGACATGTTCCAGTATTGCACCCACTAGGTGGGGATAGTTGCATCCGGTGGTGAGTTTTCTTTTTTGAAGACGAAGCCGACACTGGTCAACGAGCCTGTAAATAGCAACGAGCCTGTTATTATCTATTTGTCACATGCTGCAGAAAACAATGTGTTGTGTTATGACTAACAGAGTCCCAGGAACACATTGCAAAAAAATGCAAGGCCAAAATTTTTTTGTCAGTAACAGAATGTGCTGGTATCGATCAGGGTACCCTTATGTATTGCCATTTTGTGCACATTGTACAGAACGTTTGAAGCTGCCTTCTTTTACCAGTTGCATCATATTTTCATGTCCACTAAGGGGTTCTTTTCGCTGTTTACTTCCACTAAACTACCCGCCCTTTTTTTTAGGGGCGAAGCTTTTTAGGGTGTGGTTCGTTCCCCGCTCTGTATGTAGTAACCACCTCTAGTTTAGTTTTATGAATGGCTCAATAGATGGCCTTGTGTGTCCAGGCTGCTACCTCTAGTTTATTCGTGTGTCCGTCCATCTGTTTGTCCATGCTTCTGTTGGTCCGTTTATTTGCGCTTCCGGCCACGCTTTCATCCGTACATCAGTGAGTCCGTCCACGCGTCCAAACGCATGCTTCGCCCTACTCATCGTTCACTCTGTCGATATGCTGCGATTTTTTTTTTGTGCAATAATTCATGTTTACATAACTGCGCATGATTCAACACTAGGTTATTCTTTCAAAGGTCATTTGAGAACAGTGGCTGCTAAATAATCGTGCAAAAGGAAACTGAACTTCAAGTGCCAGCACATTTAAGTAACTTAAAGATTCACTTAATAAAGCAGGAAGTAGCCTCTGCTGGAGAAGCAAAAGAAAATGAACACATTATACAATGCAGTGATGATAGACCTTTATAATATAATAAACACATTCTATCTGGAATCATGCATGGGAGTACAAAGGCAGATGCTACTGTCTTGGTTATGAATTTTTTAGGGGACACGCATACACCCTTGTTAAAAAGGAGCATAGACACGGGCATATTCACCAACAAAAGAACTTGCAGTTGCCACGTAGGATTAATAAGGCTCGGCTTTTCACACTAAACTATTCACAATATAGCGGCTGTGCTGACACATTTATTCATTGTAACAATTTCCTGTGAGCCAACAAGTACATGTAAATATGAAAACAATCGCATTTCAATAATAGTAACTTTAAAAGCCTGAAATACGAAAAGCATCACACAGCATACATCTTGCCAATTGAATGTACAGTAAAACCTCATTGCTTTGAACTTAGTTATTTCGAAATCCCGCTTAACTCCAAGGATTTCTGTGGTTCCGTATTTTCCTATATAAATTTCAGTAGATAATTTGAAGAGGGGATCCACACCAGTCCAGTTAACTGAAGAACTTTGGGTGCCATAAGTGCCGATTCCCAATTTCGTTGCAAATCCACTGCTGAAACAGCGGTCTTTAAGAGCCACAAAGCAGTGCAGTGCAGCGGTTCTAATGAGTGACACAAGAAGCACCCCAGCCACGCTTCTGCCAGAGCCCCCCCCCTCCCCAAAAAGGAGGGGCAGTTTTGAGAGTCACTCAAGTGCGCGCCTGCGAAAAGACCTGCTTCGCTGCACCATAGCAGTGAAACGCGGGCAGCGCAGCGCTTGCTTCTCGCTACGTCAGCAACGCATTTGATTTACCAATTCTTTCTGGTAGTTAAAAAAAATTAATCAATGTCATCCTGATGCAGTTCCCTATCCGATTGGCAGTTGCTCCAGCAATTTGCACTGCTGGCAGATCTCCTGCCTGCTATGCCTACTTCGAAAACACAGTTTGAAAACTTCAATGATAGTGTCCTCGAGTCAAAATACATTGTAAATTCTGTCTCACTGGCCATTATTGAATACTTTATTTTGTCAGAAAGAAAAGTGGTCGCATCATGACGCACTCACGGAGCGAGAAGCAGGTGACACGCTGCTTGCGTGTCACCAATGTGTTGCAGTGAAGCATGTTTCTTTTCTGCAAGTGCACATTTAGCTGACCTTGAAAATTTTTCGCAGGCAGCGCGGTACCCGCCGTTCACCCATGTATGAGGCAAAATTTGGCCGTGGTATTGCAGAAAAACATGACCCTTGGAGCTGCGCAGTAGACGGCACAGCAAACGACCATCTCCCATTAATATTCCTTGCATCGCACTTTTTGTATATTTGGTCAATTCGAGGATTTTATGCAGTCCCAGCGGTTTCAAATTGATTGAGGTTTTACTGCAGTAGACTACTTGGTGTGCGTGCAAGTATGAATGCCCTTTCTGCCCATGCTGTATTCCAGGTCAGACAACCACCACTGTGGGAGAAGAGCTCAAGCACAATCCTCGTCTCACCAAGTCCAAGGAGGAATTTGTTGATATCATGAACAATCTCAACCTCAGCTATCCCAAGATGATAGGTATGATAATCCACTGCAAAACTGATACACACTGAATTCTCACCTACACATATACTTTTACTCAACCGGTCACAAGCACTTTATTTCGCAAGTCCAAACAAGCAGAAGCAGTGCTTCATAAGCTACACTCCTGTATTCTTACACTTAAGCTATTCTAATGATTCTTGCATAACTTTGTTTTGACGATGTGTGCAAAATTGAAGGACTTTTCTAGCCGTTGTATCGAAATGTGCATTCATGGTTCAATTATGTTACTTTTATAGTCTGAAAATAATTGAATATTTACAATTACTAGTGCTTTAACATAGTAGTGGTTAATAGAGCATAGCAGCTCTCGATAAATGCATCAACATTTAAAGTAAAATGGTATCTGATCAATTATAGGTCTCAGTTGCACGCACTTATCCCCCCACGCCCATACAGTAAAGTACTCTTGCCAAGTCTCAGTCTTGTTCACAGTCATTTCCATTCACACTTTTCAGCATCTAGTAAATGTGCACACTCGCGCCTGTTTGCACTCCTGTCAATAGTCTTGTTTACTCCCACCCACGGTCACAAGTGGTGTAGCCCGTGTTTTTGAAATGTGATGCGAATGCAAGTGTTATTTTGAGTGAGTATGCTGACCTGTGCTAATAGATGAACTATTTGTGTTCCAGACCAGGCCGTTCCTGCCAACATGGTCTGCGGCCTTCATGAATTTGCAGAGACATCATGAGCCTATTTAGAGAGCACAGCAGGACATACACGACTTGCATTGGCAGGAAGCATATTTTTAGGCATAGGTAAACATCAAATAGCACACGGCACTGTCCACAGTAGCGTTAACATTCCGTAGTATACATTTGTTGAATTCTTCACATGAAACTTGGAATGTAGCAAGCGAGTGATGCAACATGCATTTCGATCGCAATAAAGGTATTTTGTTAATTGCTCTATATGAAAGCGTGCTGTCTGTCGAGTTATTTCAACTATACTATTCTACATGAACAAGCTACTTGAGAATGTACTTTTCCCACACCTGCACATTGCCAACACGGCTCTTTGGCAGTATGACAGCTTTCCTGGCAAGACGTTTCACATGGCCATTTTAGCAAACGTAAATGTTTCGTGGATAAGAGTTATAGCTTGTAACTGCGAGAATGACCACAGAAAGGATGGAAAAGGGTAAAGAGGAAAGCCGAATGCTGCACAAGACTACAAGATGGCGCCAATGTGGCGTGCATTGTCTGGCAAGCATTCTGTTTGTGGCAGCTGCTCTGGATAGCACCAACGTACTGGCTCGCATAATTTTCTCATTAGTAGGACTACTAGTTCGCATTTTGCTCCATTTGCTACGTGCCACATGAGCGATCGTCTGCACCAGCAAATGTGTATCACAAAATTAAAATGTGTACAGCCATGTACATTAGGGAGCACTGCAATCTTTGATGTCTCGGAAAAGATATAGCCCTTCCATCATCCCTAACACACCGGTACATTCTCCATTGCTGTTCAAGCATTTGCACCGAAACGAAAAGCTGGCGTGACTTGGCATGGATCTTTGAGTTGCACCAACTGTCAAATCTTTCCTTCCGAGAAGCACATGCTTTTGCCCCTCGCCGTATAGGTACATGTATTGAAGATTACTGAGCTAATGCAACCGCCCTTTGCTGGTGGGCATGGTCGTGTGTGGGAATAAGCATACAAGCATGGTTTTGCCATCTGCTGTGGTTTTGTGAGGTATGCTTTTAACACAATTGCATTTAAGAGCTTGTTTCGCAGGAATTCCAGCATATCCATTGGCATCGTTGGTTGTGAGCGAAAAATCATGCCTATAATCAAAAGATCGAGAAAGATGGAAATAAAATTTATGGCCGGAGTGAGAATCAAACCTAAGCCGGCTGCATGGCAAGCTGGTGTTCTACCATAAAGCCACCGTACTGCTTGATAATGCTTAGAAAAAAAAAAAAAAACACTACATGAGTGTCAGTGTAGTGGCAGGAGTCTCCTTAAAGATGTACCAACACGATTTTGAGACATCACAAAAGAGACGTTTTTTGTTGCTTGGTATAGAGCTGACACTTTCTGTACACCGGAGTCAAGCAGCATAAAATATTTTCTTTGATATTAACATTTACGTCGCTTAACATCCGGCAGGCCAGCCAGACCCTCTGCGATGGACACCATCTCTACGAGTCAACACAGTTCCACAGACTCTGCATCCTGCGTGCAGTCTTTATCACAGAAATCGCTGTCACTAGAAACAATGCACTCATTGCTGTTTACCACGAGCAGATGGAAGAATTGCCATCAGGACAGGGCGATCAGCTGTCTTTCTGTGACGTCGCACTGCCATGACACGTCACGAAGCCGCTCCCTTGATATCGAAACAAAGTGTCCTTTTAAGGTACCGGTATTGAAACTTTCGCAATGCATTCCCAGACACCACAGCACTATTTTTATTGTTCTCGAAAGATGTGTTCTTATTCAGACCGATGATCCCCAATTATTTAAGTTTGTGCCAGTACTCCTTTTCAATTATAGAAGATTGCATCGCAGTCGCATAAAACCACACCAGACATCAAAACATCTAAATTGAGAGTGGGTGTACCACCCATAACAAGGGATGCAGCTGCATAGGTTTGCGTGTTACCTCAAGGATGTGTGTAGGGCCTTTTACTAATTTGGAAAAAAAATGTGGGCACCTGACTGTACTTGCAGCAAGTGCTCTAGGATAGCTTGAATTGCCAAATGTTACATGCACTATCATTCGTTTCCTTAAGGCACAAGTGAGGCATGCATAGAGGACCGAAGCTAGGCTAGCAATTGTGAAAGCAGTCTGCACGGGGTCCGATTACACTATCGTATTCTGTTGCGGATCATAAAGCTCACAACCTTTGAACTCTTTCTTCTTTTCGTTTCTGTGCCTGCCATGGCCTAGAGGTGTGTACCTTTTCCTCTCCAGTGTACCTAAACATGACTCTAATTGTCATCCCAACTCTACAACTTGCCATTTCTCTGCGTTTCTAGATTCCCCGATATTCCCATAAGTAGGCAGGCACTGGGGGTGCATCGGCCTAAACACGCCCGGCAGTAAAAGGGTTAAAGGGACACTAAAGGCTAATAACAGTTTATGTCAGAGTGAAAGCTCTACGTACGACATCTAAAACAGCAATATTATTAAAAGCAGTACTCTACTTACCGAGAAAGTAGGGTAAATGCACCACACGACGAGCCTCATGAGTGGGATTTTTCGGAAACGATCCCAAAGGCGTGAGAGCGTCCGACTCCAATACTTTCCGCATGCCAAAAGACACGATAAAATGCTACTTGTTCATTTCTGTTTGATTTATAGAAAGAGGACCACTGGGCGTTACTATGGGGAATGGTGTGAGTGGTCCGAAAATTTCATTTGCACCTTGTTAAACTGGACAGGCCCAGTTAAACCAAGCACACCTGTAATCTCGGAGGCCATGTCAGAAAATTTTTTAATGGCCGTTGTTGCTGTTGTGGCTCCCGCCATAGAGCATGGGAATTAAGGGTAGTACATTAATTTGCCTAGTTTTTGTACGTTACACTCCGTTTGGCTTAGCATGGCTTGAAGCTGCTTTGTCACAAAACAATCGGCAAATGTTCGGCAGTTACGCTTGACCACCTTCGTCATTTTCAAGATTACGAATTCAAATCGGCTCCCGAAGTTCAACATGCTTTCTTCTTTCATTCGAAGAAACACAGCAATAAACAAAGCCACAAGAACCATTCGAGGCCCGTAAATACAAAGACTTCCCATGGTCGATAAACCCATAATTCCCATGGTCGCTAAACGATCGCAGCGCCAGAGTCCCCTCTAGTTAATTTTAAGAAACTCTATGGCTCCCACTATTTTCACTCTGCTGCTACTAGGGCCACATTGTGCACGGCAACAGTAACGCGAGACTGAACACCTCAGGCGGGCGATTTGAAGTGCGCTAACGCAATGCGTACCGCTAAAGCGCGATTATTTCAAAACAAGCACTTCCTTAGCACAAAAGTAGCACTACGAAGTTTCTGGACTGTTATTTCAGCAATCAACATTTGCCATTGGTGTCCCCTTAAGAAACTCTAGTAGAAACAGAATAGTGGTTTTAAATTGTAGCATGCTGGAGCATTACACATTCAAACGCAGCCAGCATGGCAGTACAGGGCCAAGTGCTAACGAGTTTTTTCTACCAACCCAATGAGTAAAACCTAACCATCTGTCATGCGAGAGGACTTGCTACATGCATGTACTACATAAAAAATGGTGGTGGCAAATTTCAACGCTACAACTCAAGGCAAAACACACACACTGGCAGGAATTAATATATTTGAAACGTACCAATGTGTTGTACCAGCAGCACAAAACAAATATAAAAGAACACTTTCTGTGGATCAATGGCAGCTCCGTAGAAAGATTTGGTATTGGCAGAATACAGGCCCCCTTTACAGCAACATGTAAAGCCAGCATGAACCAGTGTAGACATTGGAAAAGTTTGGACTTGGAAACAAATGAATGCCAAACATGCCACTGCTTTCTATATTTCTTGGTGGTTGCGGAAAGCACCTTTTGTTGCGGCGTTCTGTACTAAATGAAACCACCGGCAAAGTCGTGGATAGGGGGACAAGTGGATAATGTTGGAGAGACGTTTATCCTATAACAACCATGTAAAATGATGATGCAGTAATTGTACAAGCAACAAGGCTAAAATTATTGACCTTGACAGCATGTTTTATTCCAGTTCGCTCCGACGGGGAAGGAAGAGTTGAGAAAGTACATCAATGATAGCCAGACTGCTAGGTGAAATGAAAGGGAGAAAGGAAAGGTTGTCACGACAAAAATGTGCATGAAAGTACAAAGCAGGAATAGGGAAGGGAACAGGAAGCAGGAAAAGGGAAGGAAACACACAGATGTCCTATCAAAGGACACGTGTAAAGTTTCAAAAGCGGCCAGCACGCTCCTCTCGGTCCTTCTTGTCTCGGGAGCGGGACCTGCGCTCACGGCTGCGGCTGCGACGCCTGCGCTCACGGCTTCGACTGCGGCGCCGTGGTCCCTTTGGACTCCGTGACCCCGACCGAGACCTGCATGCCACGCAATTTTGAGTAAACCGTAGCTAAACAGACGTATTAGGATGCTCCTCACAGCTGCTGCACAATTATGTACCAATCCATTTTAGACGACCAGTCCAAGGTGAAAACAGGCATAAATGTAACGAAAACTGCTGACTGAGTACTATCAACTAATTGCACTCTGCAACTTCTATCAATGTTCCCGGCAAGAATAATGTTATCCCTAAGTGTTTATATAGCACACATTCTAGCTGAAACTACAAAGCACAGTGTAGTGAAGCAAAACTAAGTAAATGAGTACATTCAAACTTGCTGTTCTTTTAAATGGCCCGCGCATTAGCAAGGTAGGAATTCGTTACCAGGGTTGTTGGGGAGTAATTGGGCTCGTTGGCACACTAACGTCAAGGATGATCAATAGTGCAACTATGTGAGAAAGAACGAGCACCCTTACTTTAGTTGTTCCTTATCGCATTCCTGGGCCACTTGTTACCCTCTGCTATTTTGTAATTTCTGTATTATATTACTATGTTATGGCAGTACAAGAATGGGATTGTTCACTGACCTCCTGCGGCGCTTGCGGCCGTACAGTTCCCTGCGCAGCTCTCTTGAGATGGGCTTGAGGTGCATGAAGTTGCAAAAGCCGCTGCGAGTGCACTCCCTAGATATATAGAAAAGAAGGCAGCCCCGGATGAAAATGCACATCCCCCCCAACCCCGCACAAGCTAGCCACTGACACCAAAAATGCTGCGCATGCCACCACTTCACTACTCGGGCCACCACTGTGGAATCGTGTCACCACTGTGGAATCGCATAAAACCCAAGCATTGCAGGCTGGTCTGTGGAAACTCCCTCTGACTAAAAGTGCCTTTACTTTCATGCAAGGTCCTCGAAACTTAAGTAGGAAGTGCTGCACTTCCAATGTTGAAACTTATCTGCATGGAAGAATAATATATAGTTAACAACAGGACATGGTGTGCAATAACTGACTAGAAAAATGGGCCAGGCAAAATATACACATATTGAGATTCTCTTAGAACAAAGAATTTACAGAATCTGTGGTGCCATATGCCTTGAAAATGACACAACGCCTGGTGTTGACAAGTAGCACTAATTGTAATTTGTTACTCTGCAATCCACAGTGCACAATGTTTGTACAACATGCAGAATTTACAAACAAATCACCAACACACTAAGTCAAAGTGGCAGCCTAAGCATCACTTTGAGCATTAGTGTTCTCTACGTAATTAAAGTAACCCTAAAAAATAATGTGTTTACTTGCAGCCCCCACACAATTAATTTATACAAGTTCAGCAAAAGTATGCCAAAGGTGCACAATGAATATCAGCACTTGCATAATAGAACAGATTACTGGAAATTCAAACTACTATGGCTACAAACTGTGTGAACAATTACAAACTTGTAATATTAAATTATGCCATCACTGCGTTAACTTTCTTTTTTTCAAAATGAAAAGTGCTGGCTTTAATGTGTAATAACATGCTAATAGTATACACCTACAATGTCTTTATTAGGGCCGCTTCTCAGACAGACAAAAATTGTAAACAAAATAAGCAGCGAGTAAAATCCTGACCAGCACTATTATTGCAGATGAAACACCCTTGCAGTTGCTTAGAAAAGTACACATGGAACAACACAGCATGAAAAGTTCAAAAAGAAATAGAGGAAACTGCACACATGGGCATTTCTGGTGTGCTGTAGAGTATAGACATGCAGCCTATGCACGTTCAGAGATTTCAAGGTGTCACAAACACAACTTTTCAAAGCTTCCTGTACTAAACTGAACAAAGTGCATGTGTACATAACAGGGCCATGAAACACCCAGGATGATGGCTTGAACAGTGTCTGGTACTATAAAACAACAGCCTGGGGGTGCTCACAATGCCCACAAGGCACACTACTTAATTGCCACTAAATACAATGTCCAGGTAATAGCCACCAAAACGAGTGGCAAATCCTAATAAACAAGAAAGAATAATGTCTTCACAGACGTAAAGAAAGAAGCAAACAGCCTCATTGGCAAAATTTTATAGTCTCTAGTGTACTAAATATTTGGTGCACGTATTCAAACATTATCATGAAGCCCTTTTACAATATTATTCACATTGTTCAGACACTTTGTAACAATCATCCTTGGTAATATATAACATCATACCAATTTTTGTCAACAATCTTAGCAGTAGTACAGCAATTAAGTGTAATTACTAACTCATCACACAAGCTTTGAACCTTGCCAAAGAAGCTTCAATTCGCAGCAGAAAAATGCCATAATTGTCACATGGAAAGAAACAGCACCAAAAAGCAATACACGCTAAAAGCCATTGCTGAGAAACAAATTCGGTGAAAGTGCGGCATTTCTGAAAAAAAAAAAAAAAGAGGGAGAGAGAGAATATGTCGATGTGACATTGCTTGCTTGCTTGCATAGGATATGTTGATGTCAGACAGCTTGATAGATTGTATAGAACGAAAATTGGCAATTTTCAGGCCCTTACATTTGGTAGCACCAAAGGCATGCCATGAGCCTTTTTTTCGAACCTGTCTTATATTTATACCACAAGACACAAAGCACATTTTGCACGACTTGTACACTTCAGAAAATAGTAAAACACACTGAAGTTAACACATGCTTTTACAACAAGGGTACTATAAAATGCAGTCCTTTGGTGCATGGATTAATTCTTATTTGGTACGGATGATGACACAGAGAAAACAGCAGTTAATTACGTAACTTGGTATTGGTTTACTACAGCACTGCTACATACATCAAATCCAGTAATTTATACAGTGGTTTTACATATTTAGCTGTGTCGAATAGTGTCATACTGTTTACAGACACAGTTATATGTGAAAGATGGAACAAATATCATGAGCTCAACAACGGATAGGTAATTAATGGGCCCTTGTTCTTTGGCTATCGCCGAGTTAAAAAATCTTGAATGCAAGGAGACAAAAACCACGGAGCTGAAAAAGAAGGTCCAGAAGCTGAAAAGCAAACCAGCAACTTCTGTGTCCCAGCTGGAGCTGAAAAACAAAGCTGAATGCAGGAGGGAAGGGAAGCGTACCGGGAAAAAGTTCGAACTGTTGACCAGCTAGAATTTTAGATGACCTCAAGACGAGACTGAAATGGAAAATACGACGTCAGAAATGGCAGCATACCGATGACTGCTATTAGTGTGCTAAAAAAAAAAGGATTAAGAGTCTCATGCGGCACTCCAAAGCTGAAACCAAACTGATGTGCTTTTACTAGTAGGCACCTAGGGGGATCCCAGTGCTCTTTCACCTGGGTAAAAAAACAATGAAAGCTGGAACAAAATGCTGCGGGAGAAAGACAAGCGAGGGCAGCCATAACTTCAACATTCAAGCCAGCTTTTCTTAGCAACCGCAAGGAGTTTCTGGCAAGACCTAGCAGGCAAAGGTGCAAACCTTCAATTATATAAATATGTTTATTAAAAAAAAATCTGTACCGTACATGAAGAGTTGAAAGCTGGCCACGGGTACAACTGCCGCAACAACTTGACGCACCCACCCAAGGAAATACCACTTACTCAGTAGCTGCCGTGGAGCGCCAAGTCTTTGCTTTCAAGCTAAAAAGATAGAGCACAGAGTTACTCCTCAGAGTTTTGAATTGGGGCAGCAGGCTACCACCACTGCCATCTAATGGCTTCCATGACAGTTAACTTATCGCAAGTATATATTGCAGAAACTCACTTCCTATGCTTAAATGACAGGGGACAAAGGCATGGAATGCGCCACTAAATGAAATGAACCTAGTATTGTCTGAGAGAAAGAGAAATGGCTGTCAGTGATCAAGCCACAACTGGGGCTGGTCAGAAAATCTACAAATCGTACTTGAAGCCTTCACCTATCATATTAGCTTCATAAATGCATTTTCGTGCTAGTACCCACAGTTAATCTGGGTGATAAGTATAGATATATAACACCTCGACATTGTTATTCTAGGTGCTTTTCTATAGTACGACAATGTGAAAAGTTCTTGCCACAACTGAAGATACTAACTTTCCTTCAAATCCGTAGGGTGCATCAGCCATCCCTGAAGCAAGCGAACTTCTAAAAGGTGCACAAAACATTGACTAACAAATGCATTGCCATCTGTGACTGAGCCACTAATGCTGGAAGCCACAATGTTTCCATAGTGACTAGTACACACACAGAGACAGACCATCGCACAATCACGAAAGTGCTCTATATCTGAAAGTTATTGCGAGAGCTCTATCCTAGAGACACCATAATAGTCTCAGCAAAGCTCTTCCAAAAATGCTCATGCCTGTATCAACTGTGCCCTTCTCTTGAGAGCTGCACACCATCTACTGTAGCAGTTTCTGAAGCACATGCTGAATAGAAGCACATAGTCACTACGCCACACATAACAAGCTCGCCAATCTCCCCTTTCCTCTAGCATCTCAATTTCTGTGACAAGTGATGTTCTGCAGTCTGCCTCATTTTCTTCAGGACGCACGAACAGAGAAACCATGCTGGTGGAGCCTAAACAACCATGAATGAATTAGCCACGTAGAGTAAAACTGCCAGAATATTGCGAGGCTGCGCCGCAATGCTGCCCAACATCCATTAGACATGTTCAGAATATGAAGATAGGCCCTCATATGACGGTCTTTAACACAAGTGTGCAATGTTCTTGCAGTAGGAAATGGCAGCTGAAATGACGAAGTGATCACTCTTGTGTGTTTTATCTCATAAGGCAATCGATTCCTACAATAATTGGAATATACTTGTGACTGAACAAAATTACACCTATTCACACCTGCCTGAAGCCACACATACCAGAAAAAAGCGTGCAAATGCTCATTTTTATGTGAGGTAGGTGAAGTGCTAAGTGCCTCGTGTAAAAAAAAAAACGGACAATATTAGCCAGGCAAACTATTGAAAACAGCTTGCACTGACAAACCCTGCTATCAGATAATGACGCACCAAAACAACCAACAGGTGACACCTTCTCCCACTCTTCCTGTGTCCTGCATTACACCTCATCTGAGTTGGTGGCCTAGCGTTCATACGTCAACATGGCAAATAGTAGGAAATACAACCACCTACTGAATAAAACTTCTGAAAGCACAGGACCACCAGAGCACATCAAGCAGGATAACAAAACAAAATGACATATAGATAAGGTGAGGATGATTCACGCAACTGTCCCTTTGCCAACATAACGCTCCGAGCTTCAACAAATACTTTTACATCAATTGAAGAAGGACCACTCGAATGTGTGACAGTATCAGGAAATAACTGGACTCCCTCAAAAACAGAAAAACTTTGTACCTAACAAATACTTCAACTGAAATTTACAGACAAGCTGGTTATCACACTTTTACCCTAGTACACAACTTTCCACCACACGGCAATTATGTTGGTGTGCGCAAAAACCAATTTGAAGAAAACTGATTGATATGTAGGGTTTAATGTTCCAAAACCACCATATGATTATGAGAGACGCAATTGGAAGAAAACTAGGCAACAGTCATTTCCTCAGTTGGAAATATTATACAAAGAAAACAAACTCATGAAATTTGTGAGGATGTGTCGGACAGACCATCAGAGATGGAGAAACTGGAGAGAGAGAGAAACAACATTTATTTACGCATCCGGCGTGCGGGAAGTCACCGGCCACGGAAACTGGAGAGATGCCTCAAAAAAACGCCAAAACAGCAAGTTTAATCTCCTCTGCCGAAGCTAATTGATATCTAAAAATACATGAACACTATCTACAACCAAGAAAGTTCGTGCATCACAAGCTTGTTTATACAGAGAATTATTCTTTTCAAAAAAGTCCTAGAATCTTAGCTACTTACCTGAAGACACTCCTCTGATCCTAAAGTAGTATGTACCTACTACAAATAAATTGTGAGGAACTACAGCCACTGAAAGTTAACTAAAGCTGGCAGTGATCCTGGAGCCATATGGGCAGGCAGGTGTCACAAAAAACTGGTAAATGGTATATACTATTATATATGGCTGAGCACACAACATGCCCCTTTGTGAAAAAGTGCAATAGCCAGAGTAAAAATGTCTGAAATACGCTTACCCATAAAATTTGAATGAGCGTCTTTCATGCAGAGCACGCCTTTTGCTTCAGTTAGGAGAAGACGCAGATTGACAGAGAATATATTTAAGGCAATTTTTGTCACAGCCTCATTTTGTACGTGCTAATGTACTGTCAGAAATGTGACCAAATGCAACCAAAAACCAATTTGAGCAACATTTACACCATAAAGAGAGTACAGTTTAACTTGATACAGACCTAGACGAGCTGCTCCAATACACCATATAACAGACTGCATATGCTGAGCACAGCTGCAATCAAAGGTCTATTAAAATGAGTAAGTTGCCATGTCCCCTAGTGTGCATGACCTTTCATTAATAAAAGTATATAATAAAGATGATAAGTAAATAAATTAATATAGAAATGCTTTCTCTGTAGGTGTGGATATTTAATCTTAGATTAGCGTGCACACTCAAATTGATGGTCATTTATGATATTTAACTAGCGAATTGCAGTACGATAGTTTTTTTCTCAAAAAAGGCTAAGATTTCATGGCAAAGTTTATTTTTCCTGCAATTATCATTTGCATCAAAGATTTCTTACAGTTTGAAGCAGCAACACTCAATGCTGGCTTTACTGGTTAAACTTCATTCAACCACGGTTTTTCATTGTCCAGGGAAACTAAATGTTTTGTAAAGAACAAAAAAAAAGGTAAACTTCCGCCACGTAAAGACAAAGCTTGGAACAAAATGATGTGTAGCCCAGTTTAAATGATTACTGTAGAAATGTGTATAATGTGTGCATTTCTAGCAGTTTACTACACATAGTTTCGGGATGTCACAGGTCACTCACCCCATCTCGTACTGGCGACAGCAGGCCTCACGAAAGTCAGTGACTGGTGACAGCTCTGAATAGATTGGGTGACCAGCAAACCACCGATTGTTCAGATCTGCCACAGCCTTCTCAGCATCCTCTTCCCTGCGAAACTGCACAAACAAGATAAACGCTCACTGATAGTTGTACAATGATCAATCTTGAAGGTTGCTATTGGCTATTGAAATCACATGTACACTGTCGTTCTTTATGAAAGGGAACACGCAAACACGTGGCCTGTGCTCTGTGGCGGCTGCTTACAGCACCATCAACCGACAAGTGAAGAAAGCAGGTTCGCTTTTCGCGTCATCTATGGCCAAGCAAAATAATGAGTTATGGCCGGTAGACAAGCACTGCTAGATTACGTTTCCAGATCGCTCGCGCGGTGAGTGATATCGGGCGATTACTGCAGCTTGCGCCATGGTCGCGAACGTTTGATATGTTGGCAGTGGACTACGCACTGCAGGCGTGAGCAGAGAGAGAGTGCAATCTAGCCGCGCTTGTATACCGGCCATAACCCATTATTTTTTTGGCAACAGATGACGCTGAAAGCGAATGTGTTTCCTTTTGCTGTTGGTTGATGGTGCTGTAAGCAGCCACCGCAGAGCGCAGGCCACGCGTTCGCGTGTTTCCTTTCATAAAGGACGACAGTGTACACCAATAGCCCCTTCGATGAGAAGTGTGAGTCAAGAAACACCATTTTTTCGCCAAAATTACATATGACTTAATTTTCATTTGCTTTCACAAGTTCGCGTTCTATATTTTCACACACACAAAAAAACTAAAGATCGTAATTACCCTCAAAGCCAGTTAAAATTGTTTTGAAAAAGCACCGCGGTGGGTACTAAAAAAACATAAAAGTGCTCACTGTCTAGCGTCCCCTGGAAATTGTCACCTCGTTGCTTGCCATTGCATTTCACATGATTGATTGATATGTGGGGTTTAACGTCCCAAAACCGCCATATGATTATGAGAGACGCCGTAGTGGAGGGCTCCGGAAATTTTGACCACCTGGGCTTCTTTAACGTGCACCCAAATCTGAGCACACGGGCCTACAACATTTCCGCCTCCATCGAAAATGCAGCCACCGCGGCCGGGATTGCATTTCACATGAGGGGTTTAGTAAAGCCACATGCTCAAAATAACCATAACTGCCAATCTCTCATGATGCAAAAAAGCATATTAAAGAAATATTCTTTCAACATAGATGAGCTTTCACACCTTTAAAATGCATTTTTTTCAAAATCCTTTTTTGGACACTGCTTAAGCTTATACCCCTGTTACACGTGGCAACTGAAGTTCACTTTGAGCGAGTGTACTTACGCTCACGAAGTGTCCTTTTAGCGGTTCGCTGCTACACGACAAAGCAAAGTGTACTTTGGAAATGATGGCTGTGGCGATTGACGGATTTGTATGTAGCACAACGTATACTTGTTATTTTTGTGCATGTGTCTCATCTTCAGAACATGTCTTCGCACCTGTGGCACATGCCATCTTAAATGACTAGAGAACAACTCACCTATACATGTGCAAGTGCACCTGGAAGTAAACAATGTGACGAACGCAGCCATTGCTGTGCATGTGCTGCCGCATGGCCCTAGCAGACGTGGCCGCAAACAGCCCGACGGTGTAAGTAGCGAGGTTATTGTTGTATTTAATGACTTGTTTTATACATAACAATATCTATCATAACAAAAACAATGGTTTAAATATAGTATGAGCACCGCTTTAGGCAACAGCGTCTTTCTGTACAAGCCACTGGTACCGAGGCTACACACATCACCGCAGCCGTCAAAGTGAAGTGAGGTTGGGGAACACACTTGCCAGCAAGCGTACTTTGCAGTGAGTGACATTAAACTTGCTTGTGTGACAGCGCGCAAATGACACTCGCAGCTAAGTGTACTCGCGAAAGTGCACTTAAGTTGCTACGTGCGACAGGGGTATTAGACATCATGTTTTTAGTACTTCTGATAGTGTGAAGGCCAACATATATTTTTTTTCTCCTCCCAGCAATAGAGTGCTACCCAAGAATGATTATGACAGATGTAAAGGTTTAAAAAAAAAAAAACAGTGTGTGCAAACTTGCACACAAAGAAGTCGGGAACTCACAAATGCCTACCAAGCGTGGAACAGGCTACATGAATTTGGGAGCAGGCAAAAGTGCCTTTTTAAGCAGGCTTGAAGCATCCAGAAAGACATTTTCGAGCAGGCTTGGAACAGCCGTAAACGTCTTTTCAAGCAAGTTTAGAGCGGTAAAGAACGTCCAGAACAAATGCAGCCCCATTACATAGCACTTGTAAAGCAACACTAACGCGCAAAACAATTTTTCACGCATTGGTAAAGTACCATTTCACAATCCCGAAAACACCCCTCTCTTACCGTGACACGATGCTTGGTAAGCGAGAAAACGTGCGAAAAGAAAATGTGCATGGTGACGCCAACTTGACATTCCCGCACCAAACAACACGACGTAAGAAATTTTGAAGGCGTCTACCGGGAGCTACGTAGCTTCCAATCGACAATAATGAAGTACATTGGGAGGGTGCTATAGACTTAGCATACGAAGTTTCAGAAAATGTCATCGAGCCAATGACATGAAAATACCGAAAATACATTTTGAAGTTTCTTACACCACGCGCGGAGATTTTGCAGCTAGATCTAAATATGAAACTTCAACCTCGATTTTCTCAGCTAATAATAAACTTATGATAGTGAAACATATTGCATTAGACTTCTCAGAATACAGTTGGTCAATTGAAACCAAGTTATTGTTTCTCTTTGTTGTCCCCTTAAGCTAAAGTGTTCAATAGACTTATTATTGTGATTGCAATTATATGGACACACTCTATGAGTTTTTGCTGTCATCGTCATATCCTGTATAAAGACCACTGATAATATGCGTCTGCGCATCCTATGTTCTGCCCAGGGGTAAAAGCACGAAATCGTCACTGATGAACCTTGCTGAAGCAGAGATCATGCGAGTCGACCCGTAACTGTCGCCCCAAGAGCGCATGCAATAACATGACCCGCTCAAGAGGACTGTCATTGAAGCAGAGAAGAAACAACCCACCCGTCTTGAACGAGCATGACAAGATGCAAGGTGAAGAGGGGGGTCAAGTAGCTATTGCGAACTTTATTTCTGAGGGCACGGCCACGTTCACCGGGGCTCACGCTAGCTCGGAAGCCATAAGTGGGCGGCTCGCATGCACTCTTACGTGCTGCACTCTCATCGCGAGAAAACTGTGCTAAAAGTGTTACTGTCCTTGGAGTGGCTGTATTCTCTTACACCAGCGTATTGTAGAGTTATGCAAGATCAAATCCAGAAGGGTTAGCTGCCAGCCAGATAGCCTTTTTGCCCTCGCAGCAAACCTACAATTCTTACGGCTATGCACAGCTACCAATTTTTTAAACCTGAACGCACAAGCGTCAACAGCAGAGTCGATAAGCACCGTATAACAGAACACAGCGGCAAAATGAACAAGAATATGGGCATGCTCGATGAGCAGTCCTGTGCGCCTGGTAGGTGTTCTCTGAACCTGCCTTCGCTGGACTGTTCCGGGAACCCCACACCAACCCAACTTCTTTTGAGCACCACTATCGTCATACTTTTCTTCGTTGGTGAATTCTCCCATCAAGATCAAGTTATATGAAAAAAAATCAGTTTCACCGCAAGGGTGAAGCAATAATTGTGATAGGAACAAATTGTAATGTTATACAAAGTAAAGCTGGAAGCTAACACTTTTGCATCCTATATCGTGCAACTCTACACAATGCTGGTGTAAAAGAATACCGCTGTGCCAGGGAGAGGTGCTCTTTTCACAGTCTTTTAGCGATGAAAGCACAACACATAGCACGCGGGACAGCAATGATGACCACGCCCTTCGAATTAAAATTCACGGCTGCTGCTTGAGCGATCATGGCCTTGACGAAGCCGAAACTACTATATATATTTCTATGAAACAGAGAACACTATATTTTAGCCAGATTTTCCAGCACGGGCCTTGACGGGTATCGCACGCTGCAGCGTAGTGCGGTGCTGATAAACGAGATTTGTGCAACAAGGGTGGTTTGGCACAGGACGGCACACAGTGATGCAACTGTTCTACCTGACCTACTATAACAACTGAGAGTGCCCACAATAGCAGAAAAGAAAGTAGACATGAAAACTTATCTGTGTATGCCCACGCAATAGGCGAACTTATCATGGTCTATGTGAAAGATAACTGTTAAGACATTTGATTTCATCTTTATGCAAGTTATTCGACAGTTGGCTCAAGCATGCGCTACTACTATTGCACCGGCATAGGAATGAAGAAACGCGCCTGACGATTGAGTCGTGGCTTGTCGATAGTGTATGCATGAGCCAACCGTCAATTAACTCGCATAAAGATGAAATCAAATGTCTTAGCTCACTGTCACCAATGCTTATAACATCAAGCACGGGAAATTGAAAGCATACCAAAATTCGGTTGCCATTGCATGTGAAAATTCGGTGCATGAACGAGATGCTCTGAGAAGTTAATCGGAGACTTTGTGCCCCCCATGCAGTGCCTTTAGTATGCATAGTTGAACTGTCAACATTTGCAAATTTAAGGAAATGAGCATTCACACACCAGTCACATGCACTCAATTCTCGTAACGCCACTGCTTGCACACATGCAGTCTTTGGAAACTGCTGTGTTGGTCATGGTGCACACATTTTGCTCCTCTGGCGACTTACGGTAAAAAACGGCAGTCTGACCCGCCCTGCATAGGCGCCCATGTTTGCCTTAATTAACGCGTAATCACAACCACTGTACTGTGAAGTGAGTGTGCATGTGAGGACACGAGCAAGTTTGGGTGTAATGACCTCGAACAATTATTTTCATTTTCAAAACATGATTTCACCTTGTTTGGCAAAACTGTGGCACAGAATAGTGGAAATGTAGATGTGGAGCAGGTAGGCGCAACTGGCACAGCTATCACATTACCGCACGTGTCATGTTTTTTTGGGGGAAATTATTCACACTGTCCATAGACGGTTGCGCCGCACATTGGATAGAGAGAAAAATACCTCAAGGAGGATCAAAAGACGCTGCAGCACTTTCACGTGGCTAGTGCAGAACCTGCCACCTCGTGCCATGCAGGCAGAGGGCTTTTGTTAGCCTTTGTTACAATCAAGTGGCGATATCCAACACACAAGCACCGCATCCCGAGACACAAACCAGTTAAAGGATTTTCAGTTAAAGGATTCTCATATTCATTCTAGTGAAATATCCCAATGTAAACTCCATGGTGATTGGATGTGTGGTAATTTGCAGGCAAGCCTGCGCAGCTACAGTACGGTGGATGGTATGCTTTCCTAAGAAGCAGAGGTGGGAGAAAAAGAAAAGACGAAATGGACACGTGTAAAAAGAATATATTTAAATGTTCAAGATCAATTTCCATGCTCTGAGCGCTATTCAACAATCATTTACGATGTAACGAAGTCATCTTGGTCGAATCTTATGTGTGTTGTATTCGACGCATACGACAAGCTAGAGTAACGGCGGGCAGTTTCTTTGGGATGAATAAAAGAAATATGTAGTACCAGCCGCACCTCTGCGTCCACTGGGTACACAAGAAAAAAACAGGGAAGCGAACTAAGGCTACTAAAGCCCCAATTTCAGCAACGCTAGACATAACTTTTGTTAATTTGAACACCTACAACCTTGTGGACCAAAGTAGACACCCTTGAGTCCTTGCTAATCAATCTCGAGCCAGGCTTTGTATGTAGCAGTCAAAGAGGCTTGGCTCACACAAATCATTATAGATAATCAGCTAATTCCACCTAATTACAGGATTGTACGAAAATACAGGCCAACGCGAGGAAAAGGCACCGCCCTAATAATCGACAAACAGTTTTTGTTCAAACCACTGTCTCAAATTTATGACTTTGAAGCGGTAACTTGTGGGTTATATGCTGGTTCGCACACCAACACTGTCGGTTGTGTCTATCGTAGCCCTACAGCGAACGGTGACGTCATCTACAAACTACATAATTACCTTCAAGGCCACACATCAAACAACAAACTCATCCTACTTGGGGACTCTAACTTACCAGATATAAACTGGAAATTCCTACTTTTCCGTCATTCTATTCTGAAATAATCAACAACTTGGTGCTGCACTTTAACCTACGTCAAGTTAATGAACCCACGTGCACTAATGGCTCTACATCAGACACTTGATTTAGTTTTTCTGGGTGAACACTTTCTTTAAGAAAGATTTAACTTACAAATGCTGGATGGCATATCCAACCACAACCCTATGTACTGTTCTGTGCATATACATGGTTGAGACAGAACAGTATATTCAACAGCACCGCAACTGTCGCAGCAGGAAAAACTGATGTACGCACATGATTAAAAAAAAAAAAAGACGTCTCAGCTGTGGCGGCCACTTTTCAAGAGATTTCAGATACCATCCGTATAATCGGCAGATTAGATGGATATTCGGGTGTCTTCCGGATAATTCGGAAGAGTTGGCAGGTATGTAATACGATCACTAATTACAAGTTCATGAACACTTTTGCAGAATCATTGCAAAAAGCGCTGATTACCACACAGATGCAGCAGCCATTCTGTTGTCGTTTTCCTCTTATAAATTACACTTTACTGTGCAGTGTGATTTTCTAAACAGTATATCAGCCGTTTCCTTTTAATTTTTTCTCTAAAGGCAAACGCATAAATATAGTGTAATGCTGTGCTTATTTTAATGTACTTACATGCATCAAATGCACCTTTTTTTTTTACTGATGTGTACGTATCTTTATATGCCAATAATTGTGCTAAGTATTCTCATTTTTTACTGTTGTTCAAGGTGTTGATATTTTTAATGCCATTTATTTATTCATTTTTTATCTATTAACGGGAATACGAGATTATATTTTAATACTACCCTAAGTGTACTTAAGGGGGCACACGGGCCTTGTGTGAAACATCTATTGCTATTGCTGATAGAGTAATGAACATACAGGTGATATGTAATTTAATGTGCTGATTATGAATATGCAACTAGTTTTTGTGTCCTTATGCAAAAAAAAAATTACACAGCTTTTCTGTTTTTCATTTCTGGGATGACTGGCAAGAAATGTAATACAGTAAGGAAGCTAAATGTTACATTTATATATTTCTGAATGCCCAATGAATGCAAGAAACATAATTTCTTGTTTCTTCACTTATTTTATCCCGAGTTACAAAAGTTAAAACATTAAACGTAAAACATGAATTCGCTGTCTATTGTTCGTCCAGATTTTCAAAATTTTTCACGGAGAAGGAACATTGTACTATAGGCGTCTTGCACTCTTTAGAAGCCTAGCTATCAGATAAAAGAATCCTATTAGAATTGGGTGATTAGAAGGGTAACAACAGCCCCCCAGAAAAGTGGAGACAGCCCAAAAAATTGTTATGAGAAAAATGGGAACTAATGACCATGTCATCCCCTCTGCCTCCGCTTAGCAGCTGCCTGAAAGGCTACTGAAGACCCCCTCTTTCTCTCTGCATCGACAGTTAGTGCACTTCCTGCAAGTGAAACTAGATAGTTCATGAAGTAAATATTCTCTCTTGGCAAAACTATACATTCTACAAGCCTAGAATTTTGTAAGAACGTGCAGGAAAATGGCCTGAATGAAATACCAATAAAATTGAAAAATCAGTTTTTTCGCTATTTTTTCACTTTCAAGACCTATGCGCCCCCTGAAATGCAATGACTGTGGCTGAATGGGTCTCTTTCTCCCTTTCGTCTTTTATATGTATGTATCTGCAAATGTGCATTGTCGTGCGAAATACTTAATATTTACTGTTCAAACTGCTGTGGCTATCTGTGGACGCTATTATATATTTATTGCAGCCGTCTTGAGGTGGTCTTGTTCTAACTGGTTTTCAGTGTATTATTCAATTTTTGTTTTGCTCACTTTTTTATTACCTTCTTATGCAACGCCTTAACATGCATTCCTCCTCCAATTATCTTGAATGTGATTGGCAATATTGTTGAAGAAATAAATAAATTTTTGTCATGATATGCTTTTATATGTTAGTACCTCCAGAGTACTTCCTAATTTCCCCCAACCGTCCAACCCTTCACCCAATAAACTTGTATCTTTTCTTGCAAGACTTCAAAAACTACCTAAAAAAACTGCCGGTACCGGTGAAGGATTTAATTGTTTCACTGGCTGAATAATCATGATAAATAAAAAAAATCATAACATTCTATTCACATGGTCTAAATCATACAACTTTGGAGCTCCTCAAATTACCACGAGAGATGAGGGAATTCCTTAACCACTTTACAGCTTGAAGCAATTTGTTTTCGCGATAAAGCATTGCGTATGACATGGATGATGCATTTCTACCCCTTTCTTCTTTGTAAACTGCCCATGACACCTTTGAAGACACCAAGTATGCGAGCTGGGTCACATCACAATACATGAAAAAGATTCAAGCCACTGTTTATATGGTAGATACGCAAATGATGTGTACCATCACAACATTTATTCACGGGTAACCGGCTTGACATCAGCAGACACAAGGAGGTCAGTGCCGTGGAGAATCGTGGCACTCCATGCTCGCAAATGGTTCTTCGCCTTCACCCCCATATAGATGGTTGTATTACCAATTCTATTGATGTCCCCTTCATTTCGCACATAATTGCAATCTATTTCAATGTGGAATGTGATGCTGTGTAATGAAAAGCCTGGTGTGATTACATTTTTCACAACAAGTTCTACAGCACGCTTGCCCTCCTACTCACTTGCTATCATCTTCCGGCCACCCTGTAGGTTTACTTTGCCCTCAACTTATAGGCCGCGGACAGTGCGAATATTTAATGTGTTATGATACACCGAGCACAAGAAGGTTAATTTTTATTAATTACTATAACAAATTAATGTATTGACATTTTTGTTGTAATAAAATAATGAGTGCCTTAGAACAACTTTACATTGTCTTGATTCATTGACACAGTTCTTGATAGGTGGCACCTGAAATGTTGGTCTACAAATATAAATATGGTTTTTTGACACTGAGGCACACCAATGAGATTCTCCATTATTTAGGCTTGTTTTAATGGGAATCTGCTGTAATACATCAAAATGGAGGGTATGAAGTAGAGGTTTTGAGTGCACCGCACTTGACACAGTTAACAAGCTTCACTCACCTTGACATAAACATTGCCGACAAGATGGTCACCAAGGTTATCACACACGTTCATCTCTTCAATCTCTCCATACTGTGATGAGAGAAAAACGGCATCAAGGTCAGAGTGGCAGGCGGCTAATAAACAAGCAGTGCCAAAAAAAGTTAAATCAATGAAGATGTACGTGCAGAGCAAAAACTAGGCAATGGCGTTTGCACTTCTGTTACACACATCTGTGCACTGCTATTACTTCTTGTTCTGAACTACCCCCCCCCCCTCCCTTTTTATTTCTTAATGCTCTGGTTTGTGACTTGACAGCAGATCAGGGCTTGCAACTACATTCAATAGGTTATTCATGCATACAATCGGGCTTGAGTGAAAGCCCCACGCACAAAGGGTGCATTAACACTACACTAATTTTGTATATTCATCTTCAAGCAATTTTATAAAATTAATGAGAATACCCAAATGAAATGGAAATAATATATGACATACCTTGTCCTCTAGCTCAACAAAGACATCCTCAAAAAAGTTGTCAAAGTGCTCCTGCATTTCCTCTTCAGTCATGTTGGCCACTGGAATTATTGAGCAAATAGTCGTGAGATGCAACTCTACTTGCACAAAATTTAGTGAAATGATTTCATAATCTTCCACCTCACATATTTATGGAAGCATAGAAGGCACTGAAGGTATTATATTCACACATTACATTACACACATCCCGCCTGGAGCAAGTTTTTTCGTCTATTTGCGATTTCTTTTACTGCATCACTCGTACATGAATGGAAAAATAATTTTTATCCTGTTTACCGAGTCCTAAGCTTGGAATTAAAATAACTCCTCCACCCTTTTATTTCCTTTTCTTTGTAAGGAAAATCAGATTCTAGGATTTTCAGTTGTGAGGGAGCCCAATTAAATTTTGACTACCTGGGGTTCATTAATTTCACCTATCGTAGCATGGCCACTACGGCAAAAGATGGAAATTGTACCCCTGTACTACAACTATTGAAGTCTTGACATCAAATTTCAAAATCGAAATGTGCCCTTATTCGATTGCTTGGTGCGTGTAAGTCCTCTAGGCAAAATTTGAATCGCATCCGTCGCATGGTAGTTATGTTATTTCAACGGCAAACAGCGTACGAAAAATGGAGCGCCCCTGCAACATAGACACTAGTGCTACGTGTTTGGTGCGATGCATTCCACGCATATCATCCCGAGTGACGGTGCACTATTAGCGATGACGTCTACAATCTGAGTGTTTTACAGCAAAAGCTGTTACGAGATCACAACGCGGGTAATGCGCAGTTGCGTGTTGTCCGCCACCGCCGGTGTTCGTAACCACATCGCGCGAAATGAGAAAAAAAAAAAGGCTTGCACCAATGACACAGTGGGGCTTGAACCTGAGTCCGCTGGGTGCCAGCCCAATGTTCTACCACTGAGTTACGCCGGTTCTTGAAAACTGTTGTCAAACTTGCCTTAGGCAGGCATGACCTAGCACCAATGGCACAGTGGGGCTCGAGCCCGGGTCCGCTGGGTGCCAGCCCAGTATTCTACCACTGAGCAACTTCGGTGCTTGTGACTTGATGTCAAGCTTGCCTTAGGCAGGCTTGATTTCGGGAAAGCAATCGCGTTAATACGACTTATAAGGCATTTTACAACAACAAAAGAATAACCAGTTGTCGCACAATGTGATTAGCATAACGAGTGCACCGTCCAATGCTCCAACCCATTACAAAAGCTTGTTCTTGTTTCCCTATTAACTGTGGCGCATACCCACTTCAGCCATAATTCCTAGTCGTCAGCCGCTGCATGGACAACTGACACAAAATTTCTAGCAAGTGTTTAGCGGATACCACGCGTCTCAGAAGAATGACGAAAAATAGCATAGCGAATGCCAGCCTACTACCCAAAAGCTTATGGTTAATGCCCTAGTGGGTACCAAGCAAGTGTGCTTGCAGTAGTTACTCAATGAGTGTTTTGAAAAGGCTCTGAAAGACTGCTCTTCTAGCTTTCGCTGCGACTGTGCTGCGCCTACAGCACAGGCCTGGAATTTTATATCCTGGTGCCAATAGGCGTCAAAGCCTCAAAACACACTTACTCGTCATGTCTGATCTTTGTTGTACCACTTTGAATTATTTTGCTAAATTACCAAGATGCTGCCCATAAAAAGATCAGCGAAAGAAATTGGCATGATTCAACGTGTGCTCAACAGTCAGCGCATCGGGGAACCGTTGTGAATTGCAGTTGACTGGTTCGAAACGCGGAAAAAGTGCAATTAGAAAGTCTTTTCACTACCCGTATGTTGCACGCCAACACAACCACAAGCTATCAAAGTGGAGTAGCGCATAGACAGACATCATCGCTAACAACTAACACGCAGGTATGGTTAATAGTGACTTTTAGTTCATTTGTAGACTTCTTTGCGTCCGCACACAGCCGATGCCACCGTGAAAGGCTTGATAGGCGGGGCAATCTGGAGGTACAAAAAAGAACTTTGCAGTAAGGAACGTTTTCTATTTCTTTGCTGGTGCGCTTCCCCTATACTGTTATTCCACTGACCCCTTTGCGTATAGCTGAATGCTGTGCCCAGCACACACACATCGATATAGCTAATTTAGACACATGAGCGAGCCTGGCCGAAGCATGTATCCTTGGGCACCTCCTCATTGCTGCTTCGAGCGGCATCCATTTGGGAATTACTATTCTGCAAAGAGTCTATTGAAACGAAAACGATTTGCGACGCCACAAATCACAGCAATTCCAAGCTCCAGACTTGTATTCTACCCTAGTAGAGATTTTATATGACGACGATGGCAATGCAGGTGACAAGGCATGGACTGAATATGTGCGCCCATTAAACAAAATGTTTGCAGAGCAGCTGAGCCTGACGTAACTTTTCTGTGGAGAAGTGGTCAGCTGTGGTGCGGTCTGGAAGTGACCGCGAGATAGCGCCACTGGTAGCGCTCCCAGCGCTAAAAATGGCTGGATTGCCAGCCGTTTTGAATCGTGCTAGATACCAGTGATATAAATCAATAAAAGTGATAGTTATTCGTCCTTCAGTTGTGTTATAGGTCGTGAATCCCTACTAGGGGGTCGATAGCTACGCATTGACGGAAAAATCTTGACACGAGTAAATTTGATGCCAGTGCTCCTTTAAGCCACCATAGTCCAACCAGTTCATTTAGTGAATCATTACATTGTACTTGTCTTTATTGTGGCATCTTTCATACCTCCAGACAGCACACACAGTTTGATTCGCAAGCTACCATCTACCAAGTTTCCAAAAAATACAATGGCAGCAGTTGAATTATGCTTCACATTCACAGCCAAGGCTCTGGTTAACACACCCAGATGTTATATGCATTGTGAGGGTGTGCAAATATTCGAGTTTCAAACTTGAATCTAACAATACCTAATTGAATATTTCGATTAAATTTTCGTATGGGTGGTATCCAAAGTCAAGAACAATTTGACAAAACGAATATCTCAAACACCAATGGTAGAACTTGTACCCCTGTCACACTCAAATCTAATGTTATATATAATAAATGACATTTAGTGGACCTAATGTCATTTTGCTTGTGTGCTATTGCACGATGAAAACAAATGTCATTTTGAAATGATGACCTTCGTCCTCCTCAGCCGTCGCTTTGGGAGAAATAAAAATCTATTAAAACTAGCATGTAACATGCGTGTACCTACAAAAATTTTTGTGGGTAAAAGGTACTCCTACAATATAAGCGCGGCCATTTTACAAAACTTCCAATAGCTTCACAACACTCGAAAACCAACATGGCCAATGATATGACCAAACCATATTATAACAGAGCACGAGTACAGTGAACTGCAGCAGGGTTCAAGACTAACTTCCCGGTACCAGAAATGAGACAGCGGCAGCGATTTCATGTAGTTACAACCTTGGCCACTGCAACATGTGCAATCGAACGATCAACATCCGTGATACAGGCAACAACGACAACAGAACATAAATGAAACATGGCCAGCGTCCAGCCGCCGTTGTTGAGAGTAGCTTTTTTTCAAAAATTTTCGCGCATGCTATTATGTTATCAAAGCAGTAATAAGTTGATCTAGTAAGGAATAAGACATTTACAAATGATAGAAGTTATGTATACATAACTTAAGAGCCATCTCTGTAAATGTCGCTGGCGTTGCGACTACTCATTCGATCTGAAATCGAATGCTAATGTGTTTCAGGAACTCATTCGACCGAAAATGTCATTTTTATCAGATGACATACATTACTTTTCCCGTGTGACAGCAGACAAATGACATTACAAACATTTAAATGACATCACATTTGCCGTGTGACAGGGGTATTTGTTAGGGTGGCGTGGCTAAATCTAACACTGTCATTGACCTTTCGATAAACTTTCGCCAATATCCTGGTTAAAAAATTGAATGCCTGTTTATTTAAAAGATTATGCCATTTCTGCACATCGTAGCTTCAGCAGCCAAAGCCAGAGAGACTGGGAGACTATCGAACTGGTAGCATGAAAATTAGGCCTTACAGTCAGGGGTTTCAAAAATACTTCAATGAGCCCCAGGTTCCAAGAAAGAATAGTCTTTTGAAATACTGGGAAGGGCACGGAGATGCACTTTATCCAGGCATTGCCCAAGCTGCTTTGCCAAGCCTGTTTATCCCTATACCATTGAGGTGCCTATACTGAAGTGCCGTAATATTACAGTGTCTCCTTTGATCGCAGGAGACACTGTAATACTGTGACAAAGCTTGAAGCCAGGTCATGTGGAACAGCTTGTGTTCGATACTCAGTGACACAAATTTTCTTGGCATTGAAGGGAAAGCTACAGAAGTGAAGCTTCTGCAAATGTAGCCCTACACAAAATAGTCTGACAAGGCGCACACCATCAGTGTTTCGTGTAGACGCAGACGCTGCTTAGTGTTTAAGATATATTTAAAAAGGAGGGACCTTTTCATGCATCTGAAAATGCTGCAAAACTAAACAACTGTCTTACTGGTGTGTGCTGCGTCTCGTCTCAAATCCCTTTACACAGAAAATAAAGGAGGCACTTTTGTATTTCATGTTGAATATACGGGCGCTGATGTGGAACTACATTCACTGGCAGTAGAATGCGTGTGATTTGGTTTAGTAGTTTTCGCTTTGAATGCCAAGAAAAGTTGCTGCCTCGTATAGGAGGTATTCACTTGACATCACCCACAAGGTGTACTAGCGTCGTTCCAGAATGCCACCATCTTGGCAGTCTCAGTGGTTCGATGCGCTTATGGTGGCTGCGGTGACAGTGTGGAGCTATCTGGTTTTTTTTTTTTCCGTTTCCTTGGTGCACCTGCGGACTGCAATGGATCTAAGTGCATACGCATGCGAGTCGGATAAACCTGTGCGATAACGCTACTTGGAGAAGGTGCATCTGTGTGGCGACACAGACCTATTCGAACTTCAAGGCGCTGAACTTGATTGATTGATTAATATGTGGGGTTTGACGTCCTAAAAGTACCATATGATTATGAGACTCCCTAGTGGAGGGCTCCAAAAATTTCGACCATTTGGGGTTCTTCAAAGTGCACCCAAATCGAAGCACACTGGCCTACAGCATTTCAGTCTCCATCGGAAATGCAGCCGCCGTGGCCGGGATCCAATACCGCAACCTACGGGTCAGCAGCCAAATACCTTAGCCACCAGACCACCGCGGCGGGGCGGTGCTTAACTCCAACGCGATGTTAAACTGCTGCCACGGGTCGGCTTCACGGACATAAAGAGGATAACCTTGTTCACGTGACAAATTTCGTGTCATGTGATCAACTAAAAATTTACAAATCCATGGAGGGTCGCAACTATTTTACGAGCGCATGGGTGCAGCAGACGGGTGTGAAAGTTTTCCCCAACAGCACAATTACAGTGGTAGACGGAAAGGTAACTTCCCTCGTCCACTAGTAATCCCGTTTATGGTGCCGTGCGAGTGTTGTGTTGATACTGTAAACACGGTAACAGGATGTAATGGCATAAAAGGAATCACAGCAATCGCTGCAGTAGCTTTTTTCTTCTCAACAACCGCTGCGTACCGTGCTTTGTGTAGCCGAATAATCGCAGCTGTTAACTGCAGGCGTTAACATTCTGCTGTATAGCACGATTGCTGTTGTCGGAAAGGTAAGCCGACTTCCGCTTTATTTCTAATCGCATTTTTTCTGGCGTGCTAGCGCCGATGAATCCGCTAGACACGGTCATGGGATGACTGGGCAGGATGCCTCAGCAGTTATTGCGACTAAACCATTCCATCCTTCGCCGTGCTTTTACATCTGCGGCCTTCTGGCATTGACTTTTCAGCACTTCTGGCATGCAACCACTGCAAACGCCGCGTTTCCGCAAATGCAAATGAACTCGTTCGAAGGATTTTCACATCATAAATACGCACCGCTTACAAGACACTGCTCTATGTGAGCTAAGGAGCACTACTTGCACAGTAGAGAGATTCGACACTTCTCTTACAACGCACAGACAGTGAAGACAGAGCGCACACAGAACGCAGCCTGGTACTGCGCTCCCGAACAGCTGGACCGCCAAAATGGCGTCGCTGCCCGACGATGCTATTGCCACCTCGCGAATCAAGGCGCAACGCACACCCCCTATAGCGTGATGATCTGTAGGCTCTTGGTGGCAGTCTGTCACAATGTTTTGCACTGAATAACATGAGCAGATTTCATTACAGTAAACTCCTATAAAACAAAACTCTCTTAAATGAAATTGCTGCTTAAATAGGCCAACTGCCTCTAATATGTACGGTTTCGTACTTGAATATTATACCCTTGTTTATCTTTCAGTAAATGAAACTCTTTTTAAAGGAAATGCATTTTCTTGGACCTTTCAGGTTTCGTTTAAAAGGAGTCCACTGTACTTTGTTCTTTCCATCTCCATAAAATCATCTGAGCTTAAATTTTTTCCCCCTATTTGGCATTATTTGATACGAGATGGAATTTCACCATTTGTACATCCCTGATATATTGCACAAAAATACCCAAGGAATAATAATTGAAGTGGTGTAATACTCCAAAACCACGATATGATTATGATAGATGCTTTAGTGGAAGGCTTGGAAGTTTGAACAAACATGGGGTTCTTTTACGTGCACTTTAATCCAAGTACAGGGGCCTCATGCATTTTTGCCGCCATATAAAATGCAGCCACCGAGGCCAGGATTCGATCCCGCGACCGGCGGGTCAGGAGAAGAATTACCCATGTAAGTAGATGGCAAAACCACGCAGTGCTTGATAAATCAATAAAAGCACCACTCAGGTAATAAGAAACTAAGGTTTCGATCCTATCTGCCCAATGTCATATTTCTTTTCTTCCACGTTTCAGCTCCGTTAACTTAAATGAATCCCGGAGTTTCTAACAGCTTCACTGCATGTCGATTTCACAATAAGTTTTCTAAGCTTGACGCCATCACACTTTATTTCACTAACCTCTTTACCAACAGCACCAATGTGCAAAACGACTGTGCCTTAGTGAACTATGCCTAACTACCGGCTTCAATACAAAGCATTCGCAAGGTTACGGCGAATAATGGCACCCATTCCTCAATAGCAGCTGCACTTATGGCGGGTGCGAGGTTAAATGGCCAGGGCTGCGCCACGCGCCTTGTAAATAATAAATGGTAGTATCCATATTGCTGGCTGCCAGCAGATTATATCAGTTGACCGAATGCCGGCAGTTCTTTCCTATAGGAGGGTTGCAAGTAATGAGGTTAGGTGCACGTCGCAAACAAAACATACTCGATGTTTTTCACGCTGCTGCCAGCGGCTACATCGCAAATGCTTAGAGGCCGGGTCGACTCCATCGACTTGCCTTGGCCAACAGATGAGAAGTTCGGGAAAGGAGACGGGGAGAGAGTACTTGCACCTCAACAGCTCGGGGTCATGTGATCCAAGATTTCAATGACTTCACATGACGTCATTGGAAAAGCGATCGGCTTCAACTAGATATGCCTTGTGAAGCGACTTTTAAGTCAAGTAAAAAAACGAAGGAAAAAAAAGGGGGTTGGAAAACTCCTCTATGGGAAAGACGACAACAGGCAGGGAAGGGGCGTTTTGTTGCCATCATTATGCTTCCATCCTGCGTGCCCTGTCGGATTAAAGAGCCCGACAAAGAAAGCTCGCGTAATTGAAGTCACCCTCTGTGGCTCCATGTACGTGTCCTGTGTCGTGTAGGTATGAGAGTAATGAGTCTTGTTGAGGGGAGTGCCAAGTTTGTTGTGTATGGGGAGCCTACATGAATGACCGGTCATGTAGGCGCCCTGTTGTGTGGCAGCAAACATACTTAGGAACATGTTTGCCGGCATTTGCTGATAGGGCTGTTACCGCCATACACTTTAAATCAAAGGAATTTACTAAAGTCTACAAGTGTACAGCCCGAAGTCTTCCCGATGGCTATTCGGTTGCCTCACATCGTTACACAGTAGACGCTTCTAATTTTTGAAGTAACCAGTGGGCAGTCCACAGCTACAGGGTCAAGAAACCTGTCCAAAATGCGATAATGGCATGCTCCAGCACCCTCTGGCACCATTAATTTCGATATCTTCTTGTTGTCGACAGCCCACACTTAAGCATTTAGCCTTGGCGGCTTTGCATATGCGAGAATTTTGGTTCTTTCAAAATAGTGGCAATCAGAAAACATCGTCAGTGCAGTCCGAAGCACGCCTTTTCGGTGTTTTAGACAAATGTGCTGACCAGTGACTGGTACTGTACTACGTTACGCATGGCAACACACGACTTGCCAGTGAGACGAACACGCGCTCTTGGCCTCTTGCCTAGGTGATCTGATGGTCGCGGGACGGAATCCGAGGCGGTATATGTTTGAGACCGGTGTGCTGAGATTCAGGTGCATAGTATTACCGCAGCCCTCCACTAAGGCTTCCCTCTTAATCTGATCTGCTTTTGTGATTTAAACTCTGACAAATATCATTACTCTTCGGCCGAGTTGTGACGCGATGTGAATTGGTGAAAGGCAGAAGAAAACGGGGTGCCGCGGCGCAATGTAGCAAACTGTAAATCAAGCCGCCAAGTTAACGAACTATGCAGCGTGGATGACGACCACAAAAGTGTAAGAAAACTTGAAATAGTCCTAGCAAACCATAATGTAAACAAAACACTTTCTGTCACATGACCTCAAACTTGCTTGACAAGATGTAGCCATTTGCAGTGCCATTTGAAGCCGATCGCAGTACAAATGACGTCATATGTGACGTTTGCCATGTGTCACTGACCATGAGCTGTTGAGGTTCAAATATAGACTCTCCTGTTCAGGACTCAGGTCCTTAGCTATTCTTGACAATGGTGATCAGTGTTGCTAAATGTCGGAGAGCAAACTTAGCTAAATGGCACCTTAAATGTTAAAAATACAGCAGGGTGCTAATAAGTCGCTGGTTTCTGGTGTATTATTCCAGCTGCCGGCACTACACGCGCATCCCCTACTTTGCCAACACATATATCGCCGGCACGACACCTGAAATGGGCGGCAGAAAAATCACATGGTTATGGGCAGCCAAAGGGGAACAACTGCCGGCAACTTTTTAACCGGCAACTTTTATGCCGGCTGCCGGCACCATGGGCACGGCCACAATACATGACACCGTGGGGGCAGACAAAACTTACAATGTGATCCGTCAGCTGTCTGGGCCGAGTTCTGTGGATTGTGGTAGAGGTTTTGCAGTAGAACAGTCTGCAAAAAAAAAAACAGGAAAGAAAATTAGCCGGACATACTTGCGCTGGTGCGCTATCTCCAGTTCGCGACGGTGCCGGCAATTCACCTGACTAAACGTAGGTTTGTTGTGGATCCTCGAGCATCTGTCGCCATGTCGACAGGCTCCAATCTTGAAGTAGAAGGAGCAGTTGACTCTGCGGGGAGAAAACGGCGAACAGGTTCACGACAAAAAGGTTGAGATACGCATTGCAAAACGGGACACCTTAAGAGAACAGCACGGTAAGCAGAATATAAGTGCGACCTATGGTATCTATATAGAATAAAACAAACTAAACATACGATACTCCGCAGAATTAAAGCCAACCCCGAAGAGATAAAATACAACCACAAGGGGTGGCGGCGCGATGAAAGCCCCAGAGCGGCGGATCCCGCTGAAACGTAGGCAACTTGTTTGTCCGTATTCTCCAAAAGTAACAACAGCTGCGCCAAGCCTGAACTTTAGTGCGGTAGCTCGTTCAAAAAGGTGCAATTTTGTTCACCATAAATGCAAGCAAATGCAGGTAATTATAGACTTACTTGTCTTTTTCTGTGCCGAAAATCGAAGCCAGATACTCCGCCATTTTGGACTGGCAATTTGTGTAACTCGGCTACTTAGGACTGTTCTTACCTGTTGTGTTGCGTTTATAAAGATGGCGCCACGAATGTTAAGGTATTACTTGAACAAAGACGTTGCTTGAACGTAACAGTAAAAAAATAACGCATATTTAACTCAAAATAGACGTTTTATTTTTATATTTGAAAATTCAATTCAGATTGTGATACTTTAGTAGAGACGCAACAAGCGAATAGCCTCAACGTTTATAGTTGGTTTTATTATATGTTTTATTATGTAATATAATATATGATTTAATATGTAATATAATGAAAGCATTCAATGACACTTTTTTCAGCCCTTCGCAAACCGGACACGGTAGCTGTGCATAGATACAAATCACGGGAAAGAGAATTTGAAATAAGATAACATTCTACACGAGTGGTGGCTCATTCATAACTCTCTCAACACTCTCACTTTCCACTGGTACGTGTTCTGTGGCGTCACGGAGGAAGGAAAGGTGTGTGGCGTGGATTCGCAGGAATGGCAGTGTGGTAGTGTTTGGGCAGTTGCTGGTGCGTGAACACCTGTTTTAGCGTCTGTCTTTCGAGAGACTCGGCGAGCGCTTCTTCAACCCTTCATCGACTAAACGTGAGTACACGTCAGCTAAAGCGACACCAATCGCTGCCGAACGCATCGTTTCTTTGTGAATATCCAACAATCTCGGAACGCTAGCTGGCTGATTGAGCTGGCGTTGCACAAATCGCGAGTAAACGCGTACACGAGTTTCTCCGAGCGAGATTGGCAAATGAGGCATAGCAGTTTCGGAAGACGAAGCCTGCCGTCGAGGCGGCCCTGGCTGACCCATATTCGCGTTCACTTTCTACCTTGGCCCTGGTGTCCTACAATACGCTGGCGGTCGCTTCCCCCAAAACAACGCAGGCGCGCAGGATTTCCCAGTTGCTTCTAGGTCAGTCGGTTCACTGGCCTCGTTAAGAGAAAGTGTAAGAGTAAAAGTAGCCGCCGTGGACGTCCGCAATTGCCGTCGGTGCGCCTTCCTTGACGTCCGTTCCTGGGTTCCCTCTGCAGAACCATGTCGGACTCGGACATGGCTCGGAACCCGTTCGCGGCCCTCTTCCCGTCCTTGGTGGACGTGCAAGCCTTTGTCCAGAACTCCGCTGAGGTGTCCACGCGGGATTTCCCGCTGGCGGTTACCGAGAAGGACCTCGCCACTCGTCGGATGGAGTCCAGCGAAAACTCGGCGCCAGAAATCATCACCTCAGCCAGCAACCTGACCAGCAACGTCGTGCCCGATGACCATCAACTGTTGTCGACCACACTCGAAGATATATTCAGGGTCGTCGTGTCAGGTAACAAGCTCGACATTTGTGGGTTTTTGTGCGATCGTCTAAGCGCGGTGTTGTAGAAATGAGCGATGGTTATCACCGGAAGTAGCCCCGGTGCAGGTGTAAAGTTGCATACCAGTAGTGTGCAGGTGCCGCAGACTGTGCGGTTACCTTCATTGCGAAACGCTGGAAGCCGATTGTCAACGCCAGAGTGCGCCGATCGAGATGGCCGATTCCGATGCTGGGAATTGTTTCGCCTCCGTAGCCGAACGCGCTCTCGACGCGTTCCGTGGCATTGACCCATTAATTGCCGCGACCACTGGATAATGCTTGTGCGAAGAAAAAATTTGCGGCCAGAATAAATTACATAACGCACGGTTCTATTCAATATTCCCTGGCAATGTTGCAAAATTTTGCGACTCTCAAAGACAATCGCGAGCGTTACAGATTGATTACGAGATGAGTGAATAAGTGTGAAAAAGCAAGTTAGCACAGCATCTACCAGGCGCGCTTCTGACTTGAGTGTAAATTATGTGGCTGGGCTAGTTGGTTTATGTATTCAGCAAACACTGCGCAAGGGACGACGCCGCGTTTGAGACAGGACCCGCACACACTTTCAACCATCAAAAGTCTGTGATCGGAAGTCTGCACTTCGTGTGTGTACGTGCATGTTCTATGTTTTTAATGTGTTGTCTTCTTTGCGCACTTTATATGCCTTTGCTGAATGTGATTTTTATTTTGTGAGGTAACCATGCAATTTCTTCTTGTTAGGTTTTGGCATGGGTGATTATAGTGGGAACATGATGAACCATATGGCACAACATTCAGTTGTCAATCTATTTACAAGCTACCAATAAACCTGCCTAAAAGCAACTCTATAAGCTGGTACCCGATAAAGTTATACCCGTTTTGTGAGCGTGGTCAGGTCAGAAATTTGCGACATATTGTCTGTAATTTGGTTCATTTTCTCGTCCTAAGTATGTCTAGTGTGCTTTGCTTTGCATATTTACACAAAATTTGTTTCAGATGACATTGGTTCCACACCTACCAAGGGTCCCTGCTGTGTCTTCCCAGAGACATTTAGGGATTCGAATAAGTGCCTTGCACTTGAAAATCTTGACGAGGTAAGAATTGGTGAGCTATACAAGTTACACGTGCTCATGTCATGACCACCATAGATACGCCATAGTCCACACAGCTAAGCGAATACGAGTTGCCCTTTAAGGTACTCCCAAACATATATGTGTATTTTTTTTTTTCAATATTGAAAACACTCTGGTGTGAATGTAATACCTTTCAGTGAGCCCCACATGTGCTTAATTGTTGTAATTTATATTCCCGTTATTGCCTTCCTCCTTCAGGCAGTTTCACGTGGTAAGCTATGAATGATTTTGAAACTGACCCAATTACTGTGGATACCTAACGAGTCCAGCAGTTGATGTTCTCATTTCTTTTCGACATAATCTTCTCAGCTGGCATGCTGCCAGTAGTGCTGCAGCGCTTGATGGTCCTTTGCACTCGCCACTTTGTTGTTCTTGGTCACTGAAATGTCAGTGGCAGAGTCCTTTCAATTCCTGTACAGTTTCTGCATTTCATTCTAGTACGTTCTTCGACAAGAGCGCTCTGCATGTTTTCCTCTTTGTAAATGGAAAAAGTAGCAGTCTTCCTCATAAAAGAGACTACCCCATTATTCTACATGTGAATTCATTCCTCTAGTAGTGTGCTGGCAGCACATTTTGTGTGTGATGTTATCATCAGTGCCAGCCGATATGATTCCCCAGGATAGCTTCCTTTTGAAAACATTTTAACTAAGGGAGTTTATTGCGCTGTTGTCTTTGTTGGTGGCCTGAGGATTCAGACAGGTGCATATCAGAAGGTGTCGACGTGCTCCTACGGGGTAAGCCTACCAGCAAGAGCCTTCCGGTGCGGAAGACGACCATTGCGCTCGTGTCTTTCATGTCCTTCTTGTCTCTGTGTCGTCGTTTTGTTCTCGCGCAATAACTATCGTCTCTAAGGGAAATTTTGAACAAGGTTCCAAATAACAGGTGATCGTAATCGACTCATTTCCAGGTGGTGTTCGAGCGACTCGTCCTGGACGATCCACAGCACCACGTTGTCCACAAAAGCACCATTGCGAGTGAAATTGCTGAAGCAACAGAGCCCAGGGTTTTCTTCTACCTGTACCAATGCTATTTCAGGCTACAAAAAGCAGCATCCAAACTCAAGGTTTGTTCTGTTAATTTTTACCCATTTCGAAAACCCTTTACCCTTTTCGCTACTCAGTCTTGCCAGGTCTCACGATGTCTTGCCTAGTCTCCGTGTAGCACTTCCTGTTTCTCACCAGCTGTCTGCCTCACATTAAATCAAAAAGTTGATAAATAAAACATTTAAATCTGTTGATATGGTACGATGTCCCATGTGATCTCCCTCTGCAAAGTGTGTTTAGTTGATGGCCCTGTTCTCTGCACAGCTATGCGGTAAAATCACAATCTCTACCTGAACCATTTCAACACAAGTACAGGTGACAGAGAGCCTATACAGTAAAAGCTCATTAATACAAGATGTGTTAATTCGAACTGATGCTCTCATCCCGGCTCAGCCCGATGTATTTTTATGGGCGATCACTCGCGATAATTGAAACATGGTGTATACAACAGGCAATTCAAGCTGCTCCTGATTTTCATCTCATCTTGCAGAAGTTGGCTCAAAGTGATCACAGTGTGTTGCAAAAACAAACCAACTAACTAGAAACACAAAAAAAACAAGACAGCAACATTGCTCAGCAAATGAGAATTCTCACGCCGCTTTTCGGCATGCTGCCAGCAATGCTCATGAAGTCGTGATAGATGAAATGCAAGCAAACACAAATTACTGATTACTTTTCATTTTGATTGCATTATTTATGCCACATAAATAAACGTGTTTTTGGAGAATAAATAGAATCATGGTCAATAAGACTCACTGCTCACATGAGTGCATGTAGATGTTTTTCTCTGGCATATCACCGACTGATTGACTGTAATTTTCGTTTACTGTTTGACCTCCTGTGCCGAATTCAAAAAATCGCCTACCACAAACATGTAGGTATCGTCTAATTGGCGATAACAAATCCAGAGTTGCTATTTTAGGCTTTGTCTGCGCAATATGGCATGATGTCCATTCATTTTAGCACCCGCCCACTTACATAAGCTCCACTTAATTTAATAGTACTTGCAGCATCATTTTGCCGTCTCTATTGAAGCTGCTTGAAATGCTTGCGAGATGAACCATGACCCTTTAATCATAAGGCATTTAGTTTAGTGAGCCTGCTTTTCACATATTCTCTCACAGAATGAAGATTTTAGAACCATTGAAAACACTATTGTCTCCCAAGCTTCGACATGCCTCTGCCACTGTGACATTTATCCTGGTAAAAAGATTCAGGAGCAGGTGTTCTACCTTTTGGAAGAATACCATGACAGCTCAGGCAAGTAGCCAAATGATACTGTTTTTTTTTTAACTAAATGTAAATTGAAATGTGACCATTACTTTTTGTGTGATTGAGGTTCAATGCTACTCAATATCAGTAAGTATCATTACACCATTACATTGCATATGCTACGGAAGTAAGTTGACGTAGAACCACGTGTCGATAGCTTGTATTTTGATGGTTCCTCAAGCACATGAACAATGATTAAGCCAACTTATACTTAATTCTTGAAGTGTTATCAGCACCTACTCTTAAAGCATAAATTCAAATGCACTGAAAATAATGTGGCCAGTGAAGGGGTGTAATACCCCTGTCACACGGCCACCACCAAACTCCGTTGAACACTGTCAACGTAGATCTCCCCTAAGGGATTCCACGGAGAAGGACTTGTGGCAGTGTCACACAGCAATGACAAGGTTGTAACAGTTGCCGCGAGGGGGCTCAGCTGGTGCTGTTTGATTTTCGGAAAAGTATTCTAATTTGATCCTTATTGATTTTTTTGTGAATCCTCGTTATGCGGTTTTTACAAAAAAGCACTATTAGGTAGGTATGCGACTAACAAACCATTAAAAATAATTTCAAATAAAAACGCATTTGCTAAATGTAGCAATGCTGCTAGTGACGCTGGCCACATTGTGCTTTTAGTTGTTTTGTTGCCTGTCTACATGCCCGGTACGAAAGTTCTTATGCTTCCTTGTCCTCGTGAGCGCACATTTTGTGTTCTTCAGCCATGAGTGACACAGCAGACGACGTGAGGAAGTGGTGCGATACTGCGCTGGTAATGACGTTGATCGGCTGGCGCCGGCCGGCCAGACTCGCGAGGCACGGTGTGTAGGGCATCGGTGTTGAGAGTAAGTGAACTCTGGCGGGCGTAAAGATTGTAAACAAACACGCGTTGTGAATGAGTACTACAACGAAAGAACGTTTAATATTGCTAAAATGTATTATTCTTTCACTGCGGCCACTTGGTGCGCGAAATTTTTCTCTGACCTCTAGACTGCTGAGGACGAGAGTACCTCGTTTCGCTGCGAAGGGAGATCGTTGAACGTCCTTTGCGAAATGCTCCGTTCACCTTCGTTTGCGTAAGGGTGGCCGTGTGACACCGACCGCATCTTCATTGTTGTAAAGACGAGGGAGTTAAACGGTCTTCACGGCTGCCCGTGTGATAGGGGTATAACACTTCACGATCACCAACATTCTTGTCGTCCAACATGAGTTAAGGGGGGACGCGGCTTTGGGATCGCAAAAAATGGCAAAAAAAATCGATTTTTTTGAAACTCAAGTTTTCAGTTTCTGGAACCCTTTTTCTATCTGGTTCCAAAATATCTACACTGAAAACCGCGCAGAAGTGCTTCGGAAAATTCGTTTCACCCACCTAGGTAGCAAAACTTTTTCTGGAAATGGCGAGAAAACAGCGATTTTCAAAAAATTATAGCTTCGCGATGTTTGGGCCGGGAGCCGGCTTCTTGGGCTCATCGGAAAGAGGATTTCTACGAGGTTAACTTTCCCGCCTCAGCTGGCTCCTCCCTTTAACAACAAGCGCACACAAAGCAAATGTTTGAAGGTCGTTTTGAGACCCTTGATTGGCCGTGGCCGCCATGTTGCCTCAGCTCGCCTCGCCATTGGTCCGATGCTCGCTCCGGGAGATCGTCGTCTGCTGCTTGTGCGTCGCGAGGACATGGCTCTTGAAAATCGCTACTTCGTGACGCGTTCACGGCTTGATGATCACTTAAGATATAATTACGCTTTAGTTACGAGCAGTAAGCGGATGCGCGATCAGGTTACTACGAGCGGGCGCGCGGTCTACGAGCGCCGCGCGTCATCAGAGTCGTCTTTAGCCCCAACTACGCTGACAGCGAGACTGCGGGCTTCTAGAAACGACGCGCTAGCGCATTCGTGGCGACGTGCTTCTTCGCAAGCAACGAAGCTGTAGACGCCGACAACATATCTCGCAAGTGTACCCCGTCCTCGGACTCCAGTGACCGTTCTTCCATCTTTCCTGTCTCTCCTATCCCCTCAGTTTGTTGTTGCTTCACCTCCCTCCCTCTTTCCTATACCTTTACTTCTACCCTTTTATCCCTCCTCACCCCCATCCCTTGTGAGCTCTGTGGCGGTGTCGCTCACTGAAGCAGACAATAACGGGGCTCACTTTTCTCTTCTTTTCTCTTAAGAACCACTTCAAGCGGCGGCACGATCTGATTACTACGAGTGGCCGCACCGGATGCACGATCAGATTACTATACGAGCGGGCGCGCGGTCTATGAGTGCGGCGCGTCATCGGAGTCGGCTTTAGCCCTAACTCCGCTGACAGTGAGACTGCGGGCAGGAACGACGCGCATGCGCACTCTTGGCGACGTGTTCACAGAACACCTACTACACCTACCAGGAATGTAGCACGGCAAGGTTCTGTTTCAACAGAATCGAAAGTTGGGCCAGTTGGATATGCATGGTATAACTATCAGTTAAAGCGCACAAATGACAGGAAGAGAGGACAAGCGCTTTCTCGCAACTAAACTGTTTATTAGAAAAGGCAGAATATATATACAGGCAATTGAAAAACACGACGCATGCGTGTGCAGGCAAAAAAGTACATCCGTGGCACATCGAGAACACATGGTAAAAGAAGACAGATTATCTCGGAACATAAACTAGAAAAACAAACTCTCTATCGTGCAGCAAAACCGAAGGCTGGCTGACGCATTGTTCCCCTCTTTTTCTTATGTGAAAAGCTTCTGTCAACTCGCGAGTCAATTTATTTTTAGACCGAAAAACCACTTCAGTATCCACTTCAGTACCACTTCAGTATCAGAGAGCACGATTCTTCTTTGAAATCTTTGGGTGCATCGCATCTCGCGGCCCATTGCAGGGAGTGCGGTTGTTATCCTATTTTTTATGATACTGAAGTGGTTTTTCGGTCTAAAAATAAATCAACTCGTGAGTTCACAGAAGCTTTTCATATAAGAAAAAGAGGGGAACAATGCGTCAGCCAGCCTTCGGTTTTGCTGCACGATAAAGAGTTTGTTTTTCTAGATTATGTTCCGAGATAATCTGTCTTCTTTTACCATGTGTTCTCGATGTGCCACGGATGTACTTTTTTGCCTGCGCACGCATGCGTCGTGTGTTTCAATTGCCTGTATATATATTGTGCCCTTTCTAATAAACAGTTTAGTTGCGAGAAAGTGCTTGTCCTCTCTTCCTGTCTGTTTTTCGTGCGCTTCAACTGATAGTTATACTAATGCTCTGTTTGGCGTTGCATAAGTTGTTGCCAGACTGAGAGGGTCATTGTTGCCAGACTGCTGCCAAATTTTGTAGAGAAATTTGCACCTGTAGTTGTGGCTTCCTCGCGAGACTTTGGTGTCGTCCGCGGTGCATTTTGCGAGTGCATGAGCGATGCTGGCCGTTTTAATTAACGGAATGAACCACGCCTTGCTGACGTTGGGGCGCATTCTCTTGCTGTGTGCGCTGCTGTGCAATTAAGAGATCGTGTCTCAGAGTTGGGGAATCAACGACGCGTTGTCCGCCGTGCATTTCGCGAGTGCGGTGAACGACGGGGAAAACTGAATAGAGTCGCAGCAGGCGGTGCGCTGCCCCCCCCCCCCCTTTTTTTTTTCGCAGGTGATCGTGCCGCATTGATCGCGTTTCACGACGGAAATGCTACGCCTTTCCTAGCTGTGTCAGCACAAGACATATCGTTCAAACTTGTGTACATGTGACGAATAAACGTCCCAAGGCTGGCTAATCGCGGTACGTCGGATATGCTACAGCTATATACGCCTGGAAGGCTGCTTTATCGACGCAGTTCGAGCGAATTAAGCGCAACTCGCGCGTACCTGTAAATGGAACCCCGCATAAGCATTCATTAGTTGGAATTTCGGTCGTTTGTGCTTATTGTGGGTAGGGCCCTGCAAGCGACGGTGGCTGGTCGGCGGGGTATATAGTTGTAGCATATCCGACCTACCCCGATTAGCCAGCCTTGGGATGTTTGTCACATGTGCACGAGTCCGAACAATATGTCTTGTGCTGACAGAGCTAGGGGAAGTGTAGCGTCCCCGTCGTGGCACGCGGTCGACGCGGCACGATCACCTGCGAAAAAAAAAAGGGGGGGGGGGGGGCAGCGCACCGCCTGCTGCGACTCTATTCAGTTTTCCCCGTCGTCCCTAATCTTGAGCCGCGATCTCTTAATTGCACAGCTGCGCACATAGCAAGAGAACGGGCCCCGACTTCTGTAACGCGCGGTTCATTGCGTTAATTACGTCGCACACACACTCGCGAAATAGTTCATCGCACTCGGGAAATGCACGGCGGACGACGCGTCGTTGATTTGCCAACTCTGAGACACGATCTCTTAATTGCACAGCAGCGCACACAGCAAGAGAACGCGCCCAGACTTTTGGAACACTCGTTTTATGTTCATTTTGTTAATTAAAACGGCCAACGTTGCTCACGCACTCGCAGAATGCACCGCGGACGACACCAAACTCTCACGGAGAAGCCGCAACTACAGGGGCAAATTTATCCACTAAAGTAGGTGGCAGTCTAGCAACAACCATCCCAAAGTCTGGCGACTGACTTATGCAACGCCAAACAGACGGTAGTTATTGCGCGAGAACAAAACGACGACACAGAGACAAGAAGGACACGAAAGACACTCGTGTCTTTCGTGTCCTTCTTGTCTCTGTGTCGTCGTTTTGTTCTCGCGCAATAACTACCGTCATGCCATACCAACTAGCCCAAGCTGCCACACTGCCAAACAGAACTCTGCCTGTAGCACATCACTCGCTAGCTCCTCAGAATCACGTACGGGCATTTTACGCATCGGCAGCGGACAACACAGTCAAGGTCCTCACCCCCCCCCCCCCCCCCCTCACTGCCAAGGATTTGCTCGGAACAGCGGCTAGCAGTTTCGCGCGTCGTCATTCGAAAACGCGATGCCAAGCGCAGTGCGCGCCGATTTTTTTTTGTCATCGTAGTTACACATTTAGCGCATCGTCATTCGAACGCCGCCGGCAAGTGCATTACGCGCCGGCTGCACTGTACACGCGGCCGCGCACCCCACGGTCATATGGAGTGCTGTCAGTAAGCTTTTGTGATGCGATTCAGACGTGCTTGGAGCCGTGCTTGATATCGCCACGAAGGTCTATGAATGTTCCGAGGCTAATGAATTGCTGTAGATTAGAGTTTCCGCGACCGGCTGTATGATGATGCGTTTCACGGCTTGAGCGGCAAAAGAGCATGTATGAATCAGGGGCACAAATTTTTATATGCCCATTTCGCGTCATTAATAATACTGCTAAAAATTCCTGTGCCACCAGTCTTCTGCCCATAACTCTGTTATTTGGAAAGAAGGCATAGGCCGTCATGGTGTGATCGATTTTTTTGATGCAATAAACCTCTCTCCAAATAAAGAAAAGTTCAGTGAATATTTGTAATCAAGTACTTAATTACGCTAATTACAACTTGAGCACAAAAAATGTGTAATAATTTCAGTATATGGTTTTATTCAATTACAATCTTTTCTGTCATACCTATCACACCATTCCTTCATACAAAGAACTTGGTTTGAAATCCATACTTATTCTTTGTAAATCATGAAAGGAGTAAATCATGAAAAGAAGTCAAATATCTCAAGACAAACCTGAGATCACAATTTTTAGGTGTCTTAGAGACGTAAAGAAAAGTTGAAACTTTAAACCCAGCTTTCTCGATACTGTTTTTTTTTTTTCTACATTATGCTCAGCCCCTCCACATGGTTCAATGAAGAAATAATTTGTCTCTCGTAAAGTATTTGTGGTATCGCTTCAAAATTTTTATGGAAGCACTGTGAGGTCATTCTTAGTGTCTTTGCCAATTTTCATCAATATCCAACGAGAAACAAAAAACTTCATTGAAAAAAGCCTGTTGAAAACTTCTACAGGCTTTTTCTCACAAGTGTGTTTTGGACATTGTGCATTGCTTGTGGAAAGAGTAGCACGGGAATGACTGGACCGATATTGATTCTGTTTTTTTTTCCCTGAATCCTTAAACACTGCTTGTGGGTACAGCAATCCTCAATTTCTGTTTTATGGCCCTGTTTTCTTTTCTAGATGATGATTTGTCCGTGCCACTGTTTCTGACAATGTGTGTCTCGGCAGCCATGATGATCTCTAAAAAAAAATAGAACTTATAAAAAATTCTGAGAGTGCCGTACCCTGTAGCTTTTTTTTTTTCGAGTAAAGATCAACATCATTCGCAGCTTCCTGGCATGTTTTGTTACAGCGCTAGGCTTTCCACGAGCAGACCATGTAATTGTACCATGTAGCATTATTTAACTTGAGAACTACTGAAGGTATCATGATGAAACTGCATATTTCCCTATTCGAAACACTTATGAGCATGCCAAATTTCATTGCTGTAGGTCAACAAATAAAAAAGTTTTTTTTTCAATGCCACCTCCCCCCTTAAAGACAGGTTTATCAAAGTGAGCATTTAAGGGTCTCTATTTTCATGTGCCATTTTTTTTTTTCAGGACTTGAAAAACTTCTGGACCCTTGTGTGTGTACTTAACGCTCCTACAATTACCATGCTTCAATTGAAAACTATAGATAATCTCCCTTATTCTCTCGTTATCTTTACTATCTGTTTGGTTGTGTCTACCAATGTTGTTTTGTGGTGTTCTGTAATCTTGTGCTGTGCAACTGCAGCCATGGAATGTCATCAGTTGACATTTAAGGCGTGTTAATATAAAGAAAACATTTATCTCATAGCTTTTCTTTTTAATTATTTAAGTGTGCATTGATTTCAGTTACTAAAGTTATTTTTTTTGCATGCAGTGGTAAAATTTATCGAGAAAAAAATATCGCTCTAATCCAACAGGTCATCAGGAGCATCTCGAGTGCTTTCTACAAAATTGTGCCAACTGCATCAAAGAACGCTTTGACGCTGGCGAGGAACAGGTGTCCTTGCTGGAAGTGCTCTCGCACTCGTTTGACATCCTTCGTGCTCGCTTTGCTAGGGTGTCCGTCGTCAGCCGGGATCTCTACGTGTTGCTCGACATACTCAGATACTTCACCCTGACCACATCCACGGCAACTGTGAGTGATGCTGCGATTTCTCAGCGTTCATTTTCAATATGACATGATTAATTGTATATATGCTTTTAGTTAGTTGATACAGGGGCTCCTGGTGCACTTTCAATAGATGTTTTGTAATTACTACTACAAACAGAAAATATGTAGGATTTGCAACGAAACAGGCGATCTATGTGCTGTATTCTCAACTGAGCTTCTTAGGATTATGTTGCTTTACATCTTTTTGTCTGCAAACTTGAACTAGTATTCCCTAAGATAAAATAGCTTTACTCTTGAGTACTGTGTTTCTCCTGTCAGTTTTCTTGTTTGTTATAGTATTATTTTCTAGTGCATGTTTCAGCTGCGAAGACCAAGGGCTATGTTATGAAATATGAACAGTGGTACTTCAATTTTTTCTGCTCTTTGTTTGTCAGTTCTTATATCAGTTAACCTGATACACATTGCAATATCAGCAGCCATGCAGCTTTCCAAAACGTTTTTGTTACGACATTGAAATGTCATAAATTTTCATGTGCTTTTGTGACTTTGTATGGCAGTAAAACCAAGCTTGTCATACAGAATTGTTTCACTCGCCGGGTGACTTGAAATCTCTGGACATTGTTGCCATGCTTGATTTGGTCTGTAAAATTCCTGTTTACGTGTAGGCACTGTCTGTAAAAGCATGAGCAATTAAGATCAGTGGTTCGTCTATTTTTCCATGGTTTGTTAAAATTCCCACTCTGTGTGCTTGTGTATCCTTGCCAGTGTCACTGGTCTTGAAGGTCACCGATTTTAACTGGCATCTGTCTGGCAGTGCTGCTTGCCTTTAAATATGACAGGGGGAGGAAAAAAAGGTGCCTGAGAGAGTTCATTGAGTTTGAGAAGCAAGGGCAGTTGGTTCACGTAACTCATTCCCACTTGGTATTCTGTCTATCCACTGAATTGATGTTGTCATTCTTTTTAAATATAAAAATGTGTCGTTATCCACCTTTGTGAAGTTTTTCGTTTCTTTTCTCTCTATCGCTTACTTTTTTATTCGTTATATATGTATATATCTTGCAGTTGAATGTTGAGGAAGCTGGAATGTTGAAAATGACTGTTCCGCAAGCAGCATTCAATCTATAGGTATTTAGTTATTCTTATGGACTTTGGAAAAGCCTAAAGGTGTGCCATTCCATTTTCTATGTAGTAGTCGATATTGACTGTCACAGTTTGTTGCGATGATCAGTGGCCAAGGTGCTCGGCTGCTAACCCGAAGGTCGCGGGTTTGAACTCAGCCGCTGCGGTCACATTTCGGTGGAGGCAAAATGGTAGAGGCTCGTGCACTGTGCAATGTCAGTGCACGCTAAAGAGCACTAGATGTTTAAATTTTTCGGAGCCCTCCATGACAGCGTCTCTCATAATCATATCTTGATTTTGAAACTGAAAACCCCAGACATAATTATTATTAACGATGGTGATGGTGTGATGGCTTTACATATATGCATTGCCATTCTTTCCACCACCATGTTTGTCATTCGTTATACGTATCTGTGTATTGGATGGTGCTCAACATTCCACAGGCTTTGCTGGACTTTAGCACTCCTTCGGACACGGGTGACCTTCGAAGCTTTCAGGAGACCTTGCTGGGTTCACCGCTCTGCATTTCAGTCCTGCCGCGAAGGGAAGCAGACCCCTTCGAGTTCTTTGAAACCCCTTCTCAGTCCACTATGCAGGAGCATTCCATCACTGAAAGTAACCTTTGGCTGGTAAGTAATTTCATTTTCATTGCAGACCAGTTAACAATGTTAACCGCTTGCGATGCTGTACCAGATATAATGCATTCTTTCCTGGGTTTCATTTACCCTTCTATAAAACTGAAAGTTTGTGCATGCTGCTCAATGGTTCAGCTGTGCAAAGTGAAATATTCTTTGTAATTGGAGGTTCTGGAGATTGTTGTGGCAGAGAGTACATATCTCAATTAGTTGCACTGGCCAAGTGCAATGTGATAAGGGCAGCATTCGAGGATATGTTTATTTTATTTATTTAAAAATACCTGCAGCACCTGAGGGCATTATTGCTGGGGAGAAAGTACACTGCGTAACATATGCTTACATAAAAAGAACAACTATTAAAAAAAAGCAAGATGAACACAAAAACAAATCTTAGCCAAAACGTAGCTAAGGGTGTAGCAGTATGTCCCTGAAAAATGCTTCAGTGCAGCAGTCTGCAATCTCCCATGGAAGCTGATTCCACTGAGAGATTGTGTGTGGAAAAAAGGAGTATTAGTAAACACTTGTTTTGCAAAAACTTTCTCTTAATTTTTTAGGGTGGTCAGTTCTCTTAGGTGAAAAATGGGGAGGTGAAAGGTAAGAATCTTTATCTATTTCAATCATCTCATGAAATATTTTGAAGAGGATTTCTAATCTCAAGTTTTTCCTATTTGAGACTAACGATTCCCACCCTAACCTATTTCCAAGTGACACTGACACTGAAGCCATAGTTGCTAGTCCTAAAACGAGCTACGTGGTTTTGTACGATCTCAAGCATATTAGACAAAGTTTTTGTTTGTGGGTCCCACACCACACAGGCATCCTCTAAGATAGGACATCTAAAAAGTAGAGTAGTTTTCTGATTTTGGAAGAAGCTAACCCCAAGTTCCGCCTAACAAAGTTTAACATTCTGCAGGATCTCGCTGTGACATATTCAATGTGTATAGTCTAGGTGAGATTTGATGAAAAGTAAACACCATGGTATTTATATATTCAGTTACTCGCGTTAGCTGGCTGGTATGTAATGTATAGTGAAACAGGTATGAGTTGCATTTACAAGTGAAGGAGACTCATTGGCACTTCCTAGGGTTCAGAGACATACGCCACCTATCGCACCAGCTTGTAGTGCTGTCTAAATCGCGTTGCAAATACTGAGGGTGAGAGGTGGATATGATACAGTGGTAAACCACACAATCATCTGCATACAGACGTACTTAGCACGAGACATCCTCAGCAATATCGTTGATGTGGACTATAAACAGCAAAGGCCTCCACACAGATCCCCGTGGAACTTCTGAAGCAACGATACATATTCAGATTGGGAACCATTAATTACGACATGTTGCAACAGTCTTGTAGATAACTCATTATCCAATAAAGCAATGCAGGAGTAATACCGAGGGATGTGAGTTTATGTAGCAGCAGAAAATACGGCACGGAATCAAACACTTTCTGAAATTCTAGGAATATGCAGTCAGTCTGCACACCAAGCTCAAATGAGTAAAAAGGTCATGACTGAATTCTATGAACTGTGTTGAACAAAAAAGACCAGACCAAAATTTGTGCTGAAATTCAGTAAAAAAATTGGTTAGTTTATAGATGTTTAATCATATGCTCCATTGTTTTACTACACATGCTCGTTAGGCAAATTAGCCTCTAGTTGAAGACAATATTTTCTGGGCCACCCTTATGTATCAGAACCACATTTGCAACTTTTCGTTCCCTATGTGAACAAGAAGTGCGCAATGATTTATGATTTCCGAAAATTTAACAAGGTAGTGGGCATACATATCACAGCAAGCCTTAACCCGTAAGAGGGTATATCATTGACCCTCTGCAGAAGACGCCTTTATTTTGTCAAGAAACGCAAGTATACCACCATGTGTTACCACCAGCTCCGCCATAGGTTCAATTACATTGTCGGGAATACACGGTACATCATTGTGACAAGGGTGCTTAAAATAAGCCTGAAAATAACTATTGAAAAAAGCTTTATAGGTTTCTTAACAGTACACTCCCATTGTTTATGCTTGTGGTGCCAATTGAATCTTTGCTCATTGATTTGAAGTACTTCCAAATTTCTTTTGAATTATTTTGTAACTTTGGGTCCAATGCTAAGAAATATTTTTGCTTGGTAATCTTGTCTTTTGTTTTTATATCTTTTCCATGCGAGTTTAGCGCCACAATAACACCAGGATTGCATCGCTTTCTATAAGCATTCAGGAAACGATGTCTCTTTAGAGAAAAAAGAAAAAAAAGAACATTGAAAGTCAGCACGCATTATATATGTGTGGTCTGTGGATGCAAATGGGGTGCCTGTTCAACAGAAGAACCTTTACTCTACGCTTCTGTTATTTGTGAATAGTAAACAAGAAGATTCGTACGGATTTCGAAACATCACTTGTTTTGTTTGAAATTGGTCAGTGACCTGTTTTTTAACAATGCAACAAATTTTACACTTGCAGCCTCTGAAAGGGCTTGCTGCAGAGATGCACAACATCTTCTACGCCTTATTGAGGCTGTCCCACGAGACCCGCGACAAGACGCTGACATGGCTTGGTCAGTGCATAGAGTCCTGCGCAGGTGAATACATAAAGTTTACTATCTATTTATTGAAATATGCATAATTACAGAAGCTCTTCCGTGTCGTTTTGGGATGAGAAGCATCATGAATCCAGTTCACCAACCGATGAATCATGTTCACAGGTGACATACCGTGTCTGTATAAAAAGTATTGGGAACAATTTTTTTGTGATGGGTGTGTTTGTCGCGATGCACTTGCACCGTGTATGTGCTATAGTGGGGGATGTGGCATTCAAGACATGCCAGTCACCTCTGAGCATCTGCGTTTCCAGTCGACCTCTGTTGAGTGACTCAGTGCATACGTAATATTATGCACTGAACAGTGGAACGACATTAAATTTTGTGTTGGACTGGCAGTATCAGGCCACTTGATGACATATTACATTTCCCCACCCCCTACAGCCTCAACTTGGCACCAGCAGACTATTCGATCTTCCCAAAAGGGAAATACTCTCTCAAAGGGCACCACCATGAGAGCCCAAGTACTGTCAAAAGAGGTTGTACGTGTGCTCTTAATTAAGGACCTCCAGAATCCATTTCTAGTAAAAAGCCTTCAAGTCCTAGAAAAGCCATTGAAAAAAGTGTCTCGCTGCTGAATAGATCTGCTTTTAAGACTTTTGAGGTGTTTGAGCAACATTTAAAATAAATCTACCTTTCTGAAACTTTTCAAGTAGTTTTTACTCAAATTCTGTATGCATGCCCATTTTCTTCAGTGTGTCCCTTCTATCTGTTTCTTTTTGACTGCAGACCGAGGCAAACTGTGGAACAGTCAGGTGTCGGAGCTATTTCTTACAATGCAGAGGGGTGATGGCTTTGCCCTGAATCTGGGTGCTGTGCTGCTCAGACTGGCCCGACCATTTTCTGAGCCTTGTTCTCCAAAGCTTTTGAAGGTTGATTACCGGTACTGCTCAATTGAGCCGCAGTCAGAGGAACAGGCTACGAGTCTTGGCCTACATCTTCGTGGTAAGCTCCTGCACTATCTTTTGGTTCAAGGGGGAAACTGAGTGCCATTCCCATCATGAAATGGGTTGTGTCTCACTGTTAGACTCTCTTACTTATCATTTCTCATGATACGGTCGCCCTTGATATGCACACTTTATTTTTGCTTTGTGTTTTATACCTATGTTTAATTGAAGACCGATGCAGTTAAGGTTTCATCTCTGGTATTCATTTGCATTGACTGCTTTATATATCGGGGAACATCAGATGAGCACAGGTTGGCATTGTACAAAAGTTCTACAGTACTTCGGACATCCAGCGATATGATAACACAGTGAATACACAAACCAGTTGCATATTACACATTGAGACAAGCATGACACTGACAAGTGGCACATTTATATGGAAATTCTGATGCAATCAAAATGACAGTTTACTAAGCGTGTGCGATGCACACTTAGTACGCTGTCATTTTTCTCTGCTTCGATGAGGTGCAGAGTTGCCAGATGCTACCGAGCTAACAATCAAGTAATCATCACAAAAGAAGCCGTGAAAAAAGTGAAAATTTAATAAATTTGCCCATTCTCGAAAATATTTTGAATTATAACAAAAATGCCATGCAAGTATGAAGCAGTGTTAAAGAAATTGCTTTAATTATATTGTACAGCAAAGAGATGCACGTCAATGAAGAAAAGCACATATTGACTTTTTAACATTGTCTCTAAGGTAGTAATATGTGACGTTTCATGTCCCAAAATCACGATATGATTAAGAGAGACGCCGTAGTGGAAGGCTCCGGAAATTTTGGCCAGATGATGTTCTTTAACGTGCACTGACATCGCACGCAGTACACGGGCATCCTTGTAATAATCATTCGCAGTGATGGAAGCGACATTTTGCTTTTTGGAGCAGATTCTGTAGCATAAAAATATGCTATAGCTTAGGGTTACTATTCGTGTTTTCGGAGCAGATGCATGTTCCTAACGACTCCTGAAGTCGAAAACATACTTAAGTATGTAATAAATATTTATGTTAATTATTAAACATGCCGTATGCTAGTTTGCAGCTAATATACAAGCAGTATAGTTGGCATAAATCATGAGCATGGGTGGGGGGGGGGGGGTCAAGAGAGCCTGGACTTTTCTGGTGTTCAGGCTTTAGAGGAGGACACCCCTTGCAAGTGTCCCACTAGAGGTTTAGCTTTAGCATGTGATATAATTAACAGTTAAGTATGGTGCAATCAACTTTTTAAAAGGGTTTTTATCTTTTACTGCGTACCTGTGTTAAATGCCCCTAGCTGTGTGAACTATTTATTTATTTATTAGAATACCCTCAGGGCCCAAGGGCATTACAGAGGGGGTGGGTACAACATTTTTGTATCACACAAGAAAAAAAAGACAAAATAAAGAAACAAGTGTCAGATGCGCAAATCAGGAAGGCAACATAAGTCAACTAAAAATGTATAAGTAAGAATTCAAGCACATACAAGACAAAGATAGATAATGGAAACTGCGTATAGTTACAAACATTGCTGAGAAATTGCAGTCTTGAATAACAAAGGGTCTGTTATTGTTACAACGGAAGAGGGAAGGTGGTTCCAATCGGCGGCTGTTTTCGGTAAAAAGGCTGCTGAAAAGAATTTGGTGCGGCAAAACGGAATGGCAACCTTATGCTGATGATCAATGCGCGATGAGTGGTATGACGGTTGTGAAATGAGGTCTCGCTTCATTGATGGATTGTGAAAAAATATCTTATGAAAAAAAATGCAGTCGCGCCAGTTTCCTCTGGACAGTTAAATTGGGCAGGTCAAGGTTAGATTTCATTTCTGATATGATAGCAGTACGGGAATAATTAGAACAAATGAACCGAGCTGAGCGGTTCTGAACAGATTCTAACTATGGAAATAAAAAAAAAATAGGTGAACAAAAGAGACTGAATAGAACAATGCTATTGCTCGAGCTCTGACCCCATGCTCGTTTTTGTTTAAATTCTATTTGAAAGCATGATTCATTTCCTTTACAAATAAAAATACAGCCCATATTAAAAATACGAATTCGACACCATGGCTTGATATGTGTCACCCCTTGAGATTTTTTTTGGATTTACGCCACAGAGTAGCATACTAGGATGACGGTGTATACAGCTTGCTTTTGGTTTCCCTTATGCTCACGGGATGGCCCATGGTTCAACTTCATTCTTTTTAGTTTGCCAACACTATTTTGAAGCTGGCTTAGAGCAGTTACTAGTAAATATTGCCCCTTTGGAGCAGCGTAGAGCAGCATTTCTCTTTTGGAGCAATTGGAGCAGCACTTTCATCACTGCATTCAGTTGAATGCACGTTTGCCAGTGCAAGATTAGAGGGTTTTTTTTTTATGCCCGTAACATGACATCAACACTCAGCTACTCATAGTCATCAACAAACGTTCTATGATCACTGAAATAATTAATGTTTGCTGAAAAATGCGAATCATCCCCGAAAAATGTGACAAGCGACTGGAAAGTTCTACGAGAAACTCGGCAAAAAAAAGTGGCCAAATGCACATATTAGAAGCGTAACTGGCAACTCTGATGAGGTGCTACCGCCCCCCACACCCACCTCTCCCGTGCGAAGTTGTTGGAGAATATAGTGCATCCTAATGAAGGTTCATTGTTGTTTTACCCACTGTAGCCGCTATATTAAGCTACCTTTTAAATTCTAAATGCCAATAAATACTGTTCTGTTATTAACTTTTCAAAAGTCCCCCACCTAAGTGCCATTGAGACCAATGCTAATGCACATCAGTTGAGCAAAGTTCAATGCAGAGTGTGTTACAATTTTACGAACGCATTCCATAACACCATACTGTGCCTTCTAGGTCAATTCGATCACAACAAAAAGTTCAACCGCACTTTTTGTAGCATAGTTTTATTGTGGCCTCCGCAATCAGCTCTGTGAACGGTGAAGCACTGGAGGCCGCAATTTTATGTTGACGATGGCGCTTCATTAAGACTAGTCCTAAGTGCTCAAGTGCAGGAAAAGAATAATGCATTTTAACATGGAAGTTGTTTTATGCTGGGGTACACCACGGCTCTACTGACGTACTTTCGTCATATATAACATTGTAAAATTTATACTAGCAAATTGTAAAGAAAAAAAGAAACAAGTAAGAGAGGTTTTGTTGCGGGACGTCAAACCAGCAACCTCTGGATCTGCGGCAGTTGTTTGCACTTGTCCTGTGCATACCTGTGTGTTTGTTTCATGCGTCTTTCTGTTTGAAATGCGTGCCTTCAGCGTCGAGCTGTGACAGTTGGCAGTCCCGCTCATTCTGTGTATGCTCGTTTCGTGTATGTTTTTTGTTTGCGGTGCGTGTTTGAAGTTGCGAGCTGCTTGCTCTTCTTTGCATGACCTTGCAATTTTTTATGTAGCATTCATTTCTTCGTCCTTTTGGTGAAACAGTCCACAATAAACGCTCAACTACCTCTGCGAAGACACGTTTCACTTTCGTGTTATACAGATTCCCAAAAAGGGAAATCAGCCACATTTTTTCACAGTATGCCCGTTAACGGTTAATTAAAATACAAGTGAACAGCAGGCCAATAAATTCATTTCAGCATCTGATGCTTCATTTATCTTTTGATAACAACCTGCAACATTGATGTTTCTGTTCAGCAAACTTTCACTTGAACAAACTTCTTCCTCAATTCCTTCAATTTCACTGCTTAGCAATCTAACATTTCATCAGATTACGCAGCTCATACTCTTTTGATGTTACCTGCACTCAACATCAGCTGTTCTACTATTTGCACTTTAGTTGTTATATGTTATATTTTGGTCACACTGGCAAAGTTAGTGTCATCTTGAGCAATTGCGCTTACACTCCCAGAATTGTACTTTGGCGGCACGCTGCTGCACGAGAAATGAAAGAGCACCTAATTGTTATGGTGATAGGTACTTAAGTAGCACTGCATATAGTATATTTGCTATTTCAAGCAATGTTTTTTAAAAAGTGCTGTGTTAAAGCTATAAGCAGCTCTTATTTTAAGTGTTGCGTACAAACGCAACAACGTGCGGTGGGCATGGCCCTGGCACTTATGGCTGTAAACTGCTCGAAAACGAGAATAGCAGTGTAGTTTCTTGTGTACGTTTGAATGCATAATAATACACTAGATTCTCATTAAACAGAACCTGAAGAGACCAGGAAAATATGTTCTATTTACTGAGAGATGAGCTAGGGTGCAGAATAGAAGTACGAAACCAATCTTGTCAGGAGCACTTGTTCCACTTAAGCAGCCATTTCGTTTATGATATTTTCGTTTACTGAGAGTTTACTGTATTCCTATTAATGAAAACCTTGGTTTAAATGCCATGAACCGAGCTTCGGATAATCACTTATTTATTCTTGAACCCCTGTTACTGAGGCTAGCCACTGTACAACAGTGCACAGAGTTCGGCAACCGCGCCGGCCGGCAAGTGCGCTTTGCAGCGAGTGTCACTAAGTTGCCCCGCGTGACAGGAGTACGAAAGAACTGTTACGGAAGCTTGCACTGTTTAGTCAGGAAGTCTGGATCATGCAGGGCTCTCCAAGGAAACATGCCTTGTTCCTCGGGAAGAAGGTGACCGTGCCTCGATGCCTGATACCAGCTTCAACTTCCCGACCGAGTGCTTCTTTGCCTGCCATCGAGTGCTTAGTCTTGGCTTTCGTGTCGTGCACGAACGGCTTGCCAGACTGAGCCAGGACCTCAACAGAGTTCGCAGGTACTGAGCATTAACTGGGCCAGTCAACAGCGAGTGATGGTGTGAATAAGTACACTTTGCAAGTTTTGCAGACAGCAGTATAACTGATGTTAACACCATCATTGTTGATGGAGAACAGTCCAAAAGATTACATACTAGCGCTCTAAGGCCTTGAGTTCGATGTGACCATCTGTGTTTTGTGTGCACCCTTAGCTTATGTACACATAAAAGCTTCAAAAAACAGCATTCAATGAAATATGGCAGTGCCTTTTTGTAAATAATTGTGCATAATGTTAATTATGTTATGATAATCAAAGTGGGTTAGGATACTATAATGTTCATAAAAGTTGCACTATCATCTTAATCAGTGCACGATAAACATCTCTATATGAAGTGCATAGTAAATCGGTCACACCGGATAGCTTTTGCCATCGATTAATGTAAATGAATAAGAAACCTTGAAACTATTTCTGTGATTCAGTAGGAAAAATTCAAATGGCACAATTTGTTATAAGAACAGTATAGGAAAGAAGCCTGAATATAGGCAGTAATGTGACATGATATTTTTTCACGCTGACATGCTTCTAACAGAACAGCTTTCCACTTGGTTTTGCTGCTAAAAAATCTGTGTACTACTCAGGTGTTTTGAAAACATGATGTTGTGGCACGTTACATTTAACAATGTTGTATTTATCGGTGCTGCATCACCACATTTGCTCTCTCAGAAGATGTTCTGTGAATTTTTTAGATAGGTATGTAACTTCAAGTTATTTTAGCTAGATAATATTCTAACTTTGCTGTCTCCCCTCGTTACAGGGTATACGAGGAAACACGTGCGCAAGGAGGTGAATCTTCAGAGGTGGGCCGCAGGCTGCAGGAAAACATGGAGAAAGGTTCTCACAATGACCTATTTTAATAGTATTCATAAAGTGACTCTTCTGGATAACTTTTTCCACTGCCTCTTTAAGAGACACTAAAGATAAACTGTTGATAAATGCAGGCTTATGCATTGCTATTTTAAACTTCAGATTTTTTACGTATTTTGCAGGGGGTAAAGTAATATTTCATTTAAAGTGTATTGCACAACCCCAAGCAAGCAACCCCCCTAATATGAAGGATAATACAACAAGATTTGAAGGGAGGACCCTTTGTTGGCCACTGACAAAAAATTTAAGATGATGGCAGAAAATCTGTGCATAAACAATGTCCACCTGTGCTTCTAATGAAATGCTTTATTGAATACATATGCATTCATTTTTTTTATCCGTCGTCATTGGCCAAATAAGAACAGTGAATGGGACACTGGAAATGGCAGAGGGTAGAAGGAAGAGCATATTTCAATTGTCCTGGATAAAGGAGGAGGGTGCTTGCTCGTGATTTCACATTTGTACTGCAGGCCCTAGTGTGCCTAAGCATGGTTAGTGTACAATACACGACTATCCGACAAAGACAATGCACAATCCATGTAGATAACAGGAATGGTATGAAAAACCGAACGAGTCCTGAAATGTGTGGTCCATATAAAAACTATATTTGAAGCCGTTTCAGCAGCTAGTTTAAGTTGGAGCCGTTTCACCCAGACGGAGCGATCTATGTCAAAATGTTTACATTTAGGGCTCAAACTTCACCTCTGGCTTGCTGGCCATCTGAAGGTTCAATGGCCAAAGTAAAGTGCCAGCCACTTGTGACAGACAAACGCTAAGGTTTATAACAATTCAAGGTACTATTAGGTGAAACTGAAATTTAAAAAAAAATTATGTTTCAAAGAGGATGTAAGCATGTCTCATAAAACAGTTTTAGTCCAAGGCCTGTCTGGCATAGTTCAATGGATAGCCTTATAGCATAATAAGTGATCGAAATAAAATAAATTGGTTTTCTTGTCCTATTCTGCAAACAAAAAGCTGTTTTTCTTTTCCTCATCAAGGTATTGGGTAGCCTTTCTCGTATGGAACCAGATGGAACGCATACATAGTTGCAATTTGCAGTTTGGTTTTCCTCTCCCTTCAGGCATGACGCGCTTTCTGTCGCTGAAAACGGTACTGCTGGAGCCTACTTCTCTAGAGCAGATGTTGCGGTTCCATGTGGCATCGTAAGCATGTCTCATGTGGATGTAAGCATGTCTCATAAAACAGTTTTAGTCCAAGGCCTGTCAGGCATAGTTCAATGGATAGCCTTATAGCATAATAAGTGATCGAAATAAAATAAATTGGTTTTCTTGTCCTATTCTGCAAACAAAAAGCTGTTTTTCTTTTCCTCATCAAGGTATTGGGTAGCCTTTCTCGTATGGAAACAGATGGAACGCATACATAGTTGCAATTTGCAGTTTGGTTTTCCTCTCCCTTCAGGCATGACGCGCTTTCTGTCGCTGAAAACGGTACTGCTGGAGCCTACTTCTCTAGAGCAGATGTTGCGGTTCCATGTGGCATCGGCAACCTGGCTGTGCCATGTGGCCACGGATCTAGACTTGGACTCGTACCAGCCACTGACGTTGCCCTTTCCGGAGCATGGCAACAGCCGACTGGCTCTCGTACCCGAGTTTCTGGTGGAAAACATCTGTGACTGCATTGTCTTTGTCAAGAGGTTCAGCGAACGCAGTCTTGAGGTTGGTGCTGAAACAGTCTGTTGTCAAGCAAATGCAATTTACGGCTGGTGGGTAGCAAAAATGAGTTGCAAAGGGCTTATTGAATGAACTTGTACATTTAGTGAAAGCAAATAACAAACCTGTTGGTGCTGATAGTAGCATTGGCAATAGTGAAATTTAAGGCTACAGTTTGCCAATTATACCTGCACTGTTGTTCACCATAAATGTTGTGTTGTTTACTGTAGACCTGCATTTCCCAATTAATGTTGCAAGATGGGCTGTGGGCTGTTGGTGGGGGAGGGGCTGCATTTTTTATGAGGCCTTACTGTGACCAGCTATGTATTGGACCAACAGCTCATCCATGAGCAATGCAGTGTTCCTTTTGACACCACCTGCACTCTTCATAAGCATTAGGTAAAACCTCAATGTTCGGTTTTGTAAATGGACATGCCTCCTATGCAGTAAAGTGATTGTCAGCTTGTCATTGCTCAGATGTGCAATGTGTCTCAGTTTATAGGGCAGGATCTGGAACACCTAATGACATTGGTGCTGGTGTTCATGGGGAGCCCACAGCGCATGAACAATCCCCACCTGCGAGCACGGCTGGCCGAGATGCTCGAGGTGCTCATGACCTCCTCTGAAGATGACTCATTCACTGGAATTGTGCCCCTGTGAGTGCTTGGTGCCATGTAATTATATTACATAAACCATATAATTAAATGAATGCTGTATAATGTTGAGATGGAGAACTGGCTTTGATGATTAAACGTCCAATGTGGGCAAGTGTCACCCCGGTTTATAATGAGAGAAAAATGTAGACTCTTAATGTGTTTCCTGTTTAGATTCTGATGTTATAGCAATGGACAACACAGTGCGATCAGTATCAAGGCTTTGAAGTGAAGTTGCTGTGGACGAATAGGTAGTGTTAGAAATTGTAACAGCTGTTAAAGGGGCACTGACACAAAAAGTTTGGCATTGTTTTGCTGCAATGTGTTGCTGGAGATCTGTTAGCCATGATATGGCACATCGTTTGCTGCTGTGCGCGACAGATAATTGATCATAAGCTCCTCATTGCTGACCAGTCTTAGTTTCGGTTTGAGAGAGCTCCAAAAACAAGCCGCCGGGTGCAACTATCACCACCTAGCATATTCAACACTTGACCTCATCAGCACATAGAAGTGCAATGCACTTCTACACTGCACGCATGAAGTCCGTTCGAACAGGAAATGCGACAGCAGTGTCTCCAAACGCACTTTCAACGCATGCACCACAGTCATGGACTCACAATCAGCTGCTGTGTAATAGTCTACTAAAGCAAATGCGGCAAAAAAAAAAAAAGAATTGTGGCTTTGATGTCATCATAACTTGGTGTATTGACTGCAGCATGGTGACACGAAGGAAATAGAAGTCACCATGAGTTACTTTTGACGGGGCGGTGCTCGATGGCACATGCATCTTCAAAATTCACAAAAATACCTTCCAAGCAACCTTTGCTGTGAATATTTTGCAGATTATATACGCATGTCCTGTGGAAGCGATCACATAGGCTAGCTCGCCCAGCTGCAAAAATTTTTTCAATACCACTATAAGTTTGCTACCCAAATCGTCAAGTGAAATGTCGCCTCAAATTACAAGCACTATTATTTCAATGTTGCCTCTCCTCTCCTCATAATCTGAATAGTTCTGGCTGCACCTATAAAATTTCAGTTTGATTTCTTCATGCAGGATTCATCATTCAGGCTTATTTTCAGTGCCATTTTGCATTTCATAGAGCCAGTGTATCACCACAGCTGAAGTTTAGCTGTGAGATCTTCTGTTTGTTCATGTTTTGACAAAGCCACAGCATTTTTGCAATATATATCACAGCTGTCAGTTTTCGAGCACTGCTGATTGAGTTGTGGATGCTGTAGGCCACACAGCTTGCATTTTTTCTTTGAATATTGATAGAGTTTTTTACCTGGTAAAAAATTGTTTAAGGCACCCAGTTGCATTACAACAAATATATGTAATGGTATTTTTTCTTTTCTTCACTCAGGAGCAGCAGAAAACGACTGTTTTTACAGCATCCATTTGCAATGGAACTGTCTCCAACTCTCCTTCATGTGTTTGTGAGCATTGAGATGACTGGACAGAGTGTGACATTTGAACAGAAGTTCCACTATCGCCGCCCCATGTACACCATCTTGGAGAACCTGTGGAACATACCTGGCCACAGAAGCAAAATGAAGGTCAGTATTGGCTGTCATTTTTCCATTGCTGCAGCTTTTTATTCACTGGATCGCTCTCTTCATAAATGTTCATTTCATTGATCAAAGATTTATAATTAATCTTTTGCCAGTCAATGACCACACTTATAATTACTCTGGCGCCAACTGGAGACCATAAAGATTGAAGTCTTGAAGATCAAATAAATGATGCTATTTAAAATGCAATAGTTGCAATGTAATCTCACTGCATTTTTTTTTTCATTTTCGATTTACATTCAAACCTCGATATAGTGAACACATATATAATGAAATATCAGTTATAGCAAAGTAAATGAATAATAGTCTTGCAATAGAAGCAGTGTTAGGAATATATCTTTATAACAAATTTCCGGATATAACAAACTCATTTTTGTATAAGATGCCACTTTTTTCTAATGAGGTTCGAGTATCACATGTGTCACTCGTTCCTGCACCAGTATCACTTTTCGTGATCCATCAATGATCTGCGATGCTCGTGACCAATCTTATGTAAATGTGCTTGAGTATGTGCGTGTGGTTGTTCCATTTCATCTTTCTGTTTATCTAAACTTGCAGAGTTTGGCTGATGAAGCAGAGGCAAACATTGAGTGTTCCACACCTCCACTTTTTCTGAGATTCATCAACTTGCTCATCAATGATGCTATCTTCCTTTTAGATGAAGCTCTTTCGGTAAGTTCAAGCAACGTGTGTGTCTGGTTTGTAAGAAATGCGGCATATGACCACTGCTTAAACTTTTGTGATATATCTACTAACCTCCTTTTTATTTTTTAACAGAGCAAAAGGGTTTTTGTATTTTATTTGTGGATGTCCTACAGGTCATTTCTGATGTTCAATAAAGTGGAATGCTGGGTCAGTTGGTACAACATAATGTGGAAATATATGAGTGCACAAGGTAGAAGGAAAAAGCACCTTGCATGAAAGACGCTCAACTTGCAACTGAACTTTATTAAAAACATTCATTGCACGAGAACACAAATGCGCAGGCGCAACCAACTATCTCTTCAAGGTGCCCCCCCCCCCCCCCCCCCCTTGAGCTGCGGAAAAGTTTACATAGGTCAGACGGGTTGTTCTTTAAATAGACTCCGAGAACATGCCACGTCCTTGAAGGTTCTCGCAAATGGCGCGCACTTGTCAATTCACTGCAAAGATTGTGGGTGCAATCTGCAGTTTGACAGCACGAGGATTCTTGGCAAGTCTAAACACAGATTGACCAGAGAAATCATAGAAGCAGAACAGATTAGGGCGAACACAAGCGCATTTATCAGTGTTCCTTCGGTAGCACTAAGTGAAAAAGAGGTGTCTTTTTTAAGCTGTTGAAGTATATACACATGCCTTCTTTTTTTCTTCTTTTTTTTCTTCTGTGTGGGGGGGGGGGGGTGGCTTCTAATAAAATCTCAGTTGTAAGTTGAGCGTCTTTCCTGTCAAGTGCTTTTTCCTTCTACCTTGTGCGCTCATATATTCCCACACATCATTTCTGATGCTTCATATTTTTTTTCTCTTAAGCTATATAGTACAAATAACATGTTGATTAGAGTTTATAAGTACTATATGAAAAGAAATACTTTTTTTTTCTATTGTGTCATCTTTGCACACATTCTATACAAATCGGCGGACATCTTAAAGTTTCTTTTCCAATTAATGTATTTCTCAAGCAGCAACAGCTTGGCGTACTCTGCTAGTTCTATTACTGTACTTGCCCAATTACAGCGTGCACCTGACTTACACGACCCAACAACAAAAATACAGCTATTTGGCAGTTTAAACATCTGTACCTGAATTTAAGGGGGGAGGTGGGGATCGAAAGTGAAATTCTTTAGTTTTTGTCGTAGAGCAATGAAATTTGGCATGCTTACTGGAAACTGCGCTAAATGATAAATGACAAAGTTTCATTCAGCTATCTCCGGTAGTTCTGGCATTATAAATTTTTTTATCCATCAGTGTACTACCAAACTTGCCCAAAGCCTGGTGTGACAAAAACACGTGGTAGAAGCCTATAGTTGCTCTTATATTTTAGCCATTGGGATGGTTGATGTCATGACATTCTGCAAATATTTTTATGACTCTGTTTTTATTTTACAGAGAACATTGTATACATGCTTGTAAATGTGGTCGTTATCATAATGTGAAATTAGCTTAGGAGTAAAAATACTGAGGTAGTAATTAACAAATATGAAAACGTCACGACATAGAAAATTCACTGAGGAACACAATGCAAAAAACCACATGAAAATCCGTCAAGCCATAGTCATGCAAGCATCGTGGCAAGCTGGACAGTCGGGTCAAAACACGTTTCTGAGAAAACTGGCGTTAAAGTTGAACAGTCAGTAAAGGTCCATCAAAATGCCCCGGGACTGTAATACATTGTGTCTTTGCTTGCGAGGGTCTTCTTACGTCTTTCCCTTTCATTTTTTCTGCACTGCGTGCTTTTCGTTTTCTTTGCTGGTCTTTTTCTTCAGCTCTTTGAAGGGCGAGGCTAGCAGGTTTGATGCCCACGGACTTGCACATTTCAGTGTAGGCTCGCAAATTCCCAAAATTGTAGCAGTGCAACTGCTTCATGTACTGTTGTCTCCACTGCGAACAATGAAGCGTGTTGGTCCTTTGAAGTCAGTGACCAAATAACTGAATGCAAGCTTTCCGCCGCATTCTGAGTTTTGTTGCCTTTGCATCGCTCCAACAGTTGCGGGTCAGAGAGACGTTGGTATACAGGCAGCAGAGCCTCCGCTACACGTTTCGACAGGTTATACCTGTGAGGTGGTGCTGGCTCCATTTTGGCCTGTGCTGAACGATGTTTGCACCAGCTATCAGGGCCAGGTGGGCAGAGCTCATGGTGAGGCTCGTCGTCGGTGGACGTGACGTGATAAAAAGTGGCCATCACGGCCCTTTGCATGTCAGGGACACTTGTGTGTTTTCGCAAGGCTAACCCGTGGTAGCTGGTCAGTTTTTTAATCAACTCCTGCGTCAGTCCACCTCTCCCACCCAATGGCTCCCCTTTCTTAGCTCTTGTCACCAGTGTGCGGAGAACGGTGCCCATTCTCTTCTGCACATGGTTCACGCAGTCTTCTTTGGTCAGTGGTATGAAGCCGTACACCTCATCTTTGCACAGAGCAAGATAGGTTCGGCTGTCACCATCACATATAATGTTGGTGTAGCGGAGGCCATACCTGCTGACAGAGCGCCTGAAAAGTGTCAGAGCAGCCTCCACTTCCATCTGTCCGGAGCCAACATCAGTATTCTTCTGACATTGATGTTTCTCAGCCCAAGTGACGAAGTTGGGGTCGCTCTCTGCTGGTTGTTGACAACACCCAAAACAGAAGTTGGAAAGGACTGTGCAATCCAGCACAAGCCCCGTGTAAAACTCAATAATACATCCTACCCCAATGTGTGAGCTGTGGCCTCTTGTAAGCCACGTGCCGTCATACACAACTGTGATGTTGTTTGGGCTTGATGGCTGCATCTTACTGTACACGTCTTTTACCGCAAGCACAGCATCTGCAAAGATGTTTTGTGCAGCTTCCTCTGCTCCTGGTTTGAATGTTTTTTTAGGTGTTCCTGATAGGTTTTTTGATGAATGCCCCGATGAGAGACATTCATTGTAGCCCAGAAGTCATTCAGGGCAGTGGGCCCTTTTCCAATGGACTTGATTGCTTGCATGGCTCTTAGGTTGACTTCAAAAGCCCTTCCTTCGGATTTTCTACTGGATGACCAAGGTGAATGAATAGGGCCACAGGAAGCACACAAAAGTACCAGTTTTACTGCCAGGCCCAATTTTGTCCCATGCTGCACTGACAAAGTCTTCTTACAACATTTTGGGCAGAGTGCAGGTCCTATTAGGGAATTTATGGCAGAAACCTGAATTAGGGTGAACTCATCCTCTTTTGTTGCCGATGTTTGCTCCGTTTGCTGCGCGAACCCGAACTTCCGCTCCATTGCCGACACCTCGCGAAGTGCATCGCGGACACTGCTGGCTTGCTTTTCGGCGCCTTCCGAGGACACGAAACGAGGTTCCAGGTGTATTTGAACGGTGCGCTTCCGCTGAGGCAAACGATCACCGACATCCTGGACAGCTGGCACCACGTCGTCGTCCGCCGCCGCGAAAACGAAACTTTTCTCGCGTTCACACCGCGGCTAGTTGATGGCCCCGGGTCTTCAGTGTCACTGCCAGGCGTCGATTCACCGTCACTTTGAACAGCCGGCACCGCATCGTCACCCGCCGCAGCGAAAACGAAACTTCTTTCGCGTTCGGGCCGCACCGCAACGTCGCGGCTAGTTGACGGCCCCGCGTCATAGGCCTCACTGCCGAGCATCGGCAGCGAGCAGGTGTCGGCTTCCGACGACACGTAGCTTGGTGGCGACGCGGTACTCGGTTCGTCTGATTCAATCGCTGCTGACTGCTTCGTTTTCCCAACAGGAGGCTTGCGTTTACGCTTCCCGTAAGCGTACTTCGTCCTGCGCTTCCGGTCCACGCGACGATCCATTGCGGGCGCTAAGCCTCGCGCTAGAGAAGAGTTGGCGTATCGGCGACCGTATCGGCGTATCGGCAGGGGATTCGCAAACTATAGTGCGCCAGCGTGTGCGTAGCAGACGTGCGTGCGCGGAGCAGACGACCAGCTCAAGCAAGCGCGTCCCAGCAGCCACTCACAGAGCGCGCTCAGTACCACGTGACAGGAGCGACCAATGGGTGCGCGTCTAAGGCGTCGCGGATGCCTTCGCATTTTTTCTGTTTGTGCGTTTATCTTAGCTCGTAGAGTCGTGGTTTCACCGGGAGAAGTACGGCGGTGAAGCAAGCTTTCCAGTGACACCAAGCTTTCCGCGAGCGGCGGCGAAGGCGCGGAAGTATCGCGTTCGGAAATGGGCCATTTTCGCGCAGATTTCAGCCAGTTTTTTGCGATCCGCGGTCAGAAAAACATTTTTTAAGCTAGCTTTGAGATCGTTTTCGGCGGAAATATTTTTAGATATGATAGAAATGGTGATGCAGAATCCAAATCTGCCCTTATCCAAAATTCGTTTTTTTGAGAGAATTTCGCGATTTGATCCCCGCGTCCCCCCTTAACGTGCATGCGATTTTAAGCTCTATTTTTTCTGAAAAAAGGTGCACGTTAGAATTAGGTGGATACGGTATGCAAGACATTTGATTTCATGAGAGAGCTTGTGCAGGTGTTTTGTCGGTGCTTAACGTTTAGTTTGTGCACATTGCATTATTCTCCTCTGCTGTACTCTCATGGGAGTGGTTTTAATCAGAACTTCTAGCGCACTTAGATACAGAGGCATCTTTGTAGAACTTAGAGCGGTAAAGATCTCTCACAGCTCAGGTGTTGCTTCAAAACATGAAGTTCAATCAGTCAAACAATCGCATTCCTCACTGCCTGTTGTGACGCCTCGGTAATGTTTCTTAAAAGGCAATAACTAAAATATTTCTTGCGTGTTAAAGAACCCCAGGTGGTCTATATCTGCGGCGTCTCTCATCATCATAAGGGGGTTTTGGGAATTGAACCCCACATATTAATCAATCAACTAAAATGTTTCTATATTTACCAGAACCCCAATGGTCTCATGATATAATTATCGTGTCGCACTGCTGTGCTTGAAGTTATGCGTTCTGCCTTGGCAACACAATTCACGTTTCGTTTATTTAGGAAATGTCTCCCTTAATTCTTTCAGACGTTTGTTACACATTTGTGTGCGTAACTTGTTTTGGAATGTTGTCTCTACCAGCAGCCAAGAAAAAGCTAGATTAATTAAGGCTTGGATGAACTGAACCTCTTGCATAACAAGTGTGTCTCCGTTTTGCTGTGTATTCCTGCTTTAGTTGCTTTACAATGTTCCATGGGTTGATCCAGAACGAGCTGATCTCTGCAAGCCACATCAAAAGTACAATTTTCATTCTGTGCAAAATAGATATATAGGAAAGCCTGAGGTTTGATTCTATTCGTAAAAAATAAAACATGAATAGCTTAAGGATAAATATATACCTAATTAAGTTTAATTGCTATAAAACACACAGAGCAGCATATAATGACATTATTTTTGTTGCTATAGGATATGGGGTGCCTCAAAATAATGTTACGTAGAATGATGCATTTACAAGCAGTTCTTCATTGGTCATTGCACCTGAAAGGGTTAACCTTATGTGTTCAGGTGTTGCATGATGGATAATTACAGTACTATCTGTAACATGTCACTGCAGTACATGAGCCGGCTAAGAGAGTTGCAGCAACCAGGGCAAGCCGCGGAGGCAAATCTTCAGCACCTTGGCATGCTGGCCCACTTCCACAACGTCATGGGCACCGAGACTATCCGCACCTTGGCACGGCTCACAGCCGAGGTGTCCTCCATCTTTTGCCATCCCACCATGGTTGACCGCATTGCAACGATGCTAAACTACTTCCTCCTTCATCTCGTAAGTTGCAGTGTTAACAAGAAAATTTTAGATGCGAAGCATCTTTTGCTCAGGCCTATGTCTTGTGGCGCCGAATGCGTCCGCACTTACATTATGTCTGCACAACTCTCCTCCTTTCCAACTTTGTGCCTCCTCGGGTTTCTCTCCTGCGCAACGCCGCGATGAGCGCCAGCGTCAAAGTCGCCGGCAGTGTAAGCGCTAGCGCCCCCTGCTTTGCATCTACGCATGGTTCTCTTTAGCGAAAGATGGCACGATCTTCTTTTTTCTGGCTACATTTACACAAGAATTGTGGCACTCTGAATGTCTAATGAGTGTCTGTCTATTAGTTCTCGTTAATATTGTGTCTAACAAAGAAAGTGAGCCCTTAAATTTGCACAACTTCCATAGTGCGATTTGTACATTTGAATAATCTTTTGGGGGCTTATTTATAGATAATTTGCCACCGACTCACCTAGTTAAAATAGCTACTATGTTTTGATCGCAGTCCATGTTCTGTGTATAAGTACTTGTTTTGACAAGTTGCTGACTTTACTTATAAAATTGCCACAGTTTGTCGACTGCAGCCTACTATGAATATAGTAGATATAGTAGAAGAAGTGTTGCAGTGGTCTGTAGTGGACAAAAACATACATTTTTTTTTTTTTCAGAAAAATTGGCAGGTACTATAAAGTGAAAAAATACAGTGTAAAAAATTTGATTTTCTACTTCGCAGGTGGGGCCACAAAAGAAGAACCTCAAAGTGAAGGATTTCAGCGAGTACGAGTTCAAACCACAGGAGCTGGTGCAAAACATATGCAAGATCTACACCAATCTTGGTTCGGAGGATTCTGAAACGGCTCAAGCATTTTGCATTGCAGTGTCCAGGGATGGTCGATCCTACAGGTTAGACACTAAACCGCCGGAGAACTACACTCAAACCTCACGATAACAAAGTTGCATCTTACATGAAGATACCTTCAGTATAGCCAAAAATTCGTTATAAAAGTACATTCCTAACACTATAGTAATTACAAGACCATTCTTCATTTACTTCGTTATAACCGATTTTGATTATATTGAAGTTTGGGAGTAGTTTCGGAGCTTGCATCTGCATTTCTGAAGAATAAACTTCGATGTCTTCATGTTCAGCACGAGATAGTATTGTAGTAAATTGGGCTTAGACTGACTTGGCATGCTTTAGATGCAATAATTCAATACATTGAGTGGTTCCTGTATGTTTTCCATTTTTCTTAATAATTTGAATTCATGTGACAAATTGCAAGAATGATTTATTCTCCCTGCTTTTCCCCTCCTCAGTCCCGATTTGTTTCCACAAGCACAGAAGGTTCTGATGAAGATAAGACAGGGCTCCCTCTCTATGTCTGTGGGGGAACTGGCCAAGAAAATTCAGGTGTGTGTGCTGCTCATTTTGCGCTCATATGCGACTTCAATACCATAAATGTTAAAGGGGTCGTGAAATGAAAATGAAACTGCCCGGTTGTAATTTCTGCTGCTTATGCCGATTCTGATCGGTGCAATAATAATGATCTTGATCAAACTGCACAGCCATATGTAGCTTTTTCTGCTGATTTCAAATAAGTAATTACTTTTCTGTAACTCAATTTATGCCTGAGGTAACTTAGTTCGCCACCTATTGTTTGTCACCATAAAAAAAGGGGGCTTATATAAAAGTGATATTTAACATATAGCAGCTTATACTAGTGACCAGAGATTGAAAGTATGCAAGAGCTTTTTTTTTGCTTTTGGCCTTCCTTGGTTATTTTCAAAGGAATCGTTACATTTTTGATGAGTCATTCATTAAAAAAGGCTTGTGCTCTATATTATGCCCCATACTTGCATTCTATAGACGTACACATTTCTGCTGCAAAAATAATTATTGTTGCACATGCTCCAGCTACAGAGATGCTGAGGCCTCAAAATTGAGCAGTCTTATATTTACTTTTTTGAGAGAAATGCAAAAAACTGATGATGCACTGTTTCTTCAAAAAGCAGCAATCAGGGTGCTGATTAGTTAAAAATGAATTTTTGTACCTTTTCAGTCCCAAAGGCCAGTCTGCCCCCTTAATTTAAGGCAATATCATTAATTTTCCTTCTGCATCCAAAAACACACTGTGGCCAGAGTTGCTAGCTTTTGCAGATTCTGCTGCCAGGCAACTTTGTCGGCTTCTGTGAAGCCACTGTTATTTTTTTTTTTTTTTACAGTACTATGTGGAATGATACAAGATTTTGGAGTGAATTTTACGGCAGCATTTTTTAATAAATGCCTGTTTTATGCACGTGTGAACTTATAGAAGGCAGCCTCTCAGCAGAAGCAGGAAGATGAAGCCACAGGTGATGCTCCAGAGGAGTTCCTGGACCCCATCATGAGTACGATCATGGCCGACCCAGTGGTACTGCCAAGCTCGGGCATTACGATTGACCGGTCTACCATAGCAAGGCACCTCCTCAGGTGAGTAGCATCGCTCTCATTTCAGCCTTTCTTTCTTTCTTTCATTCAGTCTCTCAATTCGAAATTGCAGAACTGGGCACACTGCCCTGTCCCAACCCACCAAGCATTAGAACAAATGACTTTGTTTTGCAGTGAAATTTCTATCCAGCTTAGTTACATTCTATTCAACTTCTTCACTAATTTGTTCAAAATATTTTTTGAAAATTCAGTCTTGAGTTGAAACAAATAACACAAATTTCAGTTCGCAAAGGTGGCGTCATGGCAATGTTCACAGCTATGCAAGGAAGCTAGCTTTGCAGTAATATGGAGGGGGGGAGAATCATTTTGATCAAATTTTGAGTATTGTTGAGGTTGCGCACTTTTCAAGAAAAAAATATATAGGAATGCTTGGAAGTGAGCAGAGAAATACAGGTTATTGTGTTCATTTCCCTCTTCTCTATTGTTTTCACTGGGAAACATCAGTGATAGACAGTGCAACAATGCATGGGTATTGTAACAATGCACACTCGATGTCTGCAATAAAATTAAATAAACAGCTTTCACTGGTCATTTTTTTTGTCATGCATATATATACTTTTTTTTCATCTGTTTCAGTGATCAAACTGACCCCTTCAACCGGTCGCCTTTGACAATGGAGATGGTTAAACCGAACGAAGACCTTAAGAAGAAAATCCTGGAATGGAGAGCGAAAAGAATGCATTGATGCTAGCTCATTTTATCGTCTGTTAAGTTTATTGAAGTGTCTATCGTCATTGCTTAATTTTGTTATCTATGACCTGTACATATTTAGCAGAAAGAATAAATCTGTTATTTACCAAGATGGTTTCGTGACATGTGACAGGAATAGATGTACGTGGCATTGCACCATTTTGGGGACAAAGAATTCTTTCAAGTTCTCTCTCTAGTCAAGCCATGATATCCTCTTTTAACTCCTGTACGGTATATTGCTGGTTGGACCGAACCATTTACGAAGTAACTTTCGAAATGACTATGAGAAAAAAAATACATGCATGCCAATTATGAAGAGAGAAGTGTGCACTGAAGTGGTTCAGCTATAACCTTGCTACAACATTCTCGAAACAATCTGTGCACTTTTGACATAGGCTGTTGTTTTGTCAAGGAAAAACTGACTGTTGAAAAAGTAGGCCTGTACAAATATTCTAGTACTTCAAATATTCAAGCAAATAGTATAGTATTTGAATTCGATTTCAAGTGAAATTATTGAAAATTTCTAAGTATTAGCAATGAACGAATCGGTGTAATTTAGTCCGCATGTAAGCCCCTGTAAAAATAGTTCCACTGCTCTGTAAGAGTGTTAAACCGTGAAAACACCTATCAAAAATCCGCTCCACCGTGAAGCTCACTTCAAGCTTAACGAGGCCCTGCAACACTTTTTGAGCATAGTCGGAAAATGCTGCCGATCGGTAGTCGAGGCAAGTGAGAACGCACGAACTCGTGAATGAAGGAATGCACGAGCCAAATATGATAGTGCAGCACGCAACCTGCAATTCATAATAAATTCTGAAAGTTGGCGAAAAATTGCTCTCTTGGCAAATTACGTCACAAGCTCAAAAATCACTGATCACAGCCATTGTTACAATGACTGCCAGTTTGGCATGTTGTAAGTTCATGATGAAGCAAGCGCCAGTAATTATGAACACTCAGAAAGGACACTAGACGAGCACTAACTAGCAACTGAAAATTTTCATTTCAAACGAACACTCTTGAAGCACAACGCGCGTGTACGTTGAAAAACCATTCAGCCAAAAACAATTAAAAAATCCAACCATTTCAAAACCAAAAACCATTCCCATAATCGATTGCCCCTTCCCCCACCCCAAAAAAAACAAGGAAAGAGATGCACTGAATCATGCGTCAAGTGCATCAGCCAGGCGTCAGTTCTGCAGGATCTGAATTTGCTTTTTTTGGACGTCACATAATTCAGTGCATCTCTTTGTTTGTATTTTTCAGGGAGAGGGGGGCTTAACAGGTGTTTTGTCAAGCCCCCTCCCCCCCAGACTCTTGTTAAGCCCCCTCCCCCCATGGCTCTCCACTCTCAATCCCTCTCCCATAGCAACAGTAGTACATGTGCTTATCCTCGCTCCTAGCAACAGGAGCATGTGGTGTGAGAGACGGTAGGTGCAGTGTCTCCCCACTCCTCTCGGCATTCGCTCTCTCTCCTCTTTGCGTCCCACATTTTTGTCCACTTGCGCCTCACTTTTGACCGTTCGCTGGCTAGGCTCCTGTCCAGTCGCGCCTCACTCTTGACCGTTCACTGGCTAGGCTAGCTAGGCGCCTCTCAAGAACATCCGAAAATGTGTGCTCGAGACGCCGCTGTGAAGCGCTAACGCCGAGCCGAGAATGCTGTCTGTTTAGTTCACTTCGTAGTATTTTAAATGCAAAGCATTTCTTAGCGAACTTCGGTGACCTTGAGCGTGTCTATCTATCTATCTATCTATCTAGCCACCTAAGACATTTAACTCTCCTCGCCGTTTCAATAATGGTATCGATACCAAACTTGGTATGGTATAACATGACTGTATGAAGAACATATTTGACTAGTCATTACATGAAAATCATGACATGTCATGATTTACACTTCATGGTCCTGCAGATCTTGTGGTGGTTTCGTTCACATGGCATGTTGCAAAACCGGTATGGTATAACATGATTGCATGGCAAACACAAGCAACATACCCTTACATAAAAATCATGACATGCGTGTCATGTAAGAACATGACTGCATGCCACACTCATAATGTGCTCGCACCATTTCGCTAGCATCACATATACCAAATTTGGTATTACGGTACGTCAATGGATGACGAAGGTATGTGACTGGTGCAAACATAATAAACATGAGATGCGTGTCATGTAACATGACTACATGCCAGGCTCATGATGCACTGGGGGCCATTCGAGATACTAGGCAGCAGAAAAGCACCGCGTAAACAATAAACAACCAGGCGTCAAAGCAAGCCGAACTGTGTTGCGACTGATCGAGTTCGCCGATGACGTCAATTGCCTACGTCATGTCACGTTACCGAAATGGGCGGAGTTACGTCGACGGGCTACGCCTTCCCCTCCATGTGAGGCAGAAGGGTGGCAGGGCCCCGCGAAAGTTTGAAACCAGCTGAAAACGATGTTCTAATCCCTGTAACTTTCTTAATATTGGACGTATTCGCAAAATTTTTGCGGCAGTATGTTCACGGAGTAAAAGTGCACATATTTCTTTTTATAACAATTTTTTGACTTTGGGGTTTTTTACTGGCTCTTTAAGCTCGGGAGGCGCGCCTGCTGTATTTCCTTTCCCCATGTCATTCCTCCCGGCTTAGTTTCCAGCGCTTTCGTCGGGACGAGAAGAGAGAATATAATTGGAGCGTGCAACAAATCTTTGCAACTCTGCTCATAGTATAAGGATTCTAAATATTTTTGCGAAGATGAGGTAATAAGCTTCTTTAGTGAATCTATTCGATGGCTTCTTGAAGAAGTGTTCCAGGGCCCCTTTAAATGAATATAATACTCTCAAGTCGATTCATCAATTTTTTTAATTAAAAGCTTGTTATGCCAGCTTATATACTCCAAGTATAATATATTTTTAAATGTGACATATTTTACAGGTTACCTGCTACTACTCAAGGCTGTTCCGACTTCCTTTGAACAAAAAAAATGGCATTTGCTTAGAGGCCTCATTTTAATTAAAAAAATATTGTGCAGATTAGTAAGGTGATGATGAATATGCCTATTTTTCTTTATATGTTATATATACTATTCAAATTCGATTTGAAATTATTGGACCAAAATCAACATACGCTCCGAACCTGAAATTCACTATTTGCACAAGCCTACTAAAAACCATGAAGCATGATTCAAGTAGTGTGAACAATGGACATTAAAATGCAGGAATGCAGTGCTCACTATTCACCACACTGTATATTCATGTATTTTTGTTTAAAGCAACAAAAAAAAGCCTGTCACTTGAAACATAAACAGACGAGAATATTGGTTAATGCACAAGGAGGCCCCGATTCGTATATCACACTATTAAAACTATAATAGAACTTCAAAAAACCAGTCGATAACAAGCGATTACACCCAACAGCATTTTTTTGATTTCGGAAGGATGTAATAACAGTAGTACCACAGCTCTTTTCCTGCTTTATGATTCATTCGCTTGTTGCTGTCCGTCACTACCATATATGGACGCATGCTGTAGGCCCTGTCTGCCTTTTATTGACCTCGTCGTCATGCTAAATGCAGCACTCGTCAAGTCACGTCCTGTACGAGCACTTGGAAGGAAAACCAAGTTCAATAATGACTACTTGACCTTGTTAAGAATGAACTGCACAGTATTTTGCATTGCACTATGGTTTGTGTTGTATCTAGCTCTATTCTTTCAATAAAGCCTTTATTTAAGCCTCTGTTATGAATATAAAGTAGTGTCAATAGCCATCTTGATATTAGCCTTTACAGTCACTGATATTAGCCTTTACAGACAGTAGCCAGTGCTTTACTAACTCAATCAAAATACTCTTTGGCTTAATCACAGCACAATGCATGGTTCTTAAACTGTCACTAGTGTTTTGAGGAGAGTTGAAAAATGACCCTAAATGCTTTTGCCATTAAAAGTAGCCAGTCAATGCTTTTGCAATAAAATTGGCTTATAGTTCACCAGGCTAACTTCTGCAACTTTGTTCACAGCACTTTCTTTAGAATTTTCTTCCCTTCATGGAGAGGTGCAAAAGAATTTTTTGAAAAAGCTAAGTTTGACAGATATCGTACCACCATATATGATGGGTGTGTGAATAATTTGAGAACAGAGTTGAATATGAACTAAATAGTGATGACACCAAATTAAAAAAAATACTATTAGAATAACTTTCACATAGTAGGCCAACCATTTTCACAGAAGCACCGGAATACTTCTGTAACCATTTTTGAAAGACAGCCCAACAAATCCGTAGCATTTTATTTGAAATAATTATTCACTAGCTTTAATAAGGGAAGACTATAATTACTTTTAACCAACAAAAAATTATTGGTAAACCAAAGCCGCCTCTTTATCATCATCATAATCAGCCTGATTACGCTCACTGCAGGGCAAAAGCCTCTCTCATGTTCCACCAATCGACCCAGTCCTGTGCTTTATGCTGCCACGTTATACCTGCCAACTTCTTGATCTCATCTGCCCACCTGATTCAACTTCTCCCTCACACAAGCTCTTCTACAATAGCAAACAATAGCAACTATAGGCAAATAAAGCACTGTCCAGCCACTTTTAGTCTATAGTTTTTAATGTTAAAATTAAAAATCGATTTGGTCTCTTCCTCAGGGATGACAGTCGCCCCTGAGGAAGAGACCGAATTGGTCCTAAAGCGTGGGGCCAGTTCTAACCTTTTAATTTTAGCATTAATAACTATAATTAAAAGTGGCTGGAAAGTTTATTTTATTTGCATAATTTTTACCCTGTGAAGTATGTTAACCTTTAAATCGTTACACTCTGACTACGGCCAAATAGCAACTATAAGCTGAGAAGAAATATGTACTCTGAGGGCCCGTTTCTCTTCGTTGAACACAACATTAATGAGAACTAACATAAAATAAAACCAGGAAAAGTCTATGGGATACTGTCAGAAGTAATTGTAATGCAAGATCTGAACATGCAACCTTCTAATAACACGTCCGATGCTCTACCACTGAGTTATGGCTATGGCAGCTGCCACCGTAGCTCAGTGGTAGAGCATCAGATGCGTTATTCAAAGGTCACAGGTTCGGATTCTGCCAGTGGCAAGTTACCTTTTCGTCGATGTTTTTTTTTCCGCACATTTACATTGCAATTACTCCCGATAACATCCCCTATACTTTCCCTGGCATTATTGTCTGTTGGTTCTCATTACAGGCTTAGCAATAGTTCGTAACTGCAGGATGAAGCACAGTAGTAACTGTAGCATTCAAGGTGGCAATTCGTCAACAGATTTTAAATAAATCCGGTATACTGTGACTGTGATCAATATAGTGCTGATAGTCCCTTAATACCTTAGCCTGCATGCATCTTTGAAATAGGGAGTAGGCACTGAGCTTTTATCCACAAGGAGGCAACACTATCACTGCGTCATTATGAAGGTTTGCTCGTATGTGGGTCAAGCTGTCCGTGCTTAGGCGTGCAGGAGGCATTACAGGGGTCACTAGGCATTAAAGTTGCCGTACGTATCTCGAACACAGCACACGCAGCAAGTTTTTTGCGTGTGTGGCGGGCACGCGGACCGCCAAAATGGTGACCCCCGACGGTAGCGATCCTTGCGGATGACGTCAAGTGTATACCCCCTATAGCATGGTTAACAGAAGAAGTGTTACTTCTCTCTGTTCCAACATTCATTTCTTTTGCATTGGTGCTTATTCAAGAATATTTGGTGTTTCTAATATGCACTATTCAGTTTGAGTAGCGAATCGATTGTTATTTGATTTCTTAATCTAAATTTTCTAAAATTTGCACACTCCTACACATTATACAACTAAGGTACCGTACATTCTTAATTCGAGCATTTAATAGCACTCCCTTGGTTTCTATAGTGATAAAACAAGATAGAATCTATTATTAGTCATGTGAACATTAGAATATTGAGATATAAGTCACTGTCAGCCTACATTTTCACATCAAAAGTTGGGTGTGTAAAAAACTGCCGTAAAAATTATGCTACCTTTCCCCCTTAAGTGGCTGGGGGAAAAGGGCGGCATCCGCCCCTGCTCTGCTCCTTGTTTGCACATTTATGGCTACACTTGTGAACAACTTTTCTTGTCAAGTGCTACCATTAATAAATCTAGTCCCATGATGGAGTCTAAAACACTGCTTCATCCTTTGAAGGAAACTATTTGAAAGACAATGTAGCTACTCAAGTGTGATGCTTATATTTGCTATATAATATCGTTTTATGTTCTTGGACATGTGAAAACGTCATGCACTTTATGTGTATTGCAAAAGCAATACACATCTATGTCCAGGTCAGCATTTCCTTCTTGCTCTTCTGTGTACTCGCCTCTAAGATTTGAGGTGAACGTAACATACAAATGGCTAAATAAGCATGCAAAGCAAATGATAAGTACAGTTTATGCTGATGAGCCTTCATTTACCAAAGATGTGCAAAATGCTTTCCAAATTGTATTGCTGCATGTAGGAGTACATTAGCAACAGCTCTGTTCCTATTGCTTTTCCTGCATTGCAAAGATAAGTCCTCCTTGACTATGCAGCAGGCTTGCTGCACTAGCATCGTGAGCCACATAATCGAAGCAATCAACACGTAAGCTGTGAATGACTACTTTTGGTAGGACAAAGACCATCACAGAAACAAATGTTTCAATTATTTCTAAGCAAGACAACTTCTCTCATCATAATGTATCTCTTTAGCGACATGTCTTGTTCTACCACAGTTAATCACTCCAAGGATGCATGTTCCTGTAAATCTTTGTACCGTATAGGGGGCATGTACTGAGTTTTGATCTGCAAAGGGGCAACACCATTGCCACGCCATTTCAATGGTCCATTCGTACTCGCCGTCCTGCTGTCTATGCTTCGGCATGCAGGAGGTGTTTTGGATATCTCTAAACAAGCTGCCGTACGGATCTTGGACACAGCGCACACAGCGAGATGTTTGTGCGTTTGACGAGTGCGCGGACCGCCAAAATGGCGGTCTCGACGCTAGCGATCTTCGCCGATGATGTCAGGTGCATACACCCTATATGGCATACCAATTAGTGCACATGAGTGTGTTCATTTCTTATTCTCACAGTGGGGAAAAAGCTATTTGAAAATAAATATATTTCATCAACATAAAACAAGCAAATGCACTGTTAGCTCATTTTAGACTTCTCAACCTTTCTTCGTTTCAGTTGCTCAACGAGAAACTTGAACCTGAGCATACACTCCTCCTTGGACTTGCCGGGAACAGCCTCGGCTATACGGTCCCAGCGATCTTCGGTTCCCTTTGGGAACATCTGAAGCGCGGCTTCCATGCACTTTTGCTGTTCTTGGCTCCAGTCGGCGACCCTTTGAGCAAGCGGTGGCACAGCCCTAGGCTGGTTTTCGGCAAGCGTTGGCGGAGGCAGACTAGGCTTGCCTTCCGAGCGCGCCGCGTTTTCGTCTAAACTGTGGTAGTCTTCTCCCGTAACTCCCTGGGAGTGTGGCACAACGTTGGCGACGGGAAAGTTCCGGAGCTGCTTCATTACCGACATGACTTCGTCCTGGCTGCGGTTCAACAGGTCCGCGATCTTCTGCCACCGGTCCACGGTGCCGGTTGGGTACTTCTTCATGGCTCTGATGAGGGCCACGGTGTCTTCCTCGCCCCAGGGTGTCTTGCGAACGGCGCCTCGGTCGTTGCTTCGGACCTCAGGAACTGTCGCGCAGGTGTCGAGCGCCGGAATCGCGGGGCCCGCCGCGAGAGGCAACTCGCCGGCCTCGGGTATAACTCGCGCCCGTCTCCGAGGCTTGCGCTCCCGCTCCGATGCCTCGTCGCACGACTCCTCGTCGCTCGTTTTGTCTTCCTCGAGCGTGGCTCGGCTGCGGCGCTCCTGGATTTTCTCGAAACCCTGTCGCACAAGTGTAGGCGAGTTCCACACGGCCCAGCCGAGAAACACAATGAAACGCACTATAAGAAGGTCCAGGTAACTCGGCTTGCCAAGACTGTCGAGGTACGAGGCACGAATCTCGTCCTCGACGGCCGTCAGCTTCTTCGACTTGCGCTCTTTGCGCTTGAACTTGGCCAGCACGGTCTCCTCCAGCTCGAACTTTCGCTCCCAGTAGGCAGCCCACGCCACAACGTGCTGCCCCAGCGTGAGCAGCACAACGAGGAAGAATGAGAGCTCGGCGATACCCATCTTGCGCACTCGCCTGTAATAGTACACGGGCTGCCTCCAGTCAGGCAGGCCATTTTCCAGCACCGCGTCGTACTTTTTCCTCTTCTCTTCATCCTTCAGTATCTCTACGACGGCGACGATCTTGCGGAACTTCTCTTCCGAGCCTTCCTCCTTGTTCTTGTCAGGGTGGAACTGAAGGGACAGTTTCCTGTACGCCTTCTTGATTCCCGCCGTGTCCACGTCTGGGGACAGACCGAGGAATGTGTAGAAGTTTTCGTTCACGTCTTCGACAACGTCGAAGAGCTCAAGGTCCTCCTGGGTCCACGCAGATGCACCATCGCACAGCAGGAACGCCGTGATCGCGAAGCAATAGAGTATTTTCGAACCGAAAGGGCCTACCGGTACGAGACATGACTGCGTCGTCAACATTACAACATGACATCTTGGTTATGATGATGATAATTAAAAAAACATGTTTACAGATTAAAAGGTTAACTGCAATCGCACAGGCTTTCTTGTTCTTAATTACAGTTACGATCATTAAAATATTTACTTATAGTCGGAAACGTTCAGAAATTGGATTTTTTTTTACACAAAACGGCTACTTAATGTAAATCCGGCCGATCCAAGACACGCTTTGATCTGCACTAGCAGAAGGGCTGGTCGACCTCCACAAACTCGTCCGGGAACGGCTGCCTAGCTGCGTAGACCGAGCAGGTTACACGTGTGTAGCGTTCATATAAGTTGAACATGGCTGCAAGCATGCTGCGGTTCACGATGTGCCGAGGTAATAAACGTCTGACTTTAGCTATCTTAAGTGTGGCGAGCAAGCCCGCATCTACGCTGCCATCAGCCGCGCTTCGGGAAGCAGCGGTTTCACTTTGCGCCTGTACTCGCCGGCATGCCCGGATTACATACTCCCTCTTTCCCTATGCACAGGTACATCTCTCGGTACTTTTCAAGCACGAGCATTCTTTTCGACCGTGGCAAAGAAGCAGCTGCCCATTGTTTCGTCGATGTCTCAGCAACTGGCCCTGTATAAGCCTCAGGTCACGACGGTTCGGCTGGCTTCCGCAGACAGTAAGCGCCGTGATGCCATTATCTTCGCGCACATTTAATTGCCTCATTCTACCACGCAGCGAACTACGTAAAGATCTGGAAGGCAGAGCGTATCCTCGCCGTGTCTATGATCGCTATCGTTCCTGGAGCGTTTATGTTCCCCAGTCCAGTGATGGATTGCCTGCTCGCAATATCTACCACCATGCACATGCACTGGTACGTAATACTTATTGCCTACGCCGTATGCCGTCCTATCGCTGGCCAGTTGTGTTATGCGTTTAATTATGGCGCCAGTTACCGAGCGTGTGAATCGTGTGGTCTTCCGTTAAGCTGAAACATAACGAACTCGCAACAGCTTTACGGCTTGTTAACTTCTGTTCTGGTAATCAGAAATCTTGAAGTGCTACACATATGTACACATGCAATTTAAGCTACCTTGGTACAAATGAAGGAGCTTTAGCTGTCAAGACTGTTTACATAAATTGAGAAACTGAGAATTGCCTATATATCTCTCAGCGACAACCTAAAACCAGTGAGGTACAGCCAACAATGTATGTCCACTTCATAGGATATGAAGCTTAGAATGACAGAGCTGAGCTAGTTGCAGATTCTGAAAAGACGGGGCGTGCAAACAAGGACAAAGAAGGAAGTCGGGACACCACAAATGCCTACTAACAACTGATGGTGTGCACAAGAAAGAACCACACGAAAACTTATCTGTGCATTCCCATGCAATATGTAAAACTACCAATCTGGCACACAAGGGTGCCTATGTCTTTATCTTTATGCAAGTTAATCGACGGTTGGCAGTTGCATGTGGTACTACTATTATCGATATGCCATGGCTCAATCATTAGACTTGTTTCTTCATTCATATGCAGGTACAAAACCGCATATGAACACTTGTTGAACATTTGCATACACATGCAGTCTCCACAATGTATAAATTAGAAGGCGAGCCTCTGGTTAGCAATCTACATTTGTAAGGCAATCAGTGAATTTATTGGTGCGTTTTAGAAAGATATGGGTCAGCTTCTTGCCTTTAACTTCCTAATTCTTTCTCTGCACTGCGGCACAAATCTTACCTAGCTTATTGGCAGCCATAAAAACAACATTAACACTTCCCACCTTCTTTAGCCAGCGAGATACGCAATGAATCTACAGTATAACTACAATACGTTTTTTTCCTATCGCTTTCTGCATCCACGCTCAGACTTGACATAAGACTTATTTAAAGGCTCAGCGACAGTGGCCTTATAGTATGTAAGAATATTCTTATAGTATTTTAGCTAAAATAGAGAGATTATATTTGAACTAAAACAATAAGCTTTAATTTTGAGGATAATCCTAGTATATATATTAGCAGAACACAGAGATTTAGGCTGTAATCGGACTCCAGTGGATCCACTCCTGCACCAAATAGGATTTACAGTGCCATACTAAAGAAAAATTAACGTAATTTGCAGCAAGGCGTGCTAGAGTCTTAAGTTTGGTGGTGTCTATCACTGGCTATTGCGCCAAATATGATTTACAGTGCCATCCCAGAAAAATTTAACATAAGTTGCACTAAAGTGTGCTAGAGTCTCAAGTTTGATGGTGTCTATCACTGGTTATTGCACTGCTGGCACGTCAAAACATAAGAAGCTTGACCTTGAGGCCACTAAGGTTACAGTCACGGATGAAGGATTATTCCGCAGGCAAAACGATGCTCGCACGTGGATCCTGATTGAGCCACGACACTGTCTTTGGTGCCAATGCAGCTTCGTTTGTGGTGAAAAGAGAAACTCTAACGAAAATTTGTTTTAAACCTGATGTTTCAAAGCCTCACCGGCTTTTTCAAGAGTGAGATGGCCCGAAACTCTCCAACCAAAATTTATTTTAAACCCTACGTTTTAGAGCCTGACCGGCTTTCTCTTAAGGAATGAGAGGCCTTCTAACCCTGAAAAAGCCAGTTAAGCTTCTAAATGTTCGATTTAAAATAAATTTTGGTAAGAGTTTTCTCTTTTCTCCAGTTTTCTATCCCAACTAGGCAGACTTTCCCCGAATGTTCACCTCTGATTTAGCTTCTTTTGTGCGAGTCGGCTTGATGGCAAAATGCGCTCTTCAAAAAGACTTGATGATATGTGGGGTTTAACGTCCCAAAACCACTATATGATTATGAGAGACGCCGTAGTGGAGGGCTCCGGAAATTTAGACCACCTGGGGTTCTTTAACGTGCACCCAAATCTGAGCACACGGGCCTACAACATTTCCGCCTCCATCGGAAATGCAGCCGCCGCAGCCGGGATTCGAACCCGCGCCCTGCGGGTCAGCAGCCGAGTACCTTAGCCACTAGACCACCGCGGCGGGGCTTCAAAAAGACTTAACCTAGAGGCCAACAGGTGTCAATCAAGTGTGGTGGTGATCCATTGGCTGACATTGTCTGCTCCAGAAACGCTGCTGGTAGCTTGTTTCAAGCACTCTGCAGTATACAATTAGGAAGCCAGTATGGAATTATCAATCAGAAGTACCAACATTTTTGAAAGAGAACAAAAATAGGCTCATTTTCGCTTTCAGAGAATGAAGGAACTGTGAGAATTTTTAGAATTGAGGCATGGGCATCTGCAAGGGGGTTTGGAGGTGCACTTGCCTACCCCACACCCCCAGGCCCATCAGCATTTGCTCCTCAACCCTACTGGCCCCCCACCAAGACTGAGTCCTGTCGATGCCCATGCATAGAAGCGCTGTTGCATGCATGCCACAGCTTTTGTCTGTCACTTCTGCTGATTTACTGTGCAGCAGTCTATTAACATAGTTCAGTGGTTTTCAAATGGGGGTCTGCAAACCCTAGGGGGTCCGCGAAGCTATTTCTATGATCCGCGAAACCCTCACCCGCATTTTTCTTTAGGCGAGACTGTGCCACATATTGATGAACTGTCCAAGATAAAGTGATGTGGCACGTTTGTTTGATGTTTTTGGTAGCAATAAAAAACACCTGTTTTAAGCTCTAGTTGTGTTAATTTACCTACGTACCCCCCCTCCCTCCCCTCCGCTGCAAGGGGTTCCCGTCACTTCCACCAGTCCACAAGGGGTCGCCAACACATCCATGGCCGAGAACCACTGACATAGTTTATAGATTTGTGGCAGGTTCGAGCCCTGTATTTTAATTACCACACAGTTGTATTTAAAGTGTTATTTTATAATATAACACCAGTATTCTGTTTGTACAGAAAAAAAAGATAGCTGAGGAGCTTATTCTAAACGTCCAATTGCATGACATTGTTTTATGCATAATTGTGTGACATAATGAGTGCTCCGGAAGGCAGTCTTTCTATGAAATTTGCAACGAGTAAAGATAATTTTGCAGCTCATCACGTGAGCTGATAATTAATTGGAAGTCTGAATGTCAATGCAACTTTTTTCTCCGAAGTACTCCAGAATGTAAAGTTAGCTGCTCCAGAGTGCTCGCAGATGCAAAATTTCGTGCTACAAAGTGGCCCAAATGCAGATATTGCTGCGCCTGAAATTGCTTCAAATAAGGATTGCTCGGCAGCATCACTAGGCCTCCAGCTTGTGCCAAATTCTTAGATTGTTGCAGAGAATAAACCAGTGGTTTTCAGCTGTGCATGTTTCAAGGACCCTTTGTGGACAGGGGGTTACAAATTACTAAAGTATGCAGTGTGCAATGGATGCCTCTTGATTCTCCCTGGCAAAGAATTGTTAAACCAAAGTGCAATGGTATTTAATTTCAACAGCTTGTCAATAATTTTCTTCATCAGCAGACACGTTCAAGCTGTTCCTAGTTACGTTTTCTCTTCAAATATGCTGGTCTGGAAAAAGTATTTCGTAAACAACACACCAGAAGCTTTGCAGCAATCTCATGGAGAAGAGAAACATCAGCTCCGCCGCAGTGCAATCTTGTTATGCGGTGAAGCATGCCATTATTAGAAACGGGCCATTGTCATTAGACTTTACATGTGCTTCCTAAGAACACCATATTTTATTTATTTTTTTTATGGGTTTGGCAGACCCCCTTTTGAGAAGCACTGGTATAGACATTTGAGCTGCATGCAAGGCATTTTTTTTTATATTGCCTAACCATGGTGAATCATACGCTTTTCAGGGGCATCGAAACAATTGTGGTGGACTATGTTCGACCTGCTCTGTTTGGCAACTTGATCCCCAAAGTTGCAGTTGGAGCCGTTTACGCGCTCTCCATTGCTGCACTCACGGGTCTTTTTTACTTCAACTTCACGGATGTGGGTATTGTCAAAGCCATTCAGATGCTCTGGACCCTGTGATCAACTAACTAGGCAAAAACAGCATGCAGTTTTTTTTGACAAATAAATGCAGTCGAGATGTTCAGCGATGTCTTGTTTGGACTAATGCATTAGTTACATCCACCGAATGCTTGAGAATGTTGCTATTTTTCTTAGTTATATGTATGGTTAAGAGGTATGCTTTGGCTGCTGAAATAAATTTGAACACTGACACTTCGAAGGTAGCAAGTGTGGCCAGTTGTCTTCCTTATATGGATCACTGCTGTGTCAGCCTACGATGTAGTTATTCAGAGCCTTTGGCCAAACCGCACCATAGGGATTTTGGCAACCTCACGCAACGTGGATTCAAAAGATGATGGAATTTGGCCGTAAGAGTAATGAGAAATTCCATCAAGCCATTGAATACATTTTGTGGTATTGCAATAGATGTTACCCATTTCAAAGTGTCGTAAACTGTGTATATTGCCTTTCATTCCACACCAAGTAGAAGCGCACCTACACTTATTTAAAAGCATGTAAAGGAACATAGCTTCCTTTCTCGGATCATTGTCAGGTGGAAACTGCCCATGCACTCATTTGTTATAGAAAAATGCAGAGGCCTGTAAATTTGCGTTAGTATTGAATTTCAGTAATTGACTTAGCAACTGAAACACTTTTGCTACATAATAAAGTGCTCATAAAAAGTTTCCACAAAACTCTTCAAAGATCATAAAAGTAATTTTTGCAGGATTTGCAATAAATATGTTAGTCAAGCTACGTGCTCAGGATTTAATATTTATTTTGTCTACATTATCATTAAAATGTAAACGTCAGCAGAAGTATACTTCAAACTAATGTGCAATGATCGTTGCCGTTATTAAGAGTAGTATTTGAGCAATGTTGCGAGACACCTTTATTTGCAATGAGTGGAGGTCATTCCAAGGTTGCCATTTCATCTGGTTTGTTACCACTTGCACATAAATGAAAGGTATGTGGATTAACTCTTTCGTTACCACGCTTGTTCAAATCGATCACCGATGCTTGATACTTTTGGGTCGTCTATTTTGGCATGTTAAATTTGTTTCTCGTGTACCCACAACTTTCTAGTAGTGTTAGTCCAGCCACTCAACTTTCAGAATCAATTTGAATTGGCCCATTTTGGCAACATTGCGATTTTTGACAGACCTTTGCACGAACCAATGTGCGTGAACTGTTAAAAAAGTGCACTAGGCTGGCGAACTTCACGGAAGTGCATGCCTCTTGTGATTATGCTACAGTAATATCGAAGTTCTGAAATCAAAAGAACCTTTGCTAGCCAAATATCAAATTAAAGTGTCAGCTTTGCAATTTGACTATGTTGAGAAGTAACAATTGCCAGAAATTCATGCCAGCTATGAATAGACAGCTCTTCCAAGGAGCCGGGGGAAATTTGGTTTACAAAGAATATTTACGAATGTCCACCGCATTTTTAAAGTGCCAAGGTGGCCTTCCCTGTCAGCTTCCAGCAGCTTTGGTTTTGGTTTCGTCATTATATCAGACACAGGATCTCATCTCGTGTCACTAGTCGCTCCTATGACGTCGTCGTCACACGCGCATGGGTGTGAACTAGTGCTAAACATGCGCTGCTCGAAACTGTCTTGCAAGCCCATCGGAATTGAGTGATGGTGAGTTTAGAGTTCGAGGATGACAGCACCTCAGCTTCAGGTTTTGTGGCTACGATGTTTTGCGTCAGCCTGAAACATCCGTAGCCATTCATGGCTTTGTTTTGTTTGCATCCTCAAGTCGTTTTCTTTGCCGCGAATGCGTATAGCTTCTGACATTTTGTGCACATTCTTATAGCTACTGTGGTTACGTGCGAGATCCACACGTCACTGGGGTGCGGCATAGTGGCACTGGGTGTAGAGCCTTTCGTCACGACAAGAAGGTCACTAGAACACATCTTGGCCCTAATTACAGCTCAGCACGAAACATTTTAGGACCGTGCGCGATATTGTTCTACTCTTATTTTTTATTTACGATGTGCAAAAATGCAAAAAATATGCTTGAAGGCATATATTGGAATACAAACCTACGCAGAGTGAGGTGGCTCATGGAAAGAGGTGTCGCTAGGCGAAATAGAGAAGTTTATTGGACATCTCATTATAAATGAGATGTCCAATAAACTTTGCTATTTCGCGTAGTCTGGGATTATTCACATCATGGGTATCCATCTATATCGGAATACCTGGAGACTTTTACTGCAAGACAACAAAAATTTACTGAAAAAAGTGTACTCCGCTTCGCTCACGTGGTCGCATTTCAGTGGCAGTTTCGGTATTGCATACTGCTGTGTGTGCTTACACGGATGGCATGAGTGTTTAGAAAGTTCGTTTTAGTCGAACTCCGCTTTGCTCTAGTGGTCGCATTTCAGTGGCAGTTTCGGTGCTGCATGCTGCTGTGTGTGCTTTACACGAATGGCAGGAGTGTTTAGAAAGTTCAGTTTTAGCCGAACTCCGCTTCGCTCACGTGGTCGCATTTCAGTGGAAGTTTCAGTATTGCATACTGCTGTGTGTGCTTTACACGAATGGCAGGAGTGTTTAGAAAGTTCTGTTTTAGCCTAACTCCGCTTTGCTCACGTGGTCGCATTTCAGTGGCAGTTTCGGTATTGCATACTGCTGTGTGTGCTTTACACGAATGGCAGGAGTGTTTTGAAAGTTCGGCTAAAACGGAACTCCGCTTTGCTCACGTGGTCGCATTTCAGTGGCAGTTTTGGTATTGCATAATGCTGTGTGTGCTTACACGGATGGCAGGAGTGTATAGAAAGTTCCGTTTTAGCCGAACTTCGCTTCGCTCACGTGGTCGCATTTCAGTGGCAGTTTCGGTATTGCATACTGCTGTGTGTGCTTACACGGATGGCATGAGTGTTTAGAAAGTTCCGTTTTAGTCGAACTCCGCTTTGCTATCATGGTCGCATTTCAGTGGCAGTTTCGGTATTGCATACTGCTGTGTGTGCTTTACACGGATGGCAGGAGTGTTTAGAAAGTTCTGTTTTAGCCGAAGTCCGCTTCGCTCACGTGGTCGCATTTCAGTGGGAGTTTCGTTATTGCATACTGCTGTGTGTACTTTACACGGATGGCAGGAGTGTTTAGGAAGTTCCGTTTTAGCCGAACTCCGCTTTGCTCACGTGGTCGCATTTCAGTGGCAGCATCGGTATTGCATACTGCTGTGTGTGCTTTACACGGATGGCAGGAGTGTTCAGAAAGTTCCGTTTTAGCCAAACTCCACTTTGCTCACGTGGTCGCATTTCAGTGGCAGTTTTGGTATTGCATGCTACTGTGTGTGCTTTACACGGATGACAGGAGTGTTTAGAAAGTTCGGCTAAAACGGAACTTCGCTTCGCTCACGTGGTCGCATTTCAGTGGCAGTTTCGGTATTGCATACTGCTGTGTGTGCTTACACGGATGGCATGAGTGTTTAGAAAGTTAAGTTTTAGCCGAACTCCGCTTCGCTCACGTGGTCACATTGCAATGGCAGTTGTATTGCATACTGCTGTGTGTGCTTTACACGGGTGGCGTGAGTGTTTAGAAAGTTCTGTTTTAGCCGAACTCCGCTTCGCTCGCATTGTCTCATTGCAGTGGCAGTTGCGGTATTGCATACTGCTGTGTGTGCTTTACACGGATGGCATGAGTGTTTAGAAAGTTCCGTTTCAGCCAAACTCCGCTTCGTTTATGTGGTCACATTTCAGTGGCAGTTTTAGTATTGCATACTGCTATATGTGTTTTACACCCTCGCAAAACAAAAAAATGCCATGTGCATAATATGTTGCTCTTGCATTTTCATGTGGAGGATTAAGAGGTCAACTGCAACCTGGGCAAGGCTTGCAATGGGCCCTCCCGAGCAGTACTTTTCTGCTACTAATGTACGGCAGCAGCGCAGTAGAGGAGGCAAGGTTTGGGCAAGAGAACTGCTACGTCAAGGCCCATTGAGGCGGGTGGTTTGAAGTGTGCTAATGCCATGCGGACCACTAAAACAAGGTTTCATTTTAAAAAATAAGCATTTCAATGCATGAAAGTAGCACCATGGGGTTCCTGGGCTGCTATTTCAACAACTACTTGATCGTTGCCATCAGAATCCCTTCAAATTTTCTGCTGAAATCGCTAGAATGCAATTTTGAAGGTGAACGTATTCGACAGAGATCTGTCTGGCTAGGCGAAAATTCATACAAATAAAGCCAACTTTCCAGCCACATATAGTCCAAAGTTTGCTAAAGTTAAAATTTAATAAAAACCATAAACTGATCCGATGTTTCCGGATCGATTTGGTCCCTTCTACAAGGACTTTGAGGACAATAGAGAGGGGGACAGCACCAGAAAAAGTTGCTAGTTTCGAAGCCAGCAAAACAGTTGCCACTGATGAAGGGACCGAATAGGTTTTGAAACGTTGGGTTAGTTTATAGTTTTTAAATATAACCTTGGTATGTCAGCTTTGAAGGTATGTTCCACCTTCAAAGCTGACTAGTATTTTCAGGGAGCATGTTATAACTAGAAGGAAGGATGGGTCACATAACTTTGTTCACGTCTTTGATTTGAGCCATAAAAGGAACAACATGCAACTGTGGTGACCTTGTGCGAGAATGTCTATTGTATTTACGAGTGAAAGCAGCATTTCATTGGGTAAACTGCAGGAGCATGGAAAAGTTAGAAAAATAGACTTAACTGCCTTAGTACAATACTTTCCATGGAAAAGTAAACTTTGCCATTTGTTTTTATTTAACTCAGATTTCGAAAATTGCTACCAACTTGGGCGTGAATGGACACCTCCAGCTTTCACCAAGGCCACCTGCTCATTATCTGGGCAACAGTGCGTTGTCTTTTCCCCACCATGCTAGAAATTCTCAAAAAAAAGAAAATGATCAATTCCCTTGCAGCTGGAATCTAACATTTCTAACATGCTCCCAGCTGGTGTAGAAACCGCCTAATTGGAGTCAAAACCACTATGGCTGATGAAAGTTTCCCAACTATTTGTGTATCCTGTTAAGCTGCAAAGAACATGGTGTTCGAGGATTTTAGAACCGACCTGAAATCCACATTAAAGGCTGCTTGTTGAAGAAGCATGGATATTTAGCTTTTTCTGGAGTTTTGTGGTCTCAAACTTTTGACACTGGCTGTACATGTATGTGACGCTACAAAATGGAGACACGTCGTGGTCCAGATGCCATGCGTTTTATTCTAATGCACGCGCACTTCCTCTTCGTCGGCTTCTCCTAGAATCACCTTGTGAATGCGTCACACTTCCCCCTCCCCTCGAGAAAGTCTCAGTTCAGAAGGTTCAAAATAACGCCGCAGTTTGCTAACATGCACAATGTCAGAGTTTCTACGTAAGGGTAGCACGGAGCGGTTGATTTCATAGTTCACTGTTGAGACCTTGCGTAGAATCTTGTAGGGTCCTTCCATGACAGAACTCAGTTTGCCGTTGTTGGGATGCCATGGTGTCTCGTAAAGGACAAAGTCACCGACTTGGAACTCAATCGGAAGAAATTTTCTATCATAAATGACTTTGTTCTTATTATGGTAGGCGATAGAATTGGTAACTGCAGTTTTTCGCGCTTCTTCGACGGTTTCTTCTCGTTGTTCCAGTACAGTAGGATAAGATGGAATTCCATACATCAGGAAGGAAGGTGCGTAGCCGGTCACTTCGTGGGGTGTTCCGTTGTATTCGTCAATTACCTCCGGAAGCAGCTTAGTCCAAGACTTCTGTGGTTCGTCATTGATCTTACATTTAAGTCTCGTTACGATAGTCTGGTTTCTCCGCTCGTTCATGCCGTTGCATTGTGGATGATGAGATGAGGTGAATAGTTGGTGTATACAATTATGTTTTAAAAACTGCTTGAATTTTCCTGCGGTAAATCCTGTTCCACGGTCTGAAAGGAACTTCCGTGGTTTTCCAGAAGAAAAAATTGTTTTTAAGCATGAAATGTAGGCGTCGCTGTTCTCACTTTTATGAGCAAACGCCCATACGTAGCGAGTCGCATGATCAATAACCAAGTGTATAAACCTTTTTGACGAGCCATATCCAGAAAATCCTCCTATGGTGTCTATTGCAAAGAGGTCGAAGGGCTCTTCAGCTGGAGGCAGTGATTCAAGCGTCCCAAACTTTTTTGTTTTCGTCTTCTTGCATCTCTGGCATGTATCACAATGCCGAATGTAAGTGGAAACATCGGTTACCATATGCGGCCAATAATATTGCGGAGACAGGAGTGATAGCGTCTTCTTCACACCGACATGCCCAAAATGTTGATGTGCATTCTTCAGAATGGTTGGGCGTAGTTCATGGGGCACGTATATTTTCCGTAGTCCTTTTCTTTTAACGATGATGATGTTATTTTCCAATGAGTGCGTTCCTTTTGGACGCTCATTGTTGCATCGCTGAAGGTCGTCGTGTGATAGAAGATTAACTATTGGGGCTCTGGAGAGCGCATCTGCTTCGACATTACTTGTGCCCTTTTGATGTTTGATGTTCACATCATACATTGACAGTTTCAAAGACCACCGGAAGAGACGACCTTGAGGATTTTTAACATTCTTCAGCCACTGGAGTGCAGAGTGATCTGTTACAACAGTGAATGACTTTCCATGAAGGTAGCAATGCCATTTATCAATGGCATCTACAATGGCAAGACATTCTCTTTCTGTAATAGCATAGTTCACCTCATGCTTAAGTAGTTTGCGGGAATAGTAAGCAACAGGATGTTCTTTGCCTTTGTCATCAGGTTGTTTCAGCACTGCACCGATGCCTTCGCCAGATGCGTCACAGTACACAGTACATGGTCTCGAAGGGTCGTATATGCGAAGCACCGGTTCTTCAGTTATCCGCTCCTTCAGTTCACGAAAGGCTTGCTCGCATGCTTCTGTCCACACCCACTTGCTGCCTTTGTGGAGTAGTTTTGTGAGTGGAAGAGCGATATCACTGAAGTGGGGGATGTACTGACGGTAGGTGTTTACAGTGCCCAGAAAACGCTGGAGATCTTTTTCTCGTTTTGGTGTAGGAAATTTGAGTATGGCAGCCACATTACTTTGCTTAGGTGTCACTGTTCCTTGTGAAATTTTGTGGCCCAAGTATTCAATGCTGCAGCGTGCAAATTGGCACTTTTTTCGTTTGAGTTTTACGTTCTCGGTTTTGAGAGCTTTCAATAGCGCCTCAAGGTGTCGTATATGATCATTAAATGTCTCTGAGTATACGACCACATCGTCAAAGTAATTAATAACATTGGTGAGCTGATGTTTCGCTATTATTCATTTCATGGCTCTTTCAAATGTAGCTGGAGCGTTCTTCAACCCAAACGGCATTACCAACCACTCAAAATGACCATCAGGCGTGACAAATGCAGTTTTCTGAACATCGTCAGGATGCATTTGCACATGCCAGTATCCCGACGTTACGTCCAACGTAGTGAAAAACTCCGCCTTTCCTAAGTGGTCAAGAATATCATCTATACGTGGAATTGGTTGAAAGTCGGGTACCGTTATGACATTGAGTTTCCGGTAGTCAATACATAGACGAGTGCGTCCTTCACCTTTCTTTTCTGCTAAAATGACAGGTGCGGCGTAGGGCGATAATGAAGGCCTCACAACACCTTGCTTGAGGAGAGCGTTAACCTGTTTGTTGATCTCCACTTTGTCTGCCTGTGAACATCGGTATGGTGCTCGACGAATAGGGACAGCATTGGTAAGTGCGATCCTATGTTTCTCAGTAGTGATGCACCCAATATCTGTCTGAGATTTCGAAAATATCTCGTCATACTTGCTTAAAAGAGAGTCGAGCGCCACAGACTCATGCTCTGATAAGTTTTCTGAAGTCAGGGTTCGCATCACCGGGGCTTGAATGGTTTTCTTTTCATTGTGATGCGGAAGGTTCATATTCTCACGTGCTTGTGTCACTGACTTGCTTTCCAGATTTACAGAAAGATTGAAGTATGAAGCGCTGTCTAGGCCAAGAATTATTTGCGTTCTCATGCCTCGCAGCACATGTGCATAAACTTTCTTGATGACGTTCCCAATTTGTAACTGAATGTTTACGCGACCCAAAGTTCGAATGCTTGATGCAACTTGCTGGACCATGATGCTGGAGTCTCTCATCAACTGAAGCTTTAGCTGTTTGTACACATCCTCGCTGATACAAGTAATTGTTGCTCCTGTATCGAGAATTGCATTTACTGGCTTTCCGTTGATGAGAGCACTGAAGTGTATTAATGAAACTCTGGGTCGCCTTCCTCGTTTCCCTGTCCAGTATCAATAGCGGACACATTGCTGCGACGCGGACATTCGTTGTGCCAGTGAAACTGTCGTGGGAAACCAGCAGCTGAGCAGTATCTACATTCGTTTTGCGGGGCACGCGGTTGAAGAGTTATTGTCGGTTGCTGCGATCTGCTGAAGAGACGTGGAGCTCTTGATGCGATACTAGCGTTACGAGTATAGGAAACTCCTCTCACCCGTTTTAAAGATGTCTCGACCCGTTGAGCAGCGGTGAGCCACTCTAATGACGAGTTGAAAGACAGTCCAGCGAGCGCAAGTTCCACATCAGGAGGAACACCATCAGTCAGCCCAGAAATGATGTGGCACTCTTTCAGGTCCACCAAGGAACCCAGTCGCTTTTTCTCGTCGTAGTAGTCCTTGATGGTCTGCCCTCCTTTCAGTCGGTAGTGAATGAAGAGACGGAAGGCATCTCCGTCAGTCGAAGCAAAGCGGGCTTGCATGTCCCGCTTGATATCGCCCCAAGTTGTCTCGCCGTTGCCGAAAATCTCTGTCAGGTACCACTTGAACGCTTCCCCTTCAATGTATTCGTTGAAGTGAGTGACCCGATCGCGGTGAGTCCATGATGCCTCGGCTGCCTTCATGTCGAAAAGAAGAAGCCACTTGTCGATGGGGACGTCTTCTGGTGTTCCCTTGAACTTCTGTATGTTGAGCGGGGGCTTTGGCTTAGCCATGGCACGTTGATGAGGTCGATCCTGCCGACTTGTGTGACGCTACAAAATGGAGACACGTCGTGGTCCAGATGCCATGCGTTTTATTCTAATGCACGTGCACTTCCTCTTCGTCGGCTTCTCCTAGAATCACCTTGTGAATGCGTCACATGTACATACGAGTATTTTTTTAATTTTTTTTTGTTGGTGCTGGCCACAATCTTTTTTTATAGCTCATGATGCATAAAGTTCAAAAGGCTGCTTAGACCCAAGACATCCAATGTAGCTAGAAAACAATCTGAAAACCTTTTAAAAACAATAATTCAGGCATGCTCAACATTGAATGCTTGATCAAAACACAAATGTAGCATTAGTCCATTTCAAATATTAATGTGTTAGCACTGAAACAAGACAAAGAGAGAAACAGAATAAAGATAGAAGTGTTACTTGTCATAGCTATTCAGTGTTAAAATTCACTGATGGAAGATGTTTTACACATTTGAATTGGCCTGAATGAGGATCTAAGAGAATGCAGTTTAGCAAATTACTGACAATAGTTGATTAGCTCTCAGACATGATCAAGACGACAGTTTCAAAATGTTTTATTTCGCAGAGACTTGGCATAAGTCTTCTGCAAGACCACACGCATGCACTATAGTTAGATGCATGTCAAAAAGAAGTGCCAGCAGGCAACACTATTTTGAGCAGGGACGATGCAGAGAAAACAAAAATCCAGTTAGTGTTACGAAAAGTTTATTAATTCCAGAAATTACATCAACAGGGCACTCTGTGTCCATCTTTTGTGCAAAAAGAGAAAGACTTGGTGCTTGTACACAGTTTGTCAGAGGGTTCAACAGAGCCGGGGACGTCTCAGTGTTTAAAATAGAATCGCTATCAATTGTATCACAGAAAAAGAAGTGCTTTACATGCTCTGTACGTACAGGTCTGTGGAAGTCAGTGGATAAGAGGTAAGAACACTGTCTTAGTTACTTTTATGCTGCTATATTTCCATGCACCCGTGGATATTAGAGCTCCAGATATGCCACGAATACCTTGCAAGGCTACGACAATCCTAGGAAACAGTGACAGCTGGCAAGAGACTTCCTGCTTGCTTTACGTAGTAAGACAGCACTGGTTCTGGATTGCATGTGTTACTTGCTGCTTTCAAATTAGCTGCCTTTGGCAGCTGTACAGGCAAGTAGGAAATACCTGTGCTAGAGCTTACTTCTAGCCTTACATACTCTGTCAATTAGAAACAGAGTACCTAAATGCAAGCAACATTGGAACAAGCACCTTCGCAAGGGTAGCCGCCTAACAAACGCTTGCTTTCCTGAAGTTTACAAGACAGACGCCTTCTGACAAGACCTTGAAAGGCTGAATAGAATGGTAGCACGTATAGACTTGGAAGCAGGGTTAGTTGGCTGATAGGCCAACCAGTCAGCATTTAGGCTGAGAAGTGCCAAACTGCACCAGTAGCATTCCTGCATTCATAAAACTCACCAAGTCCAATCAATTCGTTGTTACATGCTAGATTGAGACTTGGATGCAGATATTCCATCAAGTTCATAGATATACTACATAGTTAAGTTTGCTCTAAAATAATGTTCCGTTCAAAGCAAAATGGGGCAATTTCCAGCCGTGCAATTCTCCCAAGATGGCTTGAAGTACTTATTTACAAGCAATTTAACCAATCTGTAATGTCAATGCTGTTCCTCTTTAGGTAAGTGTTCTGCTTATTTCTCTTCACTGCCACAGTTGTGTAGCACCTATCTTTCTTCTCAGTGATTGGACCAAAACTGACAACGTGCAAGACACTAGCAGACAAACTTTTTTTGGGGACAGCATTATGAAAGACGCAGTCAGAGACACGTAGTAGACACAACGTCCAGCTCTGTCCGTGTGTCTCAGCACTGCCCCTCAGAAAAGTGACGATGAACCAAGTCGCCCAAATGAATGTCATGCTACAATAACAGTCCTTAATATAACATGCAAATAATGAACATGCATCAGGCTTTTGTCACCATTAGTATGGGCGAAATAACTGACAATGTCATCACCCTACAAAGTGCTTTTCATCAAGTTTGTTAGCATACTTTGCAAAGTAAACTGAAGCTGCAGTCGTACATAAATTAATGGCATCAGTAGTTTCTCAAAGTGCTGAAGAAGGCTGAACGCCAAATTATTTTTTAACCACACTTGTTTTGATGCCTCATTTGCAAACCCTGGATGACCACTCCCATTACTTCTGTTACATAGGCTTGTAAAACAAAATTTAGGCAGATGCAAGGTGACAGTGTCATGATGAATCAATGCCCTGATATGCACTATACCAATACACTTGCAAAAAATAAGTATAACAAATTTTAAACCGTATTGCCAAAAGCCATGCAGGACAATTCAATAAGGTTATAACCAACCAATGACAACTTTTAACAGGATGAAGGAGCTATGCCATATACACCTTGCATTATAAATGATTTCGAAAGAAGCTTGACAGTGTGTTTTTCACCTGTACTTCAAATGGATTGCTCAGCATACAAGGGCTGGTTCTGATTGAATTTTCAATTGTTCCCGAGAAATTCACTTTATACAGCCGTGGCAGTTGATGCAGATGAGCCAGTTAAATTTAGTAAAAAGCATGGGTTCACAGGATGACGGCAACTAGTTATTTGGTCAGCTATGTAGATGTGGTGCATCGGTGTGGGATTGGCTGCGTGTGACCCTCCACAAATGCATGCTAGACTGTAATGTGAATTCCCCGCAGCACTTCACAAGGTAGATTGGTGATATTGGTTGCTAGTAAGCACTTAAAGATTGTGAAACTTTTTCCAGCAAGATGCCTTATTCAGCAATGAAGCATTCAATGGCCCTAATACAAAGAAGGAGGAGGAAAGGAAGGACAGGGAGCTCAGCCAGTTCTCGCACTGGCTGACTACCCTGTGTCCTAATACAAAGTCTCCACTTACACTATCTCCTGTGCATCTAAGATTCTGCAGCCAATAGCTGCAACATCTTGGTATACTCAAAATTTGTCATAACAGTCTGTCTTAACACTCCCAGTACTTCAGTTGATCAAGGGATACTGCTTGGTCTAGAGGGAACTCAAAAAGCTGCTCCTGCAGCAGTACAATGTAAACGAGAGCATTAAAGTTTTTGAAACCCTCTAATACATATCTCTTGAAGTCCCCTCCCTCAAGGCATTTCATCCACAAAAGATCACCCACAGACACTCAATATCGGTGCAAAACATGCTAGTGGAAGACTATGATTTGCATACAGTTTTAGGTTTGTGCTTCCTTTGTCATTGTTAACATTCACTACATCCATGACAGCTGCCAAGCATAAACAGCACACAACCCAATCATAGGTACTGGTGGCTTATGGCAGGCTACACATTTTTGCAAAATGGCGATGCATGTAAAATTGTGAACTGCCCATAGTGCCAACTAACTCTGCATGCATTGAGAGCCGCAAAACGCACGTAGATGTCAAGCTAATTTCACAACCCCACACAAACCTGTTAGTGCAGCAGCTTGCTGCCGAATTCACAATGGTGTACGAAAGACTCAATGGAATGCACTGAGTAAAAGCAGAGCTCAACAAATATAAGCACTGCACATGTTCGAGAGAAAGTGTGCAGAGGTCAATGTGTAACATCACATGGACCTCTAGTTTGAGAGCCGAGCATTTCAAGTCCTTGATGCTGTGATACCGGCAGACGGAGACATTTTAACCAGCATTTTACACAATCACTCACTCTATGCTATCTTAACATTTGCTGAAGTGTGCATAAATCAGGAAAGTCACTGATAGGTACAGATACCATGAGCACAATGGGTGTTCCTTGTAAAAAGCAAAACTCGACCAGTGCTCCTGTCAGTCTATTTAGCCATGCTCTTGTAACACTATCATCATTTCAAAGCTCGAGTGCAAGTATTTTCATCAAGTTTGAGCACTAGGAGAGGAGGGAAAGCAAAAGCCTCGCTTCACAAGCTGTACTTGGCAAATGTCACAAACAGTATGACACACTTTTGATAGAAGTCTGCTACCACACTGTAATGAAACATCAAATCCTCAAAAACTAGAGAATGCATTACCTCTGCTTATTCATCAAATTGAATTGTGCGTAGGTATGAGGTTCAGTTGAACAGATTCTAAGCTTTGAATATGCCACGAGTGCTAGGTCATGGATTCACCTCGATCAGACAACCCACTCAAATCAAGCGCGAGATGTGTTTTATAAACTTTGTCTTCATCCACGTTTCATTCTAGCATCAGAGAACATGCACACTAACATCTACAAGTGCTGGCTGAAACAGAGAGGATAGAAGTAGTAAGTTATCTGTGTGCAATTGACAGGCAAGCGACTACTCACGGCAGTATGCAATCCAAAAGGCACAGACTGCCTTCACCTACTTGCACTTGATTGAAAGACATGGAACTACAACTGGTTCTACACTCTGGCAGTAGAGCACCGGTGCTACAAAAACGACATGCAGAAATGTACACAAAGCCCCGAATAAAAAAATAGGCAGTTAGTTCTACTAACAGACGGTTCAGTTTTCTACTAATCGAAACTGTTGTACCACATAGCGACTCTGGAAACTGAATTGTTTAATTTTCTATAATCAAAGAACAATTTTCAAAAAGCAAACACAGGCAAACTGGCAAGAGGCGTGGCGATGCCAGGCCACCGTGTCTCCTGATAATCAACTTTCTCAGCGTGACACGCATGATGGCAGCATGATGTTATAGCTACGCTACTATGATAAGGTGGTGCAACTGCTCTGGCACTAGCATCTCCCAATTACATGTAGACCTTTGGTGTGAGAGAAAATGGCTCCCTTCACTTTGGTTGGATATAGGAGGACCGCATGACTTTACGTGAAATGATTGCCTATCACCACATATCCACTTTGGAATAGCACTCAAATTAACCCTTGTTTCCTTTGTTTCACGTACTTTTTCTGCAATCTTTTTTCTATGAATACTGTTGTGTGTCACAGGCACGCATGCATGAAAAAAGCCGGAAGTCAGTACACGTATGAGTACATTATTCACACTTCCCTTGCTATCATTTTTACCCACCCCTCATTCCTAGCCAGTCTTCCGAATGGTATAACATTAAAAACTGGCAAGATTGGCTTGTATGTAGCAAAAAGCAAGGATATTAGGAAATTATATGGCGCAAAGAATAAGTCGAAATGTTAACACATTCTTCCCAACAGGTTTTCTTGTTTTTCTTTCTCACCATCTTTCTCACCACATTGCCACGGAACATGTATGTTGCATGCTCTGTGTCTAAGGCATCCATAATATGCTCATGTTTCTTTGATGTTTTTTTTTTTGTAGGTGTTCTTGTTTCACTAACTGTACTACTTACAGTGCCGTATCGTCAGATGAATGGTGAGGGGGACATCATGCAGCTGTTCTTCGGTTTCTAGTCCTGCATCCTATTTCAGGAAACAGAAAAACAAAGAAAGCAACTTAAAAGAATGACATAGATAATTAAAAGAGCACAAACAGGCACACTCACAACCACGCCATAACCCACACACAGACACTTTAGATACATCCACCAAACATAGCGCTCACTTCGAAGGGTTTCAGTGTTCGTATATAAACACACATAAGCAGCCATGTCATCGAAGCCACTATTACTGTCCTAATATAGCAGCTTCAATGATGTGGCTCAAATCACTCATAAGAAATGGAAAGAAAGCAACCACCCGTTCGTAGCATGAAGCCACAAGGAAATACATACAGATTTCTCATAAATGAAAGCCTCTTCCTCCACCTTGCAGGTTTCCGCAGAACTCATTTGCCACACGTAAGTAACTTTCTGTGATCGGCCATCAGTTGGAAGTGAGCAGTGTGGATGGTGGATGTACCGAAAGTCTCTGCCTGGATGCAAGTGTGTTAGTTCGCACTCTTTTAATTATCTAAAATGTGTTACAAACTAGCCCAACAGCAAGTTCTTTTAACAACTTGAGTGCCCAACTAGTGTGTGTTCAGCCTCCATAACCAAACTCATTGGTCACCTTCTCCGTTTTTTCCTGCACGTTGCTGTTCCTCACGGCACCACAGCCAATGGCAAAGCGGGCATATTTTCCAGCTCTGTGGCAGACTGAGTGTCGCGACATAAGAACGAGTGAATAGCCTTAACAGTACCAAACAGTGGCACTGCCTATTACTTTGAATACACTCTTGTACATGAGGACCCCGCAGACATCGCAGTTTAAAAGCCAACTGCAATGTAGTATTAGACCACATAATGAGCCTAATTTATGGTGCAGAAAATGAGCAGTGTTCGTACAAAATTTTTTACATTTAGTATATGAAACCACCATGAAAGGCTTACACGAACGAATTTTTCCAATACCGCCACAGCACCACCCACAAAAATAGCAAAAATACCAACATCACCGTTCAACAGCATGCAGTGTTAAGAACCAGCACAAAAGCTTGTGCGACCTCCAATACTAGGACTGGACAGTGTAAATCTGACATGCCATGGTCTTGGAGCTCTCAACATCAACAAAGCACCAGGTGTTAGTGATGACCATATAGGGGCTACTCAAGCAACGATATTATACAGTTACAAGTCTTACGAATTTGCCAGGTTTCTTACAATAGTATATGGTGCTGCTCTTTCGTAGCCAATTTCGGCAAAGTGAAATTTCATCGCAGTTGACCTTCAATAGAATGACTAGACAAAGGTCACAGCATCACACCAAAAGGAACAAAGTATACAGCATGTTGCAAGTATGAAAGCACCTGTATAGGAAAAAGAGAAAAAACTAACGCATCACATCAATGTTAGAACTATAGCACGGTTGCACAGTCTACAGAGACAAAAGGGAGCTTAGTTCAACAGTACTAAGCAATATCAATTGGGAATAAGTGGACAACAAGGGGAAGAAGGCTCTAAGGTACACGATTCTGCCAGACTTTGAGGTCATCTCACGAAATGGACAGATATCACCTCATCAGATGACGGCATAGAAAACTACTTCCAAGAACTACTCACAGTGCTCGTATTGGCAGTAGTAAGTAAACATTTTTTAATGAAAGCGTAACACACTATACACATCTGATTCTAACTAGAACTATGCCTAAACAATCCACCCATAAGATCGCCTGGCCATACTATAGCAAAAAAAGACCTCGTATACAGTTCATAGTAGAAAATCCGGTTTTGTGTTCCTTGATTTCTATCACTTTGATGCTTTTAGGTATTCACCACATTTCTCCGTCCTTTCTTGCATATGTACGGCTTACATGGTGTAATGCTTAGTGCATGGCGTGATCACAATATGTAGAATATAAACCAGTCAATGGCCAAATTTTATGCTATATGTGCATCTTTTCAAAACAGAAACACCTTGTGCTGAGCTTAAAAACAATAAAGAAGACTTAAAAAAACATTGCACTGGCCACATTGTTTATGGCAGCCTGTGGAGCACTGCAACAAAATTTCTTCAAAAACATTTTTTTCTTCTCAACACCACTTAGTTTTTCAAGAATATGCACCAACTGTCAAGGCTGTGCCTACAATCTTCACAGCCATCAGTGATAAAAATTATCAGTCTTTTACCACTCCACTTTGAGACATTCATAAAAAATGTTCTCACTACAGGTCCACCAAAACCTGCTAGTGGCAGCAGATGAAAAGTAGCACTACCACAATACAGCCCCTCAAACGCATTTCTTCCATCTACACTGCTGCTTTACTTTGGGTTATGCCATACAATAGTGACTAATTCTGCATTTCTCTGAGCATTTAAAGGGAAAGCATGAATACACCATATTTTCTTGAGAACAATCCCTGAATAAATACAAAAAATCCTAGGATAAGATCAGCATGCTTGTTATGTGCAAGTTTCTATGTGCCAGGTGACCTCACAGCAATGCAGGCAAGGTATTAACGACAGCGCCACTTCAAAATGATAGCAGGTAACAATGGGGGAGTGACGCTATTGAATAGAACAAAGTGAAAATAAAAGGCTGGCAATTTTCGGGTATAATTAGTAAGATCCTCTCCATAAAGGTGCACAGGTAACCTATACATTGAAAACGTCCAAATAGTATGCAAGAATTTTAAAAAATTATTCTGCAAGTTGTAGTTGCAGATGTGGGCTATATGAAGGCGACGGTAATACACAAGATAATATAATGCTACTTTCTAGCAATGATGGTTTTGTTTGCAAGTTTTTGGACAAGATTTCACACCTAGTGTTGACGTCTTATTGAAATGCTTCTCTGGCCTGTTGATATGTTTTGTTAAAAATAAGCTTGAAAGAGGGAATAATAGTACTTAAATGCAAGATTGTGGAGGCACATCTTACTAAAAAAATGTTGCTCTTAACAATAAGTCAGCACTTTGTCATGCTCACTAAAAGGAATGCGTCTAGAGCACCTGCCAAAGTTTAAGTCAAGCTGTCTGATGCAAGCATACTGTTTTAACATAACATTTTCTTCAGTTAAACTAACAAATTTAGGTTAGCACCTGTCCTGCCACCATCGTAAATAAAATTTGAGAAATGTCCCTAGAGAGGGTAGCGGATTATAATTTACAGTAGTAGATGCAGCCACTCTCTTCATTCTACCTACACATCGCTGATGCTAGCTTTCCTTGTTACATAACAAGCAATTCTTAGTGGCCCAGCAATCATTTTCAATCACTAGGCAGTATAATGTCTATGAGTATGTCACACTCACACCTGCAGCCACCAGCAGGAGATGGAAATCGATACCTTGGGGAAGAGAATGCAGCAAAACTGTCTAGTACTCAAGGAGCGAGACCTGCACTCTCCTCATTTGGGCGACAGAATCATAAATACAAGGGCTGAGAGAATTGCCAGAGCTGGCACAAACCTTCCAGCCCTACACCCTTCTAGAGGCACATTTCAATGCAATGAGTGGCAAGCAAGTGTTGCAATTAATTAGCCGGGGCTGTTGCCGATGACAGGAGGGTCACCTGATTCCAGCGAAGCAGCAACATTCTTGTTGAAGTAGGTGTGCAGCGCCTCCCACTGGGCATAGTGCAGCAGAATGTGTGGCCGCTTCTGACGCAGAAGATCCACCGTCTTTTGTGGTGTCCACTGGTACCTCTGAGGAAACAAAGACAACTGCATATAATAAAACACTTAAAGTTTACTACTACAATATCCTCGTTCATTGCAAGTGCACTGACTTTCTAGCAAAAGCCAAGGTTCGCAAGTTGCACAACCATCTCATTTCACTCTTATTTTAAAGGACACGGAAGGAAACTTTTGTCACCAGCATTTTCACCCAAATCGAAAGATTGAGTGCTCAAGTCGTTAGAGACACTCTTCATTTCAAGCAGAAAATAAAGGAGAGTAATCAATTTAACAATTTTTTACAAACTGCTGCATCTAGTAGTCATGCCGTGAACTATAGAGGAAGTGAAGTTTAGTGACGCTTTATGCACCAGAAATGGCATGGCAACAATGCTAGCTATTGCTGGTGTCTCTCAAACTGCTCAGTTCCCATTACAGTACCTATAGAACCTCTACCCTTGGCACTGGTAGCAAACATAGCTCCCGGCTGGGGTAAAGCCCCTAAACGGTGGGGCACACCTCAGCACCTTAGTAGAAGGGGCAGAAAGAGGTGTACAGAGGAGGTGGAGAACAGGAAGAAGAGGACAGAAAAATGCGCATCCGGCATCCACCATGGCATCTGTGACGTCACAGCTTGCGTTGGCATGCGCCTGTCGCGCGCTGACAATCCTGCAAAAATACAGCGAACTTTTCAAAAATACAATGTGAAATAAACTCTGCTTATTGGGAAAGTTGCCTTCCAAGTAGAATTTTAATGATTTCATCAGTTTTTCCAACTTTTGGTCAGTATGCATTTAAACCATTCTGCATATGTTTTAGAATGTACAGCATGTAGACACAAGTTTTAATTGACAAAATACAAAAAATGAACTTCAAACAAGTGACTTGATTGGAAATTATGCAAATATCAGCCCCATTCTGCATTTGATATCGCTTGCGCTAACCACGCTTGTCTACTTTCTTGATGTCTGCCTACAATATGTGGGAACAGATTGAAATTTTTGTATCAGACTCATATTATGATACGGCTGCCATGATCTGCAATCAAACCTGCAATATAACCGAGTATCACAAAGCTGTGACTCTCGAGCCACACCACGACAGTAGTCCTATAAAAAATAACAAAGGCTGCATACCGTTGCAGTGTAGCATATCAATTTTGTCATATGTATGACTGATCAAACTGCACCACCATTTATAATGTGACAGCAACACACTTGATATGGACTTGCCCAGGTTCTCATTTAAGCTGTATTTATCACCTTTGAGCAAAAGGCCCCAACTGACCTTGATGACTGATTTTATGGGCCACTTAATCATTCAATTCTAGACTTTCTGCACAGATCAAGTCTGTTTGTGTACATCTGACACAGTTTTGTAATATGCCTAAGAAGAAACTTTCAGAACCTTGAGGGGAAAAAAATCAGAGTAAGTTCTAGAAAAATTAAGGCACAAAGCCTATTTCTTGCTCACCACCTCGATAGAAGATGGGTCCCAATTTCAATAATGTTGTACACAGTCTAACATACTGCTCACTACATGTTCAAAGCATGGTTCAAAGTTGGATACTGAAACCGAAAGTTTTAAAATCAGAACAAATAGTTTTTTTTTTTTTTGAAGCAAAAAAATATTATTTGCAAAGACTGCAGACGTGGATGACAGACCCCAATAGCCAAGAATAGAGCAATAAAACTGCTGATGCTTGCTGGAGGAAAACTTCATGCATAAACTAAGACAGATGGATGCACATTTCCTCAAGGCTGTCAAGAAGGAAGTGGCAAGCCACAGAAACTTTTCCTCAGCACATAGGACCCCAGGGAACAACAAAAGTATGGAACTACCAATGTTACGTATGCATTCAGCAGACTATGGCATAGACTATGTGACACTGCATATAAATATTTTGAATATCACGGAATGACCATTTAACAGTAGTTCACTGTCAAAGCAGCCTCAATGAATGCTGCAAAAATACAAATGTTCACGTAGCTAATGACAACATATTGAATACGCTATCTACCACGATTTAATATAGACAATTTATTATGATGTGAACAGAATGCCCACTTGAATTTCAACAAAGAGCTATAAATGTTATTGCCAACTTTAATGAGATATGAAGTTGTGGTTAATTTTTCAATACATAGCATGTTTTTTCAACTTTTTCTTTTTTTTATGTTCATTAGGGTTCACAAAGTCAGATCAGATATTTTGATTTTCTTTTTGGGAGGGGTGGGGGAGGGGATGGGTTCACAGGAACAATAGATATAAGCAGATTGTTATAGAGTTTTGCAACTGAACACCTAGACTATAGAAATCTATGGGTGCAATTCGGGTCTTATTAATAACAACAGTAAAATTAAAACTAAAAACAAGGGAGGACCAAATATATAGGTCGGCGTGCATGGAAGCGCTAGAAGCAACACATATTGATGAAACTGCCCGTCTCATTGAGCTGTTTCCAAAGCTAACACATCAAGATAAAAGTTGAGATTTTTTAAATCATACAGTGTACAGAAAACTAGGCTATTTCCTTAGAAATTAAAAAATAGATGTGGCAATAGGAAACTGGCTTGCAAAACTGATTGTAATGGGGGCTAAAAAAAATTTGTCTACAACAGTGGTTTTTTTCCCAAAAAGAGATTTTCTTTAACTGGTAGCTCCATTCATTCAGCTAATGGGAGGACAACATCCTTTTTCTAGGCAGATGCCACAAAATTCAACCCGATTTTTTTTTCCACAAAGACATAGATGTTTCACTCCGCTAGTGCCTTTAAGGTGTGCAAATAAGTGTAATAATTATTGAGGCTTTATGTCCCAGCATGATATGATCATGAAGGAATGCCGTGGTGGTGAGCTCCGGAAATCTCAACCACTTAGAGTTCTTTAAATGTGCACCTAAATCTGAGTTCACGGTGCTCTAGCACCTTGCCTCCCTCGAAATGTGGTCGCTGCTGCCGGCACTCGATCCCGCTACCTTTGGTTCAGCAGTCGAGCACTAAACCAGCATGGCAGATTTGTGTTAAATAAATGTGCTGTGCACAAACCTGCATCAAGTAGCAGCCGACCAGCGTTGCACTGCGTGTCCTGCCAGCCTTGCAGTGAACGTAGACAGAGTGGCCAGTGCCTTCGAAACTTTGGATGAATTGCACACCGCGTTGGAGCTTTTCCTGACAGGGTGTCTCGAAGATGTCTGTCGTGCTCAACTGGAGAAACTTGACACCACATTTTTCCCACTCCTGAAAAGAGCAGCAGTTTCACACACGTGTCACTGCAGCATGGCACGAATTTTTCTTACATATAACCACTCCAAGAACTCTCTCTCCACAGCAGTATTGTCCAGATTGATAAACACAACAAACGAACAGCATTTTCCTGCAGCTAAGCTACTGAGAGGTACATTACTTCAAACAGAAGGTACGAGTTAAGGTGAGGGCAGAGCAAGCTCGTCTGTTTAAAAAAAAAAGCTTAATTATTGTAAAAAAAGCAAATAACACGATAGCAAGCTAAATTGATCCAGTACTGATTTCAATCAATGAATTTGATTGATGGTGGCTTCCCAGAAGTCGAATTAAAACATATCTGCAACTGAACTCGAGTGCACTTGCTACGGCTACGGGCGACTTCGACAGAAATTCTTAGTTTCTGACCTTGTGTACAAACTGCGAAGAAAGTGAACAGAAAAACACTCATTTCCTACTCACTTGGTATCGCGTATACCTAATGTGTGGGAGGTGTAGGTTTAACTGACAGCTTTTTTTTTTTCATACAGTTTTATTCTTCTTTACTGTGTGTCAATTCTCCTGCAATTTGCATGGCTTTATTCCCCGTCCATTTGATGTGCTTTTAGGTCTAACAGAAGGTAAACCACCTTGGCTACCCCCCCCCCTTTTTTTTTCATAAGCCACAGGTTCTTCATTAAATGAAGCACCTATGACTTATGAAAAAAAAAAGGGGGGGGGGGGGTGGCCGAGGGTGCAAGAGAAGGGAGATAGACAAAATATATTTCTCAGAAACAAATCCCTTTCTTATGTATGTGCCTCCACTCCTCAGTCTGCGATGAAGTCAAGAACAAGCCTAATTCTCTGTCTTAAACAAAAAAGGACCATGCACTGTGCTCAGCATTAGTTCGCATCATAGAGAATCATTAAGAACTGTAGAATAACAGTTTATATTGACCATTCTCTTTGCAAGCTAAGTATGAATCACATTCCACAAATGCGAGGTGGTGTTGAGATTGCTTTCACTTTTCTGTATGTAAAGCGGGCCCGTCAGACACGGTAACCATGCAGGCTCACACATTTTGGTGGGCCGAATTCCTAGGTTACAACATAATCACACAAAAGTGATGTTAGAGCTTACTCAGATTTAAACGTTCGAGAATACTGAGGCATAAATGAGGGTGTGGGTTTTGTTCACAGTCTCGTTTTGACAATGTATGCATACGTTCTTCAACATTGCGTTTTTTTTTTTCTATTTCCAGCGACCGCGAAATAATCTGCAGCTTTTAATAGATATCCAGTGCCTCTGAACTCCGCCTGTTCATTTTTTTTTTTACTTTTTCGCCCCGAACTGACAAATGCGGGAGCAGTCACTTTTACGCTTTGCGACGACTGAGGAGACGGTCAAAAGAACACTTACTTCCTTACTCGTGACCCAATATCGCAGCTCAAAGTCTTCGTTCATTGACACGACCCCTCTCACGTTCTCCTCTTCGAGCAACTGAAAGAGACAGAAAGAACACGCACGCAGTGCCAAAGGTTGCGCGAAATATGCAAATATATGCCTACGGCAATGTTCTGCGGAAGCAGGCAACACGAAGGTATCAAAATGCTGACCGGACCAGACATTCGAACTTTCCGAAACAAGTGTGCGCGACGGCGGCGATTCACTGCAGTCCACGTGCATTGGCTTTAGCAACCACTTCAACCAATCTAACGGGGTTAACACACTGTGGTTGCGGAGGATGCGAAAAAAAAAAATGCGCATAATAGCCGTCCCAACTCATACCTTCGGTGTGATGCTCCGGAAAGGTAGTGCCCCGAGAATAACGGTATCGTCGATGCGGTCGTACCACCGCCTCGTTGACACACGCTCCATAACGACATTGTAGATTAATGAGGGATAAAAAGTAACCCTCGAAAACATTCCGTGAAATTTCATACACTTCCGGTTCGGTGCACTGGCCGCAATTCCAGCGCACTGGCGTTTGGATTCGTGTAGTCTGCTTTAGGGCTTTCGCCTGTGCGAAAGGAATGATGGGACACAAGTCACGTGACAACACTGATGTTGATGTTTTTGTTGTTTTTTTTTTGAAAGGTGTGAAAAAATGAAAACTCAGTCACAAGCTTTCATGGCCAATTCCTCAGAGCGGGTATGTGCCAGTGCTTATAGGAAGTAAACAATGTATAAGAGGCTACAAGAGCATTCAGAAGAGCTTGTGTAAAGGCTAGTTAGATGCAAAGACAGAAATAATTCTGCTGTTCCTGTGTGCTGTTTTTTTTTAATTTGTGCTTTTCAATTTTTCAGTCCTTTTTTTGCATCACAAAGGAAAAAAAAAACACTTATTTTTTTTCTTTATATTAATACATCGTACATACAGGAGCATAGCCTCTAAGATTTACACCCAATACTCGCACTGACCTCCATTAAAAAGGCTTTGTAGAGATGCGCGAGAGGCAAGGTCACTCGCCACAATGAACAGCAAGTATCAATAATAACTGCGCAACAAAAATTATGAGTAGTATACTGTTTATTACTACAATTATTTTTGCTTGTGTGGACTCCGAGATGTAGAACAACGCATGGCTAATTTATTAAACGGCAGATGACGCGTCGTACGCTTTCACTTTCAGACTGCTGTACAAACTGGCTGGTAGGTGTTCTGTGGCTGTACATCATGGCGCTCAGGGTGCTCGTCGGCTGCAAGCGTGTGATTGATTATGCGGTCAAAGTATGTATCTGCTCTTATTCATGTCCCGCTTACATTAACATCTGCGCGCTAAAGCATCCGCTTGCGCCGAGACGGTCGCTGTCATTACTAGGCTCTTCTGCGCGTTTTGCAGAACTGTATATTGGGCCGCTCTAGGAGAGCTCGCTTAACGAAGTTTTTAATTTTAATCATTCTTAACGTGTTTGTTCAAACGTGGCCTGAATAAACCTTACGCGCGTAGCTGACCTTACCACGTGTCCACACATGCGCGCGTACAAAATCCACGTGACGGGATAAGTTTGAACGGATAAGATCCACGGAAAAAGAGTGTGCGGCATACTTGATCGCTAGCCGATATGCCTCGCGGCCTGTATAGGTACATGCCCTTCAGATTCGACTTTTTCCGCTTGCAGATTTGATGCCTACGTGGTCCCTTGCATTAAATGACGCACGCTTCGCTTTTCTGTTACACACTTGTCAATCGAACAAGGTCTACTGGGCCTTTTAACGATAAATATGGGAACAGGAGCGCTCAACTTAAGAGAATGATGTGTGCAGTTTTGTTGGCGAACTAGAAACCTTTGAGAACATGAATTACACCTGAAGTAGTGTTTATGTTCATGTCGGTGCCCAAAGCCTCTGAACGAAGCCGGCCACTAATTTAAACAGAATACGTTTGCTGACAGCATGACGATCGCACGTAAGGCAGCAAAATGTTGTGCAAACACGTTCATTGCCGGCAGTAGGTACAAACACGATCCAGCGGCCGGGGTACAAAGTTCGTTCGGTGAATGTTCGCGTATCCTTCCAACCTACTTGTGAACTTTTTTTTTTTTCTTACATAAATTGAGACCTAATTACTCGTATTGGTTTGCCTTAAAATGAAAATTGCCCTGTTGCTGCTCTCGACATAACTGGGAGGCTGAATTCTAGATAAAGCATTGTGTGTTTAAGTGATACGCAGAAACTGGCCTTCGCATGTAGACGTACCAATATGGTTACAAATTGCCTTGAAGGAACTGAAAAGGAAGTTTTTGTCACAGATTTTTCTTCTTTCTCGTAGTGGAAAGGTTTCCAGTAAGAGTGTTAGATCATACAGTTGTAAGGCGAAAACACTGCGGAACATTTTTTAGCATATGTTTTATTTCTAGTGAATATGGAAGCTCTACACTGGAAAAGCAAATAGGCTAGTGCGATAATGGTTGCATACCAGCATAGGTAGAAAACAGATGACAATATAAAGCTATGAAAAAGTTCAAGTTAGCTGTCCTGTTCGTTTTTTGTTTTTAATATGGACTACATAACTGCAATAAAGCACCACAGCTTGCTATACGAGTACCTGCTCCAAATTACCCCAGTGCCATACAGTGAGGCACAGAACAGAAAAAGTATAGCCCCACAATCCAGAAGGAACGACAGTATGAATTGGCAAATGTACGTGGCTAGCACTTCGTTTAAAATTGCTGTCCTGCCGTTGGGCAGGACAGAAATTATTCGTGGTACGTCAGTTGCAGATAAGTTGACAAAGTGACTTCCATGCACCTTGTCTTGAACGAGTGGATACAGTAACAAGATCTGATGTTTGTTGGCATAGAACAGAGACGGCTGATGCATTGTAACAGTTGTGGGGAATCTTGTAGAGACCTTTTGTCTAAAGGTTTCAAGTTTGTAGACAGAGATGGTAACGCCTGCTGCTCCTCTGTACAGATACGTGTCAAGCCCGACAAAACAGGAGTGGTGACTGAGGGTGTGAAGCACAGCTTAAATCCTTTTGACGAGATTGCCGTAGAGGAAGCAGTACGATTGAAGGAGAAGAAAGTAGCTGGCGAGATAATCGCTGTGTCATGTGGGCCTGCTTCATGTCAGGTAAGGTGCTGCTTCTTTCTTCGAATTGAATTAGGTTTAGTGCTAGAGCACTGTGCACATGCTAATACCTTGTTTTGCTGTGTTCTGTTCATATTACATTACTCTCGCAGGAAAAGTAAACTAAAGAACGAAATGAAAGTTGGTTGAAGCTTGATTACTTGCAATTGTGGCCTATGCTTTCCCTGCGAACAGGCACTAAATTGCTGTCTAGCCTCCAAACAGAGCACCTGTGAAATGATTAGTGCACTGGAGGGGGTTGAGTGTGATTTTGTCGTTTGGTCCCAATTTTATTGTAACTTCTTCTTCCCCTTATTTAATACTTTTTCTCTACTCCCTCCAGGAGTTGTAGGATTTCTGCAATTTTTTTCAAGCAACATGTTGCGTTACTGATAATGGCCTCAATTATGTAGCATGTTCATCGTATTTTTAAGTTTCATTTTTCTACTAAAAATTTTAAGTTAGCTTCCTCCTAAGTACCTTTTTTTTTCATTTTTAGCATTAATACATTTTTTTGTTCTCTAGGAAACACTGAGGACAGCGTTAGCCATGGGTGCAGACAAAGCCATTCATGTAGAAGTAGAAGGCAAGGAGTACGAGACATTGCAGCCTCTGCATGTTTCCAAAATCTTGGCCAAACTGGCAGCTGACAACAAGGTGGATGTTATTATCGTAGGAAAACAGGTGAGAATTGGTGGGTTTCTTCCTCGCAGATATTTGTTTTCCCAATAGAGGAATGCATTTGACACTTGTTGCCCTTTCCATCACAGGCTATCGACGATGACAGCAATCAGACAGCCCAAATGACAGCCGGAATCTTAGACTGGCCACAGGTGAGGCTGCTCGTTGCATGACGCCTTAGAAAAATACAGAATAAGTGCAATATTTTAGTTCGTATTCCATTATCTGTAATCCAGCCTCCATTATTTGTATTTCAGTGAAGTACTACAAATTTCATATGTCCTCTCCTAATTTTAGTGTCTTTAAAAAAGCTCATTTTGTCCCTCCGACTTAGCACTCAATACTGCAAACTGTGTTCGCACATGGGTTGAAGGCAATGGCTTTCATGTTATTTTCACAATAGGTGTCTCACTCCAAGTTCATTTTTTGTTGAAGCAGCTCGCACAGCACGAAGACGAAGAAAGAGCACAAAACGGGTGCTGTTGGTGATTATCGTCGACAATCCATAAATGTGCTGAAAGTGTTCCAATAGAACGGCGTTGGTCTGAACTTTACGTTTTAGATGATGAACGAAGTCCAGTTCCTAGATATGAAACTAGTTTTTACCAACACGTGTGTTGAAACAGCGCCTGTTTTGTGCTCCTCTTTCTTCGTCCACATCCCGTGCGAGCTGCTTCAACCAAGGATTAACGCCCACCAACTTGCTCGCAAAGTTTCTATTCTTATGCAGTCTCCCAGAGCCTTTCTTTGATGTACATTGCTTCTTCCTTCATGGCTGCTTTTAGGCTACTTTTGCTTCCAAGATTGAGAAAGATGGCGATGGCCTCAAGGTGACCAGAGAAATCGATGGTGGCCTCGAGCATATCAAGGTGAAGCTGCCTGCCGTCATAAGCGCAGATCTCCGGCTGAATGAGCCCCGATATGCCACACTCCCCAACATCATGGTTAGTGTCATGCTTGTCATCGAACTTTGTTACTTTTCTTTTTTTTTCCTGGTAATGTTGTATTGGCTGGCATAAGGTGAAGTTTTATCATATACATTCACACTTTCTCATTTTCGTTGCCTGTAGGTTGATTACATGTGCTAGTGTACTACTCACACTTACTCAAGAATGCAATACGCCAGTTAAAATTTCTTAGCAGTCACAAAATGCATGTGCACATGCACACACACACACTTGGGCATTTGATATGTGTACTTCAAAACTGCATGGTGAGAAAACGTGCATTGCGTTCGGCTTCCTTGACCTGTGCAATTTATCAGTCTAGTCAAATAACTGCTTTATACAAGCTGAGTAGGAGTGCATGACAGCAGTGTTTTGAATGCATAACGCAGCATTCTTCCACTGTGCAATATTTTTAGTGTAGAAAAATACAGCTTTAATTATAGTTGGAAGCCAACTTCAGTTTATAAGGCACAGAATACAATGAGAGACCTACACAATGTCACAGCCCATAAATGTCATATCCAAAATAGTAATGCTTCAGAACATGTAAAAACCACAAATTTGTGACACAGTTCTAAAAAAAAAGGCATCAAGTTGGTGATGTATAATGTTTGAATTATTAAAACAGTGCATTAAGGTAAACTGCTGCCTGAAGTAGTGAACCGTCAAATGGAAAGCTTTGAATAGTTTGTGGCCTATTGTTTGGTTAACCTCTCTGCCTTTCCTTTGTCTCTCTCAATTCTCGTCGGTGCAGAAAGCCAAGAAGAAGCCCCTAGAGAAGAAGACACCCAAGGACCTTGGTGTGGATGTAGGTTCTCGTATTGACATTGTGAGCGTCGAGGACCCGCCAACCAGAGAAGCTGGTACCAAGGTGGAGTCTGTGGACGAGCTACTAGAGAAGTTGAAGGCCCTGGGGCGTATCTAAAGGTAGGCCTCCCACTTCAGGCTGGGCTGCTATATCTAGGTTACTACTGCTTTGCGACGCAAATTATTTGCTGTGAATGTGAACAGGTTGTCGTAAAATGGCCTTGATTGTTTCACACATTATTTCTCTGTTTGTGTTACTCCAGTTGCCGTCATGAGTGCTTACTGCCCGTTTCGTTCTACTCAGAAGCTCTCTACTCTGATGCGATTAATGATTGCTGCTTATATGTGTATAGTCTGCCAATAGAGTTTGTAGCATACTAGTCTAATCAACGATTTCATTAGTATGTAAGAAATAAGGATAGATGAGCATGTTAAGCAATTGTATTGAGTGGTTTATTGCCCATGTCTGACCACAAATTCTTAGAAAATAGTTGTGAAATGTCCAGCAACTGTATAGTTTCACAATGCTTCTCTGGTTGCAATAAATGTGTTGAGATGTATGGTGTGCTGGAAAACACTACTTTTCTGCTTTTAGATTACCAAATAGAATTCAGCTGTAATGCATATGTACATGTATTATCCTCTTCTTTCACAGATGTTTGGCTCAACTTTGCGCAGCTGCATATGTCCTTGAAGTTCCAGGTGGAAGCAAAGTAGTCAACAAATTGTACACCTGTCCAGAAGTGATTAAAATAAGATATTTTTACATTCTCTCCTGCTACTTCATTCCAAGTTATGTTGCATGTCTGCAATTACTATAAAGTCTAGGCACAAACTGTGCTCAAGAGATCAAATTTCATATAGCAAAGCTCACAATTTCAATTTGACAATGCTTTTCGCAACTGAACTGGAAAGTTATGATGTACAATACCATTATGTGTATAACTCTAAAACAGGTTATTAAATTATCAAGGCTTCATTGGTCTACAAGTTTCAGACAACATCCAGTGCAAGCACCACTTTGCTTACAAGTTTATATGGCTCCATAATTGCCAAGCATTTCATTTCTGGTATTATTGCCAAAGTTTGTTCAATTTTCTATTTATGCATGCATGGGTGCCATGTTACAAGAACATTTAAATTGACTCTGCCATAGGGAAGAAATTTCAACAAGTTCCAAGTTTATAATCCACTACACTAAAGTAATACTTGATTGCACTAAGCTAAAGTAGTACAATTCCTTTAAAACAAGCTTGGTTATAGTTATTTCCTGTATGGAAGAATGGCTTAAATAAATTAAATATTAATTTTCTCAGCCTTACTACAATTCCACAAATACTGTGAACAAAACGAGTTGGCATGACTATTTCATTGTCTTTCACAGTCACTTATGCTGTTTACTCCACTTCTTTTCCTCAAACTTTTGTCATCCTTTACTCCCTAATGAAGACAGCGGCATCATCCATGCGAGAAATCGAGAAAGTAACTTACAGCATACAAACTCCTTTCACACAGGATTGCCTCTATGCTGGGCTGCAATGCTTGCATTTGTCCCACAAAGCCCAGTACATTACAATGAGTGGGGCTCTGAGAAGCTTCTCTTGGTATGCTAGTAAAGACCCGAGCAAGCATTGCTATTAAGCCATGGTAGCATCATTCAAGTAGTAGTCTGCTAACTTCTGGGGAAGCCCTAATTGGTGTGAAAAAAAGGAGTGTCCGAGTTTGTCCTGACATGCATAACTGTGAGGCTGCTTTGTCATGCGACTATGGGCATTCTACTATAGTCTCCACATTTTGGCACTCATGTTACACCATGTGTTGTTCGAATAAACTAAACAGATGTAAGTGATTACTAGAAAGTACCTTAATTACACAGTGTATTACCAAGTAAAAAGTGATACATTACAAAAAAAAAATAACTGGAAGCTACTTGTCAGATATTCTATCCGAGTAGATTCACTTATGACATCATTTGCTCCCTATTTATAATATATACATTTTTTGTGATTCATACTAATGTGCAGTCAGGGACCATGAACAAGTCACACAATGGCACTCTACACACGATGTTTGCAGAGTGCCACCATAGCCACACCAAGATTATTTGTGTGGTCGTGCTAATGTGTATATGCTTAATACAGTGAAGCAATTGCACGTAAACTAACAGAATTGCGCATAACATTTAGAAACTCCGCGGTCTATTGTGTTGCTGGGCCAATGCACATGTAACTGCAAAAGATTGAAAGAATAGCACTCTTGCCCAACAGTTTATGGACAGCTGCTACATAATTCAACATTAACTTTGAAGGGATCTTGAAATGATTTTTTTTGTTCTGTCAACATTTAAGCTAGAGTATCATAAAACCATTCGCATTACAGATTTCGCAACGCGCCATGTACCAAGGCTACTACGGATAATTATATGACACCCTGCCTTGTATCCTTAACTCATGCGACGTGCTGGCATCACTGGCGATCACAGTGCTCTCATGAGCACAGTGAACAATTTGAGCTATGCCCCGTCACAACCTTCAAGATTGCACGCCAACAGGTTGCACACAATCTTGGAGACCACAGCCCAGTGCGCTTGGTGGCAGCATGCACACTGTCTAGCAACAGTGACGAAGATTGCAGAGTGGTTGAAATCTACTCCAACTGGTGCCACCACTCTACCAGCTGATCTTACGCGCATTCCACATCTATTCACATCAGCAGCCTGGGTGACGTCGCGCTTACAGTGGATGGCATATTGTGAATGGGCGGTTAAAGACAAATTTGGCTGCGCCGCAATGAACTGCAGCAATTCACAGCTTTAATTTAAAACATTGTAATAAATTACACAGTTTAAGCAAACAGTTTAAATCAGTCCGCAATTGACTCTTAGGGCTTGGTCTACTGGCCGAATGAGTTTTCACAACTTGTACAACTATCAACATGACTACTGTAAGCCCTAAACTTCTGTAACCATGACAATACAAGATCTAAAAAATTCTGCACATTGTGTTCTAGGTGAACTCATAGCAGATTGCTTGGGGTAAAATCATAAAAAGGCACTTTAATTGTCTGTAGCATGCAAAACTTCTGACGGTTGGTCAGGGCCATTCATTAAAATACGACTAATTAGCATAGCACTATTTACACTACAAATATACACGCAATCAGGTAAGATTGTAGGAATTGCTAGGCAGGCACAATTGGCACATGAGATTCTGCCAGTCAGTCCCATGAAGGCAGCACTAGACTACGACGACGCATGTCAAGGAATGCTGTTAGTGGCCACAGCGATGGGCCAGCTGACGGGCCCTTTGGCGATGTGTTCAGACAGGTGGCCCCTAATGATCACGAAGTGCTTCTTGAACTCCAAGCCGTCACCCTGAAAGACAGGCCTCTTGGTTAATACAGTGCAATAGATGTGGTGCTGCATGCCTTGAGTGAGCTGAGAACTTGGTTAATACGATTTGCAAGCAAGAAATTGCTGTTTCTGGACCCCTATATCCTTCCTTAAACTTCCCTATATTGTGCCACAGCAAATCTTACGACTACGCACCTACTTGCCCGACATAGTATTATGTATAACCACACCTACTACATGATAATACATGCAGAAGAAAAGGCTGTCAGCCAACCAATTCCGATTATCCTGGTACAAAGCTACAAAGAAAATCCATATATATATATAGTGTGTCATCATTGTATCCTTAAAGAGACACTAAAGTCAAATAACAATTAATGACAGAGTGAAAGCTCAATGTATGACAACGTTAAAACGACAATATTATCAACAGCAGTGCCCTACTTACAGAGAAATTAAGGTAAATGCACGAGAACACATGCGCCACGCGTAGGACATTCCCAAAGTAATCTCAATGATGCGAGAGGTACTGCCTAAAATTAATCACTAGTAATCGAACTGGCTGCACTAAATAAAGCACCTTCGAGCATCAAGAGACATAATAAAATGTTTGTTTCTGTTTGATTCATGGAAAAAATAACTGCCAGACGTTACTATGAGCAGTGGTGCAAGTGGTTCTAAAGCTAAATTTTCGCATGGTTAAACTTGACAGGTCGTGCCATCTAGCGGCTGAACCAAGCGCGTCTGCCATCTCGGAGGACATGGCAGGAAATTGTTTAATGGCAGTTGTTGCTGCTGTGGCTCCCGCTACTTTTGTTCTGCTGCTACTAGCGTCGGCGGCTGTGCAGTAAAGCTGGGCAACGTTGCGCACGGCAACAGTGACCAGAAATGTTCTGCTTGAGGTGGGCAATTTGAAGTGTGCTAACCTGATGCGGACCACTAAAACGAGATTTTATTTCAAAATAAGCGCTTCCTTGGCACAAAAGTAACACTACGAGGTTTATGGACCACTATTTCAACACTCAACATCGACTTAATAGTTGCCTTTAGTGCCCCTTTAAATGCAGTCGTAAAAATTTGAATTTTGTTCCTCATGTGTTGATCACACCTCAAACCTTCCATTGCAATGAGGAACGGCGCCTGTTTCGAGGCCACATGTTTGCCATTTGTATGCTCAGATGTACATGTTAGAGTAAAAAGTACCACAATATGATGCAAACTGAACTCAATAATAAAAAAAAACTGCATTGCATAGCTCCAAAGTATAGCGTTTCAATCCACAAATACTGTACTTAGATTTAGATGCACATTAAGGACATGAAGGTGGTCCAAATTAACATAGAGTTTTGGTTTCGACATTTAAAGCTATTAACTTAGTTTGGTAGTTATATCTTGGAGAAAGAATGAATAAAAACGCTGCAGTTGTAAGTCCCAATGACTATACCACACTGAAGTCTCAAAATGAGCAATCATCTACACATGTGCAATGTCAAAAATTGTACTGCGCATTATGGCTGCTCAGCTTGTGGACAATAAAACAGTTTACAGTTAGAAGCCACACATTTGTACAGCTTTGTAATGGCATTACAATTTCTCTTGCTAGATGCACTTATTTAGATGCTTAAGGGGCCCCCTAAACTACCCATAGGTCGAAACGTAGTTGTAGTGGGAAAGTTGTGCAAGAGTCTACAAAGCCCACGCAGCCGTAATGGGGGTTGAGACGCATTTGACGATCAAACGCAGCAATCGCTCTTGCCTTCGCTTCCCTCAATTGGTCTCCTATCCCAAAGCCGCTTTGCTCTCCCTGCCAAGTGCCCCTCCCAATCTCGCATGGCATATGTCATTGCTGACGTGCTACTAGAAACACCGTCTACTTCCAGTTGCTGTGACTCCATGAACTACATGCTTGTTGGCAAACCGCTGTTGCTATTGTAGCCCATGCTCCTACAAATTACTGCAAAAACCAGAACATAGGTCAGAGGTCAGACTGAACTATAGGTCGACCCTACCGAAGTGTAAATCTCCGAAAAAGAGAGAAAAAAAAAAAGAAGTATTGCAGCATGGCCTTATCTTGGTATATACTGCGCGACACAACCAGCTGCACTGTGGTGACATTTATTTTTATTTGAACACTAATTTTATGCAATTAAATGACAGAAGGCCACAGAGTGCTGCCACTCAGACTCAAGCACTTTCATGGGGATGCACTCCGCTGTTACCTTGCACACAGCTCCTGGACGAATTCGGCAGGTAGCATTTCTAGTTCGGGGTGCAGTGCAGTCCGTCTACAAAATGTTTTTTTTTGGTGCAGGATGTGATGCACTGCTTTTGACTCCTCCAGTATTGCATGCTTTTCTCCGATGCACCCAATTCCCGTTCTGCCCCCATGTTGCCCTGTGCTTCGGCATACTCGATAACTTTTTTTTTCTTAAAGCCAATCGTAATTGATTGATTAATTTCTGGGGCTTAACGTCCCAAAACCACTATTAGATTATGAGAGACGCCGTAGTGGAGGGCTCCGGAAATTTTGACCACCTGGGGTTCTTCAACCTGCACCCAAATCTGAGTACATGGGCCTACAACATTTCTGCCTCCATCGGAAATAAGCCCCGCCGCGGTGGTCTAGTGGCTAAGGTACTCGGCTGCTGACCCGCAGGTCACGGGTTCGATTCCCGGCTGCGGCGGCTGCATTTCCGATGGAGGCGGAAATGTTGTAGGCCTGTGTGCTCAGATTTGGGTGCACGTTAAAGAACCCCAGGTGGTCTAAATTTCCGGAGCCCTCCACTACGGCGTCTCTCATAATCATATAGTGGTTTTGGGACGTTGAACCCCACAAATCAATCATCAATCAATCCATCGGAAATGCAGCCGCCACAGCCGGGATTTGATCCCGCGACCTGAGGGTCGCCAGCCGAGTATCTTAGCCACTGGACCACCGTGGCGGGGCAAAAAAAGTCAACCGTAAACTGCCGTCCACTACCAATCATTTCTAAAAAAAAGAAAACAGCAGACTGGCAGCATATAATCGAGGCAAAATGGCGATGCTAGAACACTGCAGTCTTTGCCATCCTAGCATCGGGGTACCAACAGATATGTGGCGCCCTCTCTGCTGGACAGTGTCGAGATTTCTGATGGCGCGACACCCGCGGCTCAGAGCGCTGCCACATGTGGCATCATTGACTGCAACGGCATTCTGCATACGATGCACGTGTTTATTCGAAATGTTCGAAAAGCTATCAAAAGTGGCTTAGGGGCCTTTTAAGAGCTGTAAACTGAGTCAGGTTCTTGTAGTCGAACAGTTGCTGCAAACTCTAAGGATGCAAGACTTGACAGTGAAAGGGAAGATCCATGAAGTGAATGCTGATGATGGAGCAAAGCTAGGTCCCAAGGGCCATAATGCCTACGTTGCAGTCGACGTCTAGTGTAAAGGACAGACAGACTGACAAAGTACAGTCTATTTTAAATTTATACGCGCAATGAACGCTTTATGTACGGTGTACGTAACATTTGTGTTAGAGTCCGACAAGAAGCTACGACAACAACGTCAACGAACATCGTGAGAGCCGAAGAGCTTCACTCCTAAAAAATAGAAAACCAGCTTTCTTAAACAACACATGCTGCTATACTTACACGAGACAGCCTGAAATCCACAAGGATCTTCGCACTCATCTCAATCAAGCTTGCTTTGAACACCAGCTGTGCTTTGCGTTTGTCTTGTGTGGTGACAGTGATCTGCAACAAAAAAGGGGGCAGAAAAGTTTAACAGGCAATGTCACAACTAATTTACCGTAAATTTCAGCAAACCTCGTAAAAAATAGCACGAAACAGGCCGCAGTAAAATACAATACTTTCGTAGTCTCGAACGATATCGGTGCAACTGCAGGCGTACGGTGGTTATATATGCACTGAGAAAGAAAAAAAAAAAAGAAAAGCAGCTTACCTGTCCTGGGGAATTGGTCTTCCAAGAATAACCAAGGCGCTCAAAGAGCGACTTCAGCTCCTCAACAGTCTGCTGGGCGTCAGTGGTAACGAAGAACCTTGTCATACGCTTCACTAACCTCTGGAGGGGTGTCTGAAAGAAAAAATTGTTAGCTTTTTCAACAATAACCAGTAGAATGGCTATGGAAAGATTGTGCCACTGGCATGCGCTACTCATTTACAGTAGAGTGAAATCTTGCAGGTGGCCAGAATTTCTTTTTAAGGACAAATAAGTACATATTAATGCTAAGTGCACTTCTGGTCATACTTAGCATATGTGTCATTTCACAAGGCTTGAAGGGACAGCAGAGAGGAAAGCAATCTCCGCTGTTAACCTTTTGCAATGCCACTCTTACATTGAAAGAGTTATAACACTTGAAAAAAGACCCGTGATAATGCCGTATCGAATTACCTTTACTCGCTTGTCATAAATGTTGATAACGTCTGTGCAAGTTAAATTTTTTTGAAGCAGCAATAAACTGCGCTGTACTTCGAAGAACTCAAGGAGTTGACATGTTTTGATTGAGAACGATTGAGAACATTGCAAATAGAAAAGACAACTCTCTCAGAAATCTATGATGTCACCCAGTGGTGCATGACACGAGATTTCAACATAAAATTTCAACTTTCAGAATGGTATTTAACAATGCAGGTCAACTTGCCGTTCCCTTTTAGTGTCTCATAAGGCTATGATACTATGCACTGCGACAGGTATATTTAACACTCAGGACTCACCTGTGAAGAACTCTGTGTACCCTGCGTCTGTGTGCTCAGAAGCAAGTCATCGAGGTGTGCTGGCTGTGAGAAGCTAACACGCTGTGCAAGCACATCTGCATCAGAAGCAAGTTCAAGAGTTGGCTCAACGACTCTGCGTAATGGATCTGGCTGTGAACTTGAGAGCCTCGTGATGGTGTCGTCCCTAAAAAGAATGACAAGAATGGCAAGTGAGCAAGACACTGTGAGGCAAGCAAATTCTAGCGAATTCTGCCATCAGCAAATATTTAGAAAGAATTTATTCAGTGTAGTACAATAAAGCCTCGGTATTTCGAACTCTGTTATTTCGAAATCCCGCTTAACTTGAAGGATTTCCGCGGCCCGGTGTTTTGCGATGTAAGTTTGAGTGGATAATTTGAAGCGGGGGCCGGCACCAGCTCGGTCAATTCGAAAACTTTGGGTGCCGTGTGCCAGTTCCAGATCCCGATTTCACCGCGAATCCGCGGAAACCACGGCCATTAATTGCCACAAGGCAACGCAACATATCGATACTAATGAGTGGCAGCTGGAGCACCCCAGTCTCGCTACTTCCAGCGCAAAAAAAAGAAAGAAAAAACGGTCTCGTAGTCAACCAAAACGTGCACCTGCGGAAAATGAGCTATGCTTCACTGCAACACAATGGTGACAGGCGGGCAGCTTATCGCATGTTTCTCGCAACGTCAGCGGGTCGTGGTTTACCGATTCTTTCTGGGATTTTAAAGAAATTAATGAAGGACAGTTTAGCGGAAATCACGATGTGAGCGATTTCCGCTAAATTGCCGGCTGCTCCAGCAATTTGCATCTTTGCACTGCTAGCGGAGTTCTTGCCAGCAACACCTACTTCGAAAACTAAGTTCGAAAGTTTCAAAGATAATTTTTTTCCAGCCAAAACACTTCGCGAGCTTTGTCATACCGGCCCTTATTAAACTGATAATTATAATAGAATGTGCAAATGGTCGCATCATGACGTGCTGACGCAGCGAGGAGCATGCTGTCCGCGTGTCACTACTGTATTGCAGTGAAGATGTCTTGTTTTCTCCAGGTGCACATGTCAGTCACGAACGAGTTTTTTGTTTGTTTTTTTTCGGTGGCAGAAGCGAGGCCCACCGTTCCTCCATGTATGCGGAAAAATAAAGACCAGGTATTGCTGAAAAACAAGCTTTGGGGCAGCAAGCTAGCCGAGCACCGACGAGCATCAATTACTTTAAATAGTTCTAAGTTCCTCGCATCTCACTTTTTGTATGTTCTGTTAGGTCCAAAACCCACTCAATTCGAAGCTTTCTCGCGGCCCCAGTGACTTCGAATTAACGAGGTTTTACTGTATTATTGAGAGCTCACAGAGAAGAGTGGAAGCTTCATATGACGAGCAATAAAATATGACGAGGTTACAATTTCAACAAGGACACTAGTCACACTATTTTAATGTAAGAGACTAGGTACAAATAGTTTATCTACTTCGTCACTGAATTCATTTCCAGTATAGCATGCATTCACGTAAATTATTATCTGCATCGGCGTTATTATTATCTGCATCAGCATCAGTTATCTACATCGGCGATATCTATGATCTCTCGAAACAGATAAGCTGAGATAACCACATGGGGAAAATTTACCAGGTCATAAAATCACAGACAACCTTAAATAATGCTCAGCATTTTCTTGACATGAGGAGTCGCTTAAAAGACCACTCTTTAATTCCAAAACCTTCGAATTAATAGTGGAAGTCTTCAGTCATGAAAGATTTGACAGTGGTGAAACATGGGATGTTACAAAAAAAGATTCTTCAGAGTTGATTTGTATCCTACTAGTTGTACAAATGATGACAAGTTTACTAGTCAAAGCATTGTCTCTAGAAACATCCCTTGTTTTCGTCATCTTATGATCATTCAAATTTTATGATTTAATTTACATAAAGGAAGTCAATTCCAAAAATGTTGATCAGATCACGTGTGCAAAGGTGCTCCGTATATGATGCCAATAGGGGTAGTATATGGTGAATAAAGCCTCACATTTTTAGTAGGAATTCAGCACCAAAATGCAGCACAGAAGAGGTTAAGTTGAAGCTGCAAGCAGGTCTATTGCAAGTGTAGTTCAAAAGCCACACTTCGAGAGAAATGATTTTGTCTTGTCTCTCTCAAACATGAATTATGGGTCTGCAAATGCGTCAAATTCACAAAGCACGATTCCAGGACATGCAACACTACTATATTTGCTCAGATGTAACACACGTTTTTTCCTGCTTTTTGCTACCTGAAGTTGACCCTCACATTGCAATTGAATAGCTAAATTCAAGTAGTCTGAAAAGCGCATTGATGCATACAAGTATTATTTTTTCTTCTATATTTTTTATCCTGGAAGTTGCCCGTCATGTTACAATCATGGTCTCGTTGCAGCCGAGTGGATATAGTACATTCCACGAAAAGAAAGAGGAGAAATGTGTTGTGTACAAGTTTTAGCAATGTCATAATTAGCACAAACACCATTAAATATTTAAATATACCGCAGTCAGTCACGTTCCATTTTCACATTAAGAGAATGAAACTATAAGCTCAAAATGTGTGCATAATTAGTTTGGTTGTATTCATTTCAAGGAAACCAAAATATGTCATACTGTTGACATTGGTCCTTGAATGTAATATGCTGAACATTGTAGTGACTTCACCAAAGAGAGTGGTTACACTCATAAGCAGCACAATAACGTTAAGTCAAGATATGCCAACTATGCAGAAGGTTCACATCATCCGATGAGCAATGTATCTCGCTCTCTTTTTGACACAAATCGACACAACTAGCATAAACAAGTAACACACACAGAAGTAGCAAAACCCACCATTCGGAAATTAATATGTACCTCAGAGACAGCATAAACAATGTAAAAAAGGATATAAAATGGCATTTACCTGCTTGCATCAGCTGCCTGGCCAATGTCGAAGCAGCTAATTTTGCGTGTGTGCGAGTCTGCACTGCTGCCCAGCCACTTTGTGTTGGCATCTAAAAGAGAAATTACGGTGTTGACAAATATGTTGGTCATGACAGAGCTGCTTACAGCAACACTCACTCTTTGACTTGAGAACTTTCTTCATCCACTGGTGGTTTTTGATTTGCTCTATAGTGTACCTCTTGGCAGGGTTTGGCATGAGTATCTTCCGAATAAGTGCTGTTGCAACCAAGTGGAACCACATTAATGTGATGTTAGTAACAGGAATGTGAGAATTTTCAGCAGTAGTTTATAGACAAATATAAAAAACAACAACGTGAAATATGCCACAGGAAACAAAAGGTTGTGGAGCACTAGTTCACCTTCACTGACTTGCTACCTATACTTGAACAACAGCTGTTGACGCTAGATCAATTTGTGAAGCGTACTTGCACATTGGAAGCTCCAATTTGTTCAACAATTCAAATAGAGACTTGTGCTAATCACACCACACTAACAAAAGCAAAGATGCATATGAAAGGCACTTTTAATTATGGAAACCAGCACTGATAAGATTATGGGTTCCTCAACCCATATTTGCAGACACCAAGTGAAAGTCTTTCACACTCAGGTCTCAACACCCTGTGTCTGCTTACCTTGAAAGTGAAATAGAGTATTCATTCTTTAATTAAACATACAAAATATGACAACAATGATTATCAGTATAATGGTGCAGCCATTTCTGCACACTACATCTAATAAGACAGCTCTCACACAGAAATAACTTCCTGCCATCTATAACTTACCATCTACATAGGTATGTTACATTCTGTCGCATGGCCACCACCAAAATCCATTAAACTTCAATAAAGAAAAACTGCATTAGGGACTTCGATGGAGATGGAGCTGTCTCCGTGTAATATGGAAGATTTACGAGCTTTGGACAAAAGCTGCAAGGGGTCCATTTGGGCTGCTACACCTATGCAAGCATGCAAGATTTTGCATCTAATCATGCTGAAAAATTTGTCAATTGTACATGACAAATTACGATTTAATAACATCAAAACAAAAAAGCCATCATTTTTATCATAGAAACGTGTATCTGCAAGCATGTTGGCAGTAATGCTTACAGGAGTACCGATAACACAACTTCATGCTTCGTGTTAACCACAGCGCTTGAATAAGTGGGGATGGGCAACTCTGTAAGCTGAAGGAACCTTGCAACCTACTGACCATATGTGTGCCAAGCGTTTCCCAGCAGAAGCAATCTATACCACATATCATGCAGAATACAAGGGAAACATCCTGTTGCACGCACCAAAGAAACCTACGCTCACTTCAGACGCAGTGCCTGGAATTTTACCGGCGCCCAAAATGCCTGACCATGCAGCAAAAAACCAGAAAAGCTCGGCAAAAACGGCTGGCTCTACTGCCGACTTCTCGGAAGCGACAAGTGCCTGACATGACAGCTCAAGCGTTATGTGGTGTAAGATAGTACATTTGTTTAATTTATTTTGTGTATCATGTGTTCCCGATAGCCTTGTGTCATGTTTTTTTTTTCTCTTGGCACTTCCGCTTTCTGTTTAATTGTATAATTTATGTATGTTCGAAACCCTGTTGAACAGTGCTTGGGTGGTAAGGCCATTGTCAGGCAGTTACTCTGCCTTTAGTTGTAGTATCATCCCTTGACATGTAACATATTGAGACAAAACATATTGAAAATAAACAATATTATTATTTCAAAATTACATTTGTTTTCATCGTGCGACAGCACTCAGGTAAAATGACATTAGGTCGGCTGAACATCATTTGTTGTAAATTAAATTAAGTCTGCCGTGTGACAGGGGTATTAGATTGCCTTACATGCCTCATCAAACGGGAAATATGATTGTTGGCATTCCGCATCGGTGGCATCAGGGTTGAGCTGCACAAAATATACTGCTTTATGCAGTCCACTCGCCTTCACTGTCTGACAAGCACTTGATCCAGTTGAAATCTGTGCAGCTTAATAAAATAGCACCATGTATAGCTAATGGCACTGGGCCGACAGGGGTGTGTGGTACGGTTTAACCCAAGGTCGACTTTCGGGACTCAATGAAGTTTTTCCCACCATACCATGCTATTCACACTGCCAGAGGCCAAAATCTGCAGGACGCTAACAGCATGACTACCAAGGGTAGCGCGTTTATTTAAGTTCCTAATCGAATGCATGAATAGAATACATCAGTTGAAAGTTTTCTGATGAAGTTTTTGTTTATTTTGCTGAGCAACCAGAACGTGACAGTGATATTTGCGTGCACACACGCATGCAGACTAGCGCCTTCCTAATAGCTAGCGCGCCTTCGCCCTTGGGATGCTATCTTTATTTTATTTTTAACACCATAAATTTTCTCTCGTAGACAATGCTGCTTTTTGCTCTGAACCAAAGATGCCGACGTTGACACCAGGACTGCAACGAAACAAGCTTTTTAGTGCTGTCGCGTCAAAATGCAACCGTTCTCCAGGCCAACGTTTGCTGTTGTCAGAGCATTTATATTGCAAAAAAACTGTTAGCAAATAAACTTCATGCGAAATTAGAACATTGATTTCGTTACAGCCGAGTCACAGTGTATGAATTTATTGACATCCATGTACATGAGTATATTACTACGATGGGGCGTGTTTATTGAAGAGTGAATGGTGAAGGGTAGCCGCGCCAACACCGAGCTGCTTCCAAACAGACCACTTCGTTCTCCTCTTCCTCTCTTCACACGTTCCCGCTTCAGCGTAACACTCCCCCTTTCCCTGATGGAGCCCCTGGGTGAGTATCAGTCACGAGGATGAAAGCGCTTTAGGCGGGCGACGTGAACAAGCTGCGTCTGCCTAGAACGACGGTAGCCGCGAGATACGAGACGAGCGATTGAATAAGTCATATCACTTAGGGGATCAACGATGACAAAGAAAACGGTGTAACAAGCCAGGAACTTCTGGTACAGACCACGCTTGCGAAAGGGTGTCCATAGCCATATTTTTTTTTCTTTTTCGTACGACACGTTCTTGTGCCGTGAATCATAGGCAAACATGGAGCGGTCTTGGGTTGCCAAAGTATGGAGCTGAGCTAGGCGACGTGCTTCCTCCGAATGGCAGAGAGTCTGGGCAATGGAAGAGTCCTCATGCACATGAAAAGGCAGAATGGTGTCACGAAAGTGGCATGGTGGTCTGACATAAAGAAGATAAAATGGACTGTAGCCAGAGGTTTCATGTTTTGCCGTGTTATAAGCATAGGTGATAAATGGCAAGATGTCATCTCAGTTCTTGTGCCTGGAGTCAACGTACATCTAAAGCATGTTGGTAAACATTCTGTTGGTGCGCTCGACGAGACCATTTGTCTGCGGGTGATATGGGGTCAAGTGGCGAAACTGGCAAGCACGAAGACGCAAGAGTTCTTCCACAACATCGGCTATGAATTGTCGACCACGGTCACTCAGAATAATCCGAGGCGGTCCATGGCGCAGTATCACACAAGAGAGGACGAACCTCGATATATCGATGGCCGTGGCGGTTGGTAGCGCTTTGGTTTCCACATAACGTATCATGTGATCAACGCAGGCTATGATCCAACGGTAGTTGTTCAATGAGCGCGGAAATGGACCGAAAAGATCCACTCCAATAATTTCAAATGGAGACGAGGGTGACATCAAGGGGTGGAGGAGACCAACCGGGGTAATATTTGGTCGCTTGAACTGGCATTTATCACAACTGGCCACATACTTTTCTGTATTGCGTCGCATGGTAGGCCAGTAGAATCGAACCAGCAGGCGGTGGTACGTTTTGGCAAACCCCAGGTGCCCTGCTGATGCGTCGTCATGCATAGCATAGAGTATGTGCGTTCTCAAATTCTTAGGGACCACTAAAAGAAGGCGAGCACCATCAGCCGCGTAAATTTTTTTGTATAGTAAGCCATCTCGGACGATAAAGCCGTGGCTATCTATCGGTTGAACGGCCGAGTCAAAGAGATCACCCAAGCTGCGGTCGCTGCACTGTTCTTCTTGGAAGGTAGCGAGGTCAGGAAAAGTATCATCGATGGCAGCTAGAAAATCATCAAAATTGTCGGCGTCACATAGAGTGGTTGGTAGGGGAAGCCTCGAGAAACAGTCGGCGTCTGCATGATGGCGGCCACTCTTGAAGCATTTTGTAAAGTTAAATTCCTGCAAACGTAGTGCCCATCGCGCGAGGCGACCAGGAGGGCCATGGAGACCTACCAACCAACATGATTAATGGTGGTCAGTCACGATCGTGAACTGCCGCCGGTAGAGATATGGGTGGAACTTATGCACAGCAAAAACCACAGCGAGGCACTCTTGTTCAGTAACCGTGTAATTTTTCTCGGCCTTGCTCAACGAACGACTGGCGTAGGCAATGACATGCTCAGCGTCATCGAAGCGCTGGATGAGCACGGCGCCGACATCGATGCCACTCGCGTCGGTGTGGACTTCTGTCGTGGCAGACGGGTCGAAATGGTGCAGTATGGGTCCAGACGTGAGAAGGAATTTAAGTTCACGAATCGAGGCATTACACTCCGCTGTCCAGATGAAATCCTTATCTTTGCAAAACAGTCAAGTCAATGGGTAGGCAGTTTCGACAAACTTGGGCACAAATCGGCGGAAGTATGAATAGGGACCCAGAAAACTGCTTAGTTCGCGTTGTGACTGCGGCTGTTTGAAACAGGTAACTGCAGCAACCTTCTGAGGGTCTGGGCGCACACCATGTTTGTCTACAAGATGACCAAGTACAAGTGCTTCTTGCTGACCAAAGTGACATTTCTTGGAGTTCAGGGTAAGGGCAGCTTGTTCAAGGCATGTTAAAACAACATCAAGTCGATGGTTGTGTTCTGCAGTGCATCCAAAAATGACAATGTCGTCGAGGTAACATAAACAAATCTCCCATTTGAGATCACGCAGTACCGAGTCCATAAACCTTTCAAATGTTGCAGGGGCGTTGCACAAACCAAACGGCATGACATCTGGTGTGACAAAAGCGGTTTCCTCCTTGTCGGTGGAAAGCTTAGGTACCTGCCAATAGCCCGATCGGAGATCCACAGATGAGAAGTAAGATGCCGAATGAAGACAGTCGATAACGTCGTCTTTACGGGGAAGCGGATACACATACTTTTTCGTCATTGAATTTAGACGCCGGTAGTAGATGCAAAACCTCCAGGACCTTTTCTTTTTTTTTTTTTCTTCACGAGGATGACCGGTGCAGCCCAGGGGCTAGAAGAGTCTTGGATGACGCCCTCAGCCAACATGTGTTCCACCTGTTCAGCGATCACCTTGCGCTCCGATGCAGAAACACAGTATGGTTTCTGCCTTATGGGATGCACGGACCCCATGTCAATCCTGTGGAGAGCCCGCGTATTGGGAACATGAACTTTGGTAGCGTCCTGGGTGAAATCAAACAATGAAGCATGCCTGCTAAGGACGCTGACCAGGGCTTGACGCTTCCGAGAGGTTAGTGCCTGGCTAATCATGTTCAAACACGACGAAAAGTCTTCGGGGACACCAGGGTAGTCTCATGCGCCCGGGATTCATTCGAGGCGCGATTGCTTAAGGCGTCAATATTAAGGCTCGTATCCGCTTCAAACGAGGCAAGTCGCACACCGCTTGGAAGCACAACAGACTGGTTAGACAAATTTGACACCCACAATGTACTTTTGCCACAGGCCACAGAGATACGAGCACAACCTTATTTGCGACGATTGATGGCATTGGCTCAACAACAGTGTCGAATACATCGTTGTCAGCACTAGCAACAGTAACCTGAACGCAGGATAACGAACGGGGCGGTACGACGGAGTCTCCACAGACGGCGATGGTGTGCGAACAAGTAGCAGATTGGTCGGCAACAAAAAGAGAGACAAAAAGCTCACCGGTACCCCAATCAAGAGTGGCATCGCACTGTTGCAGGAAATCTAGACCCAGAATCACATTATGCACCGATTTAGCGAGCACTGTGAATTCGGCTTGATTGACGTTGTTAGAGAAATACACGTTCGCGGTACACACACCAAGAGGTCGTAGCAATTCTCTACTCGCAGCATGAAATGTGCTCGCATTATCCCGCTTGAACATCACCTTATGGCCTAACTGGGTTTTGAAATCCATGCTCATAATGGAGACACTTGCTCCCGTGTCCACTAAAGCTGTCGTTGTAATATTGTCCACAGAAACACAAATCTTGTCATGGCGCATAGTCACTGGTGGAGGCGTAGCGGCGTGTAGCTGAAGATGACTGGCGACCTCACCTCCATCGATTGCGCCGCCTAGTTTCCCGGCAGCGGTGAAGTGGGACGTGGTCGAGGAGATGAGGATCTTCGGTAGCGTGAAGGTGGTGGTGTCAAGCTCCACACAGACGCCGGTGAGTCACTGCGGTGATTCCCCCAATGGTTTGGCCTGCTGTCAGAGTCTGAGGGTCAGGGTGCCTCGTCAACGGGCTGATTGCTGCGCCCGTAGAAAATGTGTGGTCACCCATAGGACGGTGCTGCCGTGCAACGGCGATTGGGGCAGAATCGGGAGACATGACCGCGGATGCCACAGTAAAAGCATATCGGACGTTCGCGAGGTGCACTGATGTCAGAAGGACGAATGGCCCAGCCGTTTCATGCCTGATAACCGGTAGGTGGTCTGCGCGCGTATTCGTTATCCAATGGGTAGTACAGGCGCATAGTTTGGCTTGGTCCTCTAGGACGAGGTGTATAGTTGTAGGCATCAAGGGAGGCAGCGTTGATAGTCATAGCGCTTAAGTCGCAGGGAGGAAAGGGTTCTCGGAATTAGGTGCCGGCCGTGAAGCCGCCTCGCGCAAGTCGAGCTCTTTGCGCACTACTTGGCGAATCATGGACGCGAGATCCGATGGGGTGGGATGCACGTCGACACTGGCCACATTAGTGACGTTGGACAGGCAGCCGAACTTTGGTGTAATTCGCCACGTTTTCAGCACTCCAAAACGTACGGCAGTGCTTGATAAAGTCACTTACACGCTCCAAACTTTCTTTTGCGATGAGGAACTGGTAAACGTTCTCCACGATCCCTTTTAGAAGGTGACCAACCTTGTCTTCTTCTGTCATCCAGGGGTCGAGTGCACTGCACAACATGAGCACCTCCTCAATATACATCGCGCAGGTTTCCCCGGGGACTTGTGCTCGTTGCATAAGAGTTTGCTCAGCACGCTTCTTCTTGGCTGCCGGATTCCCGAAGCACAACTTGATTTAATCGACAAACTTCCGCCACGTCGTCAGGCTTTCTTCGTGGTTTTCAAACCATACAAATGCGGTTCCTCTGAGAAAGAGTCCCACATTATTGAGCTGGCCGATGGCATCCCAGCCATTAGACTGACTCACCCGTTGGTAGGAGCTGAGCCACGAGTCGACATCTTCTGCAGCTTGTCCAGCGAAGGATGGAGGCTGGATGTAGGGCTGCCACGGAATGCGGGAAGCAGGTGGCTTGTTTTCATTGTTGTCGTGAGACGCCATCGCAGGTGGCAGACCAGCAAGTCGTCAGCTTGGGCGAAGCTCCGCGTATTGCACCTCAGCGGTCGATGCGTCGCCGTTCGTCGGGGGGCGCCGTTATCGTACCCAGCACCTCTCACCAAAACTGGTACGATGGGGCGTTTATAGAAGAGTGAATGGCAAAAGATAGCCGCGCCGACACCGAGCTGCTTCCAAACAGACCACTTCGTTCTCCTCTTCGTAATAAACAAACGAGGAGGCTTCGCAGCGATAACCTTCTACTTGCGGATTGAAGTCGCTCCCCAGTGAGCGCCTTGACCCACCCTTCGCAAGCACCATCAGTCGCATTAAACGGAAACATCCCCGGCGACGAACACAATCTGGGCGTGGCACCGGGTGCACTTTCATTACCTAACTTATTCTTACACTGCAGGATGAGTCCCATAACAGTTCACGTGTACTGCTGGCACGACTGCCAGTACCAACGAATAAGGAAGAAAACCCACATCACTCACTGCTGTGACTTCTTGTAGTGTTAGAGTGGAATGAGGAGCACCACAATAGTAAGTGAACGATGTGCACTGATGTGAACACGATGACGAACACTGACTTTGAATCTCTTATTCAAAATGATGGCACCACGGTTTCTTGCGAGGCACGGGTACACAGAGTGTGTGAACTTGCGCACTTTCTTTTCCCGATGAATGCACATTATGAATAGATTATGCAGTGAAAAAACTTTCAATATTGTTAAATTTCATGACTGCATTGACTGCGGTTGTTGCGCTTGCAATTTCTTCTGTAACTAAAGATTACTGGGGACGAGACTACTCCATTTGGATGCTACCAAAGACTGCCGATTTTTCATTGCGAAACGCTCCGTTTGACTTCCTTGACATAAGGAATAATGTGCGATACAAACCGCATCTTTGCTGTCGTAAGGACGAGATATTTGAATTGAGTTCGCCGTGACCCGTGTAACAGGAGTATTACATAAGTTAGCATCCAAGGAAATGTCAGCTTTCTCACTTAAACAGCCAGTGTGCATTTACAAGAAAACACACGAATGTTGCATCTGCTAGAGGCAGCAATTAACTATGGACACTCAACACTCAAGGCAACATAATGTAACAGCCATTTTTTTTTTAGGATGCAGCATACAACATGCCACATGATGTTTCAAGCACATACTAAACATGCGGTAAACCAGAACACTTGCGATTCCCATATACCAAAGTTGAAGCATCTTCTGAACGTTTTATCCTCTCTATTCGCAACTTTCCCAGATGGTTCCGTCGCCAAGCAGCATCCGTCGTAACTGTCGTTTGGGGGATGCTCACGCAGCCAGCCCATGCCATCGTTCACAGGTGCTTTATATTTTATCACTGGCGATATCTAATACGGTTATTCTGAATTCAGTAGTGAACTACTGAAGTCGGACAGGTACTACGAGTCGTAGTAGCAATGATTTACTCTTTATTTTTTGCTTGCTGAGCTAGAAGAATCACAAAATATGTTAGATGCCTCTGTGCAGACGTCGTGCAGTCAAAGGCAAGGTTTCCTGCTTAGCACGAGCACGGCCGCTCAATCTTCCCCGGCCGTGGCACGAGAAGCGCTCACAAAGCTGTACCTGCATTCCTTCAGACCGCAGCAGACGATGTGCCCCGTGTTCAAAACTTCTTTTCCTTCAATATACACTGCACACGCGATTCTCAACACGCAGTGCGAGATATAATGCATGCTAGTGTCAATGACCTTCTCAGCAAAGCCTTGACAACACAGCGGCTGCAGCCAAAATATTACGCAGTCCGAAGTGACGGGCACACCGGTGGTGGCTGCCGGCGTGCCGGCTGCATGATCCCCCAAACGACAGCTATGTTCGGCTTGCTCTAGCGCCCTCTCTAGGCGTTGAAAGTTGCGAATAAAGCGTGTTACCTTCAACTGTTTGCAGACGTAATTCGGAAGAAATTAAGTAACGCATTCACCCAAGATGAAGGGTAAAATCAATGCACAGTGGTACAATTTCTAGTGCTTTGAGCATATTCTGGTTGTTGGACTTCTTGAAAAATTGACACTAACTTGATCTAGCTCTCTGTGCCACTACAGTACAAAAATAACCTGTGAAGTGCACTTTGAATACTGCAAGCTAGTATTTGAAAGGGCAAATGAGTGTTGCGCAGATTTATTTTTACCAATCACTTACAGAGAACTGCATTGTCCAGCTTTGACCATGGTGGCACAGTAATCTTGCATTCCTTCCAGTCTTTGTACTCCTGGCAACAGGCAGATGGCTTATCCCAAGGCAGCTCTATAATAACGATAACAAGTCGGCAAGGAATAATAATACTAAGTGAAGCTAAGCAGAAAAATGTATAAAACATTTAGGCACAGACCATGCCAGAACAGTGCCTGGAATACATGCCATAGTGATTCAGGGACAAATTTAGTAGAATTCTACACTTCGTAAAAATAATATACATATATATATATATATATATACATATATATATATATATATACATATACATACACACACACACACACACACACACACACACACACACACATATATATATATATTACTTGTACAAAGTGTACAACCACTCAAGCAGGAATATAAGGCAACAATCTTTTGGCATTTCAATGAGAATACCAATGCATATGCCATGAAATGTGAAAATAAAAATGCCAATAAAAAACCAGCAGTTGTTCTGTGTACGAGAATGCAATTGACGAGTGAAATTTCTTAGAAATGGGATGCAAACAATAATGCACATGATTCTGCTACTGACTTCTATGAAGACTATAGGGTGGGGAGTGGGGTGGAGGGGTAGTCTGCTACGCTCGGTGGCGCAAACTATCCACAGAGTCGGTGAGTGGCGCATGCAGCGCAGTGCAAGTGATCTGCCACTGCTCCTGCGTTTCCGCTACGGCGAGAATGTGCCCCTGTTCTGCTCAGCGCGCTTACCCAGCGAAAGGAGCTGCGACAGCGGGGTGTGCACCTAAGTAGCTTTGCTCCTTTAAATGCGGGAAGGGTAAACATTGCATTTTGAAGGTGCATTGCCAGCTCTAATGATGAATGTGTGAAGTTTATTATTTTACAAGACGCTGACAACAAACAATTAAAATTGCATGTCATTTTGGTGCGATGGAAAAATTACATGCAACAGCAATTTTTCAAAGCTGGTACACAAGGACACCCGACTCAGAGCAGAGCATGCTTACCGAGATTGCTGGTTTGCCGATTGAAATTTATGTCTAATGAAAAAATATTTTTTTTAGTTGCAATTACGTACCCCAGCCCGGTGATCCTACGCCTGTCTTATCCTCACCTATACCCGATGGACGCGTGTAAAGCGTGCGGGGAAAGGGCCACACTGCAGCACATGCTTTGGTAGTGTGCTGGAAAAGTTAACATCACTGTCGCCGCTCCCTTCGCGACGCATGTTAGGCAAGTACAAACTCCGAGGCCAATTGCTGCTGTCACCACCGCGCGAGGGCAGGGGCCGGCCTCCATCGCGGCTGCAGTCACTGTTGCCGATATGCGATGTCAGCTGTGCTGCCGCTGGGAGGCGGCACTCACCAGCGACAAGCTGGCCGACCAGCTTTGGGCCGTCCGGCAAGCTGAAGATGCCGCCCGGGTGCAAGGACTTCGAGCGGTCACCTGAGACACTGCCATCAAAATCGACGGAGAGTGGAAAGGGACAGGGGTTAATCCCCTCTTCACCCACCTCGCCCGGTAAAACTGCCGGAATGAATGAATAAACTTTATTTAAAGTTCATTCATTCATTAGTCGCAATTCGCTCTTCATCTAGATTTTCTCTTGGCATATAAATACATTGGACAAAACATTTGAACTTTCTGCGAGGATAATACAACAATGTACGCTAATGCAACCCTTTTCTTCAAAAACACTTATCAGCACTCCAGCATACACTGAACCAGCGTCAAGTCAAGTATAACAGGGCACTCACCGCCACCTAGTAGTGCGACTAGTATGACCCCGCAACTCCAGATATCAGCAGGTTCTGCTCGATACTGCTTGACAAGCACTTCAGGGGCAATGTACGGCATTGTGCCGCATCTCTTCACAAGTAGCCTCTCTTGTCCCCGAAACCTGAACACTGTGGCCATCCCAAAGTCCGAGATCTTGATGGTGTCTGCGCAGTAGTAGTGTAATGTTCAAGATCAGTGGCGGTGTATTCAGTCTACTGTGCGACATGCAATGCCAGAGTTTCCAGTAAAATAGTGATGATGCAACAATCCGCCTTTTTCACGGTGCCACAGTGCATGTGTCCTTCCCCGAGCAAAAAAGTCGCAAAAATACTCCTTTTCACGAAGGCTTTTGCTCTAACAATTCCGGTTCTCCCGGCTACCACCAATAACGCAGAGGGCAGCAGAGAAAAATGGAAAAGGCCGATTACATAAGTGCTTCTTACTTGTTTGTGCTGGACCTGTGCTGTTGCAAGCAAAGACCACTGGCGTAGCCAGAAGGCGTCAATCCCCTTCTCCTCGAAATTTCACAATTTTGCATACTTATATAATACAAGCCTACAATCATGCACTAAGGGTGGTTGAAATTCGACCTTAAATCTAACCCTCCGAAAATTTCTGGCTATGCCACTGGTGGGGCCAAGGACCTGTGCTATTGCAATGGCAGTCCCACATAATGGTGGCTTGAATACATACTCATCTTACTGTTTACTTTTTAAAAGCAAAAATGTTTGGCACCAATGTAACATACATCAATGCTTCCTTTTTTTCACAGGGAGGCTACATTTTGAAGTATTCATTCGAGCAAGTGACCACAGCAGTACCAACCCTTATTTTTTCCAAGTTTGCTAAATGTGTATAAAGGACCCAATTTAGTGCCAGACTCCATGATCTCCTTCCGTATACAGAGTTGCAATAAATTGAATAAAATTCCCGATTTTTACAAAGGCCTTAAAATTATGCGACTGTGTTATCCCATAATAAATGCAGGCATTGCATATTATATATATATATATATATATATATATATATATATATATATATATATATATATATATATATATATATACTAACACTATAACTAGATGAGAGAATTTCTCACTTGAGTTGCATTTCTGAGGATTCATCAGTTGGCCTTCTGTCATATGGTTTAAATTCAGCTGCATCTTCACCACATGATTTTAACTTCGTAGCTATTACTAGACATACTATAAAAATATGTAACATTCTACTACATTTTGGTAAAATTTTCCAGAAAATGAAGGCCAAACAAAAAGAACATTCACCATTTGCATCCAACAGGATGTTCTCAGGCTTCAGGTCCCGATGTGCAACACCTTTAGCATGCAGGTACTCCTGAAAACAAACAGGTTATTAAGTATACAAACAGAAGAGCAACACTTTTTGATGAATTTAGAAACTGGTTATTGAGTATACAAACAAAAGAGCAACACTTTTTGATGAATTTAGAAACTGGTTATTAAGTATACAAACACAAACACTTTTTGATGAATGAAGATGCAATGTTCCATTATGGCTGGGGCTAGGGCCAGGCAGTTTCACAAGAGCCATATCCAAGTATAGAACCAAATGGAAGTATATATACTTTGTATAACATGCCAGCCATTGCTTCCTTTTTCTCAACGTTTTATAATGAAACCTAGCAATTACAGTATGCAGTCTGCTCAGCTGATGCAGACAACATTTCCAGAAGACATGCTCTCTCAATATGATCTAACAAAAACATAAAGGGAAATCAAATTCCATCACAACAACTCTGCGTGTTAAGGGGACAATAAACAATCTCAAGGTCCAAAGGTTGTCATAAATTTAAATATGCGCACTTTTGCAAATGCGTGCTATAATAAGGAAGTTACAGGGGGTTAGTTAGAACAAACATTTCTAATTCTTGTGCGACCTTACCACCCTTCTGCACTATAGAGGGAAATTCATAGTCCACCATCATGACTACGCCCACTTAGGCAACCGCACACAACGTCAACTGATGTCATCGGCGAGCTCGATCACTTGCAATGCACCTACACTTGCCGAGGCTCCTGCATCTGTAGTGTTTTTTACATTCTCCTATGCTCCTATTATGGACACAGCACTGCAGGCGGGCCTTGAAGGGTTTGTGCGAGACAGGAATCTCCATATGCCTAGTCGACGCACAGCTGAGGGCGACGATGACTCATGCAGGTGCTATGCTGCGCGAGGAATATACGCTCAACTAATGTGCGGCCAAAACTGCATCACTGCAGGGCCATGAAACAAAGTGCAGTTTTGTAGCAGTGGGTGGGAAAAGGAATTGACGTTAACTTGATAAATCTTTGTCGAGACTTGGTTTAGACCAATCGATCACCTCAGTCGTATGTCAAGTTGCCCATTGGTAAGATGTAACCACTGCACGTATGAGGGGGATTGGCGAGGGTACAAAAAAGAGGTGAAAGATTTGTTTATTTAAATGGAAGGTCTACGAATCGCCCAGTGCTGAATACTCAAAAAAATGTGATTGCTATGGTGTACTGTACAAGTTGGGGAGATTGTTTTAAGAGTGTAAGAAAAGCCGGTGCCTGTTTACTGGCCCTTCAACGGTGCAGCTTTACACAGAATTCTCACAGCTAACTTCACAGCTGCTTAAAGTCATCATTTTTCTTTTCCGAGATCATCAAGACTGTATGGACTAAACCAATGAGTACACATGATAATTCAGTGAAGCCATGCATTTACAATTAAATAGCATATACAACTCCCAAGTAGCGCAACTTACTTGACTTCAAAATCAGTGCAATACAAATTCGCATGCCAAAACTAGCACAAATATATAAAATTCAAGTTAAAGGGCTTCAGTTTGTTTTGGCTGGATGAGGCAATATCTAAATATCTATATCTAAATAGAAAGGTACGTTATTTTGAATTCACCCACCACCTCTTGTGCAGCTACAGAATTTCAAGAGATGAAGTGTATTGTGCAACAAGGAAAAAAATCCACACATATGCCTAAATGTCTGCCTGTTTATTTCAAAGAGCATTATTGTTCTTACTTTACTACAGCTTACATCATTAATATAATCAATGGTCAACCAGATAAACCACCTTGCCATTTGGCACAAAGACTAGCAGGTCACATTTCAAAAACTCGGTAAGTACATAAGTACAGCGAATACAACTTACCACTCCAGCCATTATCTGTTTGAAATACTTTTGCGCAACTGCTTGGTCCACACCACAATCAGGCTCTGTAAGTAACATCGAAGCTGTCAGCCAGAGCCGCGGAAAAGCGAGCAACATACTCAACAGAATTTAAATCAACAAAACTGTCAGCCACGGTCGTAGGAAAGAGAGCAACATACTTAACAGAATTAAAAAATTGACCTTAGTGCATATACATGCTGCATATCTAAGAAAACTCTTATGTAAGAAAATATAAACTAATTCGGATGCACTCACCTATCCTGTCAAACAGCTCACCACCAGACGCATACTCAAGAAAAATATACTGATGAATCCCATCCTTCCTGTTACCAAAATATTTAATAATGTTCTCGTGATTAAGCATTCGGTGAACACATATCTGAAAAAAAAAATAAACAAGTTCAGAGGAAATTAATTGTAACAATATATTATTTTTAAATCTGGCACGAATTACTGAAAAGTGGCCACCTAACCTCCTTCTTAAAGTTCTCAGCTGCCTCAGCGTGGTCAGTATTGTACAACACCTTGACTGCGACTGCTTCTTGGGTTGTCCTGTTCACCAGAAGTTTGACTCTGAAAGCAGGGGCAAACGGTTAAGAGTACTCGCACGACGTAGTGTCTCGCTCTAAGACTGCTGTCACTTACTCCCCATACGCTCCTTCACCCAGCACTTGCGCCAAGTCCCAGCCCTCCACAAACTCGTTCTTCATAGTGCTGAAATAGAGCGTCACAATGTCGTCAATGCCGGCCAGTGCCGTAAGCGCTGGCCCAGCCTACTCACGTGTGCACGAAACTACCGTTTGGGAGCGCATAATACCCCTAATGACCGCAATTAAGCACGTAGATCCTTATCCCTAGAAAAACCGCGTAATGCGTGCTACGGAACTTAAATGACTGAACGGGTGGCACAATGGTACACAACCGAAGGAGGAAAAGTTTAAAAATATCGTCCTTAAAAATTAATGGAGAAAGGGAAGAGGGGGGTGTAAAGATATGAAATTAAGACTGTAAAGCCAACCTCGAAGCAAAGGACGAAGGGCATGCTGCCATGGACTGCGTTCCGACTGTAAGACCTCTGTCAAGAGGTGTGCAAGACTATGTTTGCTCGGATACAGGCCTCAGAACCTGTCTGGACGTGTATTGCCGTGTCATGACAGCGCGCCGAAATGAGGCTATGTGAAGTGTCGCGCATGAAACTGCCAATGACAGACATACTCCACCACCTGTAACGCTTCCTGCTAAAGCCAACGAACGTGGAACAGGCAGAAAATTGACCGATGAACCAAACAACGCTGCCAGCCAGCGAGCACTGGCCATCTAAACAACGGCCGCAAGCGTACCTTGTTAACAGCGCGCGGTCACAGTTAAGTACACGTCGGATAAACACAAACCACCAAGACGCAAAGAACGAAACAGCAACTCACATGGGTCTTTATGTCAAGTCATTTGAGCTCTCGCACGAAGGCAATTCAAAACTTCCGTTTCATTGGAATACCGCGATATTGGCGATATTACACCACATGATGCGCACGCACAGAGAAAGCGCGCGAAAAGTGTCGATGTCAGTACGACTTCATCACAGAACACCTACCACTTGGTGTCCGTTCTGCTCTAAAAAATACAGCTTCATACTTATTACACAAATTATAAAATTTTAATTCAATTACGTAGTCATACATACACTAAAAATTGGACTGATAAAGTTGCAGTTTTTAATCCACATTAAATAAACAAACTGCGCTGCAGTGAGCTCAGGTACAGTCAACGTTTCTAGAAACGTTGGGTACAGTGTAATAGTACTACACGGAGGAAGGAAAGGGTGTACTACACGGAGGAAGGAACTTTCCTTCCTCCGTTGTGTACTAGAAGGGGGCAGTGGAGTCACGGATGAGTGGAGTGAACGAGGTGGCCGCGCCGCATCTTGGCTGATTCTCCGGCGGGTGACAGTAGCGGCGGCGCTGTAGTTCCATGGTACTGAAGCGGCAGTAGACAGTCTTGCATAGACTACGGCCTGGTCTCAGAGCACACGTACGAGCGGTTGAACCAAATGACGATAGATGAAGAAGGAGAAAACAGTCTGGGCAGCGACCACAGGTGTATAATCCTGAAATTTGACAGTGGGGGGGGGGGGGGGGGGGGGGGGGGCTAGGAAGAAAACACAGGAGGTTGGGCTCCCGAAAGTAAGCGAAAAGCAGATAGCAGACATCGTCAATAGCATCGAAAGAGAATTAGAAGCACAGCCAACAAAGGTGTGGGAATATGACGAGGTTGTTAGCTGTATACAAAAGTAAATAAACAAAGTAAGGAAAAAAAAACCACTGGAGGGGTAAACGGAAACCCCGAAGCTGGTGGGACAAGGAAATTAAACTGGCTATTGAAGAGCGACGACGGGCCTCTAGACTGCACAGAGAAGCAAAGCAAATGGGATATCAGGATGATGAGGTGCAGTTACGGTGGAGCCGGTACCGAGAAAAGAAACTTGAGGTGCAGAAACTAGTACAAGCGAAGATTAAAGCTGCGAGTGAGAAATGGATATCAGACATACGTAAAAAGGATAAGAGCGCCCTCCAAAAATTCTGGAACCATTTGAAAGCATTGGGAACGACGACTAAAGAGATGCAGACTCAGATACAGGACGGGGACGGTAACGTTCTCCTAGGGGACAGCGCATTAGAATACCTACATGGAGTCATAGGAAATACTTTCGGCCAAGCACACGAGAGGGCGGCTAACTGGACACAGGTGGCGAATAAAAGAGTGGCTGATGAAAAATTCAATATCGAATTTTTGGACTGGAAAAAGGCAGAACACAGTGTTCCCAAAAGTACGGCAACAGGACCGGATGGAATCCCGATAGAGATTATCAACCATTTGGGACCAGCGGGACAGGCGCACTTGTATGGAGCCATCGAGCGCGCTATAAAATCCAAAAGGATTCCTGCGCACTGGCGCGAAAGTAGAATGAGTTTGATCTACAAAGGCAAGGGAGAAAGGGACAAGGCGAGCTCTTACAGGCCGATTACAGTCACGTCAGTGCTCTGTAGATTAGCTATACAAGCCATCAAAGCCGAGTTGTTGCAGTGGGTTGAAAGTAACGGTATTTTAGGGGAACTGCAAAATGGATTTAGGCCGGGTCGACGCTTGAAAGACAATCTTTTCGTCATAACCCAGACCATCGAAATTTCGGCAGCACAGGGCAGACCAACATGGCTACTGTTTCTGGACATAAAGGGTGCCTATGACAACGTGGACAGGGGATTGTTGTGGCATATACTGGAAGAGGCGGGGATAGGGTCGGAATTTGTAGGGCTGCTAAGGGCAATATATGAGGATAACAAGGCACACATTACATGGGAAGGGCGTACATACACAGAGCCCGTGTACATTCGAAGAGGTTTAAAACAGGGGTGCCCTCTTTCGCCATTGCTGTTCACACTGTACATTAGAGGAATGGAAAGACGACTAGAGGAGAGTGGATTGGGCTTTGATTTGTCACACCGAAGCAATGGAGTGTTAGTGGAGCAACGGATTCCGGGATTGATGTACGCAGACGATATAGTGCTGCTGGCGGATAATGCGGAAGAGCTTCAAAAACTGGCTGACATTTGTGGTGATGAGGCAACGTACCTAGGCCTACATTTTAACCCACAGAAATCTGGAGTTATGGTGTTCAACGAGGAAGCTCATGTAGCACCAATAAGGATACAACAGGAAGACATACCATTAGTAAATAAGTACAAATACTTGGGGATCTGGCTTAATGAAGGAAAAGGCTATCTGAATGCTCATGAAGAACACCTCAAACTGAAAGGGAGACGAAATGCAGCAGTAATGAAACATAGAGCACTTTGGGGACACAATAAGTACGAGGTAGTACGAGGCATCTGGAAAGAGGTAATGGTGCCGGCGCTCACGTTCTCTAATGCTGTATTATGCTTAAAGTCAGATATCCTGTCGGGGCTGGAGGTTAACCAAAAGGCAGTCGGCAGGTTAGCTCTGGGAGCTCACAGTAAGACAACAAACGAGGCTGTACAAGGCGATATGGGTTGGGCCTCATTTGAGGCGAGGGAAGCACAAAGTAAAATACGGTTTGAGGAGGGACTTAGACATTTAAATGAGAGGAACTGGGCAGCCAGAGTGCACAGATACCTGTACCTGAAAAGTGTGGACACCCAATTGCGGAAGAGGACGCGAAAGCTGGCGACTAAATATAACTTGACCGCGGCAAATAAGCAAAGGGGGCCAGTTAAAAAGCAAGTGAGGGAAACAGAGACGCTCATGTGGAAATAGAGGATGGAAAAGAAGGGATCGCTGGGAATCTACAGGGCAAGCAAACAAGAGATCCGGAAAGAGAACTTTTATGACAACAATGAAGGTAGTGCGTTGCTCTTTGAGGCGCGGGCTGGCTGCCTGAGAACTCTAACTTACAGGAGCAAATATTCGTCACAGGATGAGACATGTGTTGGATGTGGCATAAATAGAGAAACAATCGACCACATAGTCATGGAATGCCAAAAGATTCAGCCGGATAGAAATGGGGGGAAGGCCACACTTCCTGAGGCGCTGGGCTTCGCGGTTGATGGAAGCATTAACTGGTCAGCAGTAGGTATTACTAAGCAGCGGCTGGAGTATTGGTGGAGGAAAAGCAGAGAAGTCGATAAAATAGCATCCCAGCCAAGAGTAGCGGCTGGGCAAAATTAAAAAGACAGCCGAGTTGAGGGACAAAATTTAAACTCGAACTATTAAGGTAGGCTAAATGGCGCATGCCGTCACCCCGATTCAAAGGGGAGGCCTTTAATCATCATCATCATCACTGAAGATCGCGGAAGCGTCTGCATTGGGGGCACGCGCGCCCGAGCCTGCGAAAGCGTGTAATTGCTAGTTTCCAGCGCGTTTAATACGTTTCTGAGCCTTTGTAATTGGACGCACCTACTACTCGCCATGGTGCACGATTAAATATGCAGGCACGCGGAAATCGTGTCCATACATTTACTGTTTCAAGAGCTTGCCGATCCAGAAAAAAAATTTCAATCGAAATTTGCACGGATCCGCCTAGCTCCTTACTCAATCCGCGCTGTGAGCTGCGCTACATCATAGGTGGCTACTAGCGAACTACAAAGAGAGAAGAATTGTCAAAACTATGATTAAATCATGCATTTGTTTTGTCAGCAGCCTCTACGATATCCAGAGCACAGTGTTTCTCATATGAGCCGACATGCGCTCGATTGTTTCACGAGAAACCCAAGTGTAAGTAACGTTGTCACAAAATTAATTAGTGGCGAGTCTTTTTTATCATGCCAGTTTTGTGGAAGATTATTAATAGTTACTGCTTTCCGAAAGGCTTATTACATGTTAAACTTATTAAAAACAACACTCCAACATATTATAAAGTGCCAATTGTATATATAGCCCGTCTGTTAATCTGCGTAAATTCATCGTAACCAGCTCTCATTTTGTATCGACAGCTTAAATTGTGCTGCTTTCCAAATATTCTATTGGCGTAACGCCATTGCAAGCGAGCAATGTTATGATGACGTTTTGTATTATAAGCGTAGTTCTATTAATATTCATCAAAAGTGTAGGCAGGCAGTGATGCATCTTGTTTTGATGATGGGCAGGCGCGAAGAAATCTGCATCAAGAAATCGCGACGGAGGAGCCGAAGCGTATAGCAGTTTCTGCACGCGGCGCGCGGCTCTTTTAGTATTATTCGACTGCAGCGCTGCCGCTGCAGTCGAATAATACTAAAAGGGCTAAAGCCTGGGAGAATTTCGTGCGCTTGACCAGCTTCAGCACATAATGCCAATGTGTCGCCACAAATTTCAAATTTTTCGCGCATTTTGATTCAATAAAATTAAGTCATTTTTAGCAACAAACGATTACGTAACCCTAGAGTAATATATATCCCTAGAAGCCGACGGCAACGGCTACGCAACTGGTAAAGTCAAATGGCATAATGTTTCATACATACTTTATGAAACTCTATGTCAAATGGTAACGTTGCGCCGCACGACCCCGCTCCTAAAATAAAAGGATGGTAGCGCCACCTCGTAAACAAACCTGAACACATTTTTTTCCCCGCGAACAGCAAATTACATAAACGAACACTGTTTCCTTCGTAAAAGTAGTTGATATAAATATCACACAATTCCGATATGTTTGTGATACGTGAGCCCAGATTTCCCTCTAGACTTTGTATATGAACTCTCTAGTAGTATAGTCGTAATTCTTAAAAAAGACAAATGCACTTAATTTTTGTCTGCCTAATTAACATGGCCCAGTGCCTTGAAGGGGATGGGAAAGGGGGATAAAAATAGTGGAAGGATAAAGAAGAGAGAACTAGCTCTCACCGCACATACAGCGACAGAAAAAAGATAGAAGAGATATACGAAAGAAGGGGGACACGGTCGAAGGAATCCGAGGACGTGGCACCACTCGGCGAGAGCTACGCGGTAACGGGTGATCGTGGAGGGCGGGCCGATCGGCGAGAGCTACGCTGGCGTCGGTCATCGAAGATCGCTGGCGACACCACCATTAAGCATGGAATCCAGCAGTGATGTCTCGAACTAGTGCGGGAATTCCAAATAAGAATCCTGTACCAAGGGCGTGCGCAGGGTTTGTCTTTGGGGAAGGGGGAGAAGGTTTATCGCCATGCCACTCTCCCTATTAAGTCAATTTGCTATGAGATAACTTTTGCGACCTCCAACCGCCCATAAGGGGAAACGAAACGTTAGGCTATACATTATGCCATCCATAACCGCCATCTGGGATAATTGGTAACGATTGATTTTAAACGCAATAAAAGTGGAGCGCAATACGGAATATCTATTATGTCACATTTTATTGTGCCCTTGTGTCCCTGTTTGGTGCTGCAGCAACCCAATTTTCGCATTCTATAATTGACCTAGGATGGTGAGATAAATACCAGTAGAGTACTAACAGAATAATTTACTTTCACTTTCACTTTATTTCCTTAAAGGCCCTGAGTGGGGCATTACATAAGGGGTGGGTGTACAGTAAGGGTATATGATACATGACCATTCAGGATGAGAGGTGCCCTTTTACAGCATCAATGAAAGCATCTGGGTTAGTGGTGGCAACGATGGCGTAGGGAAGGCCATTCCAGTCTACAATGGTGCGTGGGAAAAAAGAAGACGAGAAGCTTAGAGTACCGGTTTGTGGACGAGCAACACTTAAGCAATGACCTGTACGAAGGGATATGCGAGCAGGCGGTGAGATGTAAGGTGGCTGATTGAGTGAACTGTAATACATTTTGTGAAACAGGGATAGGCTGGCAGTGCGACGGCGACAAGAAAGGGCGGGCAGGCCAGTTGCCGCCTTTAATGAGGATACACTAGCGTTATACGAATATGATGAGTGAATGTACCTGATGGCGCGGTTCTGCACCATTTCTAATGCGTCTATGAGATAAGATTGATGAGGATTTCAGATTGCGGACGCGTACTCAAGTTTTGGTCGAATTAAACATTCGTATGCGATGAGTTTAACGTGAGCAGGAGAGCTGCGTAAATGACGTCTGAGAAAGCCTAGGGTTTTGTTACTGGATGAGATGACGTTGGACACATGCGGAAACCAATTGAGATCGATCTTTGGAGATAGTTACACTGAGATATTTGAAGGTACTAACAGATTCAATAGGAGTGCTAGCGATTTTGTTCGGATAGAGGAGAGGGCTTCGCGAGAGGGTGACGGACATTAATTTACATTTACAGGGATTCAGGGCTATAAGCCAGCGATCGCACCAATTCAGGACCAGGCTGTGCTCTGCAGCACAACCTTGTCGGAGATATTTCTTATTGACTGGTAAATGACGCAGTCGTCTGCGAGCATACGAATAGAGCAAGTACCTTCCAATAGCAGATCATTGATTTACCGATATATTCTTGTTCAATGTTTAATTTATTTCGCCTTCTCAATAATTTAGACTTCTGTGCAGCAAAAAGCACACGACTGGGTTAATTGGCGGAACACGAGAGAGGCCTTTGCCCTCCAGTGGGCGAAGTCAGGATGATGATGATGATGATGGTGGTGGTGGTGGTGGTGGTGGTGGTGGTGGTGGTGGTGATGACGACGACGACAGTGCAACCTAGAAAAAAGGTGAACTTTTCGTTGAAAATGTCCTATAGACCTTTTCAGCTAACATAATATTTACACAGCGAGTGGATACATTAAGCTAAATCATTCATTTTCTCTCGCCTGACATGATAAATTAATCATTCTTGGCAAATCCCGCGTAGTGGGTATCAACCAATCGCGTAAAGGAACACAACAGCAACAACATTCGGATGCGACCACCAATGTCATGCCGTTATTGGCAGATTGTTTCACGTGTGCGCAGAGACTGCCGTTGTTTGGTCGACGGTTGAATAACGTTTGCTGACGGGGAGCGCACGCATCTATATAGCACATCGTCGTGCCTCAGAGAAATTGCGTAACTCAACAACGATGAACCTTAAAGTGAGTTGCTTCTGTCGCAGTCTCAAAGGTCAGTACTTCGCGCGCTTCCTGACACGCTTGTATTGCACGTGATGTCAACTACGTCGCTAATGACTAACAGATAAATAAAAAAAATGAACCTTGTGAATTTCTTAAAGGTTAACATAGCCTAAAGAACCCCTGAGAGCAAAATATCTGTTTACGATTTTTTTACCGTAACTTGCAGCTTTGTGTGTGGTAATCCAGAATCAGAATTGTAAGTGCTCTAACGTGCTCTAACGCATTGTATATTAGGGCTAGCGCCGTTGACTGACAACAATTTAGCGTCAGTTCGAAACGCCCGCCTAACAACGGGGAGCGCCTGAGCCTGCGCTCAGGGTTTTGGTGACGCTGAACACACCGTTTTCAAATCAGCCAATCGTGGGACCCGCGCTCAGGGACGTAGCCAGATATTTTTTAGACGCGAAGCAGCTCTTTGACTCCGCACGTTCCTCCGCACGTTCGCGCCGCGCGCCGCAGGTGTTGGCGCAGTGCCAAGTAGGTCACGTCGCTACTGTGCGTTGACGTCACGCTCCCCTCGTGGTACGCGCTTACGTCGCTCTCTCCCTCACCTGCCACGCGCTCTCTGCAGCGCCCGCAGCTGCCGTCTCATCCGTTCGGCCGCAACACCTGCCACGACCGCCGCTCACTACACCGCCGACTCGTCCGTTCACGCGCAATAAACCCGACGCACGGCTAACGTACGCTTTGAAACACGTCTGTACGTGTCACCTACAAGACCCACACCAGCCATCGGTTCAAACGAACCTTCCAGCTCTCACCACAGCACCTTCGTTATAGCGCAGTTCAACGCTTGACGCCATCCGTGCGCAACGCTGCCGCTCGTCGTCCCATCAGGGTTCCCTTCGGGGAGATGGTCTAAGCTTTTTTTTTGAGGGGGGACACCTTGATTGGGGGGGGGCACCCTTGAAATGGGCGTTGCATTTTTCGCTCTCTATGCCTTGGCGAAAAAAAATACGGTTGGGGGGGGGGTGAGCACGGGCCTGGCGTTTCAACGCTTGGCTACGCCCCTGCCGGCGCGCGGTGATGAATGAAGCGATCCGTGTGCTTTGAGTGCGTCCTGCTAAAAAAGAAAATAAGAAATGAAAAAAAACACGGCATACCCGCGGAGTGAATGATGATGTGTGGGGCGAAGCGTCCATCCCTCTGTCTGTCTTTCCGTCTGTCTGTGCGTCTGTCTATCTGTCCATCCGTCCGTCTGCCTGTCTCTCCGTCTGCCTGTCTGTCCATCCGTCTGTCCATCCATATGTTCATCTGTCTGTCCACCGTCTGTGTGTCCCTCTGTCTGCCTACCTGTCGGTCTGTCTGTTCGTCCGTCTATCTCTTCGTCTGTCTGTTCGTATGTCTGTTCGTCTGTCCGTCCATCCGTCCGTCTGTCTGCTTGTCTGTCTGTCTGTCTGTCCGGCTGCCCGTCCGTCCATCTGTCCGTCTATCTCTTCAGCTGTCTGTCCGTCTATCTGTGTCTCATATTGCCTGTTACGCCTGACGCAGGGCAAGGTTAGACTAAGAGGAGCTTCGCCCCTAAAAACATTCTTGGCCTAAGCAGCAAAAACAACTATAAGAGCAGCTCGACAACAGAGCGAGAGAGGTGACAACAATAGTCCGCGCCAGGTGCCTCTTTGACGTCGACAATACTCTCCTAGACTCGGGGAACGTCACATGGCACCTCGGTCTACGTCATACCCATGGGAATGTCGCGAGGTGCTGCCAACTTAGTGGAGCACTCAAGCTAACGACCAGCACTGATAATCGCTAAGAAGTAACCGAACAACACAAACATCTGGAGGTTTCACTTTTGGTGACAGGGGTCGTTTAGGGGTTAAAACATGAACAAGACGCAGTAAACGAAGGAACATGCAGTTAAAAGTGCAAAACACTCATGCGGTTCGATATCGGGGTCGCGTATGAAGGTGCTATGGTGGATTAGGAAACATATACTGTAGAAATGCTCCCGGTACCTAATTCTTATTCAACGAACAGAGAGAAATTTTCGTTGGGTGCTATCAAAAGCATTCGCACTGATACAACTCTCGAACACGCGTGTTTAAAGGGTGTGACAACGAAAATGGGCAATAACCGCGGAGATCTTGCGATAAATTAAGTTGTTGAACTATTCAATCACTACAAACGAGTAATTACCGCCCGCAGCTGATTTTTATTGTATGGCTCGGTATAGGTGTTCACGCTCTTTGAGAATATTGTAGCTACATGTAGTTGTACGAGAAGCAAACTGGTGAAACGAACGCACAACTGACACATTTGTATACGCGCATACTTCCAGCGTTCGCGATAAGCACAATTGTACTGCTCGGAGTTACGGCAATGGTCCTGCTGACGACGGGGGGCAAGAGGCGACACGAAGAGCAGCCGAGCAAGAGTGTCCGCGCGGAGGGCAACGGCAGCTTGATCGTGCAGACCACCGCAGGCCTCGTTCAGGGCGTCGAGATCACGGCGCACGGAAGAACCTTGCACGCTTTTTACGGAATACCTTACGCCGACCCTCCCGTGGGAGAGCTGCGTTTTTTGCACCCCGTGCGAAGGACGCCCTCCACAAATGTCACAATGGCGACCAAGATGAGACCCGCCTGCCCGCAGGAGTCTTACTGGTTCAACACGGAGTACGTCAACTCTTCGAGCTTCGACGAAGACTGTCTCCACCTTAACCTGTGGACGCCCAGCGTCCGCGCCAACGACGCGCTGCGCCCCGTTGTCGTGTACCTTCACGGCGGGGGCTTCCAAAATGGCGGAAACAACCTGCACATCTACGATGGCAGCCATTTTTCTGCGTTGGGTGACGTCGTGGTCGTGGTACCCAATTACAGGGTTAACGTGTTCGGCTTCTTGTACGTCGGTACGCCAGACGCCCCCGGTAACCAAGGCTTATGGGACCAACGACTCGCGCTGCTCTGGGTGAGGGACAACGCGCGTGCTTTCGGCGGGGATCCAGAGCAAGTAACGCTGATGGGCCAGAGCGCGGGATCGATCTCGGTCGGCTATCACGTGCTGTCTCCGCTCACACGACACCTATTTCAGCGAGCCATCATGCAGAGCGGTACGCCCTTCTACAAGGTAGAAGAGAACCAAATCACGGGACCAGAGAAGGCAAGACGAATGGCGGCCAGGCTCTGCGGCCCACATCTCCTTCGAAGGCCCATGGCGCACGTGGTTGAATGTCTCAGGAATCAGACGACACAGAAGCTCCTCGGTGCCGTCAAAATGGTGTTAGGGCTCAAGGCGTCCTCTTTTATACCTGTTTCCGGGGACGACCTGCTGCCCAAAGACCCACTGGCAACCATGGCTAATGGCAGTGCGCCTCCGGTGGACCTGCTAATAGGTGTGAACGAGAACGAGGGTACATACTTTCTTCACAAGCTGTACCAAACCATGGGCATCAGCGACCCTTTCGTTATGAGCAACAGGCAGCACGTCACTATCGTGAAGCTCCTTGTCAACTACGCCCTCTGGGAGGCACCCAACGACCTCATGGAGGGTCTACTGGCCAACGTTACCGTATGTCGAACATCGTGCTTGTGTAAGCGTGAAGTTAAGAGTCCGGTCCATAGTTAAAATAAACACAACGTTTAGTTTCCGCCATCAATTATCGCTGAAAAATGATGCGAAAATCCGAAGGCAAATTCTTTAATATACAGAAAGGTCGTATCCCAGTTTTGCGATTGTGATAGGAATTTAAGGTTGTGTGGCAATGCTGCTTTCGCAAGTGGCTGATTCTTCCCTTTAACAGTGGACCGGACTGTACTTGTTAACTCCTCACTTTTGCAGAAATATGTGCTTCAGTCTTTTATAGCAAATGTATTCGAATAGCAACGCCGCGGGTCAGGGCATGCAGGATCACGCACCCGTTTGCGATTTCACATTTCTTTTCTGTCGAGTGATGATGCATGCAGGCTTCGACCCATGAGGATTTCAGACTGTTCTTTCGGCGGCTTACTTATTTCACTAAATAGATAAAGTAACACACGCGCAAACTTTACTACACTGTTATAATTCCGCATAGCCACACAGATATGTGTTCAAATACGTAAGGTTTCACCCGAACATTAAACTCTTTTTCAAGATAAACTAATGTTCGGTAATGTGTCAATATATTTGCACAGTGCAAGAAAACGAGTAGTTACGGCGTAACTATACGGAAGGAAGAGACATGGACAGAAAAGTTTCTTCGTTCTGTATAGTTAAACCATTATATACTCGTTTTCTTGAGTTGTGCAAATATGTTGATTTGTTATCACCAGCTATCCCAAGCATCTGTCTTATAGATATAATGTTTCGTGTTGATTATAGTTTCTACGTCGTATACTTTAAGTCATCAAGAAATGTTTCCCCATCTTTAGCTCTCTTTTTCTTTGTTTTCGTTCGTGCATGATGCATAGTTGGTTTCGGAAACATTGATTGCAGCTTTCCGCAGAATGTTCCACATTAATGAGGCATTATAGTTCACCCCAGATTATTTGCGTTCAATTTGTGCACACAAACACTTGCACTGTTAGAATACTAGCTACCAGCTTTACGAAACGTGACTAAGAGCTTCCCTGCTTTAAAGAAGAGCTCAACTTCTCGTTGCAATGACATCGGCAGAGCGACGTTTTACTGGGTACGTACATGGTTGTATATACATGTATATCTAACGCCGTCTAGCACTTCTGTATCGGTGAAACAAAAGCGTGGCATCATTCGTAAATCTCAGCTCTTACACTCGACACGTAGTTTTCAACGTGTCATCAACCCTTCAAGAATCATAATTATGCTTAACAAAGGACGCGCGGACTGAGTAAAACAAACCGATACATACACGAGTGGGATTTTTTTTTTTTAGGGGGGGGGGGGGGGCAAGCACGTGTTGCATCGCGACCGTAAGGGAGACACTGGTGCAACTTGGCTGGTGGGGAAGCGCTGCGTCGGGTTTGAGGCGCCCAAGTTCTCCTTTTGTACCCCCTGCCGACGCCAGGAAATAGCACACAGGGCCCGTGCCCCCCCCCCCCCCCCCGAAATATTTTTTCCACGGCATTCAGAGCGCAAAATGAACATTTGCCAGACCTATCGCTACTTCAGATAAAAAAAGGTGCCCCCCTCTACCCCCCAAAAATGTCTGCCAACGCCCGATATTGATTGATTGATTGATTGATTGATTGATTGATTGATTGATTGATTGATTGATATGTGGGGTTTAATGTCCCCAAACCGACATATGCTTATGAGAGACGCCGTAGTGAAGGGTTCCGGAAATTTTGACTACCTGGTCAAATCTGAGCACACGGGCGTATACATCACTTCTGCCTTCATCGAAAATGCAGCCGCCGCATCCGAGATTAGATCCCGCGACCCGCGAGTCAGCAGCCGAGTACTTTAGCCACTAGACCACCGCGGCGGGGCTACGTCCAATAATGGGCGCCCAATCATTGCACAGCACGATTAAAAAAGAGAGAGAAACGTCGCTGCACGAAGCAATATTGCTTTTAGTATGCTGTAATTTTCACCACTTTACTAACTTGACAGCTACATGCATTATCACTAAGATGTCCATTGAACAAATGTAGGTATGCTCAAATGACACATAATTGCGTCATCTTCAGCGACGCACCAATTACGTCATCATTTGTCCCTACTGATATGAAGAATAGCATGCTAAATATAAAAATAGCACTTGACTACGCCCCCCCCCCCTCCACACAGGATCTGGTCCCGTGTCATATTTCAGATTTTGCGGTCTTTCTATATTATAATGAAAAAAAAAAGCGAGTACATTGTTGAAAATAGCACCGTTCGATGTCATTTGAAGATGCCTATATACACGCCTCATTGACATTTCAGTGATTAGGTGAGTATTTGTCGTATTGAAACATTTTGAGGACTAATTAGCTAAACCTCGTTAACGAAAAGCTTGTACTGGTTACTACAGTATATACGGGAGCAATGTGTGCTTCGCATATATATTCCTCTTTTCCTCTTTTTTCGTTCCTATTTTTTTAAACGTGCTGCGCGATATTTGGGATACCCTGTATATAAAACCCGGATACCAATCAATGCCCGATCTTTTTAAATGGCGATACAGGACGGGACGTCAACGCCAGACATAGTTCGACACTTGGCCGATGGGATCGGGGACGTGGCTATGCGCTGCCCGACGCAGTACTTCTCGGAGTTTGTGCTGCGCCAGCGGGGCTCGCGCCTCTACCACTACGAGTACGGCTACCGGCCGCTCAAGGCGAACTTCTGGCCGCCCTGGATGGGCGTCACGCACTTCGACGAGTTCCCTTTCGTCTGGGGATACGTGTTCGAGCGGCCCGAGCTGCTGACACCGCGCGACACGGACTTCAGCCAGATGCTGATCGGCCTCTGGAGCTCGTTCGTTCACAATCGGTGAGCGCTGCGTTGGCTTCTACTGCAGAGCGGCCTTGTCTCTTCATCACGACTGCTCAAATTGACGCTCAAGATAACGGAACATATCCGGGGTGTTATGAAAACAAAATGAAAACCGGGGAAATTTGAAGCATCGCTACTCCTCGGCTGCACCACCAAATACTCGGTTATCTTTGTACGAGTTCATAAGTACACGCCCACGTATACAAAATCGCACTCGCTTGAAATATCTGGCTGCTGTTGGGAAGTGATAACGTGATAATGGCACTGAAGCTGAATAAAAGAAATCTGTCTCAAACTTAAAACAGCGGAAGTAAACACCAGTTCAGACGGTATTAATAGGTAGTTTCATTATTATAGGTAGTTTCATTAGGTAGTTTGATTATTAGGTAGTTTCATTATTAATAGGTAATTTCATTGAAACCGACCTTACCACGTGACCTCTTCGCATGGCGGACTTGCAGTACCATGGAGGCAGGGAAGACGTTGTGGCCGCCGAATGAGCGGCGGCTGGCCACCACCCTTCGACTCGTGGAGCAGCCTCGGGTTCAGAGTGCTGGCTCGACGCAGACGTGCACCTTGCTACGCAAGTACATCGTGCCTTACAGGCTGAACAACACGACGCCGGAGCCTCCACGTAGTGGCGCTCATCGGCGCTGAGGGACGCAAGATGTCGTGCCGAGCGGGGGGCCCGAGAACACGGTTTATAAAATAAAAACGTACAAGAGCTTGACATGCTCCGATTAAATGTTTATCTTCTTGAAGAGTGTGCGAGTGATTGAGTGAGTGAGTGAGTGAGTGAGGATATTTAACGCAAAGCCAGTCACCTGAATCTTGCAGAGAGAGAGAGAGAGAGAGACAACTTCATTTAAGTGAAAAGAAATTCACAGAAGAATGGCGGTCAGGCTGTGCCTGGCCGCCACCTCCCCAGTTCGCTGTATGGCCCGGAGCTGTACTTCTAGGCTATAGCATCGCGGAGTACACTTTCCCACGCCTCAGACGATGGAGTGGTCATGAAATCAGGCGGGTGTAGATCCTCGCTGCAGTCCCATAGTATATGAGGCAGGGAGGCGACGGAGCCACAGAACACCTACCAGTTGAACACTTACCAGCCACATGTTGAGCAAAGCGTACTGAACAGATCGGGGTAAATGTGTGCGTATACCCGCGCGCACGGGAACGAGTTCGTTTGGAGGCGGCGCCATGTGAGTTATTGTGCTTTCGTGAGTTTGGGATGCGGCGGTGGTTTTGTTCGACGCGCGAGGCGGTAGTGCTGAGCAATTTCGTGATAGGATATGAGGGGCTCGCCGATGTTCTCTGGGTTCGTGGTGGGTCCCACCGCTCGGTTGACGAATTCTCGAGCTTGTCGGTGGGCGGCCTCGTTCCCCGGGTTTCCAGCGTGCGCCGGGGCCCAGACGAGATATATCGGAGGCGGATCCTCGTCTTCGAGGTAGGCGAGGGACTCAAGGAGCCGTAAGGTACCGGGAGCAACAGTACCGCTAGCGAAATGACATATAGCGGTTTTCGAGTCGCTGAGGATCGTAGTGAACCCGGAGGACACCGCGAGAGCCGCTTCCTCGGCTTCGGCGCGGTGGAGGGCACGGACGGAGCCGGCTACTCGCAAGATTTCGTTGGTGTAATTCTGATTGCGAACGGTGGTGACCTGGAAGTCCTATATCAGATAAATAAACAAGTGGGTAAATACATAAATAAATAAATTTAATATTACATATCGTTGTATTATTGGAGTTGTGGAAAATTGAATTACCCATGCACGTGTAAAAAAAGAAAGATATCGCCCAAAACCGCTCTTCTCTGTTCAAGCGATACGTATCGCTTGAACGCTCATTCGTTTATAGATCGGGCCTGACCATCCTTTATGAAATGATGTGTGCTCGTGCGTGTGTTTGCTTGTGTGTTTGTATGTTTGCATGTATATAGATAAGAAAATTGGGCGACCCTTAAGCTTCGCTTTTAAGAGTTGAACGCGATAATGAAATCTGGCCCCTAGTGCGCCCTTCAACCTCTCAGTGCATACTTAATAATATGTTTTGTCACACAAACACACACACACACACACACACGCTCGCTCTCTCTCTCTCTCTCTCTCAGGCGCTCCCAAGCGCGACGTATCTATAGTAATGCAGTGATTGTGCAGTGTTGCCACTTCCTCCTGCTGGAGTGACGCTCTGCTGTAGTCAAGATACGTTTCACAATGTCTCACAGATAGCAAACAGACACACACACTGGCGCGCGCGCGCACAAATGGTAAATACAGGTTTTTGATCTAAAGCAAGATTCGCATGGCCTCCAAGATTTAAACCGCGCGTTTGCCAACTCGGAGGTCATAAAGAGTCTCACAATACCTCAGAGGTGGCAGCACATTATCTAGCGTTTGCTGTTTTCTTGATCAACGCTTCTGGAAAGGGATGATACGTTCTCCGCTAGATAGAAGTAGTTGTTGTTAGAGCTGTTTGAAAGTTCCTGTATGTTTTTAGCGGCGATCACTGCACTATCCCGGCCTTTTTCGACGTAGTTTAATCGCGTCCCAAATGCGCCTACAAATGACCGACTGGGCTCGTTTTCGTCGTGACACCTGTCGAACAAAATGCTTTAAGGAGATTCCTTCCAATACATGGCATTTATGTAGTGTTTTTCCCGAAGCAACTGCAAGTAACATCGTGGCTTTGTGGTATGACACCCGCTTGCCACGCGAACGGCCGGATTCGACGACTCTCAATAAGGGCAAAAATTTTATTCGTTATTTTATTTGCTCATTTCTCAATTTTTCGCTCACGGACTCAACCAATGGTGCCGACGCCAACGGCGGAGTTTCTGCAACACGAGCTCTCTAACGATATCGCGTTAAAATTTAACCATCTGGCTGCGTGGGCATGGGTCAAGTTTCCATGCACCCCCAAATCTGCTCCCTTTGACTATGTTAATGCGGCTGAACGCGTGACGAAATCGAGGCGTATGGTGTTCAGCTGTATCTATCGCATTCAAATTATTGGCAAATTACGACATAACTAAACCTTCATTTGAATGTTTAGTTATATAGGCATTGTCAACAACGTGTATTGTGAAACTGTTGAAATTAATGACCATGCAATCCGTTTGAGGACCGAATACATTTAAAACAAATGTTCGTTTCGTTATTGTTTGAAACAGTTACGCATCCAGTTTATCCCTTTCCTACCTCGGGCTCTGTTGCTGGTCACCGTTCGAGATCCCACGAGAACCGATATCGGACGGTTATAGTGTTTCTAAAGTACTATTTTCTAGTGGTTAAAAATTACGCACAAATAGGAGCGTCTTTATTTGGTATTGCGTGGCGTGAATAGACAACGAGGGTAAATCACACGTCCAAACACGATTATCCTAACATGCGTGTCATGTAAAAGATGACTACATCCTACGCTCATAGCGCGCTTGTGGATGCTTCACTAGCTTCACATATACCAAATTTGGTAATACGTGACGTGAAAGGACGTCGAACACAAATGCCGGGCGAAAACATAATAATAATGAGATGGAAGTCATGCATGGCATAATATACGTCCCCCTCGTAACGTTGTGCTTATTTTAAAGGGACATATATCAACCTTCCCCATTCGTGCTTCGCAAATCATCGATTCCCACTGTAGGTGGGGTCTGCCATTTTCAGAATTTTTTATTTTATTGTTTTAACATTACTGTTCTAGTTTTACTGTGTTTAGTGTTTCAGTTTTACAAGCCCGGGATGTCGTATACTGTAGTCACTTGGCGTAACGCAGGCAAAATCACATATGAAAATAGGGGGGAAATGGGGAAAAGGGGAAGTAAGCGAGAGGGAGAGAAAGAAAAAAATTTGATGAAAACTGTAAACGGGAAAAAAAGAGGAAAAAATAAGCAGGAAACCGATGAGGAACGAAGAAGGCTGCCCAACACTTCCTTCTAGGGTGAACCTGCCTTCATTTTTTAAAATATTTTTGCTTTTTCTTCGTAACTAAGCCTATTTAACGACATGCATTTAGACACATCTTAAGCGATAAGTAAACCTAACATGCAGTGACCATGCGTTTGCTATCCTCGATACCATGGAGTGCAACTACCAGTTCAAAGCACACTATAGTCACGCAAATGACGAAGAAGAATCATTCATTCATTCATTCATTCACAAAACTTTATTTGTGTCCTGAAGCCCGGTCTTTTCAGACCGAGGTGGGCCGCGTCCACGTCGGTACCGTCAGGCCGAGCCTTGTGTTGTCATCGTGGACCTTCTTTACTGCCCGTAGTTGGTCTCGATAAGACGCGCTTCGCACCATCGTATGCCAGTAGAGCCATTGTTCTTCGGGGTCGGCGAGAGTCGCGGGACAGCCCGCCAGCATGTGTCTGATCCCAATAATGCCACCGCACGCGTCACACTTGTCTTCAATTGCACTGTTAGGGAGAATTTTATGTAGAAAATACGGAAATAATCAGGTGCACATTTATTTGAGGACATTTTTATAACTACATCGCGAAAAAGGGGAAATGGGGAAGGGTTGAAAGGAAGAGATCGTGGGAAGCCATCTGTTTAGGAAATCGCTCAGGTGGTTGTCATCCATGGGCACAATCATCGCTTAAACAAAACCAAAATGTCGGCGTTATTATAGAAGCCTCTAGCTGTCCTTGCGATGTCGGAACGTCCTCTGAGCTTTGCTGGTATTCTTGATGTGAGCCCGGGTATAGGCAACTTCAATGTGGTTTTGGGCTGAAAATTCAAGCGTACGGCGCCAGTCTCATTGGTTCGCATCTTATACCGTTTCGGTCTGGTGCTCTTAGACATCGATCTATTACACCTTTCAGCTTCGGCGTGATATCTGGGGTTTTACGTCCAAAAAATACGATGATACTATATGAGGGACGTCGTTTAGAGCGGAGGAAACCGGAAATTTAGACCTTCTTATTTAACGAGAACTGACATCGTGGCTTTCGCATATGCATGCATATAAAATTACGAAATTCGGTTTTTAATGCGTTTCTCAGTGCGGACAGGTTCTTCACAAAAGTTTATTTGCTTTAGAACAATTATCATTATTGTCTCCTTGCATGTCACTGTTTAGAAATACCTGATGTCGCAACCGCATAAAAACGGCTTCGCCTCGTAAATAAAGGGAACGTTTATTTCCGCGTCATGGTATAAGCTAACCGATTTTCACCTAATCATATTGAAATGGTCCCTTTGGAAGAGCACTTTAATCCCGATGCCCACCGTAACCACAAATGCAGTATTCGTGTTTGTCTTTCTCATTCTCTCTTGTGTCTGCGGTGTTTGCACACACGGTCTTTCAACACGGCCTTAGCAAGCGCCCAGCTCTCCGTTCTACGAATGCAGTATTCGCTCCGAGACGGTACTCACCTTCGCGTCCCGAACTGTCCATGCTTCCACGCAGCTCGTCTGTTCGTCTAGCAGCGAGCAATCCAGCTGAGATGAGCCTGTGGTCTCGACGTACTAAATATGTTCGTGAACAGTACGCTGAGCACTCAGGCCAATCACAGGCTAGAGCAGGCATGCGTGCGTCAAGTATACGATTCCTGTAACAAGTACTAATAGACCAGTGTGTCAAAATAAGGGGAAGACAATAAAAAAACATTAAGTGGGTGCAATTGGGGAAGAATAAGAAGTGTGAACAAAGTCCATGCCTAATTTGCCAAATTATAAATATATGTCTTATACGGAACACATATATACAAAAAAAGCATTGTTCTCAGCTGTGCCTGCCGTTTTGATCATATAACGTTTTTTTTTATGTGTAAAGAGCAAAATAAAGGAATATTAGAAAAAATACGAGAGAAAATGGCCTGCGCAAGGCGAAGTTTTTTTTTATACTGGAAATCACTTGTATATTTTTGCAAATAGTAATATTTGCAACATGCTTGTCTGGCTCTCACAAGTCAGTCATTTTCTATTGTGGCAGTGAGAAATTATTCATAAATAATTGTGCAGTTCTGAAAACTTGAGCAACACGCGTTTAAGAAACACTGCCCCATTGCCGCGTGGGGTATGCAATCGTTTCGACGATCGTATCAGAGCATGTTATGTGGCGAAATCAATTATACGTGAGTTACAATGTCACTGAACAAAGATAACAGCTAAGTATTTTCTGTTGGATATTAGTTGCACAAGTCTCTCCCAACTTCGCAACGCGAGATAGATATAATGCGAAGTGTTCTAATATGCGATAACACTATGCAGATTAAGTACTGGCTTTCAGCGACGCATGTCTTTGGCGGAGCAACACAGCATGGGAACGGGAAGGGACATACATGATCACGTGATAAGAAGATGCGGAGAAGTCAACGATCGCTAGATCCTCAAAGCTCTCTATACATTTGTTTTGCGCGGTCATCGTTCTAGCAAAACGATGTCAATAAGTACAATCAACGAAAGATGAACTCCAGCGCTGTAAAATTATGGTCTATTGTTATGCAGTGCCAGGAATTGTGATCACCCTTAGTTTTGCAAATATATTAAAGTATATCACCCGCATGCGAAGGTCTGAAAGCAAGACCATCGCTGCGCCATGGCTGCAATATCGTGTTTTCCCAAGATAGACTAACTATACATAACTTAAAAGAAAAAGTAAACTCAAGACAGTGTCGTGGTACACTATAGTCATGGAATACAATGAAGGCTGCAACATGCGGTACATATCGTTTCGCTGTTTTGCAAACAGCACTCGTCAAATTTTTATCCGAGGACATAGATTAGCTCTCGAGCTTCAACAGGCGACATGCTCCAAACACTAAGCATGCGTGTCCCATCGTAAAGTACATTCTAACAGTGACATCATGCATTCATAACTCGCCCATCCGAAAATGTTACTTGCAGCTGTGCACCACATGCAGTGTTCTCCGCGCACAGCGGTGAGCCCCACGGCGTGCAGTTTCACTCACCTTTGCGCTTGTACATGCTTCCTCTTGGTCCTCATCAGCCCTTGGTGGACGCGTGCCGTCGGCCTAGTCTAGTCTAGAGTCTCGACGTATGGAAATGTCGGGCCACCATACGCGGAGTCTCCAGGCCAGCCTCGACAGACTGTTCTGCTGCAGTCGCGTTCAAACAGTGCAACAAATGGCGCGAACGAATGTCCTGACGGGAAACATTGTGAAGTTCTTTTGTATTATTAGAGCTGGTTATCCAGACACTTAACGAAGACTCCTGAACATGGACGTCCACTCCCCGCCCCCCCTCACATAGGTGCGCGCAAGGGGGCTGACAATGTTACGGTGATATCACCTGTCGTTTCACACATCGTTCGACCCGCTATCGATAAACCTCCAATTAAGAGAAAAACGCGCGAGAGCACGGGCTCCCGTGCACATCGTCCTAAAGGGGCACTAAAGAGAAACAATGACTTGGTTTAGATTGATTAACTGCACTCTGAGAACTCTATGTCGTAAGCCTCACTATCATAAGTTCATTATTAGCGAAGAACATCAAGGTTAAAATTTCATTTATAATTTCGCGCGCGCGCCGCCGCGCATGACGTCAAAAATTTCAAAACGTATCTTTCTTTATTTTTGCAACATTGTCTCGATGAAATTTTCTGAAACTTTGTATTCTAAGCGTATGGCGCCCACAGATGACAATGCACTTCATTTTTATCGATTAGAAGCTACGTAGGCCCCAGTGGACGCTTTTAGTACAAGCCTCGGTGTTTTGTGCGGGAACCTCAAAATGGCGTCTCCACCCGCATTTTCCTTTCACGCGTTTTCTCGCTTACCTATAGCGTCGTCTGGCGGTAAGAGTGGTGTTTTCGAGATTTTGGAATGTAACTCTACTAATACGCGAAAAATCGTTTTGCTCGTTAGTGTTCTTTTAAAGGAGCACTGACACAAACATTTTGTACCTTCGTTTTTTTATAGGTAGCTTATAATTATGACTTACTATCACGGCTGGAAACTTCGTTTGTACGAGTACGCAACGTTTATTTATTGAGAGACGTTTTTAGAGGGCCCAGTTTCAGTTTCGGTTTCAGGGAGCATTCAGCTAGACAGGAGCAGTCCGGGGGCAAGGTAAACACAGCTGGCCACGCGACCACGCAAAACTGTGACGTGGGCACCACGTGCGAGAGCGCGCGGTGCCAACGTCACTTCACAGCTAGCACTCGTGAATTCATGGAGGAGGTAATCGGAAGTGGCGCAAGCGCGACGCGCGTGCCAGTCAACACAAACTCGTGACGTAGGTTGATGTCGACGTCGCTAAGGGCTCCGCATCTCGCTCAGTCGCGCACTTTAAAATTGATTTTAAATATGTCCTAGGCTATATTTGCCCTTGATATCTCGTAGCTGTTGTGTATGTCTCCACAGAAATCTATCTCGCAATTTTGCGTCAGTACTCCTTTAAAGTCGATAGCCTGGCTTCGCTTCTCGGTGGATACCTCAACCATGCCGCAAGGAAGGCAACAACGTCTGTGCGCCTAACATTGGCCGTTTCATACTGTCCAATAGAATGCTTACTACAAGTGCAGCTTCGAAGTCCCCAGTATACGCCATAATTATCCCTTTCGCCAGCAGCTTCCCACTCTGTTGATGTTGTTGCTGATGATGATAATTACTTACCGTTTGTAACCAACCACTCATTACGCGATTCCCATGCCTTGATGCCCGGTGTGATTTCACGCTTCTGCCCCACAATATCACCAAGATCCTCGCACTACATGCCTCTTAGGTTTTTGTTTTCCTTTTTGTCGGAAGTTACCAACACCTGCCTGCCACTGCGGTACAAGACCTGCTTGCACACGAAATTACTGGGTTTGATTTTCTCTGGAACCTATTTCCAAAATTCATTTATTTGCATCTATCTCCAATTTTCGCTCACAACTAACGACACACACGACATAATTTCTGCGAAACGAGCCCCTCGCTGTTGCGTTATTATAGTACGCAATCCTTTTACCATAATTATTTGCTCAAGTAATTCTTTAAAACAAGAAAAATCAGTCGATAATGACTACGTACAGTAACACATTTTATTAACAAAACTCTGAAGTAGGAACAATACAGATTTAACCAAAATCAGTGCAATAGCACGCAAAGTACATTGCGTTTTATTTATTCCTGATGTTTTTTTATCAGCGTGAACTTCTCATGGCGCTTTAAATTTGACCATTTGTTTGATATAAATATCGCATGATTGAATCAGCAGTGGTGTCTCCCCAGTTGATGATCCAGGACGGTTATGCTGGTGGTGAGATAAACCTGAAGTCTCGACGTATGGACTCGCATCATCGTCATTACCTCAAGAAATCAGGCCAATCCCAACCCAGCCGCTGTCAATGGAAAGAGCAGACATGGGCGTCCAGCATGGAAGAACTTCTACCTGGTTTATTCGCCTTTTGAAGCTACGCGTATACTGCGACATGCCAGCTGCGTGCACTGCAAGAGCCTGTTGAATACTTAGCTACAAGTCCCGTAGTACGCGTACTACTCGAGCGTGCAAGTAGCAGTCAATTGACACGCGTCACAGGAGAAAAGTACTTTTTTTTTCTGCACTATTACTTGGTCCACCAGAAAACAACAATTGAGCAACGTAGGAAAAGGATACGAAAGAAGACTTGCGAAGCTGATGACCCGTACCTGGACTTCAGTCATGGCACATCGGAGGGTCTGCCTAGAGGACCGGTCTCTCCGGGATCTGGAGATCGACTGACGTGCGACCTGTCGGGCGCTCTGGCAGGTGGAAGAGTGTTCTAGCTCGAAGCATGGCTCAGCAGCCGAGGATGAGAAGGTGGCCACTACGCACCATTTCATGTTCCCCCTTTCCCCGCGCGGCTCGCATGCCAGCTATGAAAGCTGGGAGAGAGGAGGTGCCTGATTTTTTTTGTTATTCTTTTTTTTTCTCTACAGGCTGCGCACACGCCATGTGTGTTGTTTTCGCGAGTTGTTCACCTTCTCTGTTGTTTTCGTTAGGGCCTCGCCAAGAGAGCCGATGTGGCCTTTGTACTTCGGGCTGCGTACCCTCACCATCTAGACTTCGAATCCCACAGTGGCGGAGGAGGGACGCCGGCCACCGGCGTTCTCTCGGTTCAGGACGTCGCCGCCGACATTCGAAACCCTCAGCCGAGCTGACTCTTCGCTCTCCGTTGAGCACGTTGTGTGCGGAAAGTCAGCGCGTCATGCCCTCTCCCAGACTCCGAACACGGCAACTCACCGGTTTAATTTTCTCTGTCTCTTTGGCGTTTATGATTCCCACATTTAGCCTTTTTCTATATAGTATAGACCCGTTTGTGCAAACTTTAGTAGCGTCACTGCAAACATTTCGTTATCACCTCTAGCGAGGCCTTGGAATATACAAAAAAGACGTGCGGACAGCCCTCCTCGTAATTCTCTCCTGCATGTTGATAGCCTGGCGATGGCGTTAGGAGCCATTTGAGCGGGAGACCGGGATTCGGGAGTCGTGTTTAGCGTTGCGGTTCGTAAACATGCGCGATGATTGCCGTAGAACGAACGCCACCGTAAGCGAACTCGGATGCCGCTGCGGCGCGGCTCGGCCACTATACTGCACTCGGGTTCTTCAGCACCGAGAACTCTACGGGAGTACCAGGATAGCGGAGGAGCAACCATCGAAGCAAGCAGTAAATTTCCCGGGGGGACAACGGCACGATCGTTTTCCACCACAACGCGGCGCCGCCGTAAAGTGTGGTACGACTCAGGCAAACAGGACACTCCTGGGAAACGGAGCGAAGCGAATCCCGCGCGCCTCTTTGCAGGATGCGCGTGCTCCGGAGCCGTGCGCATTCGCCGACACACGCAGCTATAGACGATGATAATAAATAAGGCAGACACTTGTTGAATGCACGCACTCCAGATTCGTTTAAGAACCATTGACAGGAATATAGTCCAGGGACGCTCTTTTATGTTCAGTCTGCTCGCCAGAGAAACGAATCCCGTCCACAACTGCCATTTGCAGTATTCCCGGAAGTTTCGCATCGGTAGAAGTGCTACACGTTACCTACAATTTTCTTTTCCTTTTGTGTGAACAGTCGCAAACGCGCCGAATGCTGCCTTGACGACTTAGTGTATAATTAAATTTTATTCTCAAATGAAAGCGTACCCTCTTGCTATAAGGTTCAATTAATGGCACGAACTGGGTAAGGCATTAGGTGAGACAGGTCTTCTTCATTTGATGCCTCTAAAAGAAAGTCCTTTGTCGCAATGTACACTGTTTCTAATTGCAGCGCTGTACGCATGCAGTGCTTTCCTAAGCTTGTATGTAACGTAGTTGCATACAGCGTCAAACATTTCCCTGAAAGCATATAGTATATTCCATCGGCGCATCAATGTTCGTGCGAGAAAACATGAGTTGTCGATAATCTATAAAAGGTTTGCGCATTTTCCTGCGCACGTCTGGCATTGCACGTGTGCTCCGAATTTCCGAGCCATCAGAGTTTTGAGCGGAAGCCATATTAGTACGGCCAGAGAAGTGATGGGAGCCTTTTATATCGAGACAAGAGGGCATACCTGTGGTAGCCAGCCCTCAGTTTCTTTATTTGGATGGTGAGATGAAGTTCTTGCGTGGCCTGTTTTCATGTGCAGAGTGTGATAATGCGATGATTGTTCATACCTACCACCTGAGGGATAGGCGCCTTCATTGACTACGAAGGAAATATAAATATAGTTGTAACTTTGCACTCATACATGTCTCTTGCCCTTGTTTTCTTTGTGCGCAACCATATACCATTGGTATATCTTCCACACACACACACACACCACACACACACGCGCGCACGCACACACAACACGCACACACGCAGACACACACACACACACACACACACACGCACACGCACGCAAACACGCACGCACACGCGCACGCACACACACACAAACACACAGACACGCGCACACACAGCCACACACACAACACGCACGCACACAACACGCACACGCGCGCACACACACGCACACACATCACGCACGCACACGCACGCACGCACGCACAAACACACACCCACACGCACACGCGCGCACACACACACGCACACACACACACGCACGCACGCACACACACGCACACACACACACGCACGCAAACACGCACACACAAGCACACACCCAAACACACGCGCACACACACGCGCATGCACGCACACGCAGGCACACACACAAACACACACCCACACGCACGCACACACACACGCGCGCACGCAGGCACACACAAACACACAGACACGCACACACACAGCCACACACACACGCACACACAACACGCACGCACACAACACGCACACGCGCGCACGCACAACACACGCACACACATCACGCACACGCACGCACGCACAAACACACACCCACACTCACACGCGCGCGCACACACACACGCGCGCACACGCACACAAGCGCAGGCACACACAAACACACACACACGCACGCACACAGCCACACACACACGCACGCACACACACACACGCACACACACACACGCACACACACCCACACACACACACACCCACAGACACACGCATACACACACACACACACACACAACACGCGCACACACACACGCACGCACGCACACACGCACACACATGCAGGCACGCAGGCACGCGCGCGTACGTTATTGTGTAAAAAAACAAAACGAAAAATATGTATCGTTAGCTCCAGCAATCATAGCGCACCTAAACAATTCGCCTTCGCTTTCGTCCACTTACGCTGGGCGCCTCGTCTGCAATCTCACGCACGAATACGGCAATCGCTTTCAAAAAGAAATGCCAGCGGGCCAACGAAGAGAGACGGCGAGCTGCACCTTGCACGCGAACCCGCGCGCTGTTGACGGGCGTGCGATCGAGCGCGCGCAACGTAACACCTCGCCGCCTGGGCCGCAGGGGCCAGGTTCCGCTGCGCGCCGTTCTCACGCGCGCTTCTTGGGCCGGGTACAACAGGCGCACGGATGTTTATGGTAAGCTCACACGCACGTACGTACGCAAGAGCCTCGGCGTTCGGACGCGCCGCATCTTGACTGCACCGACGGTTGCCGGGGTGCAGAATTTCGGCGCCGCGACCACGAACAGGCCCTTCCACTTCTATGGTTATGCAGCCTGATCCGCGTGTGCAAGACATGCCGTCGGGCGTCACACGCTCTTGCTCGGGAGGACGCGGAGAAGAGTCGCGTGGTGCGATGAGGAGTCGTCGAGGAATGCCTCCCCTGCCGGCTCCTCTCCCGAAACCCTCCTCCCTCGCATCTCTTGCACGTCATCTTCTTGCTCGTTTGCCTCGTGCGATAGGAAAGTGATCGCCTAGCATGCCACCTATATGTAGTTTTATTTTATCTTGCCCAACGCTGTCATAGATGTGTCGTTTAATGTTCTTCTTCGAGTCTTCTAGACGCGACTGAAAAACCACTATTCGTAGCACGACAAGGACATTATCTAGAATGACGCAATAAATATTGTGGTTTAATGACACAAAACTTCGATATGATTATGAGAGACGTCGTGGAGGAAGGCTTCGGAAATTACGATTACCTTGGGTTCTTTACCTGTCTACCTAGGGCAGGCAATAACCGCGGAGCCGAACCACGAGATTGAAGTAACTAGAAGAATAAGAATGGGGTGGAGCACATTTGGCAAGCACTCTCAAGTTATGGCAGGTGGATTGCCACTATAGCCCTCAAGAGGAAGGTATATAACAGCTGTATCTTGCCAGTACTTAGCTACGGAGCAGAAACCTGGAGACTTACAAAGAGGGTTCAGATTAAATTAAGGACGACGCAGCGAGCAATGGAAAGAAAAATGGTAGGTGTAACCTTAAGAGACAAGAAGAGAGCAGAGTGGATTAGGGAAAAAACGGGGGTTAAGGATATCATAGCTGAAATCAAGAAGAAGAAATGGACATGGGCCGGGCATGTAGCGCGTAGACAGGATAACTGCTGGTCATTAAGGGTAACTAAGTGGATTCCCAGAGAAGGCAAGCGGGTTAGGGGGAGAGAGAAGGTTAGGTGGGCAGATGAGATTAAGAAGTTTGCGGGTATAAACTGGCAGCAGCAAGCATAGGACCGAGTTAACTGGTGGAACATGGGAGAGGCCTTTGTCCTGCAGTGGACGTAGTCAGGCTGATTATTATTATTATTATTATTATTATTATTATTATTATTATTATTATTATTATTATTATTATTATTATTATTATTATTATTATTATTATTATTATTATGATGAGTTCTTTAGCGCGTGCAGTCAGATCTAAGTACACGGAACTCGCGCATTCCGTCACCATCGAAATGCGGCCGCCGAAGCCGAGATTCGATCCCTCGACCGACAGGTCAGCAGTAGTGCACACACACGCTTTCAATGAATCAAAAACCTTTGAAGCTGCATCCGAATGTCTGTGAGTGCTTTCTTGCATGGCGAGGGGAAGGCGTATCCAAGATGAGTACACGGCTCTATCCAGAATGCTGTCCAAATTCATCTTCGAAATTCAGATATCTCAATTTTTCCAAAGACAGTTCGAATGGCTTTTTCGTAAAAGCCGCGGCCGCCAGCGTGACAGAGGCCCTCAAACAAAACGCAAGGAAGGGCTTTACTTAAAGGCACACACGTTGGCTGACATCGACGTACATGCGAAATCATGAACAGAAATATACCGGTAGATAAAAGAGTAGTGAAACAACAGACCGCCAGAAATAAGAATGATGTCCTGTCCCTTCCCCTCAAACTAGGCTGCATCACTCAGCTCGGAGTTAGGAAACGAAATGCCAGGACGTACTTCGCGAGCAGCGAATCGCGCGAGTGATTGTTGCACATCACCCACAAAATAGTTCGTTATATTGGAAGGTATACGATGTGCAACCAGGGACGCGAACGCCTATTAATGATGAATTCTTTACAGGGTAGCTGAACTTTGTCAAAGCTGGCTTTTCCATTAAAAGCACCTGTTTTGCGGCGAAGCCCGCTTCACATATAATCTTTGGCAGTTGGTGAATTGAGAGTTCTGTTCTTCGATATATTTTAAATGCGAAGCATTTCTTAGCGAACTTCGGCGACTTTGAGCGTATCTATCTATCTATCTATCTATCTATCTATCTATCTATCTATCTATCTATCTATCTATCTATCTATCTATCTATCTATCTATCTATCTATCTATCTATCTATCTATCTATCTATCTATCTATCTATCTATCTATCTATCTATCTATCTATCTAACCGCTTATGTTTGGGTGCTCTCAAGGTCACCCCCTTCACTTGGCGTGAGCCAAAATTAGCATGGGAGGTAAGATGGTTTGACGAATATGACACGCTAGTCAAGACATGAATATTGTTACCATCCCGTCGCATACGTCGTCAAACACTTCTCGCCAGACAGTGACACATACCCGCGGGCGAGTGTGTGCCGCTGGTATGCGGGTATGTGCCACAGGTGATTGACACTTAGTATGTACCCAGAAACGACGAGAAAGCACAGGGGCAGTTTTAACGCGTCAGCGTTAAGGAATACCCGACATCGGTAGCATCGACCCAACGAAGGCATAGGATATATGTCAGTGTTAAGAAAAAGCTGACTTAGGCAGCCTATCGCTAGCTTCACTTGGTTTTACGGGACGTGAATGGATGACGAAGGTATGATACTGGTGCAAACGTGATAAACATGAGATGCGTGTCATGTAACAGCATGACTACATGCTACGCTCATGATGCACTCGTGGCCGTTTCGCTAGCTTCACATGTAACAAACTCGATGTTATGCGACGCGCGCGGACGACATAGGTAAATGACACATCGAAACATGATAATCACGACATGCGTGTCATGTAACAACATGACTACATGCCACACTCACGATGCGCTCGCGGCCATTTAGCTAGCTTCATATACGCCAAATTCGGTATTACGTGACGTCAATGGATGACGAAGATATGTGACTGGTGGAAACATGATAATCATGAAATGCATGCCATGTGAGAACATGGCTACATGCCACAATCAAGGCGCCAATACATATCGACGTGAATAGATGACGAAGGTAAAATTCACATCCTAACATGACAATCATGACACGTAAGTCATGTACGGCATCCTTTACCTACACCTCGTAACATAGTGCTGATTTTAGAGTGACATATCAACCTTTCCCAGAGAAGGCAAGTGGGTTAGGGGGAGACAGAAGGTTAGGTGGGCAGATGACATTAAGAAGCTTGCGGGTATAAATTGGCAGCAGCATTGCAAGCACAGGACCGAGTTGACTGGCGGAACATGGGAGAGGCCTTTGTCCTGCAGTGGACGTAGTCAGGCTGATGATGATGATCAACCTTTCTCATTCGTGCTTCGCATATTATCGATTCTCACTGTACGTGGAATCTGCCAATTTTTTAAAGCCAAAACCCCTAGGTAACTCATCAAACTCGAAATGTGAGTAATGTTCAGGTGATGACATCATGGCAACGTCATCAAACATCGTGGCACCGTCAAAAGAGCCGATCCAGGAAGCACAGCGAAATTGCGTGAGGTGCAGAAAGATTTCAATGTCTCCGACCCCTGCGGCAATGTAAAGCATCGAAGAGGGGTGGGGTATGGTATAAAGACAAGTCAGCTGTGGAGAAAAAGATGATGGCTTTCGCTTTCAGGTCGTCTTATGAAAATGTGTGAGGTATCGTGCGTGTTTTTAGATGCGAAGCATTTCTTAGCAAACTTCGGCGACTTTGAGCGTATCTATCTATCTATCTATCTATCTATCTATCTATCTATCTATCTATCTATCTATCTATCTATCTATCTATCTATCTATCTATCTATCTATCTATCTATCTATCTATCTATCTATCTATCTATCTATCTGTCTATCTATCTGCGTACGACATTTATATATACGGTATCTATGCCTAAATTGGTATGACATAACATGACTGTATGACGAGCACAGGTGACTAGTCATAACTTGAAAATCATGACAAGTCATAAATCATTTACATGTCATGTATTTGCTGCTGTTGCAGTGATTTCGTTTACATGACATATAGCAAAACTTTATAGTATGGCATGGCTACATGGTAAACATAAGTGACAGGCCCTAACGTGAAAGTGATGATATGCATGTCGTGTAAGAACATGACCACATGCTACGCTCATAGTGCACTCGCGGCCATTTTGTTAGCTTCGCGTATACCAAATTCGGTGTTACGTGACGTGAATGCAACACGAAGGTATATGACTGGTGAAAAAATGACATGACTACATTCCACGCTCATGATGCGCTCCCGGCCGTTTCACTAGCTTCACATATATCAAATGTGGTGTTACGTGACGTCAAAGGATGAAGAAGGTATATGACTGGTGCAAACATGATAATCATGACATGCGTTTCATGTAGAAAATGACAAGATGGCACTCTCATGATGCACTCACGGTCGTTTCGCTAGCTTCACATATACCAAATTCGGTATCACGTAAATTGAATAGACGACGAAGGTAAATGACACTTCCAAACATGATAGTCATGACACGGAAGTCATGTACAGCGTAATTTACCTCCGCCTCATAATGCTGTGCTGATTTAAAGGGACACGTCAAGGTTCATCATTCGTGCTTCGCATATATGATCGATTCCCACTGTATGTGGGATCTGCCAATTTTTTCAATGCGAACCACTTTAGGCGTTTACCTACCTACCTACCTACCTACCTACCTACCTACCTACCTACCTACCTACCTACCTACCTACCTACCTACCTACCTACCTACCTACCTACCTACCTACCTACCTACCTACCCACCTACCTACCTACCTACATACCTACCTACATACCTACCTACCTACCTATCTACCTACCCACCTACCTACCTACCTACCTACTTACCTACTTACCTACCTACCTACCTACCTACCTACCTACCTACCTACCTACCTACCTACCTACCTACCTACCTACCTACCTACCTACCTACCTACCCATCTATCTATCTATCTATCTATCTATCTATCTATCTATCTATCTATCTATCTATCTATCTATCTATCTATCTATCTATCTATCTATCTATCTATCTATCTATCTAACCGCTTACGTATGGATATTCTCGTGATCACCCCCTTAATCTGACGTGACCTGAAATTAGTATGAGAGCGTAAGGTGGCTTGACAAATATGACGCGCTGGTCAAAACACGAATAATGTCACAACACCGTCACGTACGTCGTCAAACGTTTCCTGCCAAACAGTGACACATACGAATGCAAAGAATAAATGTCAGAGTCCCAGCAGGATTCAAACCTCAAGAATTCTGCGTGGCAATCAAGCATTCTACCGCCCCGCCGCGGGGGTCTAGTGGCTATAAGGTACTCGGCTGCTCACCCGAAGGTCGTGGGATCGAATCCCGCCTGCGGCGGCTGCATTTTTGATGGAGGCAAAAATGCTGCAGGCCCATGCGCTAATATTTGGTTGAGCGTTAAAAAACCTCAGGTGGTCGAAACTTCCGGAGCCCTCCACTACGGCGTCTCTCAAAATCATATGGTTGTTTTGGGACGTTAAAGCCCACATATCAATCATAAATCAATCAAGAATTCTACCACAGCGCCACGCCAGATCTTGGAACTAGTTTGTAAATATACCCTGTTCGTGAAACTGTGGTCTCAGTGCTGGCTATACAATTTTATAAGCATTACGTATGTATTCCTATGATACAGCCGTCACGTCGGGTTATCGTCAACTATAGTTAGGCATCGTGCGCTAAATGTGATTTATGTGAGTGTCCAGGACTACCCATCCTCGCAAGCACCAGCGCTTTATGTCAGCTTATCGCGTCTGCTGTTGCTAATGATCATGTTACTGATGGCATCGTTGCGCAAATGAAAACAATTGATTATATAAACTTCCACAACTGTTCAACATATGTCTGCGCGTGCAACATTTGTACATATATTTAGAGTCATTTCATAAAGCATTGCTCAATAAAAGCTACAGCGCGGTCAGCTTGGGAATCGACGAAAAAGTCGTGGTGGATCTGTCGATTTTTTTTTTAAACTCGTATTTTTATCAAGAATATTTTTTATGAGAATAGCGGTATTCTTGATTGATTTGTGGGGTTTAACTTCCCAAAACCACCATATGATTATGAAAGACGCCGTAGTGCAGGGCTCCGAAAATTTTGACCACCTGGGGTTCTTTAACGTGCACCCAAATCTGACAACACGGGCCTACAACATTTCCGCCTCCATCAGAAATGCAGCCACCGCAACCGGGAATCGATCCCGCGACCTGCTGGTCAGCAGCTGGGTACCTCCAATAGACCACCCCTGCGGGGTTAGCGGTATTCTTGCTTTGCTTTCGGTGGTGTTGGGATTCTTCTACAGAACGTGGGCTCTCCTTACCATTTTTTTTATCTTTTACTATACTCTAGTAGTACTTACGTGTGCACATAAACACACTAGCGGGCATTCACATACACACACGCGCGCGAATTTAGCCGTCTGCGTTTGCACGCGTATATACCTTAAGATTCGAAATACCAGGGGCTTCAGCTAACACTGAGGTTAGGAGGCTTCTAACCAACGACCTGCCTATAACCATTTAATGGTTAACAAATGTTCTTACCACCATTGGGATTGAAACAGATCATTCGCACATGCATCTCAGACTTTCTTTTTTTCTGAATTTTGGCGGGTGAGGGAACACTCAGCATATATGGGCAGAACCCAGCGTTACACTTTGCTTAGACGCGGGCAACTTTGACGCGGAGACCAAGAAAGAAGTTGCAGTTATCAGCGTCTGCCGGTTTTTAGCGGCTACGGAAAATGGCACGTAAATTTTGAATTCAGCGCCGCAGAGTCACCGTAACATGTGACCAGGGGACGTCGAGGTTGCTCATACTGTTTTGGTTTCGCTCGATCGAGCGAGGAAAAAAACGAGAGAGAGAGGATTTTTCTTTGACTGTGCAGCAGGACATCAGCGAATAACTGTTTCATTAGCATTAATAATGACACAGTGTCGTCGTCTCTAGGGCTAGCCAGAACTTTTTTGAAGAAGGGAGGGAGGGTCACGCATATTTTACGTATGTTAGTTCATGCGTTTGATGCTCGATGCCTTCACATTCTGTAGCCACTGGCACCTTAAAATGGCTAAAGGCATCATTTAGGACATTATATAGGAAAGGTATGTCAACTAACCTTTTAATTAGAACAGTTAAGTGGCCTATCAAAGGAAGAATTGAAGTCCCTCATGTGACCAACCCACCGAAGCTTAGAAATTCCACCCAAATTCGGCGCAAAACTGAAGCCGAAATGTAACTCACAAGAGTGGAAGCTTGGGCTACTTGGTACGTATTCATATTTGCAAGATGTTTCAGCGCGCGAACAAAGGAAAAAGGACAGGGTAGACAGAAAGAGCGCTCTTTCTGTCTACCCTGTCCTTTTTCCGTGTTCGCACGGAAGAGCGCAACTTCTTTCGAGACGTTTTACGATTTTCTTGAGCCTGTGTGATATCTGGTGTTTGCATGGAATGACGGCTATCCTTTCACGCTCTGTATCCGTGTTGCTCAGATCCTGTCACTGCCTCTGCTCTGCCTTATTAGTCCGCAGGATAGTCTCAGCACATCTGATGATGCTGATGCTGATGACCTTTGGTGGATGGTGATCACCCACAGAGGGGGATGGGCCAAGAACCGGGCGGCAAGATACTTAAATGAAACTAAAATGAAATTAAAGCCAATCGGAAAAATTAGTTTACAGATAAATGCTACCAATAAACAAAGATGTTTGCTGAGCGAGCGGTCAAACCATCTCTTGTTTTTGACAGACATCCCCACGAATTATAAACAAAAGATCTAAAAGGTTATGGTTCACTAGCGCGGTAATGTTTTAGTTGCGTTGATGTAATCAAACACAGTGGAGCATATATCCCTGTGGCAGTAACCAAATGAAGTTCCACCAAGTGATAAAATTACTGGTAGATTTACTTGTATTCCTAGCTTTTGTAATGGGGCTACTAAAGATCTTTTTCTCTGACAAGAATAACGATGACACAATAAAAAGAGATGTTCTATTGTTTTAATTTCGTTGCACCAAATGCATAGCGGTGACGCCTTGAGTCGAGCTTTGTTAAGGTAATAATTTAGTTGCGGAACTGCACAGCGCAATCTGGTATAACTGACCTCTAACTGGCGAGATACACACCACTGTTTATTCCAGCAATACCTCAAATGCTCGAAATCTTTGAATTTATCCAAATTATTTTTGCCCCATTGCAGACAAGCATTTCGGAACCTTAGCGCTGTCACGTAAGCCGTATCTGGCAAAACTGGGATGGTGGGCCCACTGAGGGATACTGCTGCTAAAGAGTCCGCCATTTCGCTCAAATATAATCCGCGGTGGCCCGGTACCCATAGCAAATGCAGTTTTTTTTTACGTTTTTCGGTACTAAATGCCGAAACGTATTCATCAGCTCTGCATTTACTGCCGCAGAAAGTGCATTACAAACTGATAACGAATCTGTAATGATAACTGCTAATGATTCGCTTGAGGGCAATTTGCGTAGGGCAAAAACAATGGCAAATAATTCTGCAATGAATACAAGGGTATAATCTGGGAGTCTAATTGAAAAGAACCAGTCCAAAGAAGGAGAGAAGATGCCAACCCCAGCCTTTTCTTTTGACACAGATGCATCAGTCGCAATGATATTGCTTATCTCTAGGTGAGCTAGATAATCTGCTAACTGGTCATTTAAGTACCTATGTGCCATTTGTTTCGCGTTATGAGGAAATATATCATCAAATTGTATGCTAAGCATTGACTTTAGGTTGTGTATTGGACCAATATGTTTCATTGTTACATTCAGTTGCTGTAGTAGCGCTTGTGCAAATACTATTTGCGGGGTGTGTTGTCGCGACCAATGTGTTTCGAAAAGTAAAGCCGGTTCTTGAATGAAAGCGTAAAGTGAGAGTCTTTGGTGTGAACTGTATATCTTTAAGAATGCTTGCACAGTAAGCATTTTAAACCTATTTAGCAGAGAAGGTAGGCGAGCTTCCATATACAACACGTAATTTGCAACTAATTTTCGTAGACCCAGACACAAACGCAACGCTTCTCTTTCCAGCAGTATTAGGGGTCTCATTTTATAATCTGCGCTGCCAGAAAATAATACACATCCAAATTCCATGATGGGTCGTACATAAAGTTTATATATCATTATTAATTAGCACATTTCTTCTTAAACCCGATTTACGGTTTGCGAGCTTCCGTAGCCACCCCATGGCCCGTGTTGCCTTGGAGTACACATCGTCAATGTGACTTCTCCAATTCAATGTGTCATTATATATGATGCCCAAATATTTAAGGGAATTCGCCTGCGGAATGAGCTCATTACTGTACATTAACGAGATGTTGATAGGCTGCAGAAAAGAGAATGCAAGAAGCACACTTTCCTTTACGTTCAGGGTCATATGAATATTTTTAAGCCATCTTTCTATCATATTGAGATAATTTTGCAGACTCTGGTATAGGGATTGAAGGTCGGTTGATTGATTGATTGATATGTGGGGTTTAACGTCCCAAAACCACCATTTGATTATGAGAGACGCCGTAGTGGAGGACTCCGGAAATTTTGACCACCTGGGGTTCTTTAGCGTGCAGGATTGAAGGTCGGTATTACTTGCAAAGAAAGCAATATCGTCCGCGTACACATATAACTGAATATTCCTAGTTGATGGAATGGAGCTTAAGAAAATGTTAAATAAAACTGGCGACAGGACAGCCCCCTGTGGTATGCCACGTGTCTGCTTATATCTATTCGATGAGTCCCCATCTTTGAAGCAGTAATATTCTCTCCCTCTTAAAAACTCCGACACCCACGCAGTGATGTAGTTGGGAAAGTGGTGATATTAAATCTGTTTTAATAAAATTGAATGCTCAAACCTATCGTACGCTTCAGCCAAATCTAGAGTAACTAATGCACAGTATTGGCGCCGACGCCGAGTCAGTTGTATTCGGCTCTCTAAATCAACATGCGCACACCATATTGAGCAACCGGATCTAAAACCAATTCGACTGGGGTTTAATATTGCGTTATTATTATTATATTTCATTACCCGGGCATTCAAAACTCTTTCAATTAACTTAACCAGATTTGACGTGAGTGACATCGGCCTTACATTGCCCAAGGCGAATCCCTTTTCCTGCTTTTTAAGAAGTGGAATCACTTTAGACAGCTTCCAGTCCGCAGGTATCCAAGCTTTTGTCAAAAAAAAAATTCACCAGATAAAGTACTTCAGGTGGAGAAATCTCGAATAGTACATTTATCGTTGCATTTGTTACCCCGTCCGGTCCAGGGGCTGAAGGAGATAAGTGCCTTATTATCTCTGCCAGCTCATCTAAAGTAACCTCCTCGAAATCATCGCCTGCCATTGGGTTCACAATGTGCAGTGGTATAGATGACATAAATCTTGGAGCCCTTTCGCAATATTTTCTAATAAATCAGATAGTTCACGAGGGGAAAGAACAGAAGAGTCAATATTTTCAGCGGGTGGTAACATCTTTTGAGATCCTAAAAATCTGAAGAGCGTTTTTTTTTTTGTTTTTATCCCTATAAAGATAATCATGTCGTTTCATATTATAACCATCTTTTGCTGTACTTACTGTGCGTTTGAAGTCTGCTGCTGCTAATTTATAATCACACCAATTTTTCGGACATTGGTTGACCAGCAGTTGCTTCCATACAGCTTTCCATTTTCTATAGCTCCTCATGCACTCTTCAGTCCACCATGGACTAAAAGAACCTCTTGTGGCCGAGTTTAATTTAAAAGCTGCGTCTTTTACTGATCTTTTTAACACTGCACACAGACTCATAGCCCTAATGTCACCTTGTATGTCCTTGCGGCGATCAAAAGTAGCCCTCAAATCTTTTTCTAATTTTCTATAGTTGAGAAATGAGCGGGCCTTTTCGGCGACATGTATTCTCGGAAAGTTCAGTACAAAACTAATAGGCAAGTGTTCACTGTTAGTAGCACAGTCTAAAGTTTGCCACGAAAATATATTTAGAGATGAGCTTGAAAATGTCAAGTCAATTACAGATTTAGAGAGACCTCGGACAAAAGTAGCAGATTGCGAATTTAAACAAGATAAATTCTTGTCAATAGCCCATTCCCACAAGCGTTTTCCGCTTAAATCTGTTTTAAAACCCCAAGCCACATAATGTGAATTGAAGTCTCCAGTGATTAATATATCCTTTCTGCAGGCAGAGAACATATCGTCTAGACTTCGTGTGTCTTGCACCCCGGCTGGGAAATAAGCATTTACAAACGAGAAGGGAGAACCGTCGGGTAATATTATGTCTACTATCAAAATTTCACAATCTGGAGTCACACAACGATAAGAGATCGTAGCTTTGTGACTAAACTTAGCTGCTATCAAGACAGCAAGCCCACCACCTCTGCTAGGTCGGTCTAATCGAAATAGCCGATAATTTTTTAGGTAAAACTTCTGGCTGGTTGAAAGCCAGGTTTCTTGCAGTGATATAATATCCGGGGAAAGTTGTGAAGAAAGGTATGATAGGTCTCTGGCTGCCGAAAATATAGACCTGCAATTCCACTGTAATATGGTTAGTGAACCTATTTTGACGACAGAACCGTCGCAGAAACTGCTTGGTCCAAAATGTCCTTTCGCAAAAAGTCTTTCTTAGACGTGTTCTCAAAGAATTCTTTGTTGGATAGATAGTTTTTATATTTCGAATTATGCGAAGAATTTTTCGATTGGGGAGATCGGGTTTGCTTCAGAGCCTTATGAGAGTCCATATCCATATCTGCTCATGCTTCTGAATCATCCGTTAGATCACCGTCTTCCGTTGTTTTGGAAGTCCCTGCCTCAGGAGAAACCGCTCGCTGACGTGTTGTCGCACTTTCTATTTCCGTACGCTGCGACACCAATGATGTCTGAGGATCCCAATCGTTCGTAGATGATACACCTAGAATTTGAGATAGTGGATTGGAAACCAATTGTGCCAAGCTTTCAAAAAGGTTGTTTGCGAGGCGTTCCATTGCCTTTTCCGTATAGCCTTCTTTATGGCCTCTGCGATAGATGTTGCGAGAGATGCATCCATGGCAGTGGTATTACGTGCTGCAACACCTGCGTATCCTTTGGATCTCTCCTGCATTTCTGCAACGGCTTCTCTCCGAGAGCACCGCTTGCGTTCTACAATATCCAATATGGTAAGCTCCCTTTCTTTTGCTGCACAGTCTGCGGAGTCTGCAGGGTGCACCCCATTAAATAAGCAGCACCTCTCTTTCTCAGAGCTGCACTTGCGGCTGTCATGATTTTCACCACACCGACATTTGCACTGTGGACACTTGCGCGCAAGTATCCACAGTGCAAATGCAAAACTGAAGTATAGTACGTTAAAATGAATTTCACAATGTTTTTGTCGATATAATTACGGGAGGCGTCATCTTTGTCCCTACTTTGAACCATATGATCTAAAGCATTGCCTCCGAAATGCGGCGCACAGCAATTCATCTGTAGAGCAGACGACGGATGACAACTTGCCCTAAAGCGTGTTCTTCAGTCTAATGCGGCAGTCTTCGTGCCCCAAATGATAAAAATTTGTTATGAATCGTTTATGAACTCATTCAACATTCAATTCTCTTACCCAACAAGTTGCAAACACATGGCCGTCACAGCAGCTCAGTCTGTGAGTCAGTAATGGAGAGGCACCACATATTAGAAGTCTCAGTGCTCTACGTATAAGAGTGAATTCAGATACTGTAGAATACCGTGTTCAAAATAGTTACTCCTACCTGCTAAAACAGCCTTTCTTCACCAAATGCGGTCACGTTTACTCGCGTTTGAAGCTTATTGCCGCTTTTCTGCAACCTCTTTTCTCCCCTTTATCCCTTCCCCAGTGCAGGGTAGCAAACCGGATGTGCGTCTGGTTAACCTCCCTGCCTTTCCTTGCATCTTTATCTCTCTCTCTCTCTCTTCCGTTCTGATTTCTAGATTTCTCAACTTATCAGCGCATTCTCGAAAAGCTCTGATTTGTACCACGAATATTGTCGCTAAAAACAAAATAATGCAGCATGTTTTTCTATATTACTGTATGATGGCCTTCGGTTGTCTATTTACGAGATTTTAAGAAAAATCGAAGATGGGGTTTTTACTATTCAAATTTGAGTGGAGTACACTTTTGCCAATATGAGAACTTTGAGGCAATATATAAAAATTTACATTTGCCCTACGGCAACAATAATTTATGTACCTAATGAACACACTATATCCTTAAAACGTGTCAAGTTTGAAAACGCTGCTTGCATTACTTTCGGAGAAAAAAAATATAAGGAATACGTAACTTATTTTAAACTGTCGCAAAATTAGACATTTTTAAAAGCTATTTTCTTAAGGTATACAAACTTGAAACCGCATGAATTCATTCTTCATTAGACATGCTTTTCAGGTAAAAAAATATCTTCCTTGAAACAAAAATATTTGTCTTTTTATAGCATCTGCAATTTTCGAAAATTACAGGTGACGAAGTTGGTGCCTCCGTGTTGGGGAAGTTTGATATTTTTTTTTTCTCGTAAGTTATGCCGTTAATCATACAACGAAGTGGACTTTCGGGCTACCTGGTGAGAGGTACACGAAATATAAAATACTCAATGAAATCTAAAATATCAACTTTTGGACCTGTGTCGATCTCTCGTGGAATCACCCATCTTTTTTTTTTTTTTCACGAATGACGTGTCTTGAGAATGTTCGAAAAAATTTTTGTTCAAACACTCGGTGTTTCGTTTTTAAACCACAGAGAATTAAGCTACGACAGTGGGTCACACATAATTGTTGGGAGTGTGCGTCCCAAGACCATGACATGTACGATTATGAGTGATGCCGTCGTCCGAAAACTTTTGGCCATTTGGTGTTCTTAAATCTAAATACGCAGATCTCTATGCGGCCGGGATTCAACCCCACATATCAATCAGTCGGGCTTCTGTAGCTTTTGTACATTAATCGATATCTACATCATGACAGAAACACCTTGTCGCAGTTAAAGTGACAATAAATGTTATAAATTAAGATTTGATTCAATACTTAATGGCATTTGTTTACAGAGGAAAGTTATAGGGTGTCATAACTCAAACATACTGGCTTGCTGAGACACCAAACATTCTACATATTCATAATAAAATTTAATGGCCACATCGAAACTGACCACACACGGTTTAGAAAAGACGTGGCTGCTGTTAGGGAGTTCTCGTGAGAAAGAAAAAGTGACGAAATTTGAAGGAAAGTGGCCGTGATGCACTGAGTGCTTCATTTAGCAACAGTGAACTTTGATTGATTTATATGTGGGGTTTAACGTCCCAAAACCACCATATGATTATGAGAGACGCCGTAGTAGAGGGCTCCGAAAATTTCGACCACTTGGGGTTCTTTAACGTGCACCCAAATCTGAGCACACGGGCCTACAACATTTCCACCCCCATAGGAAATGCAGCGGCCGCGGCCGGGATTCGAACCTTCGACCTGCGGGTCAACAGCAGAGTACTTTAGCCACTAGACCACCGCGGCGGGGCAACAGTGAATGATTTTTAGGGGCGTGGTCGCAATCACTAGTGCGATTGCTATCTCGATCAGCAAGTATCTGCGCTTCCTGCGCGAAGAGACAGTGTGGGATATGCTTGTGACTTGCTCTTTCGTTATTGGTATTTTAGCTTTTTCATTGTATTAACATAGGAGGTCCCGCATGCGCTTTACTACCTTGGTACTTCCTCCTGCATACTTACTCACAATGTACATTTCTGATGCTAATAAAGAAACATTGATTGATTGATTGTTTGAAAAGAGCACTTCTCCACATGGGGCGACAATGTTTGCTTACACCAACGTTTTGTAAGAGTTCCGCGATATCAAATCCAAAAGAGTTGGCTACCAGCCTTTCTTCATAAAACATTACAATTTGTTGCTATCGTATTCATTGCATTCAACGCGCTGTCGTGTTTCTAGAGTTAATCGGCTAATTGCGAAGGCTACGGACCCGCAAACTCGCGACGCAGCGAAAGATGGAAGCGCGCGACGAGTCACCCTTCGAGGATCCGTCTTTGCCACCGTGGTCTCGGCGGCTTCTCCAAGGCGGATGGTTCACCACATCCTACACAAGACATCAAACATAGACACGTCCATCCCGCAACGTATTCACTTGCTCTGGACTTTTTGTCATGCCTCCCTGTCGGGTAATGATCGCTCGAGAACTTACCCGCCGAGCTGCTCGGCATGGCGGCGTCGAGAGTCCAGACCAAGTGGCCCTCCGCTCAAACATCGAGACATATTAACATACTACACCAGAGCTAGACGCACCATGCTCCCGCCACCACCAACTGCAAACGCATACCTTCCCCAATCTCCCGACCGTCCATAACTTCCACGCTGACCGCTACGCAGACTCTACTCGGGCTGAGGCAAATCCCCAACGGTATTCCATGCCACGGGGAAGTGCGCCGCAAAATTATTTCCGCTCCTTCCCGTCATGCTGCATCCCTTCCGCACCAAGGAGCTGTGGGACAATGCCCTCAGCGACGGGCCTCCTGAGGTCCGCCAGGCCTTAGTTCAACGGGCCCGGTGGCCGCCGAAATCCTTATAGGAAACCTGAACTATGGTTCCTTTTCACATGATTGGTTTATATATATTTTAAATAAAACGCTTTTTTCTCTCTCTCGGAGAGTTTACATCAGCGCATAATCCGACATCTCGGTAGTGACGACACGGTTGTCCGCATAAGAAAAATGGAAAAGAAAATAATACGGGGGGGGGGGGGGGCAGCGTTGAACGTTGTCGGGGGCGCACATGTCGAAAACAAAGAGCGAACGACCCGGATACCACGTAAAGTGAAGCGCTCTCCATATGCAGGGCGGCCCCACATATGTGACGCTAACTAAAAGCGTAGCAACGCAAAGTGGCATCGGCTCATGTCACTTCGTAATATCAAGGAATTCGTTATATGAAGGTTCGCTATAGGCAGTACAGCATACCCAACTGACCGTGCCACATAGACCTTGCTAGAGTATGATACTCCTGCCAGTGGGACTGTGGGCATGTTTCATTTGTGATACATGAACACAGTAGGGCTGCACCAATGCACTGGATTAGCTGTCCAGAAGAAAGGGCAACACTGTCCCACTTTTTCGTTTTTCCAGCAGCACATCGAGGCTTCATAAGGCATCAAGATGCCAGCTGACAGTGTGGGACACCTAACTATTTGGTTGCAGTACAGTGAGGTGCAGCCACAATTGTAGTGGCAAGTGATCATTTATTGGGTTAATGTCGTAAATACTGCACACATTTTTTCCTGTTGATTTAAAGATATTACTGTTTGCTTTCAGATACTGCTTCTAATTTCTACAATCATTTAGCGAGTCTGCTTTTTCTCGCATGTTGCCTCAAAACTAAATTAAGATAAATAAGAGAGTATGCATGCAATATTTGCACGACCATCCTATGTACATGATAGATGCAATTTTTTAAATATTTATGCTATGATTTCGTTTCATTGTCATGGGAAAATTCCAGGTTATAGCATGTAGCATGTTTTTTTAGAAGAGCACATGATGTATCATACTGCCTCTGCTGCCTGGTCATCTTATCATAATATACAGGGCATCCTAATTATCACGCAGCACGATTAAAAAAAAGAGGAACGATGTTACGTGACACATACCTAATGTATATTGTTCCCAGTATACTGAAGTCGCCGCTGCAAATTTTTATCGGTAATGACTATTAATTGATTAGCCTTGTTATATTTGTAACTCAAAAAGTACTCGGTTAATTATCAAAATGTCAATGAGACAGATGTGCACATGTTAAAATTACATGTCTTTGCTACTTCCAACAAGGTATGGATTGCATGCTTATTTTTTTCTTTGAATGAAGAAAGCCCGCAAAATATCAAATATAACACGTGACAGCCCTCACACTCGCAAAAAAAAGAAGCAGCGCCCTCAAATAATCTTAATGAAAGCAACCACTTTGCTTTTTTTTTTTTCTGTTGCCAGAGACGGCGTTTTGCACACTGGCAAGGGTACAGGTCGGGTGCCAACAAAATACATCGCAGTTTCGCAGCATTAAGTGTACGTCGCTATCACTTCACCGTCCTTCTCACGATCAACTGTTCTTATTAATAACGCAGCCGAACCACTATACTGATTACAGTCTGGCTGTATATGATCAAAGTGGTGGTTTTTTTTTTTCGGACGGGAAGCAGCAGATAGCGCGATCCGTATTTTTTTAAGATGCGAAGCAGCTCTTTGACTAAAACCTGTGTAACGGTGTCCCTCCGTACAACACGCCGCAGTTGTTGGTGCGGTGCCAAGTAGGTCATGCCGCTGCTGCACGTTGACGTTAAAGTCATGCTTCCCTCCCAGTGCGCGCTGACGTTACTCTCTCCCTCGCCTGCTGCGCGCTCGCAGCTGCCGCCGCCTCGTCCGCTCAACCGCAACACCTGCCGCGACCACAGACCGCAGACCGCTACACCACAGACTCGGCGGTTCACGAGCAATAAATCTGACGCGTGCCTAACGTGCCTAACGGACGCGTTGAAACATGTCTGTATGTGTCATCTACAAAAACTACGCCAGCCATCGCTTCAAACGAATCTTCCAGCGCTCACCGCAGCTCCCGCGTTAGCGCCATTCAACCCGTGACGCCACCCGTGCGCAACGTTGTTGCTTCGCATCCTATTAGGGTCACCCTCAGAGAGATGGTCCAAGTTTTCGTTCGTAGAATAAATACACTGGTTCAAAAATGAGCGCGAGAGAAAAATTAGGGAAAAACAGTGGTTCCTGGAGAAATATACTGCAAGCGGGGAGTAGGTATTACCACATCACATTCATCTTAGTTCAGCTGTTCATGATGTACTGGGCGTCACTTCTCAATTCTCCGCGGTTTTGTCGCGATCGCTCATATTTTGTTCTTTTACGTTTCCTTAATTGCCACTGGCTCTCTCAGAGTGAGCTTCTCTGAGGGCACGTTTTTCTGATTCGCTCAGCAGTTACTTTCCGTATTTCGCGGGCTTTCTTTATTAACAGGACAAAATGAGCATGCAATTAGAACGTTGTAGAAAGCAACACACAACCATCATTTGAATATGCGCACATCTGCCTCATTGGCATTTGATAATTGGATGAGTACCTTGTGAGTTACAAATATTATAACTAATTAATTGTCACTAAAAAAAAATTAGTAGTGGCTACAACAGCACTCTGGGAACAATATGGACTAGCTTTGCTTCACGTAATGCCATTCATCTTTTTTTATCGCATGATGTAATAATTGGGATGCCTGTATATTAAATTTCTGTGGCAAAACTGGCTTAAATCAGATGATGATGTCTTCCAAATAATGTCCACAAAAGTACTAAATGGTGGTTATGAAACATGCTTACAGTGCTGAGGAAGACAAACACATAAGCACAAAATGAGTGGAGTAGGTACTGTTATCGAGTGGTTTTACTTGACCTGTACTACCAAACTTGAAATATTTTCTTTAGTGTTGCAAACATGTCTCAAAATACTAGTAAAAACGGACCCAGCTCTCAGCATTACAAAAAAAAACATATTCTGGAAGTTGATACAGCCACTGAATTTGCAGTGCACCAAGATGAGCGTCTTCCACAGCAGCTGCAGATAAAATTGTCCATTATCGAGTGTTTAAGCCAATTGTAAATTTTGATGCCACAAATAATACAGTCGACTCTCAATAATTCAAACTCAAAGGGACTTATGAATTTTGTTTGAATTATCAGTTCTCAGATAGATGACTTTGGGTGTGGTGACACTACGCATTATGATTAGGCAGAGTTGTTAGGTCCAGAAGTTTATTGGCAATTTACTACTGATCGGACCTAATGCCAACTGATTCATTGTTACAGGTATGAGCCTTCAGCACAAAGCTCTTTATACCAGTTCAGAAGCATCACCGTTTACCTTAGGTGTGCTTCATTTCAAACATTTGTTTACTAGCAATGCCTTTTTCCTTGAAGGCCTCAGGAGCTTATTTTTCATTTTGAGATTGTTAAGATTATATAGACACATGAGTTAATAAATAGTAGGGGGAAAGCAGCAGATATTTTCTGGTATGAACCTGATTGATTGATTGATATGTGGGGTTTAACGTCCCAAGAGCACCATATGATTATGAGAGATGCCGTAGTGGAGGGCTCCGAAAATTTCTACCACCTGGGTCTGGTATAAACCTGGAAAAGGTATGAATTAACCATATGATGGAGTTTGAATTAAAAGGCTTTTAAATACAATGAAAGAACAAAGAACTAACTAAAAAAATTGAATTTTGTTTGAATTATCGGAAAATACGAATGATCAAGTTTGCACTATCGGGAGTCTACTGTACTACACATTTTCTGAAATTACAAAAGACAAAAACATTTTTACGATATAAGGTGCCATGAAATATAGGCCTCGTAATGCAAAGTCTAGGGTTGCAAAGAGACAAGCCAAGATTATATATTTTTTTCATACTTTGCACTGCAGCAAAGCAAAACCATGCCCAAGCTGATTTGTACTTGTCGAGGCAATGTTGGTCAGTGTCCAGCACAGCCAGTCCTTCTGCAGTAAGATTCTCGCAGTACCTTCACAATTCCCTTTCAATTCTGTTAATGTTATCCCACAGGGTTTAAATAAATCTTTGCATTCAATTTCAGAGAAGCCAAAAATGTTAATTTCCAGTCTCATCGTTTCTTTAAATTGCAATTTTTCTTTAAATTGCCAAGCCAAAAAAGTTATTGTTATGTCACTACCTCTCATACAAGTTCTCTGTGCATCAACACTGGACGCTTACAGTGGCACTGCTTCTTTAACTGCAGGCTGCTGACTACAAGATGGCATTTAGGGAAACTGCAGACAGAAACTCAGTGCCTACTAGCACAAGTTGTTGCCTGAAACTGCTGCAGACAGTTTAAGGGAATCATTATCTGGCTGCAATGCAATCGATTGTATAGTTGTTTTGAAGTGTGCCAGATAGGAGGCCCGAGAAAGGTATGCCCTGAAGCCCATAAGTGGTCGGCTGAGATCATTAAGAGAAGCTGTTTACATCCATCTGTGCTCTCAGTTTACAGCTGCTGCTCGAGAATCTCTCTCTCTTGCTGGACGAAGTGAACCAGGAGGTGCTCAAGGTCATCATCGCAGCGTGCCATCTGCTTTTCCATGGCCAGCTTCAGGTCTTCTTTAGCTCCTTTGTTCACTCCTCGCGTCACAGCTCTCTGTCTGCAATCAGCATCCACACTGTCAGCGGAACATGCCAAAACAACACACAACTTTAAGCGCAGGCGAGAACACAGAAAAAATGAGCTTTCAATCACACTTGTCTCACAATGTTTAGACTAACAGTGTTTAGGAAGGCATGTTCCCAGCTGTCATCATAATTAAAAAAAAAAGCAAAGCACATTCTAAAACGACAGTTATTGTCAATTAATTGAATTTTAGGCAATGCACATATTGTAACCGTAAAGAACTTCATATGCGAACACAATTCTGCAAACTTTTGCAAACACAAGAGTGGCTGAAGAAGTTAGCAGTTTTATCATGCCCGTGTTAATTATTAACTGAGACAGTCAGTGAGAAAATAGCATTAGCTTCTGATTGCCGCACCTTCCAACCTGAGTGGTAGAAGTTGGCAGTAGGTCCAGAGTGACTCCACCTCCATTAGCAGTAGTGATGTACATAAATTCCTCAAGCATGTCAGCATCTGAAAATAATCTGCTGAGGAAACTACTATTCTTCAGATAGTCCGCCAATACAGATCGAGAAAAAGTTTGGAAGACAGTCCCTAATGAAGTGTAGAAAGCATTACCTATTAATGTAAGGCATCAAAATTAAAATGGCAGAATGTTTCCCAAACCATACTTAAGATCATGTCCCTGTAAGATAACTTTCAATTAACAATAGGCAGGATTTCACCCATTTCATTTCAGAACTACAGAAATGTGTGACATGGAGACGACATGGCATTCTTCTGACGAAACTCCACTAACCATCATCATGAAAACAACAATGAATTGTTTCCATGTAGATGGAAACTACTGTGGATGCGTTGTCCTTTTTATAGAACTTGTCTCACATACTTAGTCAATAAATGCACATTTATTCACATTTATAATCTCAAAAGCAAGCAGTAAAGGATATGGCTTTTTGCATAGTGGTCGAAGGATGAGTTCAATAAACACCACCTAGACTTTTAAAGGCCAGATGGCTGCCGCCGTGATGTCACGAAGTGGCGGCGGCTGCTCAGCACCGAGCAAACTGCGCGAAAATGTTTTTGGTTTAAAAACCTCCCGTACTTTAATGTCTTTTTTTTTCTCTTTGCACCCTAAAATGAGCACTTGCTTTTATAGCCTTATATTTATTGCTCTGTAGAAAGCAAGTAGGTATATGTGGTTCCACAAATCTCCATGAAAAAACAAAAAAGGACACAGTAGACAAAGCACAGCACTGCGTTTGTTTTATTTAATTCATGCTTGACGTTAGGGCAAAAACACATACTTTTTTTCTACGCATTTCTCACCTCAATTTGTTTTTGCAAGCCGTCGAGAAACTAGTCGGCCGACATTTAATAAATGAAAGAGAGAAAATGTAATCACAGGTCGAGTGACAAAGCTCGCCTCTTAGAAATGAGGATAGGAGACCGATGGCATGCTGCTTTCTGAAGAACTTTATTCACGGGAAATAAATGCCAAAAGCTACTTCTTACTCAACGTTTAGAGCTTTCTCTCTGATTTGGAATGAGCTGCGAAAATCTTGTAATTCATTCAGCAACACAATTTTTCTCACAAGAATGTTAGTGCTGCATGTGCTTCAGCACCGGTTCACAAGAGTGTCCTTTGTCGCAGGCATCGAATCTGACAACTCGTCCTTGCTTAGTAGCTCTATGGTGAGGTTTGTTACCACTTGGCGCTGATTTGAGAGCTTTAAAAAGCTTCTTGTTTTCATACTTGCTCTACTAATATGCTTTCAATGCAGTGCTAAAAAGTTTACTTTTTGCTTCTGATCTGAAAACTAATCTGCAATGCACTGTACTGCATTTGCCTCTTGTTCATGGCGAGATATTTCCAGTGTTTCAGAAAGTAAGCTGGGCATTTTAGAAAGTTCGATGAAATTATGCCTGTAAGAATGCACAGACTGAGGAACAATTTGGTTACCATGTGCACCGTCTCTTCGTCAATGTATGAAGCCTCTTATGTGCTTGGGCATGAAGTGCAGCTGGCACACTACAAAATAAATAAATACTCATTTATCCCCAACCTTTCTGCAACACAACCAATATTATGTACTTTTTGAAGCTTAAACAAAGCGTGCATCTAATCACGCTGTGAACTATAAGAAAATTCTGCAAGACAACTCACCTTAAAGTATTGCAATAGAATAAAGTTGTCTTGTGCACGCGCCATTTTCTGTGCAACTCAACGTCTAGCGGAAATCTAAGAAAGTGCACCTTGTACGCCGACTCAATTTACACCGCACTAATGGGCACAACACCTGTTCAGGATGAAGTCAATGCGCCACGCACGCTACAGCATGCACGACGTCTTCACAACATCGCAAAGGCGGAGCCGACGGGTACTGACGTGCCTGGCATAACACCTAGAAGCAAACTAATGTGCATGCTGTGCCACCACACTACCTGTCCTCCGTCGATGCAAACAGAACCCTTCTGACTTCAAAGTTTCCCGGTTGAAAATCGGTACTTCACTAAAATATAACCTTAGTATGATTAATATACAGCTTTGTCGTTCATTCTTGAGACAAATGTAGCGAGGCTCTAAATGACTACTATCGCACGTGTCTCAATTCGTATCCATAGACGCTTAACTACTTTCCCTAAAAGCGACTCACCAGAAAAACCAGTTTTTCCCGCTGCCGGCTGGTGATGTCAGAATTCGGCATGCGGAGAGCCCTTCGGCCTTGAAAGCCTAGGTGGTGTTGGTTCAATACATAAGAAATTTCATGTTTTTCATGCTCCACATAGATTTGAAGATCCCATAACTAGTGCACTAAGTTCATCAGAACGGTGGCTCCAACAAAGCTGGATTGCACCAAGGAGCTCACACGAAAAACATGACACAGTGAAGAAACGTCTAGAAAGACAGCAAATGCCACATTTCAACACATTTTGTCTTCACTTAGATGGGGCAAAGGATACTGATGAGGTAGTTGAAAAAGAGTCCATAGCAAAAGCTCCCCTGCTTCTTAATTACATCAAGCAGCTTGACGAAGAGTGGCTCTTCCTCTGGCCAGTCGTACTGAGTCATCACTATCAAGTGACCGAGAGCAAGGTCATCTCGGCTGAACTGCATCAGAACTTTTTCCTGTAAGGTAAGGTAGAGCAACATGTAGCGATGATCCAGCAAGACTATGTAAGTTTGCTATATCAAGGAAGACACAGCAATGTTCCTTTTCCATGTCAGCTTCACTTTCAAAGAGCCTGCCAGTGTCGAATTTTTGTTAGCTCAATAGTTAAAGTAGTCTTTCAATAAAAATTTATTGATGTGTTCTATTTCTTCAGCCACCTATGATAAGTAAATAAAAAGTTAACGTAACCTCTGTGATGCTGAAATATCTTGAGCATTAAAACATTATTGAAATCGATAATAAACATTATTTCTCTTCCCTAGAGGCAGCCAATTTGAACAGTTTGAATAGAGCCATGATTTACAAAAGACTACTTCTAATAAAATTTTTGTGCAGCTAAAAAAAAAACATCAATAGTACAAGCCTTGACCATGAAATAACCAAAAAGTTCTCAGACAGCTTTGATTTCTGCAAAGAAATAGAGGCATAAGGAGAAGCTGTAAGCTCTACATAATTTAGTTGAACATTCAGATCAACTCTTAGGAGTCGAATGATGGCCAATGGCGATGATACCAATTATGTTTCTACAATTTGCTCTAAACCAAAGTGACACTCACAACAAAGGCAATTTTATTTTTCCCAACCACCTGAGAAAAATTTTGGCAAGAAAAGTCTCAGGCTATATGAATAAATACCCCAAATTATTAGGCACTCGTCAATACCTAAAGTTAGGAAATTATATCAGAAAACAAGGACTACTGTACCTTGTACCTTATGCTTACAATGTTCTCATTGCAGACAGTGAAAGACTCACAACAATAGCGTACATTTACCTTAAAACATGTTATCAGCGTCTTCATGCAGAAGCGCAGAACTTCAGTCCTTTCATAGCAGGCAAACACCAATTTCCGTTCTGAAAAAGCACAGAAACAAATCAATAAACTTACAAAAACCAGCCCAATCAGAGGCAGGGCCAGACCATCAACCAAGTGACACATGATTACGCTGCTAAAGAACCATGGTGAAGCATCAATGACATTGTCTTCGAAAATCCGCCCAGTTTACCTAACTGTATTTACACATTGTGAGGACCAGGTCAATGAGAAGTTGAGTCAGAAAGCTTTTCTTTAATAAGAGACAACTAGCTAACCAGCTGCTAGGTTCAGTAAATAAAATTGGAAGACAAGCAATAAGTCAACGGCTATAGCATCATCCAACCATTCACACCACAAATTTAGTGACACGGTGTGTATCGAGGCTGCTAGAGACAATTATATCATACCCTCCTCCTCGCCTCTGCCTGGCCTCCTCTACTCATGAGGCACGCTGGCATCACTGTCGACTGCAGAGCTCTCATAAGTGTGCTTGACGATCCGAGCTTTTACCAGTCTAGACCTCTGAGAGCGCAGGCCGACACGTTGCGCGCAGTCTCAGAGGCCGTCACACAGCGCACTTCGCAGCTCGCACGCCGTCTGGCAATAGAGACAAAGATAGCGGAGTGGTTCATATCTGCTCCGACAGGTGCCGCCACTCTACCAGCCGATTTTACCTACACGCATTCTACGGCCCACGACAGGCAATCATATCAGCAGTCAAGTGGCCAGTGGATGTCGTTCTGTAAATGGGCGGTTGAAAACCCGTTCGGCCGAGCTGCAGCGAGGCACCGATCTGCAGCAATTTGCAGCTTTAAAGCGTAATAAACTTCACAGCTTACGCACAGAGCTCAAATCGGTCTTTAAATTACCCCTAGGACTTGGTCTACCAGCCCAATGTACTTGTACAAAATCGACAAACCATTTCAGGGTCCCTTAAATACCCATTATGTCATTCATACATCAATGCAAATTAACAAGATATTTGGACTTAAGTCTATGCAGGCCTATTTGCAACACAGTGCGACGTCCTCGCAAACGCGGACTGAACCCCAGGCCTTTCAAGATGTTTATGTTCATTTCTTAAACCCACGCAATGGAAAAAAAAAGGAAAAGAAAACTTTCGGGGTAACGAATGTGCATTTCGGAGTGGAATTCTTGGAAGGATTTGGCCGGCGGTTCTCGCAGGCCTACCGCTCAAACACCAGGACCAGATGGCCCCTTGTTGTCTACGGACAGTATGCGGTGGTGATGCTCCGTGCGCGCCAGATTTATGGCATGGGGGGCAGCAGAGCACCTGTTGTTGGTTCTGTACATGCTACCCTGCTGTAGCGCCTGTGCCGGGCCCGGCCTTACATTCCGTCAGCCTCCGCGGTTTCAGGGCTCATTACTGCGTTCTGCCCAGATGACCACTTGCGGCGTTGAAGGAGGAACAAGCGGCGGCTGCGGAGAATTTCGCGGGAGACACCGGGTTGCATGAAGGTGTTGAAACTCGACCAGGACATCGGGTCGTTGGGCACCGGAAACCGGGGCAATAGGGGTGGCCGAAAACATTTCGGCACAGCACTCCAAACTGCGGGCGCCGGCAATTAAAGACGGTGCGCTTTGTCGCAACATTAGGACTTCTGGTCATCCGTAATTTACGTGCCATTGAACAGCTCGCACATCTCTCTCTCTAAAGTTTGTACATTGTTACTTGCTCTACTTTGCTCGGGAGAGGGCTTTCCACTGGCGTAGGCTGCGGGGACGGTTGTCGAAACTTACACACTCTGACTGACAAGAAAATATGCCGCATCAATAGTGGCAATTGGTTAGGTGCCATGGAGGGACGGAGCCAGGTCCTACGAAAAGGGACCGCAGATCCGCAATCGGGAGACGATGCGATAAGATCGAGATGGCAGAGAGACGGAATGGAAAAGGAAGATAACGTTGTGAAGAGATAGCTATGAGAGTCGATGAGATGATGACTGAGGCAGGGATAGTATGACGAGAAATGAAAGTTAGAGATGGGAAACAAGAAAGGGAGCGATTGCGGGATGTAATGAAAGAAGGCTAAGATGGAAATCATTGAGAGGGACGACAAAGACGATGAAGACCTTAACGAATTGAACAGTGACCACAGGAAGAAGCCCTGAGCCCCGACTCGGAACATCCAGCTCCGAAGATCCCGACAACATGGACCACTCGTGTGGCGAACTCCATGTACCTTATTTAGACGGGCTTTGCAAGAAGGGATGCGGCGCGTTGAGACATTATGTGGTTCTATTAATTGATCACTTCATCATTTGTGTCGTCGTGTGTTTCCTTTATCTGTTGGCGTACCCTTGTATTGTAGCAGTTACTTTCTTTATGTGCCTTGTGTCGAACGTCGCTAGTGTCTACATCATGCTTTAATTTTGTGTAGTGGTTGTTGTACACGGACATGAGTGTACGATGTTTGCAATTAGTAATAAATGAAATGCATCAGTAAACAGGAACAGGTCGTAGCGTCTCCTATTTCCCGGCCCCAGCATGAATCCCTGTGAGTGGAAAGTGGTTGAGACGCATAGCCAAGATGAAATCTAGAAAAAGGGTTGAGCGTTCTTCCCTCTCTTTGGCGATCGGTGGTGTAGCGGGGACGTCTCAACAGCATCAAATAATTAAAGGCACATAAAGTGCTGAATTCACTCTATGTGTCAACAGCTGGTTTACATTTCCTGGTCTAGTAAGCATACAACTACAAGTGTGATGAAAGCAGATACAATCAGGCTGATGCAAGACAAATACCCATACTGTGTCGGCTTTTTTCATCTCAAGTTATAAGAAGGAAACTCCTAAAAACCTCCACGACAATTTAATTTTCTTTGGTCAGAACAGTGCCTGACCCTGTAACCAGTTTATTCTCACCAGGTTTTCTATGCAGGGTTTCCGGTGTGTGGTACGGAGTAGCTGAGGCAGCCACAGAGTTTTCAGGTAATGAGCACACCACATCCAGAAGCTTGGAACAAGCTGCCTAGATAGATGCAAAGATAGCAGTAACTTCAATTTTCAGAACCTCATGGCCACCTGTCGGAAGGCAACATTTAAGACGTGATACAAGGCACTGCAAACTTCTAGCACATTATAGAAAAGCTAACCTGCAGTGTACTGTACTGGAGTGTAATTTAATTTGAAGTAAACAACACTGATTTAAATAACACTGCAGAAAGAGGAGACTGATGATCAGAATGTGTCAGGACAGAGAAAACACTCTGATGCCTAACTTCGCAGTTGTCTACACCTGGCGACAGATTTCTGTGGCAGCACAGGACAGTGGCTATTGGAGCTGATGTGCACAATTTCCCGCTATGCGCCTACGTGTAGTTTATAAGACTACATCACATAAAAGCAAATATAACACTTATTTTTCATTTTTTTACATTCAAGACCCTTTTCATTGAAAAAAAGCTTGTGAAGAAAACAGTCTGTTATTGCTGGTTCTAGCTGTCTGGTACGGATATTGCATTTTCCTGCCCTGGTAAACAACACTGGTATTGCTTGGTTGAATACAATGCATATTAAAGCATTTAAGCTATCATGAACAAGTGTTTGTTAGTTGACTTAATTTTACTATACAGAAAAAAACAAACATGGGTGCGTTGTGAAATATCTTGATATCTGCGCATAATCCCGAGAAGAGGAGTTGTGCCACGTGCAAGCGGTATCACCAGCACAAGGGGAGTCTCTCATCGCGATAGCTACCTTGATGCCGGCGACCTGGCTGCCATCAGCTTGAAGGCAAAACTGTAATCAAAAACAGTACATCAAAGAAATGACCCCCTTTATCAATTTTTATTGCATACATAAGTGGTATTTCTGTTCACTGTCGCTAATACAATCACTTGTAGATGGATATATCACATACCACAACACTGGACTGCACGCATCAGCATCTTCAATGGATGGTACTTTTGGCACTTTACAATGACAGCATTGAACTTCAGCAATACAATTACTACAACAATGCTTTGCCAGTAGAACCGAAAATTTCTTTTTGATTATGCAGTTGATTGCACGTTTTTTGCTGCGCAAGAACAATGCTATTGACCATGACTGGATGAGCCATGAGTCTCTTTCATGTGGCCGATATCACTGCTGCCCATCGATGCCCCAATTTATCCCTTACCAAAACAAATCCACACCACAGAAAGTTGTCGTAGGTGTAAGAGATTGTACAGTTAGACACTGGGTAGACAGTAATTAGTGTCCATTAAGAAAAGGGTGAACATTACAAAGAAGAGAATGAACCCCTTGATTTGCTTGCAAGAAGCTATAGACATAAAATAAAGATTGTGTGAGCAGGGCCAAAAGCAAAGCAAGCTGCAAGCAGTGACAGTTATTGAATTCATATTTTTAAGAATGAACCCATATTTATTTTCTGTGCAATTTAACAGTACTAGCTGCTTGAATGAATGCGTATTCACTAGCCAAGCTCAAGAGCTCTTAAGAGCCTGTGAGCAATACAACACAGCTTACACTTCTAGTCACTTACTGAGGACTCTCCACAGGAATAGAAGCAGCTGGCCACCTGAAGGTTTACTTTGTTCTGTAAAAAATTGAGTATGAATGTATTCGGTTCAAAACATCACCAAGTCAGCAATTAAATCGTATTACTTGCAGCGGAATGACTTAGGCGTGTACTACACTTTGTCTACACCAGCGTTTCCACAACAACCAGCATGAACTGCTCAATTATATCCGACCAAATGGTGCAAAAACTTGAATACCGCATCAGCAGAAAGCAGCTAAACAGGAACCCGGCAGTTTCTAACTTAATGTTATGCCAAAGAAGCTCCTACAGAGCTAGAAGGTGAACAGCTGAAAATCCTGTGCATTCTTATGCCTTGGAAAAAAAAACTAAAAACAAAAGTGAATTGTATTCTCCAATGAAGCTAGGTGAGACATAAAGCGTAATATACACTACCTTGACCAAAATTCACAAACACAGCTTTGAAAATAAGCTGGATTGAATACCTTTGTTGTTGGATCTGTTGCTGCATCTGCTGCACTGAAGAGCTTTGCAATGGCTTCTTTATGCTGGTCCTGAGTGAAAGAGAAGCAAGTCGTCTGTCGTCCATTCCAAAACAATAAGAATGTAAGAGACATTACTTCTTTTTGAAGAACTCGAGTGACAATAGATTTTTAAGGTGAAAGCCTCAAGCAATTCATCAGATGGGTGAACCAGTGACAAACCTGCCTGTTAAATAAAGTTCGCCCCGCGTGCGACCCGCGTGCTTTGTGGATGGATTCCTGCACGCTGCACATTAACTTTGTCTCTGCGCAGCTTGCATCACTTAAAAAGAAAAGAAAATGCTGCATGTGCGATAAAATGTGCACGAAAAATAGCCACACAAGGTTACCTTTGCCTTGGGGTCATCCTGGATGACTCTAAGACCAAAGTCATCGGTACAACGGAATAATGAGCATATTAATTTTGCAAGTAATACATGATGCCGCCAAAACAGACTAATAAGTACCAAACTCATGGCCGTGTAGTGCAATGCATGGATCACCATGCATTCAAGAAGGAGTTGGGTTGAAACCTCGCAGATATATGATCGTTTGCCTTCAACAATGGTTACGACGATGAACAGCATACTTAACTGACTGTGCCACATAAACCTTGCCAGAGTACGATACCCTCCCAATGGAACTGTGGGCTGGTTTCATCCATGATAAATGAATTGTAGGGCTCCAACAGTGCACTGGATGCACTGTCCAGCAATGCACTGTCCAGATGAAAGCGCGACACCGTCTCTCTTATTTAGCTTAGCAGCATGTAGAGGGTCAGTGAGACCCAGTAAGATGCCAGGTGATGTTACAGTACAAAGTGTGAGAATACCTAGCCCCAATTTAGGAGTTGGAGAATAGTGTAACAAAGCCGCAGTCACATATGCACATACTCAGCAAATGCTGTAAATATTCAACACCTTTTTCCATGTTGGTTAGAACTGATCTTGTGGCACTTTAACAAGTAATACTGCCAGCCTACCTTTCTTTCTTACATAGTGCCCTAAAATAGAATTAAGATCAATGCAACAAAAGAGAATGCCCTTATTATTAGGACAATAATCATATCCAACACAATACTTGTAACTTTTTAAACTCTTATAAAAAATATTATTGGTACACATTGTGTGCCATTGACTGCGCAGTTACAACTTGCAGGGGTACTGTCTGTTGCAGCCAGTGTTTTTGTTTTCTTTTTTATTACAAAACACATTATGTATCTAGGTGCTTCTACTTCTTGGTCATCTCATCACTACTGATTCGAGTTCTGCAGAAAAAGTTACTGAGAGCACTTGTATGATATCTTTCCAAGTACTCATAATTCTGCCACTCCTGCAATGGTCGAGTCAGCAGTCCGGCACAATAACCACTACCGAAGAAGTAAAAAAAATTAAGCTCTTCAGTTCTTATTTTTTGTGCTCTTGGGTATCAGTGTTTACCGATAACTGACACATACTTCTTTGGCAAAACAACACAAAACACACACCTGGTAGATCAGCGACTCTATAAGAAAGGACTGGAACCAAGGCCACTCATCTAGACGAATGTGTTGTGACAACCGGGACAGTTCTGGAAAAGACAGAAAAGTTCTTCATGACAGCTGGCACTTATTTGCAAAGGCAAGAATTGTGGCTTGATGTAGATATGCTGCAATATTTATTATATTGACAATTGGGCAATGTTCCACAGCATATTGCAGCGAATCCTCAAGACAATCAGTAGCTAAGTGCTTCAAAAGTATCACTACTACATCGTGCTGCATGTCGTCTTTATTCTGCAAACAGCAAAAGAAAAAGAAGAAAGAAATGAAAGGGCCAGAAGTACTTGCCTTTCTTTAGATACTGCAGAATGGACCAGCAACGAATAGCCGTAAGGAAGCTCTGCGTCAGTACAACCGCTGATTCTGCCGGAACGCACTTGCTCACAGTTAGGGCAGGTGGCTCAGTCTCCTTTCCCTGTGCGAACATAATCTTTCAGTAAGGAAAGAGGCAGCATGGCCAGTTGCTACAAAGATGCTCAAGTTCAAAAAAATGGTTCATTGCCCAAAAGCAATGCACAGCCTAAAGTAAGGGGCTCCAGAACAATTTTGACTTTCTGCAGTTCTTTGAAACAAACTTAAGTTTATACACCCAAATGTTTTCACATTTCACTCCTGTTAAAACGTGGCCACTATGTCTCGAAATCAAAAGTATTACCTCATGATTTGCAGCAGAGAGCAACCTAACATAAGACAGCCTAACTGCAGCAATCTAGTGTTGTCCTCCCGTGTCACCCAGAAGTGCACGAATAGGCTTCATCTATACAGTATCTTTCTGGCCTATTCTGCAGCCATGGCAGAGTCGTGTACTGCCAAGGAATAGAGAGCTATGCTTAGATGTCGTATACCAGTATGTGTGTGTGCCACTGATTAAAGATGCAAGATTTTCAACAAGGGTACTACTGGTCTAGTTCATGACAGAAACTTCTTCCCTTTAATACACTTTATTTAGAACATTTACACTATAGCTCATGCTGTTCATCAGCCATGGTGAAGGAGTAGTAATTAAGTGCAGAACGTAGATATTCTCGGGCACGTCAATGTAACATGCTCACATGTATCTTCTCGCCTCTTCTGTGTATAGTACTGTGCTTGCACTGCTCATACATAGCCAAGAATCTGTGCCAACATGGCCACGTTTCAGTCATAAATACAAATAGTGACATCAGGGTGTTTGGCTGTTAATACTTCTAACAAGTAATGATGAAAGCAAATAAGGAAAAGAAGTAGAAAAGATATTCATAGGACAACGAGGTATTGCTTTAGGCTACAAGTGCAAATGGAGACTTTGCAAGCTACGCATAAACAACAATGCAATCAGCCCCCAAATAAACAGTCACAATAGATGTCTGCAATGAAAGCCCAGTGCAGAGCACAGAAATGAGTTGCCACTGTAAAGTCATGTCAACAAAGTAGCTTTCTAATTTTGAACATCCAGCCTCGCAAGAAAATTAAAATTTTTCAGTTGGAGTCCTCTGGAATGTATGGAAGGATGACTAACACTTGCCTCAGGCTCAACTTTTCTTCTCTTGTGCTTTGGCCTAAAAAAGAAAAAAAGTAGAGAGCGTAGATTTTCTAGCAGCTTAACACCAACTCCAAGAGCACAAAAAACAAAACAAAACATAGAAACATGACACTTTTCCACAATTCCTTCCACAGTCTTTCAAACCACCTGCATTGTCACTGTTTACTATGGTGGTGTAACAGTTATGGTGCTCGGCTGCTTACCCAAATGTCGCGGGCTTGATCCTGACCACAGCAGTCGCATTTCAATGAAGGCGATATGCTAGTCTCGCGTATTGTGCGATGTCAGTACACGAAAAAGAGTGCCAGATGGTAGATCTAGAACCCTCCACCATGGTGTCCCTCATAATCACATTGCGATTTTGGGATATTAAACTTCAGATATTATAATTCATGTTACCTGCATAGTCTGATCACAATCACTTCAGTCAGGTACAACTTTATAAGGCATAGATAGCTACCTCAAAGGCGGGTGCACAGAAGCCTGTACCAACAAGTGTGCACTCTAGACTGATGTCATAAGCCCCATAGCCATCCACCCCGCCAAGTACCTGAGTAGGATCATTTCATTAGCCATTGTGGCAGACAGCTCCCGCCCTGCAGTTATCTGGGTGGGGCCTCTACTGCCTATGCTGCATGTGACTAAAGCATCATTGAACATTCCCATTGCAATATTATCTGTCACCAGATAATATTCATTGCAATATTCATTGTAATATTATCTGTCACCAATTGCAATATTATTTTTCACCAAGAACAAGCGAAAATATTTGTCCTAAAGCTACACTTCTATCATTGTGTGTGTATGTGTGTTCTCCTAAAGACACCTTAAAGGCTCTATGTATGGGTCTAATAAATGAGAACAGAAATAAGCTTTCGTCTTGCCATTTATAAAGTTCGTGCAGTGTAATCTTTGCAATGAGCTTCTAGCCTCCACTCGGTGAATAAAGTCACGTGGAACTCTAGTGATAGTAGTACAGTAGACTCTCAATAAATGAAAATCTCTTATACGAAACTGCTTAAATGAAACAACTGCATCTAATATGCAGTCATTTTGTACATCGTTTACACACTACTGTTCAATAGAACACACTTTTCTGGTCCCTTGAGGTTCCGCTTCGCGAGAGTCTACAGTACATTCCACAAGGAAAGTAACGCTTGGGAGCCTGCCAACTCATGCCACATTTTAACTACAGCTGCCCCTCACAGGTACAGTGAATAGAAATGAGTTAGTTAACTCGTTCATTCATTCATAAGCTGCACTTACTGCTCAGGCGCTGGGTTCACCCACCGTGGCCCCTCTAACAGAATGCACTGAATGTCACTGGTGGTACCTAAAGAAAATATAAAACAAAAAGCTAAGTACAATTGTTCTTCACATTATTTTTCACCGATACACATAGAATTGAAAGCACCTTACGAAAACATTCAGTGGTGGGAATGCCTTTCAGCATTTTAGACCAGCCATTGGACCAGGCAAAATCTGCTTTAGGAGCAGTTACCTTTGGTTTGAAGCACTTTTCATGACACACACAGAGGATAAAAATTTAGCTTTAATTTAGCTTAATGTTCCCTCACTTTACATAATCATTTATAGAGAAGCAGCAAGCCCACAAAATGAATGAAAGTTGGATTATGTAAAAAAGCGGTTGCATAAGATAATGTAGAATATTCCACCAATGAGCTATAGTTGCCGCATGAAGTTCATAGCAGTGCACACACACACACACTCGCACAAGCAGATGCCTTAAAAGCTCATTAGAGTTAAATCTTGTTGATACGTTTACAAGCCGCAAACCTGCTTAAAACGTAGCAAACTACGCACTAAACATAGTATGCAATAACCATCAAGTACATAAGCGTGTGCAGGGTTCATTTTCACGGTCGGGATGGAGGACGAGGCTTGTCGCAGCCCCCCCCCCCCCCCCCTCCCGCTTTATGTCATGTCAACGTGTGGGGCTGCCTTTGTGCTCCCCCTCCACATCATGTGCATGTATGAGGCTGACTTTGTGCCACCCCCTCATGGTCTATGAAACTATTTTTTGGGATAAGCAAAACGCATCCTCAAAGAACAAAAAGTAATTTTTTTTTTTTCGAAGTACTACAGTGTGAGCAAAAGTTAGATGAGATGGGAGTTTCTGCAGCAAATGAGATCACAAAACTCCCCTGCCCCAATTCTTTATTCCCTGTCGGGAGTGAACTCTGCCCATGTCGGCGTAAAACGCCCCCTGCTTAATGACAAGAGTTTATGAACGACATGACTTCGTTAAACTCCCCAGGGAGTTTCAGGTCACGTGGTTACAAACTCCCTATGGGAGTTTTCAAAACCCTTTTTGGACGTGACGTGTGTGCCTGTGTTTGTGTGTACGTACGTCCATATCTTTGCACGTCGGCTTGAAACACCACTGCTTTGTGTGGCTGACCGTGTGAGCATCTGTCGACAGGCAACGAAATTATAAGTGCAGCGAAGAATCGCAACGACTGGTTGGTGTTTACTGTGAACATTTTAATATATTTCGCACCGTTGCAAAACACTAGACAACGATCCGATTCCTCAACGAAACGCCCTGACTGCCGCACTTCAAAGGCCCTAGTTACAAAAAATTTCGAAGAACAATTTAATGGTAGCAAATGTAAGCTGTTACGATTGTCAGCAATTGCTCCTGGAGTTTCGCCGTAAAACTTCGAAGCGATCTGAAGCAGGCTTCGCTCGATCACGGCAGGCTGGTGGGCAACCGGTGTGAGAGTTGCACCGGCGACGTGCTCGCCCCGGCTCGCCAATGGTGGGTTCTTGGAGTGTCACCGGTATTTAATTGGCTGCGACATCTAAGCAGTAAGAAGACCTCGCTACGCCGTTGGTATCAAGCCAGCGTGGTAGCGAACTCACACTGCGCTACGGCCGCCAGGGCGAGCTCTACGAGCTAGCACCGACCACCGGCGAGGCAAAGAACGTGTTTCACAAAAAATAAAGGATTTTAGGATGAATAACAGTCTTGTGCGCCTTGCGACCGCAGCTGTCAAATGACCAACTACAAGGCGAGCGCCGAACGAGGTGGAGTACGATCGTCAGCGATTGTTCCTGGAGTTTCACTGTCTAAAACTTCGAAGCGGTCTGAAGTAGGCTTCGCTCGACCATGGCAGGCTGGCCGGCAACCAGTGTGAGAGCTGCGCCGGTGACGCGCTCGCTCCGACTCCGCCGATTGTGGCTTCTCGGAGTGTCACTGGTATTTTACCGGCTGCAACATCTAAGCGATGAGAAGGCCTCGCTGTGCCGTTGATATCAAGCCGGCATCGTAGCAAGCTCGCACAGCGCGCCGGTTGCTGTAACGAGCTTTACGAGCTAGCACAGACTACCGGTGAGCCAAAGAATGTGTTTTACAAAAAATAAAGGGCGCTGGGAAGAATAACAATCTTGTTCTGTGCCTTGCGACCGCAGCTGTCTATTGACCAACTCGAAGGCGAGTGCCTAACAAGGCGGAGACACACAGAAACAGTGTACGGCATCCATGCCCATGCACTGCATGCGAGCAACAGGAACCGCGACTGCAAACCGTCTCTTTTGTTTAAGTCTATCGCTCCGTAGATTAAACTGCAGGGATAACGGACGCCTAGTTCTGTGCATGGGAAAAATAAACAGACGTAAACTGCACATTAGCAAGCATTTTGTGATCGGCAGCTATCATTCATTGAATCACCGTGGCGTACTCGTGAGTGAGGCCTAGCCGTCGAACGCGGCAGTGGAGGTCTGCCTCGGTTCATCGCTGAATGTGCCTCGCTGATGTGTTCATTCAAGGCCGATAGGGCTTTGTGTATAATTCAGTGCATTTTACGGATTCACAAACAGTACTGCTAATGCAAATTCATCCCGTACGACAGAGCGCCAACTGATAAAAGCCTTTCGCTATAGTTAAAAAAATATTGAATATTAGGCAGGCTTAAGATAAAAGGCATGTGTGTTGAAGTGCTTACAGCAGGCCACCGCAACTACACACCTACGTTGTACGTGTTTATTGCTTAATTATTAGCAAAAAAAAGGGCCCCTTCAGAGATACATGGAAGGTCAGAATATGGTGCTTATTTATACTCGGTGATTAAATCGTAGGTGTGCAGCGCGGGTGGCAAGCTGTGGTGACTGTGAGTGCTGTAACAGTACGTGAATATTGTGTGCATGTTTGTGTACTGTAATCATTAGTCCTCCAGCACACGCCCCATCAGTAGGGGGATTTTGCATGGTGCCAGGGGGGTTTTTATTTACATTAATTAAAAAACTTTTTTCAGGTCAGTATGGGAGTAAATTTTTGCATCAACCTTTGTCAGCAGCCGTATCATGCGCAAGCATAATTTTAATTGCATTACCTTTGAAGCACACAATAATGTGGAGAGTAAATTTTTTACTCCCTCCGGACGGTGTTTATAAAACCATCATCGGGGCGTGCGCTAGAGGACAGGTCATTTACTCCCATCTCGGCTTATTTCTGTTTACAGTGTACACTTCATTTCCTTGATAGCAACCACTTCTGATATTTTGTATGCTTTGCTGCATGACAATTTTGCATTGCGGTGGACCTGAATTATGTTTGCTATTCTCCATGAGATGACTGTAAAGTTATTGTTGCAGTTTTCTATTACGTATGCACACGAACATTTGTTTTCTAGGCTTGCATATTCGAAGAACAGACATAGCTCCAAAAAGGTTGCATGTGGTTGCAGACCATACAACTTATTGACAAAGTGTTCAGATTCAATTGGTGCGGCACATTGGTTTGTCAGGAAGAAATAAAAAGCACCTATATCATGCTGAATGTTCTCTTTATTTATGAGCCCTCCCATCTTTTTCACTGCAAGAATCGCTCATCAGTTCCACCAGTTCACAAGGGGCCCCAAAACATGGCCGAGAATTGCTCTTTTATACTTTTAACATTAAAGCCCAGAAACTTGTCAGATCAGGCCTTGGTCAACCAATCTTGATCCTTTTTTGCATGTTTAGAAGTGCAAGATAGATGAAATTCACCTGTCACTTGAAGCAGAATTCTGACAAAGGCTTAAAATTTATTTATAAAAAATCCAGAAAAATGTTTATTTTATAAGCCCACCTGCCTATTTACGCATCAGTCTACTGACCTATGCAACAAAGATACAAACACACACACTCACAATCACTCACTAACTCACTCATTCAAAAGCAAGAAATCACTTGATCAAACAAGAAATAAGGTAACTGTCAAATGTTGTGCATACCTGGGAACCAGGAAGGGTTGATGTGCTTCCCATAGTTGTAGAGTGCATGCAGGAATATTACAATGACACAGTAGAAGACCTGAAGAAGAAGAAGAAGAAGAAGAAAAAAAAACGGGCTATGAAAAAATGGCCGCCACTTGTTTTTGCATCGTCACATTAAGCCACTGAATGTAGAACAAACATGTGAGGCTACATCCTCCAGAGGTATTTAGTACAAATATCAGTGCGACATAAAGTTCTCCTCCTCAAAATACTTCTGTACGTTGCGCTAAATCAAGCACTCGCTCTTGCATATAAGCTTTTTTGTTCAATCATTTATAAACATCCTAGTTCGTGCCAGACAAGACAGTTACAATCTGATTAACCAAATCAACATGTAGAAGAATACTAGTAATAACACATAAAGTAACCAAGCGTGCACTGTAAATAGAAAAAGCAACCCAAAGCAACACTCAATGAGGCAACATAAGTGATTTGTCAATTAACAGTACGAAAAGGAAGAACTGAACAATACTCCAATTACATTGTTTGATAAACAAATTGGCACTCAAGAGAACTTATATTTACTAGGCGATTTACTAAATTATGCAATCACCCTTCCTTGTCCTTGAAAGTGGATAACAAAGAAGAAAAGTTCGACAGGTGTCACACTCCTTTAACACAAGAATACTAGAGCCTTGCTGCACTTGTGAAAGAAAGAACCCCACTGTCCTGTTCACTTTCCTTCGTCCGTTTTTTTTTTTTTTGCACAACACAAATATATATTCAAGATTGCACCAACTTGCCCAAACGAAAGCTTTACTGCAAAGAATGGTAAATTTTTTGACGGGCTGATTACTTTGTTAGAGACAAAAAATGACTACAACAAGCAATGTTTAGTCATACGCTCTCGTCACTTGGCATAAACACACCTGTTGTTGCTTTTGTTCCCACTTTTTTAGTTGCGGATCTTCTTATCTCGGGGGGGGGGGGGGGGGCATAGTCATGATTATGATGACCTTGTCAAGTTCACTTGATTTAATCTAACAGGTGGGTTTGCCAGGAATGTCATGTCTAATGTAACGACACGCTTTCTGTGTTGCAGCCTCGTACTCTGATGTTACCCGAGGCCCGCGCTAATGCAGACCACAAAAGCCATGCGTCCTCGTGCAACTCATGTGACATGGGGGCCAAACCTGTTTGTGTGCAGCCGCGAGCTCTTCAGGGTCCATAGCAGCGGCACCTGCACTGAGGTCGGTTGGAGGTGGTGGTGGCCGTGCACGCAGCAGGGCACGAATGTGTTGCCAGTGGCTCTCCTGGAGCAGTGGCAGGGGCTCCTGCAGCAGCTCCGACAGCTCCCAACGTAGGCGCCGCCCAGCGCACAACATAAACGAGAACAGCTGCCGCCACAGCTCGGCCTCCGAAGTGCCACAGCCATTCTCAGTACTGCTGCTTCCTCCACCACCTTCGAGGCTGCATGAGGCATTCCCCCCAACAGTGGCTCAGCGACTGACATTTGAAAATGAAAGTATGGGCATAACTTACCGCTAAATGGGCGCATTTTAATCATCAAGCAGCATAATGCACACACTAAATAAAACACGTTATACAAAGATGAGTGCTCTGCTTACCCTGGCTTCACGAATAAGTCGAGCTTGTTCCTGTTTGGTGCATAGATGAACATTGTGTAGAATTCTATGCATTTATGGATGAGCCTATATGTCTGCTTGACTGGGAGCTCCACGCCCATCTTTAGGACAAGAGGAGCCACATCACACACTGCAAAAGTAACGGTCCAAGTTCTGGCTGGCTATCTCAAAGCAATCTGCGGCATACATTAAGAAGTTCATGTAATAGCTGCCTCAACAAATTATGTTAGAAAAAAAGGCAAAAACTGGGCATCTCAGAGGTAGGTTACAGTTGCGTGCATCGTTGAAATATCTTGAGCTGGATAAGAACTTTGACGTCTGTTGGAAGTAAAAGAACACATTCCAAACAGTGAATTTTTGCAGAAAATGTTATCCCAGATAAGAAAAAAAATCATTCAAAACACTAAATAGATGTGAATACAATTACACTACTAATTACATAGACTTTTATTAATTATAATTGCTAAAAGTAATAGTCAACTAATACTCTGCCTGCAACTTGAGGATCTTTCAGGGTACTGCCATTTCAATGAAACACGACAAAGATTGCACAATTCAACACAAGATACGGTGCCAATTCGCTAATCTGTGCATGTGGCCGAGCAGAATACATATAAGTCCCCCTAGCTGCCCAAAGCTGGGGGAACTCTCCACACAGATGAACCAAGCATAACAGGTCCACTGTGGCTAACATTGGGCAAACGTAAGAAATTCCTTACCAAGAAGTTTCCTAAATTGGTTCAGTGGCGTCTGGCTATGGCTATGTTTCTCGGCCATTTGTAGGGTGTCAATCAGCTTCACCTGAATGAGAACACGGCAATTAAATTCACTACAATTTACGTAAGCAGGAAAGCTTGGTGCAAGATAACAAACAATAAAAGTAGTATACAATATACACATTTTTCAATAGAACTACATTCTGTTTCCCACATGCATCATTTAATAAGCATATAATTTTCTTATACTGAGTTCAGTTTATTCCTGGTGTCTACAATGTTTTTTCAGCATGCATGTATTGAGAATGCCCAGCACACCAGGCTTGAAAGTGAAATTATATCAATTATAACGAACACAGCGCCGGACCAAAGCACCAGAAAATGCATTTATTCTGACAAAAATTGCTCATTTTTCGGCCGTGTTCTAACAAGTTTCGATCTCTTTTCGCATGCTAAAGGTGGCGTAATTTGTTGGTTACGCAGCGTTCGTCAGTGCACTGGCGCATGATGCGCGACCTGTTGTAGTTGTAAAGCGTGGACCCATTGTTTTGAAAGAGGCGAATTGCCGAGGACATAAAAAGCACATGAATGCAAAGTGACTTTGCAGCCTCATTGCGATGTGCGCATTTCCTTCCTAGTTTGCACAGGCATGATGTCATACAGGCCCGAAAAGCTTGGCCTTCGAGATCCACGACTTAGTGACATATTATTGGCATTTTTGGTTATAAAATACACATCTCGATGGTTATGCTTTTTCTTGCTGCTACAAAGCCCAAAGTGTCACCGCCAAGATATCAGTGGTACTTTCGTCTTCTGCATTTCAGTAGTTCTCGCCTCATTACAGTTCAATCTTCCATCGAGAGTCAAACTAAACATTGCGTCACTTGCAGCAATAAAAATGATGACTGCTGTTTGGAATGATGTCAAAGAAGGCACTGACGTGCAGTTTCCTCCTGGGCTTTGCTGACAGATGACGACTTAGTGTGTGTCATCTTAGCTGACAACGGCATATGGTGTCTCTGTGAATTTTGCTACTTATTGGCATTTCCAGGTGCCACCTCTGACAGGAGTACAGCAAGCAACTTCATCAGTACAGATAATGACGTCGCTGTTTCTGACTGCATCGATGCTGATGTCATGGCTGACATTGCCGGCACCGCGGACGTGGACCCATGCGGTTATGAAGATGCTAACGCTGCTGCTAAACAACATTTTATTGCGCTACAGAGCTCGCATCGACGCTCGGCATCAATGACTGCTGTTGTGGCTGAAAGGGCTGAATTTGCTTATTTTGAAAGCTTCATTGCTCTATTAATGAGGATGAATAATGAAGATGATGGTGCCCAAAGGGCAGGACGAGTCTACAGACTATTCTCACGCGAAATAAAGTGCAGTAATATGCAAAAGAAATTGTCAACATTTATAAAGCATGCTTTGAGCGAATCATCATGTTAACGCTCTAACGCCTATTACGATTTCCAAAAGCCGTTTCAAGAGTTGCTACACAATAATATAAGCCTCACACGTGCATATTTCTTATACCGAACTATCAATATATCGAACTATTTCGCAATCTTTTACGAGGTCGATATCTCTGGGATCGACTGTATAGCATACCCGTAGCACAAAATCTTGCATTATTGTTATTATTATTATCTAGTTTTGATACACAAAACACACAAGGAAACAGCAGAAGTACTAGGTAGGGAACACTCACAAGTGCCACCTAATGGGACACAACAGCTGCTTCAATACCTTGCATTTAATGTACAGGTGAACGCACCATGAAAGCTACCAAAAATATATGCTATTCATACCAAAACTCAATAAATGCTGTAATTACTGCTTGTTGGACATTATGAAGAACAAGGAGTGTTGATTAAATGGGTACTGAAACAAAATGTCATGGCCCAGATAGCCTGCAAGGTCGATTCCCATGAACATTCGTATATCATCTGCAAAATATCAATAGTAAATACAGGTTGGAAGGTATTGATAATTATTTCGAAGTTTCCGCGAGCTCTTGACTCTATGGTGCCATTGACACCCGTGAATGGGACCCTTTGGAGACCCCCTATTTCCTCACGTCACTACGATGAAGTCAATAAAACAAATTCTGGTGACATCATAGCCACCATTTCATTTTGCCACGTTTGTTTCCTCAGTCTATGCCTCTCAGCGGGTGGTTGCGAGTGAGTGGCCGTGGCGCACACTTTGAAAGTTTGTGTGTTTCACGACACTGCAGTTCCGTTTCCTATTCAAAAGTGATCTTGATGCAGACCACGCGGAAGTGTGTCACAGTTCTGTGTGCTGACATGGTCAAGAGTTGTACTCACTAGGTGACGGTAGTTGCACCCAGCGGCATCTCGTTTTTGGAGCTCTCTCAAACCGAAAGTGGTTGATAATAAGGGGCCTGTAATTAGTTACCTGTCATGCGCTGCAGCAAACGATGTTCGTGTTATGACTAACAAGCCCCCAGCAACGCGTTGGCGCAGAAAAATGCGAGGCCAAAGATTTTGTGTCAGTACCTCTTTATGAAGTGGCTCTCAGCCTTTGACACCAAGACTCGCTGGAGCAGCAAAAAATGTTAAAGGCCATGTTCTTGGATTTGTATTAGAAGGTGCCTGTGCCATCTGGGAGGGCACAATTGAGATACTGTTCATTCTGATCAGCCTGACTAAGCCCACTGCAGGACAAAGGCCTCTTTCATGTTGTGCCAGTCAACTTGGTCTTGTGCTTGCTGCCGCCGCATTACACCCGCGAACTTCTTAGTTTCATCTGCCTACCTAACTTTCTGTCTCCCCCTCATCCGCTTGCATTCTCTGGGAATCCAGTGGGTCGCCCTTAATGACCAGCGGTTACCCTGCCTACGTGCTACGTGCATGGTTATGTCCCTAACCCCTCTTTGTTCCGTGACCTACTCTGCTCTCTTCTTGTCTGTTAAGGTTACACCTATCATTGTCCTTTTCATCGCTCGCTGCATCGTCCTCAGTTTAAGCTGAACTCTCATTGTGTTCCTCCAGGTTTATGCTCCATAGGTAAGTACCGACAAGATACAGCTACTGTATACCTTCTTCTTGAGGGTTAGTGGTAGATTACCATTCATGATTTGAGAATGCTTGTCAAATGTGATCCATTTCATACTTATTCTTCCTCGTTATTTCACTCATTCTTGCGCTCCGCAGTAACTACCTGTTCATAAGTAAACATGTTCCTTTACTACTTCCAGCATCTCTCCATCAATCCCAAAGCACTGTTTTCTGCCGAGACTATTGCACTTTCGTTTTATGCATATTATTTGCAGACCTACTCTTCTGCTTTCTGTGTCCAGTTCTGTAATCATGAGCTGTAATTCATCTCCTGAGTTACTCATCAGAACAATGTCATCAGCAAATCACAGGTTACCAAGATAGTCTCCATTAATTAATTTCCTTAGCTCTTCTCAGTCTAAGGCCCTGAAAAACTCCTGTAAACATGCAGTGAATAGCATTGGAGAGATCGTCTCCCTGCCTTACACCTTTCTTTATTGGGATTCTATCGCTTTCTTTATGAAAAACTATTGAGGCTGTGGATCTTCTGGAACTTTTTTCCAGTATGTTTATGTAGGGTTACTCGATGCCCTGATTCCATAGTGCTTGCATAACTGCTGGTGTTTCAACTGAGTCAATCCCCTTTTCGTACTCTATGAAGGCTATGTATCGGGGTTAGCAGTATACTGTTAAATGGGGTGAAAATTATCTGTGGGTTTACCATGATTTATTTAACAGTATGAACTAAACAGCTACTGTTAAACTATGGTTTATTTAAAATAAATTTAAAATTATGTATATATATATGTATGTATATATATAACATTATTTATGATTAGTTGACACATATCTTTAAAGCCTATTTATGCACTGAAAAGTGCTATAGCAGAGTGATCTGAATATGAATTTGAGCTTGAGGTGTTTTCAGGTGTAAGAAGAGTGTAATTATGGAAATTGTATAGAAAAAATACGGCTTTGCTGGGTTTCAGTGGTGTCTAATGGGCATTTACTGACCTGTTAAAAATGTTCGCCACATTCATGAAAGAATAAAACATGCTCAGGGGGCTCACTGTATACTATAATTGCTTATACAATCAATACTTAACTTTTTGATGCCCTTTAATACATGCTGTGTTCATAGTGTGAGTGCCTTACACTTACATTTGAGGGTTGATGAAGTTCTTAATTAAGTGAAACGGTTAGCAAGCGCCAGTGACTTCATCGAGTCAAGGCTTATGCACACCTCCCAACCCACGAAATTTCAAAATCGTAAAATTCACAGATGTGCTGAGCTGTGCAAGGAGAGTGAAGAAAAGAATTTTTCTTTTTTTCAGATGAAGCCTGTGATTAATCTATTGGAGGTATGAAAGGGTGCAACATTTTTTTGCACATACTCAGGAAATGCTGCAGTTCTGTAGTGAAGGCTCCTGTAAACATGTGAGTGAAATATAGCACAGTACGCACAGTACAGAACATGCAATTTTATTTTACAGAGAGCCGGAAGGAAATTCCTCGCTCTCACCTTCGCAAACTGCATATACACTCCTTTCACTGAAATAGCTTGGATTAAAATATGGTATCGGCTATCTACCTAGTTTGTGATGGCCATTACAATGCAGCTGTGCTGCTTAAGTAGAATGCGTTTAGCTATTGTTTTGTTTAAATTAGATTGATGCATTTGATCAGGGGATTCATAGCAATGCTCGTATAATTAAGAAGACAGGTTGAGAATGTGGAATCTCACGGGCGAATAGGGGGGGAGTTGGCAGATTTGTTCATGAATTCAGCCACAGCACAATGTTGTCGCTGGTCTTTGAACCTTTGGAGGATACTTACACCATGTTCCACCACTTCTCTGGGAACTTTCGCAAGAGGAGCAACATGAGCCTGCAGTGCTCAGCTGTGTCCATGCAGTGTTCTGCAATGCACATAAGGCAGAGAGCAATGGACTAAACTGCCCGCACCTACACAATGAATACGGCTGGAATAGACACTATCGTGGGTAATGTAACTCCCCCAGCAAGGCTCTCCGAGGCCACCTGAAATTACTCAACAACGTGTTGATGATTTCAATTCTTTTTTTGCTTCTGTGTTTACTCATGATAATGGGCATTTTGGCCCGAGTTTTCTACGTCACCATTGCAGTGGCCGATCGATGATGTGGGTAATTAGCGAAGAGGGTGTCCTAAATCTTTTACTTAATATAAATACAAAGAAAAACCCCCGGCCCTGATGGTATACCAAACGAATGTTCTGTACAGATACGCTGAATGGGCGCTCGCTTCCTTACAAAAATATTTCAGTCGTCCCTGCGCAGTGGCTCTTTCCCACTAGCGTGGAAGCAGGCTAAAATTACCCCTGTTCACAAAAGTGGCTCCTCTCGAGACGAGCGCAACTACCGTCCTATTTCGCTTATCAGTACATGTTCAAAGATACTCGAGCACATTACTTAACAAACACTTGATGTCCTATCTTGATACGCACAATCTATTATCTTCGAAGCAGCATGGCTCCGCCGAGGCTTATCTACAACAACCAGTTAATCGGATTTGTTCATGATCTTTCAAAAACAATCAATTTGCGTGGTCAAACTGATGTGGTATATTTGGATTTCGCAAAGGCATTTGATAAAGTGTCGCACTCAAAGCTCCTGTTTAAAATTGACCAAACGTTTCAAAATAATCACTTGACAAATGGTTTTCATCTATCTCAGCTGCCGTCAGCAGTTTGTTCAAATAAACAATAAACAGTCTAGAGCAGTTGCAGTGAATTCTGGAGTTCCCCAGGGGAGCGTGCTGGGTCCCCTTTTATTTTTGTTATATATAAATGACCTACCAAACCGCGTTACGGTCCCGATAAGGTTGTTTGCCGATGACTGTGTTGTTTATAGTAGAATCGAGACTGAACATGACCAAGTTAATCTAAACAACAATCTTCAAAAAATAAAGGATTGGTGCGAAGAATGGCAAATGAGTTTGAACACAGAAAAAACAGTCTTTATGACTATAACTAGAAAGAAAGCACCTCTAGATTACAACTACCAGATTGGCAATGCTTTCCTCAAGCGTGTACAAAACTATAAATATCTTGGGTTATGGTTCACGCCCGACCTCCGGTGGAACACTCATATGATAATGTATGCTCCAGGGCTACCAAGGCATTGTATAGCCTTAGACGTAACCTTATACCGCCCCATCTGATATAAAGTGTCTTGCTTACAAAACTTTGTCAGACCTATTATCGAATATTCTAAAATTGTCTGGGACCCTTACACAAAGACAAACTGCAATAAAATAACAAAAATACAGCGACTTGGTGCGAGATTTATTTTAATAAATATAGCCGACATCATTCTCCTACTGAACTCTGTAAAAAAGCTGGACTGGATAGTCCTGAACTTAGGACGAGGATTGAGCGTCTGAAATTCCTCTTCCAGTTAATTCATAATCAATTTTAAACTAAAACTATTCAGATTACTTCCAGGTCAACACACAAGAACACTCCAGACATCGCCATAATATGTATATACCACCCTAGTCCCACGTAACGATTGCTTTAAGTTCAGTTACTTTCCACGTGCTATTGAAGATTGGAATATGCTGCCAGAGTCTATAATTGGTTGTTCCTCGCTTACATCATTTGAACAGAATCTAAAACGTTTATTTTCGAATAACAGTGACATATGTTTTTTTTTGCGTGTGGTGTGTACTTTTTGTTGGTTGCATGATCCTGCAGTAGTTGTCTTTCAAATCTTCAGCGCGGTGCAAAAGTGCCGCCTCAAATGCGTCATGTGCTGTTCTGCGCGTATGTATTGCATCGCATGTGTGTTCCATTTATGTATGTTATGTATAACTTCGAGTTGCTGTCACAATAATACCGAGAAATTATCTCGAGACCTGTACGGTACTTCTGTTTTGCAAATAATTGTTTGTACTTCCACCCTGTAACGGGCCCACTTCTGGGCTAACAGTATAAATACATGAAATGAAATGAAATGAAATGAAATGTGGAATGCAAGCCCGCCACCGGACACCGTTGATTGGTAAAAAGGTTTTTACAATGGCTTGGCTGACTGTATTATAATCGATAGAGTACGTAAATACTAATTGTCACTCTCTGTGAACATGAATGAAACCTGGTTTCCTGTCACGATTGTGTGTGCCAACAGCCGTCCATGATGTACCGCCAAGGGCAAATATGGGCTAAACCCCATCTGATTGAAAGCCAAGGTATGGAAGTGTTGGTGACTTGCCTACCTTTTTTACAATTAATCATGGACATCTATGTGCCATCCCACTAAGGACTTTCAGAATGTGCATTTCTTCCAGACAGACAGTACATTTTGAACACTTCTAGTTTTATTACAACATCAGTGGTGGGAGCTTCTTTTGTCAAGACATTCTTTTTTCTTGCTGCATGCAAAGGCAGAGAGGCGTGGCCTCTCTAAACCACGGTGATGGTGCGCGGGCAGCTTTTCGCGTCATCATCAAGCTCCCCCATGACATGATGGTGAAGTTTATTGACCTTCAGAAAAGTATTCAAAGTATATGTATATATATAGCTAAGTAACAGAAAAAAAGAAAGGTTCTCCCTACCTTCAGTGTCATCATAAAAAAGTCTGCAGAACTACTGTGCCAAGCTCTAAAATGATTTTATTCCACAAACACAGTCTTTATTGAGGTGTAAAAATTTTATAATAAAGAATGCACACTCACCAGCTATAGAAAGTAAGATGTCATGCTGTGAGGCTGTGGCAAGTGATTTGAACATATCTGAAAAAAAAAAATTAATTATCAAAGTGATCTTGAAGTGAAATCAGGTGGCTGAAATAGGCCCTGAACACACAAACTCTACAAATAATGCCTATAATTTGTTAGGCAGCTGGAAACCCAGAATTCTGCTTATAAATATAACCGTGAATAAGTAATATTATAAAGATAAAAAAGCTGCTGCACTTTCTTTGCTTGCTTCTTTACCAGCTTTCAAGCTTTCATGCAGGAGCGCATAGAACAGCACTGCCACGCCAGTTATGGCTTTCCATCATGTGGAATAATCCCCAAGGTCATTGAAAGTCAATATTTCTCGTCAAATGCTAACCAGGCAAACAAAAGGTTTTACCCAGACACTAATACAAAATTTTTTATATTTCTAGAAGTGAATAGATTTCAACGGTTCTTGGAGTACCAACATTGAAGAAATGTGTACAATAAGCCACTAAGCTCTGTCTTTCGTACAATGTATCAATCCATCAAGGTTTTGCAGGGAGAAGGATGTAAATAAAAATTATAAAAAGACTAAACAACTGAGCAGTAGTTAAGGTGACCAACAACTCACAAAGGACCAATAGGTCCTATTTACCGACACATTTTTCAAGTTTGTCTATGCCAACAAAGTCTCTTGACCAGTGGTATTCTTGGAAACATTTTTGGCCCACATGATAGACAAAAAGAAGGCGAGAAGACATATGTGCACGTGCTATACGATTTCAAAACAAAGAAAAAACACAGTACATGTAAAGGATATATACCTCTCAAGACGACAATTTTTGGATCAAGTGTGTCAGCTCGAAGGGAATTGGCTATCTTGTACACTTCCACCCCGAGACGATGTTCTGTCGGAAACTCTGAACCTGAGGTAGAAAAATGAAAGCCAGAATTGTGGTAAAAATGTGCTAATAGCCACAGCATATTTAACCAGTCATAATATTAATTATATATTGGCAAACCAAATGTATGCATTTTATATATTTTAACAAGCCTATGACTCTCAATAACTAAAAATATGCTAATAA